>OZ018333.1:40840803-41440803 GCA_963969495.1 Ceratothoa steindachneri
GACTACTTGATGACGAATACCTGAAAATGCACTTTAAGCAGGCGTTCAAAGGTAGCCAGCTAAAGATTCAAACAGATATAATACCAATATATAGCTAAGAAATAATAAAAAGGAAGATAAAACATAATCTAACGAGACAATAACGAAAAACAAAGAACAAGACAAATATAACTCAAGAAACGATCCGTAGAGGACATGTTTGAATATAAAAAAAGAGATCCGAAGTTTACACAAAAATAGAAAATCTCTAATACATAATGAATAATTAAAAATGAGTAAATTACAAAGTTAGAAAAATTAAATAAAATTTTATTTTAAGATCCGAAGTGGACACATTAATAAGTTATTTAAATAATCATTAACATAAATATGAAGAATCAAGAGGAATTTCTGCATTGGCAATTATCCAAGATTAATTGAACTGCAAGAAAATAAACAAAAACAAAGGCTTGGACTATAAAACATTTTTCATCGAAAGAATCATTATAAATATTTAAAAATACTGATCTTGCCAGACGACCTGGCGCATACAACTTTCTCTCTCTCTCTCTCTCTCTCTCTCTTAATTACACATACTTCTATCTTTTCTCTAACTATACCCACATCAATTTTTCTCTTTAAACATCATTGATCGGAGCCATAATCGGGAGTCTTTAACCCTTTAGTGGGCAGGTAGCCCGCGCAGGATACTTAATACCACGTGTTTGACGAAACATGGTGCAATACTTTTATTGCGTAGACGACTTGGGTTGATTTCAGCCAATGAGGGAACTCCTTGGCTATTGTTCTGCATCATTCAGAGCTCGCTAGACCATGCGGGAGCTTGGCCAGCGCAGGTAGAAGCAAGCATTCTCTGTTCAGACGCCGTACTAGCCAGATCTCCCTCGAGTTACTCCGAAACACACGCCACCCACGCCCGAAATAATGGAGGTAGGTGCATAGAAATCTAATAGCACACAGCCAGATAAATGTGTTCCAATGTGATATGGGTATGAAGTGTAAAATGTGAAAAGAAATTGGTTAAAAATGATGGTGAAGTAAGAGGGTGTCCCGCGTGGGACTTTTGCTAGGCTCACGGGAAACCATATCAGTCCTGTACGGGATACTGTGCCCGGTCTACGGGGAACCATATTAGTCCCACACGGGACTTTCTGCCCACTATAGGCATCTTATTT
Organism: Ceratothoa steindachneri; assembly: GCA_963969495.1. Taxonomy (NCBI): domain Eukaryota; kingdom Metazoa; phylum Arthropoda; class Malacostraca; order Isopoda; family Cymothoidae; genus Ceratothoa; species Ceratothoa steindachneri. Next base: position 40,841,979 of record OZ018333.1, read on the forward strand.
AACGAAATGTATGGTTATTTATTTATGGTGAAACGAACTTATGGTGATGTGGAACATTTATCTGGTTTGTGTGTGAGACCCATGTGGCATATGGCCTGAAAATACTGGTGTTTTCTGTGATTGCCTGCATTATATTTACTTTTAATGAGGGTTATGGTGCATTATTATTGTGTTTTTAGATAAATATGGCCCTAACTAATGCCATGCTTTTTCATTTCAGCAGTTGGCATTCTACTCTGGGGTCAGGAGGACTAGGCAGCAGGCTCAGAAGGAAGAGGACACCCACACCCACTTTCTAATTCCCCCCACTTGTTCCGACAGCGATATGGAAGTGGAGGATGACGCCCTGGATGAGGTCTTTGATTACGACACCCTGGACTCTGACTTCCTCCTCAACCTCCCCGATGATCTCACTTCCACAATCTCAGGTAAGCAATGAATTAATGTTTTAAAGAGCAGGAGTGTTTATTTTGGTGCCATGTTTAGAAGGCCAAGTGCTTTGATGTCATTGGCATTTAATTTGTGAGCCACAGACTTAAAGAGAAAGCCCAAACAGACTCATGTTTTGCTGTGAGTCATTTGAATGGGTGGCCTTTAAATGGCTACAGTGATTGTTTTTGCTGCCATTTTTAAACGGACAAGTCTAGTCATGTGGTGTAAAGGGCCACATCTTTGTTGTCCACAGGCGCTGTCGCCATGATCAGGCCACAGCCAATGCCAGAGGAGGACACCATTGACAGTGAAGATAAAGATGAAGCAACTGGACCGGCTTTTAAGAAGGCTAGGAGATCCCATAAAGATGTGCTGCAAAGGACATGGAAGAAAGAGGACATCAGCTACCCTCCACTGCCTGACTTTACCCACCCTGCTCCTCCTGCTCTTAGGTCACCCTTCGAGTACTTCCAGGACATGTTCACCACTGATCTCCTGGAGGATATCGTATACCAAACAAACCTCTATGCCCGGCAGAAAAACGTCAACACTACCTTCCAGATAGGCAAGCATGAACTCATGGTGTTCATCGGCATCGTGCTGTACATGGGAGTCTCCATCTTGCCTTCAATTGAGGACTATTGGGAACATACACGAGGGTGGTGCAGGTGGCTGGAGTAATGTCCTCTAAGCGGTTCCGGCTGATCAGATCCCTTCTACACTTTAACAACAATGAGAACCTCCCTGGCACCACTGACCTCTTCTTCAAAATTCGTCCCATCTTTGCTTTCCTGATCAGGCAGTTCCTGCAGGTGAAAGCAACCCCCACGCAGTCCATCGATGAAGTCATGGTATCCTACAAGGGCACCAGAGCGGGGACCCTGAGACAGTACATCCAGACAAAGCCGGACAAGTGGGGATATAAGCTGTTTTGCCGGGCAAGCATGATATCCATGATATCCTCATGTACCAGGGAGAGACTACCTTTACCAGCCACCACACCAAGCTGTCCCAGGAGGAGTCACAACTGCTTGTCTCCACCAAGACCGTCCTTGTGTTAGCCAAGACCCTGAAGACACCTTCTCAGTCAGCTATATATGCCGACAACTACTTCACCAGCATCGAACTCGTGGAGTATCTGAAGGACAAGGTGGGCTGCCGGTACGTGGGCACGGCGAAGGTCAACCGTGTTGGGCGTGCTTTTCTGATCTCTACCAAGGAGCTGGGCAAGGAGACGACTCCTCGAGGCCAATACGACTACTGCTCCAGCAACGGGATCCTTGCCCTGCGCTGGAAGGACAACAAGAACGTCACGGTCCTGTCTTCTGACATCGGTGTCGAGCCCGTTGGCAATGTGAAGAGATACGCCCGCAACACCAAGAAGAAGGTGGGCGTGCCCTGCCCCAACGTCATCAAGTAGTACAACGAGAGATAGGGGGCATTGACAAGTTCGACATGCTGACCCACCTCTACAAGACCCCAATGCGAGCCAGGAGGTGGTACATGAGGCTCTTCGGGTATGCCCTAGACCTCTGTGTCTGCAACGCCTGGATCTTCTACAAGCGGGACTATCAGACCATGGGAAAAAACCCAATACCCCTAAAGCTCTTCCAGCTTGATATCAGCCGCTTCGCCCGCTGCCAGAAGACCATGGGGTCCAGAATCACGAGGGCATCACCTGACCAGCCAATGTCCATTCCACGTCGGGGGTACAGTGCCCAACACCCCAGTGTCCAGCAGCGCTATTACAACTCAAAGCCACACCTGCCCATCTTCGCCCATAACCGGCAGACCTGCAAGCACTGCTCCACCAAGGCCACAATCCACCGCTCCAAGTGGATGTGCAATATCTGCCAGATCCCGCTCTGCCACTCGGACACCCGCAACTGCTTCAGGCCGTTCCACACTCCTCCCACCGAAGCTTAGCAGCAGCCCTCGACCTCCGCCGCCTCTCCCTGAGCCCGTATCCCATCCACTGATGTCCTCTGGTTGGCTTCCCATGTGTTGGCATGTAAAATCATGTATTTTTATACTTTTTATAAGTAAAACATTAAATTTTTCCTTGCGTTTTATTTCAAACAAGCATTAATTTTTAAGAAATATTCATGAAATTTATTGATGGTAAATAACATAATATTAACATAATTGAAGCCAGTAATAACATAATACAGAAAGAGTTATATGGTAAATTATTTATACCCCATACCGGGCGAAGTAGCCCGGACGGGACTAACATGGTTCCCCGTGAGCCGGGTTTGTAGCCTGCACAGGATACTTTATTTCTAGGTGTGCCCTCTAAAGGGTTAAATTTGGCAAACTTTATTTCTCGCGTCAACATGTACACTGGGTTACTTCTCTGTAGGTAGATATTTATAGATACATTGGGGATCTGTACGACCCGTATCTACTACCCTATTTTGTACATAAACAATTTTACAATTTTTATTTCTTACCCACTGCAAAGACACTTCGCTGTCCGACCAAATATAACTACTTTGTATCTTAATATCGTTCATACTCCTTTCAAATATTTACTTAATTTCACCGCCACATACATGGCCGTTAATTCTAATTGTGGTATGGTCTTTTCTTTCATAGGTGAGATGCGGGATTTAAAGATTATTAACATGGGATCCGATCTATAATTTGTAGCATACGCTACGGCTCCGTACGCTTTTTGCGAAGCATCACAAAGTATGTGAAGGTCATACGGTTCTCCACTGTGCAATAGACCGCCCTTGGATATTCGAGAGTATCCAACTTCTTCGCTTCTAAGCTCAGTTCCTCCCATTTATTTATAATTTCCATGGGAAGATCTTTATCCCACCCCAACTTCCTACTCCAAGTTTCCTGGATTAGCAGTTTCATGGGAGTAATTAACGGGGAAACCAACCTCAAGGGATTGAATACTTTACTTATATTACTTAAGAGCGTTCTCTTACTCGTGGCCGCATGCCATTTAACCTTATTTACTGAAATAGTATCCTTATTATAATCCTAATTTATTCCCAATATTTTTTAATTTCCATCCCCATCATTGCCTATTATATTGTTTAACTGTGTCGAGTTAGTTGTCTAGCCTTGTAATGGCATATTGGCTTCTTCCAACAACTTGTTAGTAACAGTATACAATTTAATTAATGACCTTTCATCTTCTTCCGTTCCTAACACATTATTCAAATGATGACCTAATGATGTCATTTGTAGTAGGGAAAGTGAAATAGTAGCTCCGTAAAATACTGATTTAAATCTATAAGTATCCATTGGGCTATCTCTTTCCAAAGGATCACTCGGCCAAAGGAATCTCATAAAATTGCGATCCTCTTCCTGCAATCCTATTCTAAGGAAAGCCTTACTTATATCTGCTGTATAAGCATATTTATTTGCCCGGAATCTAATCAGAACGTCCATTAATTTATCAGTTATAGTGGGTCCGGTGTATAGACAATCGTTTAGACTAGTAGCATTTTTTTAGTTTTGCACTATGTACAGTCGAATAGTACTCTTAATGGAGTAGTTTTACTCTCCCTTATTACGGGTAGGTGGGGTAAGTAATGCGTGTCTTTAATTACTTCAGCCATATTCACCTTTTCTATAAATCATTTCTCTACCTGTTCTTTAATAACATTATCATATTTTTTGATCATGTTAGCGTTGGAACTCAGTTTTTTTCAAACTTGCTTTTATCTTGTTTTCAGCTAATTTGTAATTGTTTGGTAGGTTTTGGTGGTCAGGTTTCCAGAGCAGTTTAACCCAATACTTTCCCTCTTTGAATTGTACTGTATTTTTGTATTGATCTATCATTGCCTGTTCTTCATATCTAATTGTTTCAGGTTGAATCCCTATTGCATCCAACTTCCACAAATTTGAAAGATCAGGACAATTATTGGACGGTAGTACACCTATATTGGTCACTAAAGCTACCTGTGCTTCCTTAGTAACGGGCACGTATTTATTAGGGATGTTTCCATACAATACTAAACCTCCCCTTGTTTTTAGGAAAGTCTTCCCTTTCAGTTTAACCATGCCCTCTACCAATTTGTTATACTGATCCGCTCCTACCAATAAATCCACATCTTTATCAAATCTCCCAAATATGGATCAGACATCCTTACTCCACACAACTGGATGTGTTAACCAATTATATAACCCATCAATCTTGATGTTTCGGGGCAATCTATCCAACACTAGCGCTTGCGATCTTACAAATTTATTCCCATTTTTAATAGTGAATCTTACTATACCATACTTTTGACTGTCCATTTCGCCGGTGAACCCAGATATTCTGAAATCTACCCATTCCTTTATTTTTAAATTCAATTTTGCTACGAGATTTGCATTGATAAAGGTACGCTGTGAACACTGGTCATACAGTACTTTAACTGCATATTTTTGCCCTTTAGCCTTCATTGAGCATTTTCCCACTGGCAACGCGGTCGATATTTTACAACTTGAGGACTGCACAGCACAAATTCTCTCTTCAATGGTTGGCAACTCATCACAAAAATTTAATTGAGGAAACATCTTTTTACACTTTAAACACTTTATTGAATTTTTTTGGGCAGTTTTCTGTAGGGTGTTTACCGCTACATCTCTTACACAATATTAATTCTCTTATTCCATCAATACGATCATCATAGGCTTTATACACAGTACATTTATTAGATATGTATTGCCCTTGACAGAAAACACACTTATAATTATTTACGGGTTTGGTTTTGGAGGGGGAACTTTCTTTAGGTTCTCTATTTATGAGAGTTTTTTTCTCATGTACTTCGTATACCTTTGCGTCGGGCCTACTCCATTTACTAACTACTCGTGGGGCAGACGGTAAGATAGTATAATCACTTTGAAAAATTTGGATAGTAGTAGATAAAAAGATGGTGAAAATGGGGGTAGGGTTGCCCTTGTTTTAGGGGCATCGCAGGCGTTTTTGTTTTTTGGTGTAACTTGTGTTTCCTTCTGGTTTGTTGTTGTTTGTTGTGTGTCTTTGTAATCGTATCTCTTTAGTGTTCTTCTTATTGTTTGTCTTTATTGTGTTGAATTCTGAATGTAGTCGCGATTTTGAGCATTCGAGCCTTTGTTAGTGCTCGATGTTAGATTTGTACTTCGCGTTTGTGTTCTGCTTTCGTTGTTTTACTTGTTTTCTCGTAGGATTGGTGTCTTTCTTATAGTTTTGTATGCTGTGGTTTTGTGTTTATGTGTATATGTGTTCTATGTTCTCCTCGGAGCAGTGTTTTGTGCTTGGGAAGCGTCGATTTCGGGCGACCTTCCTGCACAATCTGGCAGGGATGTTGATCCTGCCGCCAGTTCTTACTTCTGGGATGATGTCATTGGCCATTGTAGACCAGACTTTTTTTGCCAGTTTTTGGGTAGCGATATTAATGGGCTCCAGACGTTGTCTATGGTGCAGTACCCTCTGCCGAATCTGCTCCCTTCTTCTCGTCCTGTTGATGCAGAGGGTTGCTGAGTTCTGCACTCGCTGGAGCCTCTTCATGGTGGTCTTGTTGGCCGTTTGAGTCACTACTGCAGGGTAGATGAGCTTAGCTCGGATGAACATCAGGTATAACTTCCTGATGTTCGCCGAGCTAAGACCACGGAAGCTATATAGCTTGGGGATCTCTCTCCTCGCCATAATCTGCCTCTTCTTGTAGTGACTCGAGTATTTGCGGTCGGAGATCTTTAGGCCCAGGATGGTACCTTCGGCGGAGTAGCCGTATCTCCTCCCATCTATTATGATGGGCCACGTTGACTCTCGGCTTAACGGGAGAATCTTGAATTTCTCCCTGTTTGTCCGGATCTTCCATTTTTCCTCATATTGGTTGATGTTACAGATCTCTGCAACTGTGTTGATTGCCTGATCCTTCGCTTTCCTGACCCTACTCGGGACGATCTGTGTGATGTCATCTGCATATTGCAGATACATCGTGTCCCGGTGTATAGAAGTAGGGAGGTCGATGGTGAAGACCAGGTAAAGCAAGGGAGTGAGGCAGCTCCCCTGGGGAACGCCCGTTTTGAGTTTTAACTCCGGTCCTTTGTGCTCTTCTATCATGATACGCGCCCTTCTGTCGATGAGGAAGTCACAAAGGATCCTTTCCAGGACCGGGTTTAGCTGGAGACCCAGTATTTTGTACTGTAGTCCACTCAGCCAAACCTTGTCGAAGGCCTTCTGCACGTCCCTCATCACGATGTCAACATATTGACCCTTTGGTCGGCAGTGAGCAATCTTTTCGCTTAGGAGCGCCGGGGCCGTTTCCGTGCCCCTTTTAGGTCTGAACCCATGTTGTTGGGGGTTATGCGCTCCTAACTCGTCGAGTTGATTTTGTAGCCTGTTGGCTATAATCTTCTCAAAGATCTTGCCGAAGAATTCTAGGAGAGAGATTGGGCAATAGTCTAACACTTGGTCTGGGGGTTTGTTCCCCTTCGGATAAAGATGATTTTTGCCACCTTATACCCGTCGGTGAAGTAGCCTGTATTCAATATTCAGAGATGCATTCATGGTGTTCACCATGCCTTGAATAATTTGCCGTGGGGCATTTACCAAGTTGTTTTTGGTGAGCCCAGACCAGCCGGGGGCCCTTTGCTTGAAGGACTTAATGGTGTTCAAAGTCTCTTCAACTGTGATCGGGCGCCCGTGGTCAACCATCTCTCTTTCTCTAGAAACTTGAGGCTGTGGGTGGGTCCTATGTAACATCGTTCCGAGGTTGTCGAGCAGTCGGTCTTCGAAGTCCTGGTCAAAATCGTCGTTTTCCTCAGGTGAGATTGCAAAGACCTGTTCCCAATGTCTTCTGAATCTCTCTTCGAGAGTGTCCGGATCTTCTATGATGATATCGCCATCCTTGATCTTTATTCCTGGCCTGGGAGGCAATCCCCTAAGTCTTCGGACGCCGTTCCAAAAACTTACAGGATTAGTCTCCCGGTCTAGTTTGCCTATGATATCGTCCCAGATTTCTTTCTGCTTTTCGAGGATTATGTTCTTCATTTCCTCGCTCAGCTGTCTCATTCGGGCTGCCCTTTCCCTGTTGGGGCCTGTCCTGCCGACTTCCTCATAAATGTCCCTGTCTTCCCTGGCGATATCCCTCATTTCATCCGTCCACCTAGGTTGCGGGAGCATTTTGTACGAGATTCTGGGTACGCATCTTTCGTCGGCTTGAGTGAGGAGATTAGTGATCTTTTCGATCTCCTCATCAATTTCCTCGATATTAGCGTCGCCCAGGTCAGCTGGTTGGTAGGTGCTGAGCATTTCTCTGTACAACTGCCAGTTAGCTTTCGCGTAACTTTTCCTAAGTGAGACGGGCTTGAGCATAGGCACAAGCGAAATGGTGGTGATAATGTGGATATGATCGCTCGGGACCACAGGTCCTGGGGCATTGGCTACATTGAAGGGGAATTCTGGACTTGTCAACACGATGTCCGGTTTTGTCGCCATACACCGTGTCAGGAAAGTTGGAAAGTCTGGTCCAACTCTCTGGAGCTTTTTTCTTTCAAGTAGTAGCTCCAGGTTTCGTCCCCTTGGATCGACTCGCCTGTAGCCGGAAGCACGGCAACAGGCGTTTAGATCTCCGCCCAACAATGCTAGCCTTTTGTGCCCGAAGAGGGTATAAAAGTTGTTAATCGGCAGGTATTGTCTCCTGGGCAGCTGGTAGGCTGCCGCCACCGTTAGACCTCCAACCAGGGTTGGGATTTCGACAGCCACGAATGATTCATCTAAGTCCGGAAGCGTTTTGAATTTTAAGATCTTCTTGATAGCGATTGCGCAGCCATCGAATCTTGTTTGTGTGTGATTTTTCTGTATGACTGTGTAATTGTGTATTTTTATAGTGTCAGTGTTTGTGTTGATTCCGTGTTCTGATATGAGAATGATGTATGGGTCTTCTTTCCGGAAGATGTTCCTGTAAAAAATAGATTTTCCCTTCCATCCATTCACATTCAGTGGGAGTATTTTTAAAGCGTTTTTTCTGTTCTCCATGTTTTCTTGTAGTTGTGTTCTGGTGTTTGTTGTGTTTTATGTGCCGTTTCCTTTGCTGTTTCTTACTTTCTTGAATTCTGCATCACTTAGGGTGATGCAGGAGTCCTTGTGTAGTTTAACGGCGCCCTCCAGCATTGCTTCTTCGAAGTATGTCTCCTTATCCGTTGCTGAGTAGGTCCATTTGTAGGTTTTGTGGTGAATACCCTGAAATATCTCCTTGGGGGAGAGCTTCTGTGGGTATGAGTTCCCCTTCGCTCGTGATTATTCTAAGGTCAATATCCTCTCCGTCGTACTTGTAAGTATGCTTCAATGTTTTTGACCTGCTTCTCGAGCTTACGGGGCTTTTGGTCGCCCTGTCCTCGACCTCCTCAGCGTCAGACTCCGAAGACGATTGGCTCGTCAGGTTGCCTTCGGCTTCCTTTGTTTTCCTGGCTGCCCTTCTCTTCCTCTTCTCTCGGCGCTTCTGTGCCTCTAGCCTCGGGTCAGTCCTGGTGGGGTTGGCTTTTGCAGTCGTGGTTTTCGCTTCCTTTGCGGGTTCCGTCACTCCACTTTCTTGGGGAAATGGAGTCACTGGTGCCTAGGTTGCCTCCTTTGCCTGAAATTGCAGCTGCAGCACGTCACCCTGATAGGGGGTCGTCCGGAAACCACATCTCAGCCATGCTATTCTTCTTCAGCATGCGATTGAGGGTCTTCGCGAACGTTCCCGGGTTCGTAAGATTATTCACGTGCGCAAATAGAATGCACGTGAGTATCTTCGTTGAATTCTCATTCTCAAGTTTGAGATAAGTCTTCAACGGCTGCTTTTCTGTGGCCATGAGTGGAGTAGTCCTTGCTGCTGCTTGAGCGTAGGAGTTGGAGTCTCTCGTGATTTCTTCGGTTCTCTTCTTCCTTATAATTTCTTTCTTTTGGGGGCAGGACATGGCCATTGCCCCGTGGCTAAGTCCACAGTTTGGGCATCTCTCCGTCGTCGCCTTGCACTCACGCCAACCGTGGCCTTTCCCGCTGCATTTGGAGCACGTGACAGCTTGTTCTTTGCAATCTTTAGTTGCATGCTGCTCCATCTTGTAGCACCTGAAGCAAATCAGAACGGGGGTAAACTCTTATCTTTTAATTTGGTCAGCAGAGACCCTGGCGTTGAAGAGTAGTAGCCCCCTTTCTTTTGCTATCTGTGCCATTTTCGTGTCACTGAAAATGACTTTAAACACGTGCTGGTAGTCGGTGTTGTCCCGCTTATTACAGAACTTTATTATTTCCACCGCGTTAGCCCATGCTTGGTTCCTGTTGATTTCCTCCTTTATTTCCTCCTTGAGGTGCTGCCCGATCCATGGATCTAGCTGCCTGCACACCACGCTGCGATGAGCCTGGATCTGAGGTGGGGGGGGGGGGGACTAGGTTGGAGGCCTATCTCGTTCAGGACCTTTTGTCCTTCCTCCGTCGTGAGCGTTTCCACATCTGCCTCTCGCTCGCAGACTGTCCGGGGGGGGGGTGCAGATCTTCTTTGTTTTTCTGTTTCTTTTTATGTTTATGCTGCTTTGGGTTTATGTATGAATGTGTATTGAGTGTATGATTATGTTTTCGTTTTTGTTTTTCCTTGAGGGATAAGAGAGGCCCCTCCCCCACGTTCACCCTCCACCTACATGAAAATGAGAATTGCCTTTTAAATGGATGATGATGATGATGGATCGGATGAATCCGGGTGGGATCCTCTCAGGGGTGTGATTGTATGGCGGACTTATTTACAACGCCGCCCCTTCGAGGGTTTTGAATCGCGACCGCTCCCCAACATACCATAGAGACGGTTGTATGTCCTTCTATGGTCCTGGAAGGGGCATTCGCCGTAATTGGCACCGAAGGTTGCGGTCCGTCCCTTGTCTGGAATGTTTCTGACATTGTTCTCTACTTTGGGCTAATCCTCAAACCAGCTTCCTCCAATGCCCCCAATTATCGCAAAGCAACTGCCTGACATAGTTGGGACGAAACATGAATGGCAATCTCACTTCACATCTGACGACGGAGGCACGCAGGAGGGTGGGCTGGGGACTTAAGCAGTCATCTGCTTAAGTGGTGCCGCTGTAAAGGAAGATGGATTAGTAGTGAGTAATGATGAAGATGAGTGAGACACCTAGAGTATATTCTCTTTTTTTAAATCTGGTTCTAAAATTAGAACTCAGATTTTCGGAAGCGTGGGCAAAAGTATCCCAAAACTTTTCCTCCTTTATCAAGCCAGGAGATGCGTGCTGCGAAGTAGTTCTGCCAAGAATTCTGATCCGTCCATTGCGGACATTTTATGGGAACCTAAATGATTTACTAGCTTTCCTAACCCGTCTCTTAAGTGTGTTATTACTAGATAATATTCTTCCATTCGGTTTTGGATATATTCTAAAGCTTTAAATGGTAATTTTATTTTCACCACCGCTACTATCATTGGTCCACAACGCTCAACATCACATTTAGTCCTTTAACCTGGTTATTATTATTTCCAAGTTCGCTCTGAACTCATTCAAAGACGTTAAGTTAAAAGAGGCAGCTTTAGGTCTACCATTATATTACAAAGCTCTTCTACTATACGTTTTTTATTATCGTAATTGTTTATAAGAATATCCTTTGCGCAGTCCCAACTGCTCTCTTCACTCGGCAAACCTTCTATTAATTTCCGTGCATTTGCCGTCAATTAACCTTTTAAATAATTAAATTTGTCAACCGGGTTAATGTGAGAACGATCGACCGAACTTTTAAACTGATACCAGAATCCCTCCCATTTCTCCACCTCTCCACTGAAAGTCGCGAGATTTATGGTGGGGAGTTTTCCAGGAGTCGTGTTACCAAAGATTGATTTCGTTTGTGCCCTATAAATACAATCCTGCACGTCATTAATTATAATTTGTATTTCTAAATCATATTCCGCTCGTTGCTCTATTAGTTCGCCTATTCTTTCTTCATCACTCAGTTTCTATTAAATATTCGTAATATCGGGCTACTATATCTACTTTTTTGTGTAATTGTTGACTCCATACTCGGAGTTTTGCGTAGTCACAACTAGAGTTTTGTGTTTCATCGTACATCCCAGTTTTAGGGTTGTAGTTTTGAATTGAATAACTGAATGGCTGAAAGACCGGAAACAGAGAGTTGTGCTGAATGGGGGTGAGGTCACAGTGGAGGGACGTTATCTGTGGCGTACCTCAGAGAAACGTTCGAGGCCCTTTATTATTCATAGTTTATATAAATGATCCTGGGGAGGCTGTAAATAGCAAAGTGTCAATTTTTGCTGATGTCACTAAATTGGCGGCAGTAGTCAAAAAAGTTGAGGGTAGCTTTAAAGTGCAGAGTGACTTAAATAAGTTATTAGCTTGGGCTCAAAAATAGCAAATGACTTTAACCTTAAAAAATACAAAGTTCTTAACATGGGAAGGGATAATAGGGAATTGAGCTATGAAATGGATGGGCATTGACTGAATTCAGTTGAGGATAAAAAGGACTTAGGCGTAGTAGTAGTTAGGTCACTGAAGTTTTCAAAGCAGTGTAGTGAGGCAAAAATTAGAGCAAATAGGATGCTAGGATACATTAAGAGGAATTTTAGCTACAAAAGTAAAGAGGTTATCCTTAAACTCTACAACTCGTATGTTAGCCACATTTAGAATACTGTATTCAAGCATGGTTAACACATTTCAGACATGAAATCAACCTGCTAGAATCAGTATAAAGGAGGGCAACAAAAATATTACCTTCCCTGAAGCACCTTGAATATGAAGATAGACTGAGGGTATTAAATATGTTCTCATTTTAGAGAAGCTGTTTGAAGAGAGATATGATTGAGCTTTTTAAAATCTGTTCTGGGATGGATAAGTTGGATTTTAGCAAGTTATTTGAATTGAAAGGTAGTAATAGGACTAAGGGTCACCACTTAAAAATTAAAAAACAGAGGTGCAGATTGGAAGTTAGAAAATATTTTTTCACCAATAGAGTGGTAGATTACTGGAATAGTTTGCCATCTGAGACGGTAGACAGTTCAAACTTGGATGTATTCAAACGCAGATTAGATGATTATATGGGGAGGGAGGGTTGGTTAACTTTCAGTGTCCAATTAGACTCCATGCGGAATAGATGTGTTGTGATATTGCTCCATGATACACTAATTTCTTGTTAGCCTAAATTCAATGAATTCGGCCCAGACAAAAGCGAAAGCTTAATTTGGGACATTGTTAAACAATTTGTAGACAAATGGAAGATCACGCTATGAACACGTGGTGAGCGAAAGACAGTGACCATGCCCGCAGTGACTTGTTCAGCGCAAGTGTCGGCGCGCGTAGCCACCCCAGGAGATCGGTGAAGCGGACTTTAAACCGGTCGCCTTCAGCGTCACCGGCGGAGACCTCCACGCCGAAGCCTGGAGACGGAGTTCTCACAGGCAGAGGAGGCCCCCAGCGATGAAAGCGGTCGCCTCGTCATCGACGAGAGCCCCCAGACCGAGGAGGCGCAGCAGGAGAATGAGACAGGCTAGGTAACAGTCTCTCATTCCCGACGAGGCGCCCGGCCCAAGTTCAAACTGGTGCACCAGGAGAAAACCACCAGTGCCTACCAGACGGTGACGGAGCTGGAGAGCGCGCACCCAGGCCTGCGGATAAACATTCGCCCCACTCTCAACAGCGAATACGTCCTCACCCTAAAGGACGATGGGTCGGAGGCCCTGTTGCGCCACCTTGCCGAGGAGGGGGACCGAGTGATCCTGCTCAACCCCAGCCTGAGGAGGAACAAGGTGGTGCTGGAGCACTACCCCACTAATCTCCCCCTCCAGGCTGTCGAGGCCCACCCCCACTTGCACTCTGCAACACGGCTCCGGGCGCACAGAGACAAGGTCCCCACGAGGCAGATCTTGCTAGTGTACAATCTTGCTGGACCTGGGCAGCTGGGGACGCTACACCCTGCGCCCCTACCAGGGTGAGCCTGTGAGGTGCTACAAGTGCCAGCGCTTCGGGCACCTGCAGGCCACGTGCCAACCTCCCGTCAGATGCGGCGTGTGTAGCCAAGCGCACACGATGGAGCAGTACATCGGTCGCCCCAAGGCCAGCAAGGCCACCACGGCACGATGCCCAACTGCACCAAGATGCACCACTCCTGGTACGTGGAGTGCCCGGAATGCATGAGGAGGATGCCACAGGAAAACCGGCAGCAGAGCAGCAGCAGATGGAACCACGTGGACCACCCCCAGCAACAAAAGCAGCAGGGGGAACCACGTGGGCCGACGCCTTGTCCCCGCCCCCCCCCCCCCTAAACAGGCCGGCGTGGGCCTCTTACCCGCCTCCACCCCTCAACAGCCCGGCACAGGTCAGGTCGGGGAGGGGGAGGGGTGGGCAGCGAGAGGGGGGACCAGCAACCGCACCACGGGCAACTCCGCTGACACCCGCACACAGCTCCCAACCTCCTTGGACCCCAAGCCACAGAGGAGGGAGGGACACAGGCGTAAGGCCCACCGCGCCCGCCCAGACGAGGAGCAGTCCACGGTGCTGCCCAATGCCCAACCACCGACAGGATCTCAACGTGGACCCCCAGGCTACGGCTAGGCACAAGAGGATCGCCGCACCCGTGCACTGTGGGGACGGCGTGGAGGCCCTGGCACTGGTGCTGCAGCTGGGGCTCCTCCCTCTCACGGTATACAACGTATACAGGAGCCAGCGGCATCTGCTGAAAGCAGGGGAACTGCACTCCCTCGCATCTCACTCCAGCCTCCTTGGGGTGGGCGACTTCAACGCCCACCACCCCGTGCTGCACTCTGTGTCACGCACCAACGCGACTGGGTGCCACCTGCCCGACCTGCTCGAAGAAGTCTCTCATGTCCACCTTAACACCGTGGAAGCCACGGACGTCCATGGGGGGCGGCTCGACCTCACACTGGTGTTGGGTAACCTACATCCCGGCGCCACTTGGCAGGTCCGCCCCACCCTCACTAGCGACCACTACGGGCCCCTCATCCCCCTCATTATGGCCCCGCCAATTCCTCTTCTCCCGCCACCGCAGTGGAACGTCCAGAGGGCGGATTGGGCCAAGTTCCAAGCCACCCGAGGACGTGCATCAGCAGGAGAGTGACCTCACGGTGACCATAGAGAGTGCAGCAGACGCGGCCATGCCCAGGACAGCCTCTAACCACCACCGGCGCCCGGACTGGTGGTTTTATAACGAGGAGGTCCGGGAGCACAATCACCACGTCAACGTCCACAGGAGGCTGTATGAGAAGCGCCCGACCGCCACACCCCTGCGGCTCCTGCAGGACGTGGTGGCCCGCGCGCGGCAGGTGTTCCTGAGCGCCAGAGAGGCGAAGTGGCTGGAGTGGTGCGCCTCTTTGAGCCAACACACCTCCCTCGGCCAGCTGTTGGGGTGCTTCAGGAAGGCCTCAGGCGCTGCTCTGACCCGCCTACCCACGCCCACAGCAAGAGGCAGATCGGCTGGTGAACTGCTTCACAGCGAGGAGTTCTTCCCCCACACCCGCCACCTCCAGCAGCAGCTATGCCCACAGCGCGACGAGGAGGTCAGGGAATCACGGGGCCAGACGCAGGCGACGGACCAGCCCTTCACACTTGAGCAGCTGGCCAGGGCGAAGCATGGGCATGACACAGCGGCAGGGGCCGACGGAGTGCGGTACTCTATGCTGGCACACAGTGGGCCCACCGGGGACGCCGCGCTGCTGGCCCTTGTGAACGCGTTGTGGCTGGCAGGCCGTCTGCCGCCTTCCTGTAAGGGCGGCACTGTGGTGATACAGACGGACTCCCGGTCGGGGCTGCAGGCATTGCAGCACGCCTACGCTCACGCCCACGCTAGGGACAACATCCACCTCACCAATAACATCCTGTGCACCCTGCAAGACATGGCAGTGCAGGGCAGGCGTTTCCGACTCCACTGGATTCCCAGCCACGTGGGCGTGCGCGACAACGAGACTGCTGACGAGGGCGCCAAGTTAGCCTCACACAACCCCACCATCACATGGACTGTGCGCCCCAGCCTGCAGCAGTTCAAGGCGCAAGCCAAGCGTATGGCCGCCCATAACGCCCACCAGCGTCACCAAGAATGAAAGGCGACCAAAAAGCAAGCCGCGTAGTATGCTGCAGCCGCAGCCTATCGCACACTGGACCCAACCTACCAGCAGCCCAGAGCGAACGGCATGCTGCTGCAGCGTGTGAGGCTTGGCTACTCCACGTGGGAAGAGCTGCAGGCCGACTTTGTGGTAGGGAGGTAGGAACACTGCGGTAGCCGCCCACTGGTGTACTACCTCCTCTCCTGCCCAGCCACCGCCCGCTTCAGGCCAGAGCCAGCGCCAGCGCCAGCCCCTCACCTTGCAAGAGGCGCCCAACTGAGTGCGCCAGAGGCAAGAGCCGCCCAGATGGTCCGCCACACACCGACACACAAGCTGCTGGAGGTGCTGAGAATAGCACCCCCTCCGCCCTGATCGCCGCCCGCGCCCAGCCGGGCGGCGGGTAGTGAGGACGGGTAGTGAGGACCGCCGTCACCCACTAGCAGCAGACCAGCCACGCGTGGGACACTCCGGTGCGCTCCCCGCTTTGTGTAATGCTTATATTATGTATTTATATGTATTTCTATATTATTATATCATATATCGCTATTGCACAATAAACCTATACAAACAAACAAGAGGGTTAACTTTGAGTGTTATTCTGGACTCATTCCTGTGGATGCAGTTTTTTATTATTATTATTGTATATTACGATTGATTTTGATTTTGGCAAGTCTTGATGATGATGCTTCTTGTTTTTGACACATTCCTGTGTATGGTTCGAATTGTATATTGTAGATGCATGATCGCACATAATCCTCTAGATTGCTTATATTGTATATTGTAGATGCATGATCTGACTCAATCTTATGGATGCATTTTGTGGGTGGGCTGTGACATTTGTTTTTTTTTTTTTTAAATTTTATGGAGCCCATCTGGCAACTACCCACTTGGGCATAAGTCGCCGGAAAACACGACAGCCTAGAACTAGGCTACTTTAAAGTAAAAATATGAAAACTTAACAATGATATAAATTGGAAAAACTTAACAATCAAAGCAATCTCCGGCAGCGGGGGGAGGTCCCCCTCACCCCGGTGCAGGAGAGTGCAACCTACAAACAAAACAATAACAAAAAAAATGAACCTTAAATAAAGGTGAGAAGGCCGGCCTCCCCCAAAAAGTCAATAAGTCCACCAGTCATGGTGCACGCACTCGTTTCGAGTACAAGGGACAGGCGGTAGCGACCCCGCCCATCCCGGTACCGAGACAGGTATCGTGCGCGAAGATCACCCAGACTAGGACATTCGACAAGAATATGCCGAACAGTCTGGGGGACGACGCAGTCGTTGCAATAGGGCGCATGCGAGCGCTCCATCAAGTAGCGATGCGTCACACGAGTGTGTCCGATTCGAAGACGACAGAAAGCAACCTGAAGCCGCCGCGGCATTGGGGGATAGGTCCATGGGAACAGTCGCGGCGCAATGGCACGCAACTTTAAGTTCCCTTCGACCGTCTCCCATCTTCTTTGCCAAGCAGTCCGAAGAGCTGCCCGTATTCCTGCCATGTAGTCGGTGTGAGGAAGTTAGAAACGCTGGTCCGGTCGCAGAGTCCTCGCGGACTCTTTGGCGCGCTCATTCCCCGCAATTCCTACATGTCCAGGAACCCAGCAGAAGATAATCTCGACATCTGCCCGGCTCGCCAAAACCGTGGCGTCACGGATATCGCGAACCAGGGGATGCGGAGATTCCAAGGCCCCGAGAGCACTCAGGGCGCTTTGTGAGTCGCTATAGATCACAATCCGGTCTCCGAACCGGGCACGTCGCCTAATCTCCCGTACCGAGTGGTGTATTGCCACCAGCTCGGCCGTGAAGACAGACGCAGCGCCTGGTAGAGCCTCACTGACTTCAAACAGAGGGGATACGGCGTGGAAGCCGACCCCCTCTTGGGACTTGGAGCCATCCGTATACACTGGCACGGTTCCAGCGTGACACGATGTGTGCTCCAAAAAGTTCGAACGCAATACTCCCGGCGCAGTACAAGCTTTGGGAGCAGAGGCGTGGCGACAAATAGCCAAATGTGGTACCCTCCAGGGTGGCGTCCTGGGCAAAACCAGGGGCGCCACCGGCCCGAGAGCGATATCTACCTCTCGAAGGAGTTTCCTGGCCCTAAACCCAAAAGGCTTAGGGTATGACTGGCATCTCTCGACGGCATAGGCACCATCGAGATCAGCTGCGGATGCAGTGAGAGCTGTTGGCGACTGAGGGAGGCGCCGGGCTCGCGCGTACAGTCGAGTGATACACTGCACGCGGCGCAGAGCGAGTGGCATCTCCCCAGCATCGACCAACAGGCTCTCAATGGGGGAAGTGCGGAAGGCACCGGTCGCAAGGCGAAGGCCGGTGTGGTGGATCGAATCCACCTTCCGCAATAAACGCTCGGCTGCGGATGCATAAAACTGGCATCCGTAGTCGAGCTTCGAGCGAACAAAGGATCGATAAAAAAGTAAGGCAGTAGCCCTATCAGCGCCCCAAGCGCTGAACGTCACGGAACAGAGAATGTCCATGGCGCGGGTACAAGAGACCCTAAGGCGGCGAATATGAGCCTCTCAGGTGAGGCGTTGGTCGAATACAAGACCAAGGAAACGGTGCGACTCAACCACATCCAGGCGCACCCCATTAAGAAACAAATCTGGGTCTGGGTGAAGCCGTGGATGGCGGCAGAAGTGCACCACCTTAGTCTTGGCCAAAGAAAACCGAAACCTGTGCGCTTCGGCATAGCGAGAGACGCGGTTCAATGCCTGTTGGAGTCGACGCTCCAGAGTTGGCATCTGGGCAGCGCCAAAAGAGATCGAAAGGTCGTCCACGTAGAGCGTAGCGAGAACATCTTCCGGCAGCACCGAGGTGATGCCGTTGATGCTCAGGGCAAAGAGTTTGACACTGAGGACACTTCCCTGCAAGACACCCTCTTCCTGCTCCTTTGGGCCGGAGAGGGCTTCCCCCACCCGTACGCGGAATCGACGATCTCGCAAAAATTCAGATATAAAAATTGGGAGGCGTCCCCTCGCCCGCATCGTGTGGAGAGTCTCCATGATACCGTATCGCCATGCGGTATCATAGGCCTTCTCCAGATCGAAAAACACCGTGGCGTAGTGCTGTCTACGAAGGAAAGCCTCGCAGACGGCATTTTCCAGTCGGAGCAGAGCATCCGACGTGGAGTGGAACTTGCGGAAGCCGCACTGTGCGGAGGACAGATGGCCTCCGCTGTCCAGGAAATAGGCTAATCTAACATTTGCCAATTTCTCCATCAACTTGCACACGCAAGAGGTTAGAGAGATTGGGCGGAAACCGGTCGGAGTAGAGTGATCTCTCCCCGGTTTGCGAAAGGCAAGCACAGTAGCGATTCGCCAGGAGTCTGGGAGAAGACCTTTCACCCAGATCCTGTTGAACAAATCTAACAGAAAGGCCATGCCTCGCTCACCTAGGTGTCGAAGCATGGCGTACGGGACATCGTCCGGACCATGGGCGGTGTCCGCGCACGAAGCGAGAGCGAAACGCAACTCGCTTACAGTAAACTAGTCGTTGAAGGGTTCTCCGCCTCTGGAGGTAAAGTCCAGCCGGTGGCCTTCCGCGACATCACGACGTGCATTGAATGCTGGCGGAGCAGCATCACGGCTAGAGAATGCAGAAAAAGCGGTCGCGAAGGATTCCGCCACGGACGCGGAGTCAGAGATTGCGGTCCCATTCTCCTGTAGAACGGGAGGGGGGTCCTGCGAGAACTTGCCCCGAATCCTTTTGACTCGCTTCCACACCTCAGCTAAAGGGGTCTTCCCGTTAAGTGAAGACACGTATGCCCGCCAAGAAGAGCAGCGGGCGTGCTTCGAAATATACCGGAACCTAGCCCTAGCCCGACGAAATTCAGCGACAGTGAAATCGTTCGGGCGGCGCTTATAGCGCATGTAGGCATAACGCTTCTGTTTGAGGGCCGTCTCACACTCAGCCGACCACCACGGGAGCGGTCGGCGTGCAAAACGGCCAGAGGTCCTAGGAATAGTAATCAGGCCCACGGCGATGAGGTTGCCGGAGAAGAACTCAACGGCCTCATCTACCGACCTAAACTCCTCGACTGAGATAGAGAATTCAGTCATTTCCTGAAATGCAGGCCACCGCGCCCGCGCCAAGCACCACCGAGGTGGTCTCTCAGGCGGCAGTTGCCCTGAAAATGATATTTGAATGGGAAAGTGATCACTACCATGGAGGTCATCGACCACCCCCCAATCAAAATCAGGCTGTGCATCCGAAGAGCACAAAGATAGGTCAAGGCAAGAAAATGAAGCGGTTCTCGGACAGTGATGCGTAAACTCATCCACGTTTAGGACACCCATCTCAAGCTCTTCGATCAGATCGGCAAGGACCCTTCCCCTGGGATTTATGGAGTAATCTCCCTAGAGAGGATGCCTGCCGTTCAGATCTCCAAGCAAGAGATAGGGCCTCGGCAACGGTGCCACGACGCGGCGAAAGTCCCCCGCGTCGAAGTCAGCTGACGGTGGAATGTACGCAGAAATAATAGTATACCTCCTATCCAGGTGCAGCTGCAGAGCCACTGCCTGAAAGGAGGTATCTAAAGAGAAAGGAAGAACGGAGACATCATGCCGGGTGTAAACCGCGCATTCCCCAGCCCGGCCATCCCGCGGTGGTGGGGTCGCAAGACCCTTATACCCCGGGAGCGCAGGTAGGGGGCACGCGCCTAGCATGGTCTCCTGCAAAAAATAGGGAACGGGACGAGGCGAGCCTCCGCAGCTCCTCCCAGTTGGCCCGGAGTCCACGGCAATTCCATTGAAGGAATATGCCCTCCAGGCCTAGCTCGGAGGAGACGCGGGGGCCCTCCTCGAATTGAAGACCCTCACGGGAATGGCCGTACGCTTCCCGGGGGCAGAACCCCGGGAGCTGTTGGCCGGACAAAGCGCTTGAGGCGCTGTCGCCTTCGAGGACTTATTGGGGGAGGTTGGGCTCGCCATGCGAGTCTTTTCCTCCCTCCGCCTCGAAACCTTAGGCGGGCGCTGCGGCTTCGGAGGCGGGGGGCCCTCTTTTCGAGGAACCACCGTCTCCGAGCCACTCTCTCCATCTCGGGGCGTGGGCGAAGGAGCTGAAGCTCCTTTGTTGCTGTCCTCCTTTCGGGGGACAGCTTTAGGAACCCCGGAAGATGGCCTAGCGACCATCTTCAGGGGTGTTGCCTCCTGTGAGTCTAACGACTCTGTGGAGGCGCGTGGTCGTTTCGCCTTGCGGGAAACGGTCACGCTGAGGGAAGAGGGGGGAAGCCCTGGTTTTAGCCGGGGCTGGGTATGAACCCTTTTTGCCGCCAGCTTTACCAGGGGAGCGCCCGGGTTGGGTAGAGCCCGCAGAAGGGCTCCGAATGGGCGCGGAAACAACCGTGCTCGTTGGCCTGGATGGGCCAGGAGCAGAGGGTGCCTTTCGAACTAC
The DNA here is from genome assembly GCA_963969495.1 of Ceratothoa steindachneri. Taxonomy (NCBI): domain Eukaryota; kingdom Metazoa; phylum Arthropoda; class Malacostraca; order Isopoda; family Cymothoidae; genus Ceratothoa; species Ceratothoa steindachneri. The sequence continues at coordinate 40,862,854 of OZ018333.1, forward strand.
TGAGGCATATGACGTCCCAGGCAGAGCTGGGCGCGCCATGACCAAGTCCTTAGCCTCGCGGAATGAGAGTCTATCCTGGGCCTGAACGGCCAGGATTTCTTTCTCCAGGAGATATGCACCACATTGCTTTGAAGAAGCAGGGTGCGGCTCTCCGCAATTGACACACTTGGCCACACACGATTTGGACTTATCGTGTGCGACATTGGAGCAATTTACACAGACTTCGAGTGACCCCGACTTTGCACGTCTACATGAGCGATTCGTATGGCCGAAGCTGTGTGGCGGTGAAGTGTGCGGCGGGGGGGTCCCATGGTGGTGGTGGAACGTAGGCGGGGTTGGGGGTGTCGGAGTCGCGCCACAGCCAGTTCCCTGCCCGGTTGAGGGTGTCGGAGTCGCGCCACAGCCAGTTCCCTGCCCGGTTGAGGGAGTTGGTTGCTAGGCTGACGTTTACGAGCCACCTGTTGTTACGCAGGCACTCGATGCCCTGCGCCACGGCCATTCGGAGTCTGCTCGGCGCAACACCTTCCACGTCGCGCTGGAGCACTCTGGCCACCCGACAGGCCAAAATGCAATCCACCCTGGCGGTGAGGGGCACCAGGTTGGCCTCACTCTGCATGACACAGGCAGTGCACCACCTGGGTGCCCCTAACATGGTCCTCATGGCGGTGTTTTGTATTACCTCCAGACGCTGTTGCTGCTGCCGGGGCAGCGCTACAAGGACCGGTGCACTGTAGTCCACTTGGGAGCGCACTCCCTAGAGGTCGTAGAGGCGGAGGACGGGGAAGGTTGCACCAGCGCTCGGCCGCGTCATGGCCCTCATCACATTCAGCCGGGCCTGCGTCCGCTCCCTCAGGTGCGTGACATGCTGCGTGAAGGACAGCCGTCTGTCCACCCACACTCCAGGCCAGGCCGACTCCTTGGACGCAAAGCTGCTGGCCAGCAGGTGTGCAAGTCTTTATGACCATGGCCATGGCTCCAGCTCTTCACACTTGGCAGTGATGAGGTGCAGCGCTTCTTGGGCCCGCGCGAGCTTGTCGCCGCGCCCGGTGACGACGAGCGCCAGGTCGTCGGCGTAGCTGAGGAGGATGGTTCCTTCCCGATAGGGAAGGGCGACCAGCTGTTCCATCAGCACGTTAAAAAGGAACGGGCTAAGGATGCCGCCCTGGGGTGTCCCGTTATCGAAGGTAAGGTAGGAAGACTTGTGACCCTGGAACTTCACGCGGGCTCGGCGCTGGTGAAGGTAGTCCTGGAGCCAGCCGAGCAGTCTCCCTCAGATGCCCTTCCTCACAAAGGGCAGCCAGTATGGAGCGGGGGCTAGCTAGCTCGAAAGCCTTCTTGAGGTCAAGGAAGACTACGATGGTGGGCTGGTTGTTGGCGTGAGCCAGAAGGGTGATGAGGCAGTCCGCAGTGCTCACCCCCCTGGTGTAGCCGAACACGTGGTGATGAAGGCTTCCCACGCTCCACTGTAGGCGAGTCAGCACCATCTTCTCCGCTGTTTTTCAGGTGCAGCTCAGGAGGAAGATTGGCCTGAAGGTGGTGTGATCCTTCGGCTTGGGGATGGGCTGGACGTTGGCGTCCTTCCAGGAGGGCGGAAAACGGCCTGCCAACCACGACGCGTTCGGAAGGGCTAGCAGCGCGGCGTCCACGGCGGGCCTAGCGTGCGCCAGCATGGAGTACCGAACTCCGTCGGCTCCCGCCGCTGTGTCACGTCGACGTTTCGCCCTGGCCAGCTCCTCGAGCGTGAAAGGCTGGTCCGTCGCGTGCGGCTGGCCCCGCGCCTCCCTGACCTCTTCGTCGCGCTGTGGGCGTAGCTGCTGCTGGAGGTAGCTGGTGTGGGGAGGAAGCTGCTCGCTAGAACCCCTTGCTGTAAAGCAGTTCGCCAGCCGATCTGCCTCTTGCTGTGGGCGTGGGTGGGCAGCTGGGCGGGTCGGGGCGGCGCCTGAGGTCTTCCTGAAGCTCCCCCACAGCTGGCCTAGGGAGGTGTGTTGGCTGAAAGAGGCGCACCACTCCAGCCACTTTGCCTCCCTGGCGCTCAGGGACACCTGTCGCGCGCGGGCTAACACGTCCTGCAGGAGCCGCAGGTTGATGGCCGTGTTGCGCTTCTCGTACAACCTCCTGTGGACGTTGACGCGGTGATTGTGCTCCCGGACTTCCTCGTTATAAAACCACCAGTCCGGGCACCGGCGGCGATTTGAGGCTGTCCTGGGCATGACCGCGTAAGCTGCACTCTCTTGTGCCGCCGTAAGGTCCCTCTCCTGCAGGTGCAGGTCCGCTGGAGTCACATACGTGGACCACCATTCGGCCAGGGAGGCTTGGAACTTTGCCCAATCCGCCCTCCTGACGTTCCACTAGGGTGGCGGGAGAGGAGGAGCTGGTGGAGCCACAGTGAGGGTGGTGAGGGTCCCGTAATGGTCGCTGGTGAAGGTAGGGTGGACCTGCCAGGTGGCGCCTGGCTGTAGGTCGCCCGACACCGGCGTAAGGTCGAGCCGCCCCCCATGGACGTGCGTGGCCTTCCCTGTGTTCAGTAGTCGAACGGCAGGAACTTCTTCGAGCAGGTCGGCCAGGTGGCGCCCGGTCACGTTAGTGGGTGACACAGACTGCAGCACGGGGTGATGGGCGTTGAAGTCGCCCGCTACAAGGAGGCTGGAGTGGGATGCGAGGGAGAGCAGTTCTCCAACATCTAGCGGGTACCGCTGGCTCCTGTATATATTATATACAGTGAGAGTGAGCAGCCCCAGCTGTAGCTCCAGTGCCAGGACCTCCACGCCGTCACCACAGTACACGGGTGCGGCGATCCTCTTGTGCGGGATGGTGTTTCGTATGAGGGCTGCACCGCCTACGCCCATTTCCGTCACCAGCCGGAAGCGAGTGGCGGGTGTAGCCTGCGACTCACCATTCAAAGCTGGCGGGCGTGAGAGTCTCCTGTAGGAGAACCAGGTACAGGTCTTCTTGTAAGATAACTTGCAGCAGCTCATGTTTCTTGGGGCGGAGCACCTGCACGTTCCACTACAGCACCCTCAGCGTGGGCGCCGGTGCGCGGGCTGGGCTGTCAATCCGCGCCTCCATCTTGGCTGTGGGCGTGCGGTGGGTGCAGAGGGTGTTGGGTGGGACCTTGACGTGGTAGATGATGGTGGGGGCTGGAGGGCACCCTCTGTGACGGCGGTCAACACCTCTTCGTGGAGGAGTGCGTCGAGGTCCTGCTCGGTGGGGGCTGCGGTGCCCTTCCGGCGGTCGAGCAGCTTCTTCACTAGCTGTACGACACACGCGAGGATGACGTCTACGATGGCTCTGCCCTCCTCATTGAGTCCCTCGCAATAACCTGGGGGTCCACGTTGAGACCCTGTCGCTGGATGGGCATTGGGTAGCACCGTGGACTGCTCCTCGTCTGGGCGGGCGCGGTGGGCCCGACGACTGTGTCCCTTCCTCCTCTGTGGTTTGGGGACAGAGGGGGTGGGTTGCTGGGTGGAGGTGTGAGCGGAGTTGCTGGCTGTGCAGCTACTGGTACCCTCTCTCGCTCCCTGCCTGTCCTCTTGCCCATCTGCTGCTGCTGCTGCTGCTGCTGCCGCCGGGACCCCGTGGCATCCTTCTCTGTCGCTCTGGGCACTTCGTGTTCCAAGCGTGGTGCCCCTTGGTGCAGTTGGGGCACCGTGCCGTGGTGGTCTCGCTGGCCTTGAGGAGACCGATACACTCCTCCGTCGGGTGCGCTTGGCTGCACACGCCGCACTTGACGGAGTTTTGGCACATGGCCTGGAGATGCCCGAAGCGCTGGCACTTGTAGCATCTCACAGGCTCACCTTGGTAGGGGCGCAGGGCGTAGCAGCCCCAGCTGCCCAGGTCCAGCTTGGGTGGTGGTGGCCCCTCGTACACTACAAGGATCTGCCTGGTTGGGACCTTGTCTCTGTGTGCGAGGAGCCGTGTTGCCGAGAGCACGTGGGGGTGTGCCTCGACGGCCTGGAGTGGCAGAGTGGTCGGATACCGTTGAAGCATCAACTTGTGCCTCTTCACTCTGGGGTCGAGCAGGATCACTCGATCCCCCTCCTCGGCAAGGCGGCGCAGCATGGCTTCCGACCCATCGTCCTTCGGGGTGAGGACGTATTCGCCGTTGAGAGTAGGGCGAATGACTATCCGCAGGCCAGGGTGTGCTCTCTCCAGCTCCGTCACAGCCTGGTAGGCACTGGTAGTGTTGCTCTGGTGCACCAGTTTAAACTTGTGCCGAGGTCCTCGTCGGGAATGAGACACTGTTACCCAGCCTGCCTCATTCTCCTGCTGGGCTTCCTCGGTCTGGGGGCTCTCGTCGATGACGAGGCGACCGCTTTCATCGCTGGGGGCCTCCTCTGCCTGTGAGAACTCCGGTTCCAGTGTTCGGGCGGTCCTCTTCAGCGTGGAAGTCTCGTTCGGTGAGGGTGGACTTAACCCATTCCGCGTCCGCTTGGCAGACATCGGCGTGGTGGCTATGGACGCCGACCCTTGCATCGTGGCGTCACTCTTGTTCGCCCATCAGCACCACGGGTGCAAAGGGGAGAAGAGACCAATGCCCTCTTACAAGCAGGACAGGAACAGGAGGTATCTCCAATCAACCCGTCCACGCTTGCTTCTGTCTCTTTTGAGAGCCACGGTGCCCTTATGAGACAAACGAGGCAACCTTCTTGCTCTACTCTCAGGGTTAATAGTTACCAAATGGTATCATTCTTGGGCGATTAACTCTCGTGGAAGTGGTGATAACTCGTCAGCTGCTTGGATGCACTTTTAAGTGGGTGAGTGTCTGTCTTGTCTTCTTTTGAGTCGATGTTGACAGATGCAGATGACCCTTAATAGGCCCTCGTGTCTTTTGTCATCCGTGAAATTATGTTATGTGATGTTTGTTGTACAAAAAGATTTATGACCCGCAATCTTATGAATTGTTGACATGGCTATGCTAATTTAAATTTAATAACGAAAGTGGGAATTATTGAGGGCAAACTAATTTAAATTTATTGACTATTAAGAAATTAAAAATTTAATTAACGTCTTACTATTTCTTCTTACAACCGCCACCGCTACGACTCATGGTATACTATCACAATCGTTAGCAATTTATCGAAATAATTTTTCTTTTACCATGAACATTGGTATATATCTCGGCCCTGTGGTCTAGCTTAAACTATTATACCATTAAGTTAGAGGAGCTAAGTAAGCTAAGATCCGGTTCGAAGGACCATGTCGCGAATTTCGTGTTTAATTTTTAATTATGAACTTGGTCACTGGAAACAATTTGAACAAGAAATTGCGAGAAGAATAATTTAATTAAATTTTAAATATAAAATAATGGCTGTAATATAAACTTAGTAAAAGAATTAAAATCTTCACTTACTTGCTCTAATATAAGGTGATTATTAAATAGCCCATTCACTATCTAAGTATAATAGGCCTAAATATACTAATAGATTTTAATAAATGACAGCTAAATATATACTTAGCCTGTGACATGGTGATTATTCTTGACTTGGTGCGAGATAATGGTTATTTATCCATTAATATTTATGAGACTTAAACCAAAATAGCTAATTTATTACCACACGTCTTTGCACGCCGTATGAAGTGTTCTTGACAACTTGCGGATTTTTTTTTCAGATAAAACGCTGTCTGTATTTATGTCTTGACACTGAGTCGTAGTAGCAGAATGAAAAAACTCCTTGGTACACCAGGAGCTGTGCTAGGTGGCAACTCGAAACAATACACTTTCGCAAAACGCAACGAAGACCATTAATTAAAAGTTAATTAACCCGAATCATTACTACTACTCCCAACTTACTTTAATTTTTCAAGGAAACTAAATTAAAAGGAATGTCTATTTACAATCTCACTTTCGTTTCCGGGACAAAAAGTTTAGGACACCCCAATTTTGTTTGTATACGTTTATTGTGCAATAGCGTACATTTATACATAATATAATACAAATACAATAATAATAATAAATGACATAAGAATATATAAATACACATACATAAGCTGCAGTTAACATGAAAAGCAGTTAACATGTTCAAACAATTCCTTTCATTTACATCTTTATCCTCTAGTATCTCTTCACCTTTTGAATGGTGCTTAGTTTTTTTAAGATTTACGCTTATTTTAAGATACAAAACCCACGTTCAGTTTATTAAAAGAACCTAAAAAGATGGAGAAATACAAGTTTAAAAACAAGAAAACTAAATATTGCAATTTAACACAAATAATTTTTAATTAGTTACTCATTTAAATAAATTTCTTATATATTTTAATAAAAAACTACTAAATAAACATTCAAAAACATTAAAAGAAATACATTAATGTAAAGATGTACAATATATTTGTATGTTTTTTTTTTGTTTTTTTTTTAAACTTTTAATGGTTTGATTTTGTAAGAACATTATTTAATCTACCTTACAGCCAGCTTGGCCACAATTGGCGGAATTGTGTCAGCACAACTGAAAAATGCGTGAGTTGCGGGCAGGGCCACCGAACGATGGCCATGTCTTGTCCCGCCAAAAAAGAAGTTATGAGGAATAAACAGGAGGCAAAGAGGAATGAGGTCACACGTAGGGCGAACACGCCCTACGCACAAGCGGCAAAGGCAGCCATATCAGAGGTGGATGCCAGAAGAACATACCTCAAAATTGAAAATGAGGGATCTACGAAAATCATGACGTGCATACTTCATGCGCACGTCATGAATCTGGCTCGCCCAGGCACATTCGCCACCGTGTTGAACCAGATGTTTGCCAAAAACGGGATGGAACAAATGTGGTTCCCGGATAACCCCCCTTCTGGGGACGTACTGCATTTGCAGATGACCCCAAAAGCCCAGCAGACTAAGGTGCAAGCTAACCCAAGTAAACAACAACCCGAAAAAACGAGTAACGAAGCAGTCGAGACGAAAACTCCTGCTCCCACCCAATCTATGACAAGCACGGCGAAACAAGCGAGCTCGGAAACGAGCAGCTCATCAGAGTCTTCGGACTCCTCAGACGCGGAAGCATCCAAACCCCTGGAAAAGAAGGGTAAAAAGAAGAAATCCAAGAGATTGCGGGCGAACTACATCAACCTGAGGGTTTACGCCTGCGATCAATTCCCCTTCCCAGAGGAAATGGAGCCTAGTCGTATTTTCCAAGGGATTAAAGCAAAAATCTATAAATGGGAGTACGACTCTGAGATAGACCCTGGTACAGTGGAAGAGGCCCTGCTCGCACAGAATGTGATCCTTCATCAGAACACATGCGAGCAACTCTCTAACGCTGAATTCAGGAAGAAGAAGAATGGGAGGAAGAAGAACGTCACCCAAAAACACTAGGTGACTCAAGATGGAAAGAGTAAGCAATAAAATGAGGATTCTGACACTCAATGTGAATGGTTGGGAGGAGAAGGCCACGGCATATGGTAACATATTCCGTGTGCTCGACCCCGACATCATTCTCATCACAGAGCACGGTATCGACACAACAGCTGGTCGCATAAAAATACCGGGCTACAGAGTGCTCATGAAGAATCATTCCCAGGAAAGGTTTGATGGTGCTGCAATAGCTGTCAAGAGGAACATCTCCTTCAAACAACTGCCAGAACTCGATGAGTCCTATGTGGCAATCGAGGTTCACACCCTGGTCGGAGACCTCGTGATAGCTGCGGCATATCAACCCCCTCGACGAGCATATCTCCCGTTATGTAATTTTTATACACTGTTTGGGCACCGCAGAATGGCATTCTTAGCCCCGTAAGGGGCGCGACGATTTGCCATTCTGGCCGCCGTGCTGACGGGACTCAGCACCCCGTCCGGCCCCAGCCTAGCCTCTCTTCCTTCCTTCAAAACACTTGTTTCCTCTCTTTTCACAGAACCTCTCCCACAACTTTCTCTGGTCAGCCTCTAATTTCACAGGGTAGATGCTGACCTTCCTTTCAGCCAACCGTCCCGCATCGGGGCTGAGGGGGTGGGGGACAATGTTCCCTAACCCCTGAGCTCATGTCTGGGGTGGCTGGTTTTTAACTACCTGCTTCATCCCCACCCATACCTTCCTCACATCCCTTTTCCTCTCGTCTTCAAAATCTATCATTTATACGCCGTGTCCAAGGTGGAGCCGCCATGCCGATGGACTGCCAGGCCACCAGGCGGGAGGGGTGGTCCCAAATGGCGGCGCCTGGCTCTGCTGGGCCTGTAAGCACCTCTCGCAGTGCGGGCTACTGCGAGAGGTGTGCGCTATTGCATCCCGTATTAAAAGAAGGGTCACCATGCCCAATGATGAAAATCACACCAAAAAAACCCAACCCCCAACTTCCCCAAGAACAACGGAGCCGCCCTCGGGCAGCTCCAGCAAGAAAATGGAGGTCCTCCCCCCTGTGCTTGCACAGGGGACCCTCCATATTTCTCTAACCGGAGAGGAGGCTTACTCCTCTCCTTCGCCTACGGGTGCAGGGGACTCCCCCTCACCCCCTTCTCTGGAGGTGCTTTCGGGCACCTCCCTTTTCCCAGTGGCAGTCCCCTCTTTTCTTTCCAAGGGGACTGCCAAGAAAGCCAGCAGGCAGCCCTTAGCCAGCCGCTCCCCATCAAAGCGGCTCGGTAGGGCAAACCCCCTTAGGGGGGAGAGGCAAGCCAGGCCCCTTCGGTCGCTTCCCTCAAAAGACCTGCTGGCAAAAATATTAAACCTTGCCGGGGTCAAGGCCTGTGCCTCCCCAAACAAGACTGGCGACACTGCCAAGGAGACCTGCAATGTCCTGGGAGGCGATGGCCAACTGGAGGCCCCTCCCGTGATAGACATGGTCCTTGAGGAGACCCAGCCTCAGACGGTAGGGCGTTCCATGGGGGGGAATTCGGGCTCGGCGCCAAGCACCGAACCCGAGTCCGCCCCAATGCAAGGTCCTCCTCAAATGGCTGAGGGCTCCGAGGCAGTAGAAGGAGGGGAGGGATCTCCTCCGACAGGTGCCCCTACGACAACCAGGACCTTCTCCATTTCGGAGAGGGACCTGGCTGAGGCCGGTCCATCTGGCCTAGGGGCTTCTGCCGGCGGAGGTGAAAAGCGGATTCATTCCCCGCCTTCCTCTCCAAAAAAGAAAAAGACAAAGAAGACTAAAAAGACGAAAAAGACTCGGGGCTCCTCTTCATCCGCGGGGGCTGCGGGGACGGATGGGTCTGCTGCCACTTTGGTAGGCGACCAAGCCAAGATCGGCACATCCGGCCCCTCTACCCCCTCGTGTGCGGAGCCCCTGACTAAGACCAAGAGTGCACAGGGCGGAGCCTCGATGACATCGGGGCCCCTCATTCAGAGGTTACCTGGCGTTTTCGAGCCCGCTGGCTTCAAACGCTTCCTCGTTATTCGCTCCACTGATGGCCCCATGTTGTCCAAGGGCAACATGATCCATCAGAGGAGAGGATTAGCTAGTGCAATTGGTAGAGAGCCGAAGATTACCCGTTTCCCGGACGGCAGCCTTCTGGCGAATGCGGCGAATCCCGCCGAGGCGGCCAAGATAAGTGCTCTTCGGACACTTCATGGCACCCCGGTGAGTGTGACGCCGCACTCTACCATGAACTTTGTGAAAGGAGTAGTTTATGCGAGGGAACTCGTTGACTACTCCATTGAGGACATCACCCTAGAGCTGGCCGACCATGGGGCGGTCAAGGTCGAACGTGTGATGAGAAAACAGGGAGGGGCTTCGAGACCCACCCCTACACTCTTCGTCACGTTCGACTGTGACAAGCTCCCTGAGTCGGTGCGTGCCGGTTGGTACCGCTACCGCGTGAAGGCATTCGTGCCACTGCCGCGGCGGTGCTATTACTGTCACCGCTTCGGCCATACGAATCGCTCATGTAGACGTGCAAAGTCGGGGTCACCCGAGGTCTGTGTAAATTGCTCCAAGGTCGCACACGATAAGTCCAAATCGTGTGTTGCCAAGTGTGTCAATTGCGGAGAGCCGCACCCTGCTTCTTCGAAGCAATGTGGTGCATATCTCCTGGAGAAAGAAATCGTGGCCGTTCAGGCCCAGGATCGACTCTCATTCCGCGAGGCTAAGGACTTGGTCCTGGCGCGCCCGGCTCTGCCTGGGACGTCATATGCCTCAGTAGTTCGAAAGGCACCCTCTGCTCCTGGCCCATCCAGGCCAACGAGCACGGTTATTTCCGCGCCCATTCGGAGCCCTTCTGCGGGCTCTACCCAACCCGGGCGCTCCCCTGGTAAAGCTGGCGGCAAAAAGGGTTCATACCCAGCCCCGGCTAAAACCAGGGCTCCCCCCTCTTCCCCCAGCGTGACCGTTTCCCGCAAGGCGAAGCGGCCACGCGCCTCCACCGAGTCGTTAGACTCACAGGAGGCAACACCCCTGAAGATGGTCGCTAGGCCATCTTCCGGGGTTCCTAAAGCTGTCCCCCGAAAGGAGGACAGCAACAAAGGAGCTTCGGCTCCTTCGCCCACGCCCCGAGGTGGAGCGAGTGGATCGGAGACGGTGGTTCCTCGAAAAGAGGCCCCCCAGCCTCCGAAGCCGCAGCGCCCGCCTAAGGTTTCGAGGCAGAGGGAGGAAAAGACTCGCATGGCGAGCCCAACCTCCCCCAATAAGTCCTCGAAGGCAACAGCGCCTTCAGCGCTTTGTCCGGCCAACAGCGCCCGGGGTTCTGCCCCCGGGAAGCGTACGGCCATTCCCGTGAGGGTCTTCAATTCGAGGAGGGCCCCCGCGTCTCCTCCGAGCTAGGCCTGGAGGGCATATTCCTTCAATGGAATTGCCGTGGACTCCGGGCCAACTGGGAGGAGCTGCGGAGGCTCGCCTCCTTCCGTTCCCCGTTAGCTATTTTTTTGCAGGAGACCATGCTAGGCGCGTGCCCCCTGCCTGCCCTCCCGGGGTATAAGGGTCTTGCGACCCCACCACCGCGGGATGGCCGGGCTGGGGGATGCGCGGTTTACACCCGGCATGATGTCTCCGTTCTTCCTTTCTCTTTACATACCTCCTTTCAGGCAGTGGCTGTGCAGCTGCACCTGGATAGGAGGTATACTATTATTTCTGCGTACATTCCACCGTCAGCTGACTTCGACGCGGGGGACTTCCGCCGCGTCGTGGCACGGTTGCCGAGGCCCTATCTCTTGCTTGGAGATCTGAACGGCAGGCATCCTCTCTGGGGAGATTACTCCATAAATCCCAGGGGACAAGTCCTTGCCGATCTGATCGAAGAGCTTGAGATGGGTGTCCTAAACGTGGATGAGTTTACGCATCACTGTCCGAGAACCGCTTCATTTTCTTGCCTTGACCTATCTTTGTGCTCTTCGGATGCACAGCCTGATTTTGATTGGGGGGTGGTCGATGACCTCCATGGTAGTGATCACTTTCCCATTCAAATATAATTTTCAGGGCAACTGCCGCCTGAGAGACCACCTCGGTGGTGCTTGGCGCGGGCGCGGTGGCCTGCATTTCAGGAAATGACTGAATTCTCTATCTCAGTCGAGGAGTTTAGGTCGGTAGATGAGGCCGTTGAGTTCTTCTCCGGCAACCTCATCGCCGTGGGCCTGACTACTATTCCTAGGACGTCTGGCCGTTTTGCACGCCGACCACTCCCATGGTGGTCGGCCGAGTGTGAGACGGCCCTCAAACAGAAGCGTTATGCCTACATGCGCTATAAGCGCCGCCCGAACGATTTCACTGTCGCTGAATTTCGTTGGGCTAGGGCTAGGTTCCGGTATATTTCGAAGCACGCCCGCCGCTCTTCTTGGCGGGCATACGTGTCTTCACTTAACGGGAAGACCCCTTTAGCTGAGGTGTGGAAGCGAGTCAAAAGGATTCGGGGCAAGTTCTCGCAGGACCCCCCTCCCGTTCTCCAGGAGAATGGGACCGCAATCTCGGACCCCGCGTCCGTGGCGGAATCCTTAGCGACCGCTTTTTCCGCATTCTCTAGCCGTGATGCTGCTCCGCCAGCATTTAATGCACGTCGTGATGTCGCGGAAGGCCGCCGGCTGGACTTTACCTCCAGAGGCGGAGAACCCTTCAACGACAAGTTTACTGTGAGTGAGTTGCGTTCCGCTCTCGCTTCGTGCGCGGACACCGCCCATGGTCCGGACGATGTCCCGTACGCCATGCTTCTAGACCTGGGTGAGCGAGGCATGGCCTTTCTGTTAGATTTGTTCAACAGGATCTGGGTGGAAGGTCTTCTCCCAGACTCCTGGCGAATCGCTACTGTGCTCGCCTTTCGCAAGCCGGGGAGAGATCACTCTACTCCGACCGGTTTCCGCCCAATCTCTCTAACCTCTTGCGTGTGCAAGTTGATGGAGAAATTGGTAAATGTTAGATTAGCCTATTTCCTGGACAGCGGAGGCCATCTGTCTTCTGCGCAGTGCGGCTTCCGTAAGTTCCACTCCACGTCGGATGCTCTGCTCCGACTGGAAAATGCCGTCTGCGAGGCTTTCCTTCGTAGACAGCACTACGCCACGGTGTTTTTCGATCTGGAGAAGGCCTATGATACCGCATGGCGATACGGTATCATGGAGACTCTCCACACGATGGGGGCGAGGGGACGCCTCCCAATGTTTATATCTGAATTTTTGCGAGATCGTCGATTCCGCGTACGGGTGGGGGGAGCCCTCTCCGGCCCAAAGGAGCAGGAAGAGGGTGTCCCGCAGGGAAGTGTCCTCAGTGTCACACTCTTTGCCCTGAGCATCAACGGCATCACCTCGGTGCTGCCGGAAGATCTTCTCGCTACGCTCTACGTGGACGACCTTTCGATCTCTTTTGGCGCGGCCCAGATGCCAACTCTGGAGCGTCGACTCCAACAGGCATTGAACCGCGTCTCTCGCTATGCCGAAGCGCACAGGTTTCGGTTTTCTTTGGCCAAGACTAAGTTGGTGCACTTCTGCCGCCATCCACGGCTTCACCCCGACCCAGATTTGTTTCTTAATGGGGTGCGCCTGGATGTGGTTGAGTCGCACCGTTTCCTTGGTCTTGTATTCGACCGACGCTTCACCTGGGAGGCTCATATTCGCAGCCTTAGGGTCTCTTGTACCCGCGCCATGGACATTCTCCGTTCCGTGACGTTCAGCGCTTGGGGCGCTGATAGGGCTACCGCCTTACTTTTTTATCGATCCTTTGTTCGCTCGAAGCTCGACTACGGATGCGAGTTTTATGCATCCGCGCCCGAGCGTTTATTGCGGAAGGTGGATTCGATCCACCACACCGGCCTTCGCCTTGCGACCGGTGCCTTCCGCACTTCCCCCATTGAGAACCTGTTGGTCGATACTGGGGAGATGCCACTCGCTCTGCGCCGCGTGCAGTGCATCACTCGCCTGTACGCGCGAGCCCGGCGCCTCCCTCAGTCGCCAACAGCTCTCACTGCATCCGCAGCTGATCTCGATGGTGCCTATGCCGCCGAGAGACGCCAGTCATACCCTAAGCCCTTTGGGTTTAGGGCCAGGAAACTCCTTCGAGAGGTAGATATAGCTCTCGGGCCGGTGGCGCCCCTGGTTCTGCCCAGGACGCCACCCTGGAGGGTACCACATTTGGCTATTTGTCGCCACGCCTCTGCTCCCAAAGCTTGTACTGCGCCGGGAGTATTGCGTTCGACCTTTTTGGAGCACACATCGTGTCACGCTGGTACCGTGCCAGTGTATACGGATGGCTCCAAGTCCCAAGAGGGGGTCGGCTTCCACGCCGTTTCCCCTCTGTTTGAAGTCAGCGGGGCTCTACCAGGCGCTGCGTCTGTCTTCACGGCCGAGCTGGTGGCAATACACCACTCGGTACGGGAGATTACGCGACGTGCCCGGTTCGGAGAACGGATTGTGATCTATAGCGACACACAAAGCGCACTGAGTGCTCTCGGGGCCTTGGAATCTCCGCATCCCCTGGTTCGCGAAATCCGTGACGCCACGGTTTTGGCGAGCCGGGCAGATGTCGAGATTATCTTCTGCTGGGTTCCTGGACATGTAGGAATTGCGGGGAATGAGCGCGCCGATGAGGGCGCCAAAGAGTCCGCGAGGACTCTGCGCCCGGACCAGCGTTTCGCTCTTCCTCACACCGACTACATGGCAGGAATACGGGCAGCTCTTCGGACTGCTTGGCAAAGAAGATGGGAGACGGTCGAAGGGAACTTAAAGTTGCGTGCCATTGCGCCGCGACTGTTCCCATGGACCTATCCCCCAATGCCGCGGCGGCTTCAGGTTGCTTTCTGTCGTCTCCGAATCGGACACACTCGTGTGACGCATCGCTATCTGGTGGAGCGCTCGCCTGCGCCCTATTGCAACGACTGCGTCGTCCCCCAGACTGTTCGGCACATTCTTGTCGAATGTCCCAGTCTGGGTGATCTTCGCGCACGACACCTGTCCCGGTACCGGGATGGGCGGGGTCGCTACCGCCTGTCCCTTGTACTCGGGACGAGTGCGTGCACTTTGACTGGTGGACTTGCTGACTTTTTGGCGGAGGCCGGCCTTCTCCCTATTATTTAAGCAAGGTTTGTGTTTTGTTTTGTTTTGTTTTTTGTTTGTTTTTTTCCTTTAGTTGCACGCTCCTGCGCCGGGGGGACCTCTCCCCGACGCACCAGCTTGCTTCCTTTCCCCATTTTGGGGTGTTTTGTTTTTTTTTGTTTTTTAATTTTATTTTAAAGTAGCCTAGAACTAGGCCAGTTTTAATACGGCGACTAATGCCCAAGTAGGCAGTCGCCAGATCAGCTCTTAAAAAAAAAAAAAAAAAAAATGGCATTCTTAGGGGGAGACCTCAATGCCAGATGCCGAACGGCGGGCTATGGTAGCACCAACGATAGAGGCCGAAACTTGGAATTGATTATGGGAAGAAAAAACATCCAAAGGATAGGGCCGGATTTTCCGACCTATATCACTTCCCGGTCAGCCACTAAACCTGACATAATCTTGACAAGTGAAGGCTTCCCCTTCAACTACCATAGCGAGCCAGGCCCAACAGTCCCTAGTGATCACATCGCGATTCTCACAACAATATCTCTCGCACCAATCCAGCTCCCAGCCCCTCTCCGGAAAAACTACGTCATGGCCAACTGGGATCGCTACAAGCAGCGACTCAGCGACTATGCGCCAGCTGACCTCAGCACGGCGTCGTTAGAGGAGATTGACAGGGAGTTGGAAAGGATAACAACGTCCATACTAAACGCGGACCGCGAGAGCATACCCGTAACAGGGTATAAAACACCTCCTCAGCCCAGATGAACCGAGGAGATGAGAGATATCGCTCGTGCTCACAGGGAAGTGTATGAGGATGTAAGACGGGAGGGTCCCAGCCGGGAAAGGAGCTTGCTGCTTCGACGCCTAAGTTCAGAGCTTAGAGAGGCTATCAACCTCCAACAGGAGGACATATGGAACACCTTGATAGCCCAAATCGACAGCGAGCTTAGCCCGGCTAAGTTCTGGCGCCAAGTCAGGAACTTAAAGGGACTTACTCCAAGACCCAAAGCTCGGATAAAGGAGAACGATGACTACATAGAGAACCCGGTGGTTCTCGAGGATAGGTTCAGGAACTTCTGGAAAAGCGTTTTCAGGATTACCCCCGAGGAAAACGCTGAGTTCGACCAGGAATTCGAAGGTCAACTGATTGAACAACTAAATCAGGAAATACATCGCACGCATCCACTACAGCAAGCCAACGAGGGCAGGGAGATGGCGGGTCATGGACGCCCCATAACATCAGAGGACGTCATGGCCACTGTGAAAGCCTTTCGCCAAAAGGCACCAGGCTGGACGGGTATCACCAGAAATAACTTGGTTAACGCCCCACAGCAGATCATTCAGGGTATCGTTAACGTCTACAACGCTTCCCTGAATACGGGCTACTTCCCGGAAGGTTTGAAGATTGCGAAGATGATCTTCATACCCAAGGGAGGTAAACCCCCTGATCAACTGGTAAACTACAGGCCCATCGCCCTGCTGGAATTCGTTGCGAAAATCTACGAGAGACTCCTAGCTAACAGGCTCCAAGAACAACTTGCCGAGCTGGGAGTCCACAACCCTCAGCAGCACGGGTTCCGCAAGGGACGAGGAACGGAAACGGCCCTCGCCCTCCTTGCGGAGAAACTCGCCTGCAGTAAAGCTGAGAGAATGCCCACATTAAAAGGAATTGAAGAATAATCAACACTGAGATTCATTCAGCTAGAAAAGTCAACCTTGAAAGGCTTGAATGCTTCGTAGGTGGAAATACTTATTACACAGAGATTTATTTATATATATTTATACGGAGGAAACTGACTGTCAATGACAGTCAGCTACTTTTTTGACGGAGGAATTTTTTTTTAGTTAACCACGACATGAAGAATGCTAGTGATGCCCTAACACCAGGGCAAACTAGAAAACTTATTCACACCTTTATATACCTACCACACAATTTCACCACTTTAACCTAAAGTAAAGTAAAGTAAATCTACCTTACAAATGGACGTACAATATCTTTAATTTAAATTTTGGCGAGGTTTTCCTCATTCTAATTCCGATTTTCATGATTTTGTTTAACATCTTTGTGGTATGTATCAATTCTTGTTATTAGTGAACATATCCATTTATTTAATTAGTTTAAACTTTGTTTTGTATTATGAAGTATTTATTAATATTGAAAACAAGAAAATATATTAAAAAGGAAATGAAAAGTTTTCTTCGATTTCCGTTCGCCATGTAAATTACTTTCCGGTACAAACGCTCAAATGTAGCCTCCCATCATATTTTCCTTGTATATTTAGATTGGGTTCTCCTATTATTATGATTTTCCCTAATTCTTGTTATTAGTGAACATATCCATTTATTTAATCAGTTTAAACTTTGTTTTGTATTATGAAGTATTTATTAATATTGAAAACAAGAAAATATATTAAAAAATAAATGAAAAGTTTTCTTCGATTTCTGTTCGCAATGTAAATCACTTTCCGGTACAAACGCTCAAATGTAGCCTCCCATCATATTTTCCTTGTATATTTAGATTGGGTTCTCCTATTATTATGATTTTCCCTTATTCGCCTTCAACTTGTCAAGATATGCACCTTCAGGAACATGCCCCAGTCCATTTAACCATAGTTTTCACCAAGTTACACATAATTGAAAGCCTAGTGGGTAGCCAAAAAGGACTGACACACCCCAAAAAAGCAGTTTTAGGCTTCTTGAGACTTTTTAGTAAACTTTTCAGGGAATTCTGATGATTTTCTTGCCATGTAGTCCCAACAAAGAAACCAGCTTTATTAGTATAAATGGGTATGGAGGAAAAAGGCACATATAGTATAGATAGAACGAAATAAAAGAGTTGAAAAGAAAGGTAGTATAGGAAATTGCAAAAGGATGCAAGACGCCTGGCGATCAGGCTTATTACTTTCATCGTTTTGTTGATATTGTGTATCTTTGCTTGTTCTTCTGATTTTACTCAATACGGCGTTCAAGCCTTTTTCTTAATACTCGAAAGTTTCCTTGTATATGGAGTGAAGATTTGTTGCTCTATTATGATATAATGACTTTATTACTATTTTAATACTTAGTATTGTTATATTTAATATATTCTGTGGTGTATGTCGGGGTGGTTTTGTCTTTAGTTTACTTCGTTGGTCAAAATCGGTGTTTTTTGAGTCGTATTCAGTAGGTTTTAGCCATACTCGCATAACTATTGAGTTTGTTGATGGTTATATTAGTTAGTAATAGTTTTTTTTATTATTATTTCTTGATGTGTCTACATTACATGCAAAAACACTGTTATTTATTTCAAACTTTGCTTTTGCGTCCAGGATAATGATATTTATCTGAAATTTACCTATTCCCTTTGGAAGGAAGTGGCGAATATGAATTTTCATCTGCATGAACATCAAGTAGAAACACACCGACATTGTGGTGGAGCGAATGTGAGTGTGTTTGTGAAGGGCCATTCTCCCACCCCCCTTTCCACTACCCTCTCCCTCCCTTTGTAAGAATGTGTGTGTGGGTGAGAATGTTTTTTTTTATATTTTCTTTTTGTATATATAAATTGATTTTCATGTTTTCTATAAAATGTCTTTTTTTTCTCTTCCTCAGCTAAATGATAAACAGTTTGTCAAAAACCACTCCAGTAGAATTAATCGCCACCATTTGTAAGGAGTGGCAGAGATTGTAGGGTTCATATAATAAAGGATCTCGAGATTGTAAGTCCTGCCAGGACAGAGAAGGCTTTGATAGCTTCAAGACGTTACCAAATTATATTGTATGACCTCGGAGGCACCAGTTGTGTTTGTAAAACGCTTGAGAAGCCAATACCCACCTGGGTAACACGTGAGCCCTTCCTTCTTTTTTTTTTTGGTCCTCTTGTTTGCTTTAGGCCTCTTGTTTGCTTTAGGCCGCTTGTTTGCTTTAGGCTTCCTGTTATTGACTTCTTGTCTACTGTGTTATCGGTTGGTGGATATTACCCTGGCAGATATTTTTTTTGTTGTTGTTAGACTTTGTGTATCTTCTTTTGCATATATAGTCTAATTAAATGTTTTTTTATAAATTTTGATTTGTATTCGTCAGATAATATTTTTTATATAGGAAAATTAGCTATATATATTTTTTGTGCGCATATTTACCCCATATTTTTGTAAATATTATTGTATTTTTTGGTAAGTAAAGGACTGTATATACAATCCGTTTCATTCTTCTTGGATTTCTCACGTCCGAATTAGTGTAAGAAGCGGGTTGGAACGATTGGGAGTAGAACATAGATTTTCGGCCCGCTACATTTGGCGCCCGAATAGGGACGTGCGATCTCGAAACTGCGAGCATTGTTAGGATTGGATTGCAGTCCACGCCCAATTAAAGTGACAGGTAGTTGGTTGTTTTTCCCTTTTTTCCTATCTTCATTACTAACCTGGGTGGATGGCTTCTTTGGAACAGGGCCTCCACGATGAGATCGTAAGCCTGAGGTTGGAGTTGAGGCAGAAAGAGGAGGAATGTATGATGCTGAGGGGCGGGATTGAAGGATTGAAGAGTGATATGATGAGTATGGATGAGAAGACAGACAGGATGAGGAAAGAAAGGGGGGAGAGACAGAAGCAGGTTGACCAACGTATGAAGGACTTGTGTATGACATGATGAAGAGGTCAGATCCGGCCCCAGGACCCTCAGGGTTCCAGGAGAGATTGATTGCGCAGGTGGAACGAATGAAAGAGAGTGTAAAGTATAAAAGGGTGAATGAATTTAAGAAGGCTCGGATGGGGAAGAGTGAAAGTGTGAACATGTATACACATAGGCTTGAGAGTATGGCGAGAAAGATGTATGGTGATGATGATGTGAATGAATGTAAACAATTGATGAGAAAATTCCTTGATATGGTCCCGCGAAAAGTAAGGGAATGGCTGAATGGGAAAAGAAAGAAGAGAATGAGGCTGACAGGTGAACGGTTGGTGTGGGAGGATGTGTTGGAACTACTGGAAGACGGGCGATTTGATGAGGAAAGTGTCTTAGACGAGGATGGATGGTACAGTGTAAATGTTGGGGGTAAGAAGCCCAGGAGCTTTCCTCCACCCCAGCAGTTTGTCAGCTATCGGGATGCTCTGAGGGCTGCGCCAGCTGGGGTGATGTCGAGCTTCCTGGGCCGGCAGGCTGAATGGGCGAATGGAGGAGGGTCAAATTGAAGGGGACAGATGACTGGTAAGCGTGTGAATGGATATATGAGGGAGCAACCAAGGTATGTCCCAGCAAATGAGAGACCGAATGGTGTGAGAAAGATCGTGGAATGTCGTAGGTGTGGAAGGAAGGATCATATGTTGGCGGAATGTAGGTGGACGTCTGGTGCATGTTTTGAGTGTGGTAAGAAGGGCCATATGATAAAAGATTGCCAGGAAAGTGTGAAAAAGTGCTTTAAATGTAAAGAAAGAGGCCGTTTGAAGAAAAATTGTCCGAAGTTGAATGGTGGAGCAAATGCTGGGGAAGATTTGCATGTGGTAACTGTGGAAAGGCCGATCATTATGCGAGGATGTGTCGTGACCAGAGGAATGTATGTAGTTAATGTCTGATGGAAGGACATTCGACTGAAAAGTGTTGGATTAGGCTGAGAGTGTAAAGTGTGAATGGAAAGTCTGAAGCGGAAAACTGAATTGTAAGAGGGTATCTGGTGAACTATCCTCTGGGTGCATGAGTGCGAGTAATGTGTTGGTAAGTCTGTCTAGTGTTAAAGTGCTGTCTGGTAGGAAGTATGAGTGTCTGAGTGTGAGGTGGAATTGAATGAGATTGAGTGTTTGGCTTTGATAGATTCTGGATGCAAGACGAGCTTGGTGTATAAGGATGTGCATGACAAGCTGACTTATAAAGCCCTCCTGTCTGAGTGTAAGGGTAGTTTGGTAGGGATTGGTAGTATGAGAGTGCCTGTGATTGGAATGATAAGGTCAGCTGTTTGAATGCATGGTATGTTGATGAATGAGTGTGAATTCTCTGTGATTGATAAGGTGAGTAGTGAGTATGGTGTGATTTTGGGGTATGATTTTATGAAAATGAACCGTATATTTGTGCATCCTGCGAGTGATCAGATTGAGAGAAAGATTAGTAAAAATAGGGTGCATAAGTTGTATGTAGGGAAAGATGGTAGTGTTTTGAGGAGTTTATTTACCGATATTGAGGTGACTGGTATGGAGAGTGTAAGACTTGTGAAGGGTGAAAGGGTGTCTGTTAGAGTGAGTTGGAGTAAAGATGTTAGTTTGAATGTGGGTGAGAACACTGTGATATTGGATGGGAAGGATGCATGTTATAAGGTAAGGCGTGTTGCTTTTGTGTTTGATGGCTTGATGAGAATGAATGATCCTTTTGTATGTATACAGGCGGACCCCAGAGTGAAAGGGCAGGTGAGGGGGATCCAAGTCGGAGATGTACTGGGTCACCTCTCCACTGTCAATGAGGTAGGTATAGATGATAGCACAGATGTCAGGGTAAATGTTGTGAATGAAAAGACGTGTGAATGTACGTATAATGAAGTGAAGAGCATGGTGAAATTGGATGGATGTTTGACTGAGTATGAAAGGGAGGATGTGTATCGAATGATATTTAAATGAAAGGGAGCCCTCATTAAGGGTGATCTGGATTTTGGGGTTGCAAGGCTTCCGGAATTCAAGATTATCCTGAAGGAGGATAATTTCCATCGTCCGGTTGCTGATGAGATTGAGGAGCAGTGTGTGGAATTAGAACAAATTAGGGTGATTGAAGAAAGTGAGAGTGCATGGAATAGGCCAATTGTGCCTGTGCGTAAACCGGATTGAAGATTGCGTCTGTGTGTGGATTATCGAAAGGTGAATGAAGGGACTGTGAAAGAAAGGTTTCCGATGTGTGGGGTATCTGAGTGTGTGTATAGTATGCATGGGATGAAGTGGTTTACAAAGCTGGATTTGGTACACGGATATTACCAGATGCCCATTGCTGAGGGAAGCCGGCCAGTGACTGCCTTTTCCTCTACAAAGGCATTACCAGTTCCGGAACCTCAGCTTTGGGTTGGCTAATGCTCCCGTAGCCTTCCAGCGGGTGATGAATGTCGTGTTGAGTAAGTTTGCGGGGAAGAATGTGATTGTGTTTATAGATGATATTCTTATTATGACTGAGAGTTTTGAGGAGCATATGAAATTGGTGAATGATGTGTTGAGAACGTTGGAGAGTGTAGGTGTGAAGGTGAAAGTATCGAAGTGTGAATGGTTTGCGAAAGAAGTGGAATTAGTTGGGCATATGGTGAGTGAGAATGGGTTACGAAAGTTGCCGAAGTATGTTGAGAAGGTGCGAATGTTTCCAAAACTGATGACTGTGAAGCAACTGATGTCGTTTCTGGGTTTGTTTGAGTTTCAGCGAAAGTTTATACGTGATTGTTTGGGTGTGAGTAAGCCCCTGACTGAGTGGATGGGCAAGAAAGGTAGTATGATTGTTAGGTGGAATGATAAAATGAATGAAGCCTATGAAAAACTTAAAGTGGTAGCGGCTGAAGATGTTGAATTGGAATACCCGGACTATAGTGTGAATGTTAAGATGCTTGAATTGTATACGGATGCAAGTGGGTACCGTATGGAGGTTTTCTGATGCAAGAGCAGCGTTTGAATGGAGAGAATGTCAGGCGAATAATTGGGTATGTATCCAAGGCTATGAATACGGCAGAGCGAAAGTATTCTACTGTGGAGCGAGAGTTGGCTGCAATTAGTTAGGTATTGTTTGAAAGTGTTGCGTCCGTTTTTGTATGGTGTGAGGTTTGTGATCAAAACAGATCACCAACCTCTTGTGTATTTGCAACGTATGAAATGGGCTGACACTAGGATTGCAAGGACTTTGGAAAATTTGAGTGATTGAATATGTGCCTGATGAACGGAATGGAGTGGCTGATCTGATGTCAAGGTATCCTGGTACGAATGAAGAAAATGTGTGTGGAGTGAGTGATCCTGAGTATTTGCCGAAAGGGATTATGAGTGGAAAGGAGAGTAAGGGTGGTGG
Source organism: Ceratothoa steindachneri (assembly GCA_963969495.1). Lineage (NCBI taxonomy): Eukaryota > Metazoa > Arthropoda > Malacostraca > Isopoda > Cymothoidae > Ceratothoa > Ceratothoa steindachneri. The sequence goes on from OZ018333.1 coordinate 40,885,215, forward strand.
TGATTCCTTGTTTGAGAGTGTATGGAATGGTATACAAGATTTGAAGAGTGATCAGGCAGATGTGAGAGTGCCGATAGTGTGGATGACTTAAGGAAGGAGGTAATGAGTGAAGTATGTAGGAAGCCTAAAAGTATTGGTATGGCGAGGGTGCAGAACTTTATGAAAGAATTGAGAGCGATGTGTATGCAATGAGTCCCGCCGTTTCAGGAAGTGTTGATTGTGGTGAGTAGTTTATATGGAGTGATTGTTTATGTGCACTTTGGTGGCGAGAGGCTGATTGTGTACAAAAATGAGAAGATGAAGGGTTTGAATGCTAATGTGGTGAATCTGCAGTGTTTGAGCGGTGTAGATTACAATTGGGTGATTGAAAAGTGTTCGTATATGAGGCAGAAGAATGATTGTCTGGATGAAGATGAGTGTGTGGTGAGTGATGATGAGGAAGTTGATGACGGTATGGATGTCAGTGCTGATGTTGGTGTGATTGTTCCTTCTGTGTATTTCGAACATGGTGGACCTGATATGATGGAAGCGAGAGTGAAAGTTGGTGAAAGGTTCTTCTGTATTTTGATTGATACTGGTGCGCAAGTGTTGTTAGTAAACAAGAGGATTCTGAGTAAGTATGATGAGTTTAGATGTTGCGAACATAAACCTGTGAAGTTATGGATAAGTGGATTAGGGATGGTATGATAGTGGCATGGGAACAGGTTAGTCTGAAAGTATGTTTGGGCAGGGGTGTGAATGTGAAGCATGAATTTGTGATTCTGAAAGGCTAGCACATGCCATGTTGCTTCTTGCTTGGTGTAGACTTTATGAGATTGAATGATTTGTCTTTGGATACTGATAAGGATTTTGTTATGAAAGGTGAATGTGAGGTGATTAGGTTGAATGAGTGTGCGAAGAATGTTGTAAAATTTTGCGGTAGGATTGAATTGCTCATGAGATTTTAAGTGATGATGATATTCTAGAGATGCAAGAGATGTGTCGTTTTGTCAGTGAGTTGAAGAGGTGTGTAATGACGCGTGTTGATTTGAATGAATGTCCTGAGTGTTTGAGTGATTTTAAAAGGTATACTAAGGATTATGTTTGTTTGTATGGATGTTGTATATTTCGTGAGGCATGTTAAGGGTGGTGATGATATGTATGTACCTTTGATGTCCTTGGCTTCTAGAGATCCTGCGGGGATCTCTAGAAGCCTTATCATGGCTACCTTGAGTTTCCCATATACGGCTTCGAAAACTTTCTCCTTGGTCGGCCTGGTGTGCCCGCTTATGGTGCGCAACGGGACCCAGGGGGCCCGAGCCTGGGTCATCTTTCCTGAAAGGGGTCACTCCTTCTTCGTGGTTATTCGGTTGCTTGCCAACTCTTATATTTTACTGTTTGTCCAAAAGATTAAAAGTTTTCTTTTTTGTAACTAGAGCGCTTGGGGGCCTTCTCCCCCCCCCCAGCATTGCAAGCGAGCTTCCATGAACGTGAACTGCCAGATGGAGGAATGAAATGATGGTGGGGGAACCCGGGGAGGCGGATTTAATGATGGGTGGTGATTGAATCAACTACTAACACTCGGGAGGTGCCGCCCCGTCTGGGATTTGGTTATCGATGCTGCTTCCAACTTACACAGGGACGGTTGCATGTCCCCCTGTGGTCCTGGCCGGAAAATACCCTCAGGGACTAGAGCGAACTCTTCCCCAAAGCTTTCAAGATCGCCTCTTAGCCGGGTTGCCTCTGACGCCGAGTTCTACAGTGGGCTAGTCCTCAAACCTGCTTACCTCGGGCCCCCAATTATGCCTATCACACGAACGGCATAGTTGGGACGTGGCTAGATGAATGGCAGTTCAGTTCACTTCAACTTCCCTGCTCCGCCGGGGGAGGGGATGCGATGGCGGATTAGATAGACATTCGTCGATTAATCAGTGCTCTATAAATTTCTTCCTCTTCGGTTCCCCGTAGGGAAACGTAAGTAAACAATTCACGTTTAAAGGCACGTTGCTTTATTGGCGAAAAATGTCTTCTGAGTTAGCTTGATTTGTCCAATTCTTTTATCGAGTCCAGACTCAGAGGAAAAGTCCATCAATATAATAATGAAAACATGATGGGAGACTGCATTTGTGCGCTTGTACTCGAAAGTAATTTACATTACAAACGGAAATCGAGGAAAACTTTTCACTTCTAACTTTTGAATATATTTCCTGGTGGAAGTTTCAATAAATGTTATAAATTTAGTCCTACAATAGATGAAAAATTATTTGCCTATTTTTATTATATATTTCATAATAGAAAAAGTTTAAGCTAAATCATGGCCATTGTCTGTAAACAATATGACTAAAAAAAAAACAACATAAAGGAAAGAGAAAAAAACAATTTTTAATAGACGTATTAAAATGAGCATAAACCTCGCCAGAATAAACCATTAAAAATAAAAATAGTGCTAAGAGTAAGTAAGTAAAAAAGGTATAGAAGGTGAGATAGAATAGATCGCCAAGCTCCTTTTCCTCCGTTCATCCTAAGATGACCAGAGGGAGGAGGGCACCAGGCTCTCCCAGTCTCCTCTCTTCCTCCAGAGTCCTGTTGGACTTCTGGACAGGAGACAGGGAGAGGAAAGGGGATTAGCAAAGTTTGAAGTAGTGTGGAAGATTAAAACAAGACCAAGGTGGTCGGTGGACCTACAGCTTTACGTGGAATCCGAACCACGGTGTGTACTATATCCTGTCTATTCATTCAATCTCTATTGTCCCTGTCCCACGTGTGCTATGTTAAGCCCAGTGTGAAGGATATAAGAAAATGTAGAGTGAAAAGAAGTAAGTAGAAGATGTGCAGTTGAATGCAAAGTATACGTGGAGGTCACGCTAATCTCTGGTATTTAGAAATGTTATAGTTTAGAATTCAAATGAATAGTAATAGTTGCCTGAGTATCAGGTTTATCCTTTATGTTCGTTTTATGTCAGTTTTAAAATCTGTGTTATTGTTGCTGTGATGTGGCGTTCAAACCGTTGTTTACGTTGCTTTCTTTCACGTGCAAATGTTTTCTCCTTTCTATTCTATTATACCTGTATCTTATTTAACCTTTTATGTCTCTTTTATTATTTCTAGCTTTTTCTAACTCTGTTTACTTACTCCCTCTTTGTTCTCATCACGTGAACACTTTGTCCTCTTCTTCGTTGATCTTTGAAGTATAGGTGGGGAAATCTCTACGTGATCCTCTTTCTTGCCTTTGAGTGATCATGGTCATTACTTCTTCTCCTATCTCGCATTGCGTGGTTTGGACGAGTTTTTTGGCCCTTTACTCTATAATATTGTTGATTGGCTGAATTCTTTCTTCGCGATGCAAATCTTGCTGTCTTCTTCTGTCTATTCTTCTTTTGTTTGTGATTAACAAAACTGCCTTGTTCTGTATTCTTTGTAGTGCGATAATATTACTTTTTGAGATTGGATACAATGGTATCACTGGGTATACCAATGTTGATTGGATTAAGGCTTGATAAATTTTCTTCTTGTCTTTCCTTGTAAATGATCTGAGTCTAAATAGTAGCTCGAGCCTCTTTCTTCCTTTTTCTACTCTTTCTCTCGCATGCTTGGTGTATCCCCTCTTCGCAATCGTCAATCAATGCTAGCACTGTAGCTTCGTTTGTGTATTCGTATCTGTTTTCTTCGATCACAATGTTGCTGAGTTTCGTCCTGTGTATTGGTACGATTTTCAATTTTTCCTGTTGGTGCTGATCTTCCATTGTTTTTCATAAGCGTTGATTCGTCGTATTTCTTCTGCTGTCAATCTTGCTTGCATATCAGGGTTCCTATAAGGGCAGACGACAATCTGTGTGATATCATCTGCGAACTGTATATTTAGGCACCCGTATTTAACTGGTGGAGGAATGTCCGAGGTATATACAGAGTATAATGTTGGACTCAGACATCCTCCTTGCTGAAGGCCAGCCTCCATCGTGAATTTATCTCCATGGTAGTTTCCCATTTTTATAAATGCGTTACGTTCGGTTATGTAGTTGCAAAGTAGTCTCTCCATCTTGCTCTCTAGGCGTAACTGCAATATCTTATATTGCATTCCTTTCTTCCATACTTTGTCAAAAGCTTTGTACACTACCCTGCAGACTATATCAACGCTAGCCTTCTCACTTTTTGCTTTTGTTATTTTTTCTGTTATGACCGAGAGGGCCATCTCCGTGCTTCTTTTCTTTCTGAAGCCGAATTGAAACTTATTTAGAAGGTTATTAGCTTCCATGTGCTCATTTAGGTGAGTGTTCATAATTTTCTCGAACACCTTCCCGATGAATTCGAGTAAAGATATAGGCCTGTAATTCTCTACTCGTGTAGTAGGCTTGCCAGCTTTGGGTATGAAAATCATTTTGGCTACTTTAAGTTCTTTCGGGAAGTAGCCGGTGTTAAGGCTGGCATTAGATACCGAAATAATTCCCTGCAATATATTTTCCGTCGCTTGCTCGTAGTGCCTCTTAGTGAGCTCTGATCTATCTGGTGCCTTCTGCGTAACTGTGCCATTGTGTTTTTTTAATTCTTGGACGGTGATTCTTGCATCGTTACCGTCCAAGGTGTCTCTTGCTGCATTTACATTTCTGTAAGGGATTATCCTGTCCGCTTCTAGTTCGAGTTGTCTTGTGATGTTCCGTTCGAAGTCCCTGTCGAAGTCTTGATTTTCCTCTTTACTAATGTTAAAAATGTTCTGCCAGTGTTCTTTAAATACTTGTTCTATTGCGTAAATATCTTCTATCTTATTGCCTTGATTATCCTTCAGGGTCATCTTCTTCTTCCCTGATTTTCCTTTCAGTTGTTTTATTGTTTTCCAAAATTCTCTTGTGGGTGCTTCTTCGTCAATATTGTTGGATTGTTTCATTCCATTGTTGATTTTGTTTTTCTATTATTTTCGTATTAGGGTTCCTTTTTATCGTCTTCATTACGTTGAGGAGCGCCCTCGTTGGTCTGTTTCTCCTTATGTTGTCTGAAATTTCCCTTAGTCGTCGATGGTTCCTTATCATCTCTGGAGACCAGGTAAAGGTCTTAACCGTCGAGTCGCTGTTTCTTGGGCTGGCTTTTCTATTCGCCTTTTTTTAACAAATTCCTAATAGTTTCTAGTTCCTCGTCTATCTCTTCTTGCGATACGCCGTGTAGTACTTTCGCTGATATGTGCTTAATTCTCTCTTGTATGTCTTCCAGTCTGCTCTATGAAAGGCTTTTGTCACCTTCCCTAGGATCTGGATTGGTCTTTGATTAAGGGTGAGCAGAGTCGCTGTGTGGTTCCTACATGGGCTATCTTCTGGCCTCATATAGTAATTATATGGAAGATAATTGTTGCCCAAGCAAATATCTGGTTTAGTAGCTGCATTTACCCTCACATAGGTGGGGTAGTCTGATCCAAGTCTTTGACAGATACCTCTAACGAACAGAGTTTCGAGGTATCTGCCTATCCCGTTTCTTCGTCTATATCCGCTCTCTTGACAGTGTGCGTTCAGGTAACCAAAAATAGCACTGGTAACCTATTATTAAAGATTCTGATGAAGTTCTGAATGGGCAGTTGGCTTCTCCTTGGTGGTTGGTATCCCGTTGCTATAATGATGTTGGTCAATTCCATTTTAATCTCCACTGCGATATAGGCTTCGTCTAATTCGTTGCAAGTTCTATATTCAAGATCCTTCTGATTGCTATAGTTGCCCCGTCTTGTAGTTCTCCCGTCGGGTTGGCCGCTATAACATAATAATTTCAGATTTTGATCTCGTCTTCTTGAAGATTTACGCCGTGTGCCAAAATCAGAATTATGTCCGGGTCTAGTTTTCTAAAAATGTTTCCAGATTTAATTAATTAATTAATTAATTAAAGTGATGAATTGTGTGGTTGGTTTATAAAGGTGTGAAAATGTTTTCTAGTTTGCCCTGGTGTTAGGGCATCACTAGCATACTTCTTATTATTTTTATAATATAACGAATTCTTCCTCCGTCAGTGATGGTGCTGACTATCGTTGACAGCCAGTTTCCTCAATTGTTATATATATATATATATATATATATATATATATATATATATATATATATATATATATATATATATATATATTTTTTATTATTTATTAAGTTTAGTATATTCCACCGTCGTAGCATTCAAGCCTTTCAAAGTTTTTGTTATGCTAAATATCTCTATTTAAATTTTATTAATCTTTTCATTTATTATTTTTAATCTGAGTAATAGTTTGGGCACTTCGCCTCCTTTTGTTGATATGAATTATTTTTATTTAATTTTGATTCGACTTAAATTTGGGCACTTCGCCTCCTTTTGTTGATATGAATTATTTTTATTTAATTTTGATTCGACTTAAATTTGGGCACTTCGCCTCTTTTTGGTAAATTTAGTTATTTTGGATTTAATGAGTTTGGGCACTTCGACTCTTATTGTTGTAATTTTTTAATTTTTAATTTGGGCACTTCGCCTCTTTTGTTAAGGTTAATTTGTCTCTTTTGTTTAGTGTTTTATTATGAGTCGGGTTCATTAAGGTCAAGGTCATTTTCTTTTGTGTACTACTAAGTATATATTGGTAGTACGTCTTCTCTCGTGCAGGTTCTACCTCTTGAGAACAAAGCTGTTCTACCAATTGTTCGTCTTCGTTCCCACGTACGTTGAAGTCGATGTTTATTGTCGAAAGTATTTCTTGATCGATTTTGTCCAAAGTCTTTCTCCCTAGCCTTTGGATCTCCATATTGACTGTTTTTTTGTCCGATGCTTTGATGTAGAACCGATTGCCGAATACGGTCGATCCTTTTCGTGCCAGATATCAACAGTGTGGCTTTATTCTGCACCTTCTGCATCATTCTGAGAGATGTACAGCTTGCCATCTGCGTGATCACAGCCGAGTATACTAGGACTGAGGGTACCAAGGCAATGTACAGTTTTTTCTTGTTTGGCACGCTGAGGCTTCGGAAACGGTAAAGTTTCTTCAGCTCTCTTTTGGCTAGGGCGACTCTGGTATTTACGTGAGCCTTGTAACCAGATTTGTAAAGTCGTAAGCCCAGGACTTTTCCTTCGTTAGAGTACGGATAGAGTTCGTTGTCGACGATGACGTCGTCAACTTTCCAGCGGTTCATTGGAATTATGGTGAACTTCTGGCGGTTGGTCTTAATCTTCCACCTTTTTTTCATAGCGATTGATGTTGTCAATCTCGGCAGCTGTCGCCCTTGCCTGACTTCCAGAGTTCCTGAATAGATTCAGGACGATTTGAGTGATGTCAACTGCGTATTGCAGATACATCGAATCGTACCTCACTGGAGCAGGTAGGTCAATTGTGTACACGAGGTACAGCAAAAGACTGAGACAGCTGCCTTGTGGAACTCCCGCCTCGAGTTCGAATTTGGGTCCCTTGCAGCCCTCGATCGCCATTTGGGCTCTCCTATCCGTGACATAGTTACAAAGGACCCTTTCCAGTAGTGAGTTAAACTGAAGGTTGAGGATCTTGAACTGTAACCCTCTCAGCCATACCTTATCCAAGGCCTTCTTTACATCCCGCAGCACCACATCTCCGTACCTTCTCTCAGCTTTACTGCAAGCGAGTTTTTCCGTTAGGAGGGCGAGTGCTGTTTCAGTTCCTAGTCCCTTGCGGAACCCGTGTTGCTGAGGGTTGTGAGCTCCTAGCTCGGCTAGTTGTTCTTGAAGCCTGTCAGCTAGGAGCTTCTCGTAGACTTTCGCACGATTTCCAGCAGGGCGATTGGCTTGTAATTTACCGGTTGATCAGGGGTTTTACCTCCCTTGGGTATGAAGATTACTTTAGCAATCGTAAAACCTTCCGGGAAGTAACCCATATTCAGGGAAGTGTTGTAGATGTTTGCAATTCCCTGAATGATCTGGTGTGGGGCATTTACCAAGTTGTTTCTGGTGATGTCCGTCCAGCCTGGTGCCTTCTGTTGGAAGGCTCTTACAGTGGCCATGATCTCCTCTGGTGTTATGGGATGGCCGTGCTCCGCCATCTCCCTGACTTCGTTGACTCGATGTTGTGGGTGAGTGCGGTGCATAACCTGATTCATTTCTTCGATCGCTTGGCCTTCGAATTCCTGGTCTAACTTATCGTTTTCTTCAAGGGTGATCCTGAAGAGGTTTTTCAAAAAAATTCTGAACCTGTCTTCCAGAACCGCCGTTCTCTTGTATTTGAGCCTTTGGTCTTGCTGTTAGTTCCTCTAAGTTGTTGACTTGTTGCCAGAACTTAGCCGGGTTGAGTTCGCTATCGACTTTGGCTATCACGTTGTTCTAAATTTCCTCTTGTTGGAGGTTGATAGCCTCTCTAAGCTCTGTGCTTAGGCGTCGAAGGAGCGAGCTTCTTTCCCGGTTAGGACCTTCCTGTCTTATTTCTTCGTACACTTTCCTGTGAACGCGAGTGATCTCTCTCATCTCCTCTGTCCATCTGGGCTGAGGTGTTTTATACCCGCTTTTGGCTATGCTTTCGCGGTCCGCCTCTAGTATGGACGTTGTTATCCTCTCCAGTTCCTCGTCTATCTCCTCTAATGACGCCTCGCTTAGGTCGGCTGGCGCGCATTGACTGAGTCGTCTCTTGTAACGATCCCAGTTGGCCAATGCGTAGTTTTTCCGGAGAGGGACTGGAAGCTGGATCGGAGAGAGAGATACTGTGGTGAGTATCGCTATGTGATCACTTGGGACTGTTGGGCCTGGCTCACTATGGTAGTTGAATGGGAAGCCTTCACTTGTTAAGATTATGTCAGGTTTGGTTGCTGATCTGGAAGTGATATAGGTCGGAAAATCCGGCCCTATTCTCTGGATGTTTTTTCTTCCCATGATTAGTTCCAAGTTTCGGCCTCTTTCGTTGGTACTACCATAGCCCGCCGCATGGCATCTGGCATTGAGGTCTCCCCCTAAGATTGCCCTCCTGCGGTGTCTGAACAGTGTGTAGAAGTTATTTAACGGGAGATAGGCTCGACGAGGGGGCTGATAGGCTGCAGCTATCACAAGGTCTCCTACTAGTGTGTGGAGCTCGATCGCCACAAAGGATTCATCAAGTTCTGGTAGTTGTTTAAATGAGATGGTTTTCTTGACAGCTATTGCAACACCATCGAACCTTTTCTGAGAATGATTTTTCATGACTACTCTGTAGCCCGGTATTTTAATTCGACCAGCTGTAGTGTCGATACCATGCTCAGTTATAAGAATAATGTCGGGGTCAAGCACTCGGAATATGTTTCCAGACCGTAGCTTTCCCCTCCCATCTATTTACGTTGAGTGTCAGAATCGTCATTCTATTGCTTACTCTCTCCAGGTTGTTTATTTACTGTTTTGGGGTGAAGTTCTTCTTCTTCCCACTTCTCTTTTTCCCGAACTCAGCGTTTGAGATCTGCTCGCAGGTGCTGTGATGTAGGGTCACATTCTGGCTGAGCAGAGCTTCTTCCACCGTTTCATGGTCGACTTCGTAGTCGTATTCCCATTTCTATATTTTCGTTTTTATTCCGTGGAAAATATCCCTGGCCTCCATTTCCTCGGGAAAGGGAAACTGATCGCAGGCGCAGATTTTTAGATTGATGTTATCCGCCTTCAATCTGTTGTTCTTTCTTTTCTTTCCCTTGGCTTTCTGGGTTTGTTGTGCTTCGGTGTCCGAGGAACTGTTGGTATCGGTGTTATCTTTCTCAGTTGTGGTTACATGGCTCTGTTTAGGTGCAGGAGTTTTCACATCGACTGCACGTTTCTTGTCTTTTTTGTTTGTTACTTTTTTGGTTGTCTTGCCCGTTTGTTTGTTGGTTTGGAACCATCTGCAGTTGCATACATCCCCGGAGGGGGAGGGGTGTCCGGGAACCACATTTGTTCCATCCCGTTTTTGGCTAACATCTGGTTTAGCTCAGTTGCGAACGTGCCAGGGCGAGTGAGGTTCATGACGTGCGCGTGAATGATGCACGTCATAATCTTCATCGAATTTTCGTTTTGTAATTTAAGATATGTTTTTTTATTATCTACCTCCGAGAGGGCCGCTTTTGCCGCTTGGGCGTAGGACGTGTTCACTCTAAGCGTTTCTTCATTTTTCTTCGTTTCCTGTTTGTTCTTCATAATTTCTTTTTTAACGGGACATGACATGGCCATTGTTCTGTGTCTCTGGCCGCAGTTTACGCACTTTTCAATGTTATTATTGCATGTCCTCCAATTGTGCCCTTTATCACTGCACTTAGAACACGTTTCTTGAGGCTCTTTGCAGTCTTTAGTAGCGTGTGTTTTTATCTTATAGCATCTGAAACCGAATTTGACTGGAGTGTATTCTCCCTTCTCAATCTGTTCCCCGCTAATTTTGGCGTTAAACATCAGTAGGCCTTGTTCCTTTGCCTTTTTTGCCATGGCTGTTTCTGCGAAGACCACCTTAAAGACATGGGTGTAATCGCTGCCATCCCTTCTGTTTTCAAATTTTATCACATTGGCTACCATGGCCCAGGTTTACCGAAGCTGGATTTCCTCCTTGATTTCACCCGTGGAGTGTTGTCCAATCCACCGATCAATTCGCCGGCATACCACGCTCCTGTTGGCCAGGATATGTGGTGGTACTGCTGGCTGCAGCCCAATGCCCCGAAGGACCCCAACTGCCTTCTCCTTGGTAATGTCTTCTATACACTCGATACACTCTCTCTGCTAGGCTAGGGCTGCCCGTCGCCTACCCGCAGAGGTATTCTTGTAGTGTGGTATTGGGCCATCTCTTCAAGAGACTGGCCCCTCTGCACTGGGTTTATTTTTCCTCCCAAGTCTCATATTATTGGTGACTTGATTCTAGTCAATTTCTTGCTCCCTTTCTTCTTATGATGCTGTTTCCTTTTTTTAATTTATTAACGACTCCCTCCACTTCGTCACTAAGCTTTGATGAACGTGAACTGCCAAATGAGGGGATGAAATGGGTGAACCCGGGGAGGCCCCTCAGATGGGTGAAGTGTGGCGGACTTAATGATGGGTGGTGATAGAATCAACTACCACCATCCGGGGGTGCCGCCCCATCTGGGGTTTGGTTATCGTTTTTTGTTTCCAACGTAGAGTTCCACAGTAGGCTAATCCTCAAACCTGCTTTCCTTTACGTCCTCAATTGTCTATAAAGGTGGATCGACATAGTTGGAGCGGGACTAGATGACGGCCGAAAATCCGTTTTACTGCGTACAGCTGAAGAACTTTGGATACAGCACTTTTTACTTGTTTTAGTGTCTGATTGACTTTTGAGCGCTGCTGCAGAAACGAGCCTATTCTGGAAGTCTTAAGGTGAACCCAGATTCATCCTTCAAAAGAGAGCCATATTTTTTGTACGTCGAAGTTCATAATTCAATGAGGGCTTAAGCACCTCACTGCTCCCGTCCATCGCTCTGCGTGTGAACCCGCTCGGATGTCTGCCATTCATTGATTTCGTCTTAACTATGTCAGCCACTTGGTTTGGCATAATTAAGGACTTATGTGAACACTGGTTTGAGGCCTAGCCCACAGCAGAAGCATAAGTCAGAAATCGTCTCGATACTGGGGCATAACTGCGAGTCCCGGACGGAGGAGGAATCCTCATCGCCCGGGGGACCCGGCCAGAATCATAGAGGGAGTTACACCCGTCTCTATGTAGTTGGATGCAGTTATGGCGTATGTACCCGTGAGGGGGTGGCAAAAACTTAGCGGTCGTTGATTCGGCCGCTATGCATTAAGTCCACCAAGCTCAACCCTCTGAGGTCCCCACCCGAGACCCACCCCATCACCCTATCATCCCTCATACTGGCAGCATACGAGCGGGAGAGCAACAGGAGAAATGGACGGGGGCGTTCCTCTCAAATTACTTGAAACCCATTACCAGCCCCACTCACACCATCCTATACCTCCTTTACCACACCCTAACTTTTTTCACATATCAAAAACAAAATTAATTACACTTGATTTCAGAGAAAGAAGGAATAAGAAGAGCAGCAAGACCATGGAGGCCCTCACTAAGAGGGTCCCCTTAAGGACCATCGCCGGAATGAAGACCCCAACGAAGAAGGACCTATGTGAAACCCTCTACATAGAACTCAAGGTGGCACTGGTGAAACTAATTGAAGTTTCGTCAGGCTTCATCGCCATGTGTGCCGAAACCAGAGACGTAGACCAGCTACTTTCAGAAGAGGGAGCGAGGGTATTGAAGGAGACCGGACTAGAAGCAAAAACTTCCCCCCCCCCCCAGGTGGCAGCAAATAGAAGCGTCATCTGCCGCAAAGTTGAAAGTTGGGTAGGCGAGCATAGCACAGAAGAGCTAAAAGAGCAGATTACGAAGAGCAACCAATGGGCACAAGTTCGCGAAATCATCAAATTCCGCGAACATACCCACGTATTTAAGATTACATTTGCAACCACGGACATGGCGAGAAAGGCTACCCAAAATGGTATTCTCGTATTTAACATGAGAATTCCGGGCGAGAATATACAGCAGGAAAAGTTCAGTAGCATACAGATGTGCTTTGTATGCTACAAACTTGAAGCCCATACTTCCACCACCTGCTCAGACAAGAACAAGCTGTGGTGCAGTGAGTCCGCCACGGAAGGGCACCGTTTTGACAAATGCGAAAGCAACACCAAGAAGTGCCTTAACTGCAAAGGGGAACATCGGACGATGGCTCTTAATTGCCCCAAGCGCAGAGAGATTATTAGAAGGAAAGAAGAAGAAGACAGAAAAGCAAAGGAGACGACGTACGCGAGCGCCGCAAAAAAGAACACAGTGACGAACACTGCACCAGGACCTGCACCTTTTAGCGTATCAGGAGATCTGAGCGCTAAAATATTGATCTGCATAACCCATGCAAATGTGGCAAATGCAGTGAAGCCTGGTTGTTATAACCAGGTGCTCAATGCGCTCCTAAAAGCGAACAACCTCCCGGCAGTAACCATGCCAGAAGACCCCGAGTGTTCGCAAGCCTTTAAGAACTCCATAATCCAAAATAAAAGCACCAAATCAGGTTTGGAGGAGATGATTGGAGCACCATCAGAAGAGGAAACCGAAGAAGAAGAAGAAGAAGAGGAAAAGGCTGGAAGTGAGGATGGATCATCCTCATCTGACAGCGAAGAGGGCCCCTGCACTCGCACGCGGGCAACCAAAAGCAGGTCAAAGACCCCGACCCCCCCCCCCCGAAAAAAGAAAACCCTGGGCCGAGTAAAATCGCCCAACCAGCCCCCAGACCAAAAAAGGGGAAGAAGAAACATATGTAAAGCAACTCATCATGCTACGTAACGGACTGAAAAAAATGGAAATCAACTCCAACGGCTGGACGACGAAAAGAATTCTTTACGGAAATGTATTCAGAGAAATTGATGCAGACATCATACTGATCTCAGAGCACGGGATCGACACGCGTAATACAGAAATGAAAATCTGGAACTACGATGTGTTGATCACGAACTTTTCGCAAGAGCGGTACGATGGCGCCGCTATTGCAATAAAGAAAGGGATCAAATACAAGCAGATAAGAAACTTAGAAGAATCCTACCTCGCGATTGAGGTCGAGCTCGACTTAGGAAAGTTGGTCATTGCAACCGGATATCAACCGCCAAGGAGAGATGTGTTGCCTATTCACACTCTCACTGGCCTATTTGGCAGAAGAGCCCCCACCATACTAATGGGGGACCTAAACGTCAGATGCCGAGAATCCGGTTACAGGGCCTTCAACGGAATAGGGAGAAGCCTGGACCTGTTGCTGGACAGAAATATTGCCCAGCGGATAGGCCCCGACTTCCCCACCTATGTCAGAGAACGATGTGCCACAAAGCCAGACATCTGTCTGGTGAATCGTCAGCTACCGTTCAATTACTACATGGAACCAGTCCAGGTTCCATGCAGTGATCATATAGGGATCCTACTCACAATCAATAGGAACCCTATACAAGTCCCAGCAGTAGTCAGGAAGAACTACAGACGAGCAGACTGGGCACGGTATGCACACCTTCTCGAGGCCTACGATCCGCCCAACCTGGACGAGGCAATTCTCGAGGAGATTGACGAGGCACTCGATGACCTCAATAACCAAATCATCGACGCAGATAGGGCTTGTATCCCTCGTTCCTCATATAGGACCATCTCAACCTACGAGTGGACCGAATATATGAAGGAACTATACCGTGAACTGAAGATAATGTATGAACACAACATCGTGAATGCATCAGTACACTCGATGCAAAGAAGTAAAGAAATCAAAGAAGAATTGAACCAGTTGATCCTCGAACAACAAAACAGAAGATGGGAGGATGCGATCGAGAGCATCGATCACGAAGCAACTCCCAAAGAATTTTGGAAGAAGATCCGAATTCTTAAAGGATCAACTGGAAAGAAGCACAAGATCGAGCTACAAAAAGAAAATGGAAACATCGAAGAAGAGGAAGAAAAAGTTGAAGAGATATTCCGAAGTTATTGGGAAAAGATCTTCAGTATAACTGAAGAAGAAAACGAAGACTATGACCTAGAGTTCGAAAGCAACATCATCGACGAGCTTAACGAAGAAATAGAAAAGACGCACCCTCATCACCAGGTGGATAGGCAGCGCGACGGAGCCGCCGAGATTACAGAAGAAGAACTACTCGGCGCGCTTCGCTCATTCCAACAAAAAGCCCCAGGACAATCGGGGCTTACAAAGCTTAACTTTGAAAAGGCACCAGCCTGTGTCATCGAAGGAATGAGAAGAATATTCAACGCCTGCCTTAATACGGGGTACTTTCCAGACGCTTATAAAACGGCAAAAATGATTTTCTTGCCCAAGCCTGGAAAGAACCCCAAGTTGAAGGAGAGCTACCGACCAATTTCACTACTGGAATTTGGTGGGAAGCTCTTCGAGAAGATCCTCAACAGAAGACTGGTGTCTCACCTGGAAGATAACTTGCTCTACAACCCACACCAATTCGGGTTTAGGAGTAAGCGAAGTACGGAAATGGCGATTAACGTCATTACGGAAAAGCTAGCCCAAGCAAAACGGGAAAAGAGTTACGTGGACATTGTTTGTCGGGATGTATCAAAGGCGTTCGATAAGGTGTGGCAACGGGGAATGCAGTACAAGATCTTACGACTGGGACTAAGTGAAAGCTTAGAAAGAACTCTCTGTGACTATGTCATGGAGAGAGCGGCGTAAATCAGTTTAGGGTGCACGGACGGGCCAAAGTTTCCGCTCAATGCGGGCCTCCCGCAAGGGGGGTGCCTGTCTCCCACTCTCTACTTGATTTACACCGCGGATGTCCCAGTCCCTGTAAACCCCACTTGCCTCAACTTACAATTCGCCGATGATTTCACCCAGGTAATCACATGTCCATGGAGGAATGCGCCTATGCAAGCTCGCATGACGGCAGCAGAAATCAAAAACCTGAATACCTACGAGGCCCGGTGGAAAATCCGTACCAACCAGGATAAGTTCAAAGTAGTCCCCATAGGTCGGAGACTACTTGATGACGTCAGGGTGGGGGATAGACGATATCCCTACACCAATGAATGCAACGTACTCGGCATGAAGTTCACCTCAACCGGGTACGCAAAGCACGTCCAAGAACGAATCACCAAGGCCACTGCTGCAGTCAAGACTCTGTACAGGTTCAGAAATCTTCGTCAAAGCATCAAAAAGAAGATCTATACTGCACTAGTTAGATCAACGTTGCTATATCCCGCTTCCGCCCTCTCCTGTGCCTCAAAGACACAGAAGAGGAGACTACAAGTGGTGCAGAATAAATGTGTGTACCTAATCACAGGTACACGCAAAATGGAAAGAAGATCACAAGAAGAGCTGCACCGGGAGGCGGGGTTAACCCCCATTAACGTTGTCATCGAAGAACGGACATGGAATATGCTGGAAAAGGTCAATCGTTTATTGGACGAAGATATCGTACAAATGATTGACCGAAACAGAAGAGAAGTATGTCGCGCCAGATTTCCAAGCTCCGCTAGGATTTTAGCTAGCGGAGCAGAAGTACCGTTCTACGCTAGATGAGTCAATTTACCCCAAATCAAGAAAAAATACCAATCATGAAACCAACCGATTTTGACAAAATTCACCGATATCGACAAAATTAACCAACTAAGACAAACTACCGAAGAAGGAAACCTACACAAGAAGACGAAAATCACCGAACAAGACTACAGGAAGAAACATTGTACACGAAATACACACACTACAAAATTACGAAGAAACAAAAAGATACTAAATCAAACACAGTAAGTTATTATTAACGACTTACAAAAACAACAGCTAACGCGCATAGCATAAACAAAAATATTAGCAATAAAGACAAATAGCTTGAACGCCAAATTATATGTTATATATATACCTGTATATATATATATATATATATATATATATATATATATATATATATATATATATATATATATATATATATATATGTATAAAACAACGATATAAACAACAGCGAAACCACAAATCAAAAAATTTGAAAGCGATAGGCCTGATCACCAGGCTCTAGCATCACTTTGCACCCTACCACACTTCTTTCTCTTTTCACCACTGGTCTACTTTCCGCTATCTATTCACACACCCTTTCTATCCCCTCACCTGCATACTCTCACATACACGATTCAAAATTCAAAGCGAGACTAGATGGATGGCAGTTCAGTTTCGCAACTCCGTCGAGAGAGGGGGGAGTTAGGCCGACATTAAGTCGCCTAGGACCCAGTTAAAAAGGTCTTCCGGAGAGTCCCCGTGGGGATGGCGAAGTGAATCTAGAAGTTGCCTTATTTCAACCTTTTCCTCCTTTATCGAGTAAGAGATGTAGTTTTAGCGTAGTTTTCTAAGTGAATTCTTCTGCCTTTACTAATGTATCCAAAAACCGAATGTTCATTATTTTTTAAAAACAACAAAAAAAACTAAAAGTTATAAAATTATTATTCCAATATATTTTTTCAATTTTATACATTTCTATGGTTTAAAGTTAAATTTTTCTTGAATTGGTAGCAATAATATTAAATTCAAAAATAAATTAATAATAATGGCTAACTTATTAAAATTTGGGGGAGCAAATTTCAATTTTGTTTCTCTTACCTACAAATTTGTATTCTTTTATCTTTTTAGGTTCTTTTAATAAGCTGAACTTTGAATTTTGTATATTAAAATAGGCGAAAATCTTAAAATATATTAATAGCAAACGTGAGGGTGAATAGATATGGGAGGATACAGATGTAAATGAGGAGAATTGTTCCATCATATCTCTCCACACACCCAAAAAATATAAATGCTATTATTATTATATAACATATTAACTGCATCCCAACTTTTGTTATATTTATGGTTTCTCGCTGTTTGTGGTTTTATTGTTTGGTTTCTGCTCGTCGGGGAATTTTGAATGCGCTTTGTTACGAAAATCTCAATTATTAAAAAAAATACGCAAATGCTTACTTAGATTATGCCACGTAAGCACTTTCACTACTTTATTTGGGCAAATTTCTAATTATGAGGTTATGGCAAAATATAGATTGACCGCAAATTTCGCTATATATATTTTGAATCCATTGAAAGAATCGGTTCCGTGGGTTCACCGCTCGGCCTTGCTCTGGTTAATTAGAAGGTTAAAAGTCAATTACAACAAAAACCGCTTACATAAAAGGCATAATTCATTCATAATATTGTATAATATTGAATATATCACGGGCCAAGAGTCTCACATATAGTTATTTCACTGTGAAAGTGTTAAATAATAAAACGAAGCAAATCAGCGAAGCAAGATGAATTGTTTAAGTCCTGACCTCTAGTTGAGGTGCCGGGAAATGTCGGTAATGCTGATAGTTGATTGGCAAGTGGCAAACAGGGAAAAGAAACGGTCAAAACCAACAGGTGCTCAATTTCAAAAGAAGAGAAAAGAAAACGAGAATCAGGCAAAAGATAAGGTAATGAGCCATATCATATCATTATGTAGACCAACCATATAATGAAGTAAATGTGTTGAAATAAGCTAATGTTACTTTGTATACCTCAGCTGTTCACTTGTTTTCCTAGTAAAAGTTTAAATTATTTGATGTATATATTTAAGGGGCCCTTCTAAAATATTTTGGATAATCTTCTGTGGCTATTTAGGATGAAAAGCCAACTACGTCCTCCTTAGTCACACAGGCCACAACAGAAATTATTTTGTAACATCAGGATGAGGAGCCATCTACGTCCTACTCAGTCACACAGGCCAACACAGAAATTATTTTGGATCATCAGGATGAGGATCCATCTATATCCTCCTCAGTCACACAGGGAACCACATAAATTATATTGTAACATCAGGATGAGGAGCCATCTACGTCTTCCTCAGTCACACATTAAACAGAAATTATTTTGTAACATCAAGACGAGGAGCCAACTACGTCCTTCTTAGTCACACAGGCCACTGCAGAAATTATTTTGGACCATCATGATGAGAAGCCATCTACGTCCTACTCAGTCACACAGGCCAACACAGAAATTATTTTGGATCATCAGGATGAGGATCCATCTATATCCTCCTCAGTCACATAGAGAACCACAGAAATTATATTGTAACATCAGGATGAGGAGCCATCTACGTCTTCCTCAGTCACACATTAAACACTGAAATTATTTTGTAACATCAAGACGAGGAGCCAACTACGTCCTCCTTAGTCACACAGGCCACTAGAGAAAGTATTTTGGATCATGAGTATGAGGAGCCAACTACGTCCTGCTTAGTCACATAGGCCACTATATAAATTATTTTGGACCATCAGGATTAGGAGTCATATACGTCCTCCTCAGTTACACGAGCCACAACAGAAATTATTTTAAATCATCAGGATGAGGAGCCATCTACCTCCTTCTTAGTCGCACAGGCCGATACAGAAATTATTTTGGACAATCAGGATGAGCAGCCATCTAAGTCCTCCTCAGTCACACAGGCTGCATCAGAAATTATTATAGACCATCAGGATGAGGAGCCAACAACGTCCTCTTTAGTCACACGGGCCACTACATAAATTATTTTGGACCATCAGGATGAGGTGCCATCTACGTCCCCTTCAGTCACACAGGCCACTACAGAAATTATTTTGAACCATCATGATGAGAAGCAATCTACCTCCTCCTTAGTCACACAGGCCACTAAGAAAATTATTTTGGTTCCTCAGGATGAGGGGCCATCTACCTCCTCCTCAGTCACACTGGCCACTACAGAAATTATTTTGTACCATCAGGATGAGGAGCGATCTAGGTCCTCCACAGTAACACTTGCCACCACATAAATGTTTTTGGACTATCGGGATGAGGAACCAATTACGTCACAAGTGGATTCCTGATTGAGGGGAAGCTGTGTACATGCATTCCTTCTCAGTTTACGACGCATAGTTCTCGTTGAAATCGTTTGGGACCTTCACAGAACATGCTGGTTAACTGCTAGGCCGAGCAACGCCAATTTTAATTGACCGAACGCTTCAAGGACTGCCTGTCTGTTTCGTCAAGAATTAAATGCCAACCACATTTTCTACGAGATGAACCGGCTTAGTCATCTTGTTTCCTTCGTGCATTTGTTCTCTGTATATTCCTCATGCCTATACCTGTTGCTGTAGATATATCACGTGTTGATTTGCCACATTCATAGAAGGCGACGATGCGTCCTTTATCAAATGGTTGTAATGTCTTTTCCACGCTTCTTCATTCTTGCAGCTCGTGCAAAAATTAGGGCAGTTATAACATCTATACTAGGTGGTTGCTAAGTATAGAGACTACTGAAATTTGCCATATAGCAAGGTTTCCCAACCTTTTTTTGACTAACGCCCCCTTGGACACTAAATATTTTAATATCCTTCCCTCTGCCAACGGAATTTCATGGTTCTTAAGTTACAATACATATTTTAATTATAAAAATTAGAAGAAGCTCATTGAAAACTTACCTCAATATTTTTTAATAAGATGGTTGACTTTGGTGCTTTTTGGCTAACTCTTGCACCCTAGGCTCCATCATAATAAGAAGTAGTCTTAAATCTCCTCTTTTTGTGATTTGCAGGTGGTTGTTTCTTTGTTTTGTGAGAAGTCGAGTAACTGCACTAAACCCGCGTCCATCCATATATGAAGATGGAAAAGCAATGAAATATAGTTTAATTGCTTGCCACAGCTTTTGAATACTTTTCAGGAATTTCTTTTTGTAATCAAAATTCCTGGTGCGATTGCTTGAATAGAGGCTTCATTTCGAAGTAATTTTTGGAACCAATTAACTCTTCTTGCATTGAAAGATTAGTTTCATATGTATATGCATCTGTAAATGAGTTTATCAGCCAGTCAGGTATTTTCATATCTAAGAGATCTTAATATCTACATCTCATGTCCTCGTGTAACGTTTTAAAATGTTCGAAATAAATCAAGAAGTCGTCATCTAATATGGAATTATTAGTCTCATCATATTCCAGTTCATTTAGATTTGGAAACAGAGACAGATTCTTATGACAAATATTATTTTTGAAGAAGGAAAGCTTGTCCAAGAATGCGCAAATTTTAGATTTGGCTTTGATAAGAGTTACATCACAGCCTTGCAATTGCAAATTCACATCGTTGAATATGCTGAAGATATCTGTTAAGTAGGCAATGTCCTTCTTGCATTCTAAGAGTTCATCACTCAAATGACCACATTTATTCTCTCGGAAAAATTTAATTATGCCGCTTTAAAAGTGAATAAAACCGCTTTAAACTGTTTCCTTTGTATAACCACCTCACCTCGTTATGTAAAAGGAGGCGATCAAATTCTTCATCATTGTTATCATGGGGCTGTCGAAATATTCGGGATTAAGGGGATGGCATTTTATTTTATTTACTGATGCAATAACAACGTTGAGATTTATGAAACCGATCACTCAAGTTCCTGGCAACCAGATGTTGTCGATGAATTACGCAACGTAAAAACATCGGGCACAACTTTCTTTAAAAATGAAAAAAAAACCTTTATATCGTCCTATTGATGCTGGAGCTCCGTCAGTCGCGCTAACAATAATATTGCTCATTGGGATATTTTTGCTTTGAAAAACTGTGCAACTACAGTAAAAATAGATTCACCTTTAGTGTTTGTTTCAAGTTCTTTTGCAAAGAGCAGCTCTTGCTCAATTTTGTTATCTTTAATAAAGCGAACAAATCCTAAAAGTAGTGCTTCATTGCCCTGCAGTGTAGACTCATCCAATTGTAAGCCAAATTGCTCAACATTAAGTGTGTCATAGAGGATTTCTTCAATGTCTTCGTCCATTTCGTCAACTCTTCTTTGAACAGTATTATTACTAAATGGAATCGCCTTGGCAATTGTGCTTGGTGAAGAATAATCTACTACTGTACGCAAGACTTCCTCTATAGTTGGCAAAATCAGTTCTTCTCCAATTGTATGAGGCTTCCCAGACCTGACAATCATTTTGGAGATATTATATGAACAAACAAGTCCATCGTAGCATTTTGGAGATCGTTTTGTTATAAAGGAGCCAATGGTTTTTCTGTTGTTAAATCTGTCTCGTAAAGTTTGTAAATATGACAAATTCTCTTTTTCTTTACAGGTTGATCCTTTTAAAGTGATTAGAAAGTCGAGATGGTTTCATAGCCTCGTTAGAGAACACTTTCTCACAGAGAAGGCACATTGGCAGTTGGTTGTTATTAGGAGAACTAATATATCCAAACTTCAAATATTCAACACTATATTGTTTGCACTTTCATTTTGAGGAGTTTTCAGACATGATTATGGGTAGTTAAACGCGGTAACTATAATTCAAATAGATCTGTAAATGGAAAACACAGAATTTCACCACCAATAATGATTACCTGGAACATGCCTAACTCACAACTGAAATAATCGAGCACAGCAAACAAAACTGAAAAAAAGGGAAAACAGCAAAAATATGTCTTAGCAAGACAATGATTAAGTTTGTATATAGTTACCAGGCAATGGCTTCACCACTCCCCCTATGGGGGGGAGCTTGCGCTTCACTACTGTGATTAAAATCTAAAATCTAAAAAAAATCAGCCATGGTTAAATTTTTATAAATTTTCTGAACTTCGCCAATTATAATAATTTTAAAAAGGAACTCTAAACTATTTCCCTCCCCCTTTCAAAAAATCACGTTGCTAAAATATAGTTATAGATAAAATAAAAAAGTAGCCTTACTTAAATTTGAATAAATTTTTTTAACTTCACCAATTGTAATTCATTTTCTTTTAGAACATTATAAAAGAGCATTGGATAAACATACTTATTCTTTATGAACTAAACTATTTTGTTTTTTCAAACTCTAAAGAAATTCTTAGAAATTACCTTGATAAAAGTTTATAATATACTTAAGTCATAACCAAACTAAGATGAAATTATTATTCAAATACTCCCAAAAATCCCCTTCTTGGATTATAGAGTTAGTGATGATGATGATGATTAAAGTTATTCAAAAATCACCATTCCTACTACTGGCATTTGTGACAATATGGGTAAATGTTATGAAAAAATATTACAACATCAAAGCTTATGTAAAAACTATTGCAAAAAAGCACTAATTAACTAATATCCCGCAAAGGAACAACACTTACCAACACAGAACGTACGCGGAAACTAACACCAATCCAAAACAGACGTGGACCCAAGAGTGTTTCTGTTACGTACATGTTTTATACAAGTACGAAACAGATCAAGTTTAAAGCAAGGATAACGAGTGGAAGTTTCGTGTACTTATTTTATACAACAAGTACAGTTCGAACCTCATTATTGAAGAAGTTATAGCAAACTATACGTTAGCTATCAGAGGTTTATTAAAACGTCATCAAACAAACCTTTTCAGTAACAGTTTGCATCGAACAAGTCACCGCAAACCAAATCAAATTTCACGAATTATGACTCCGAAATTGCCAATTTGGCTTTCCTGCGGTGTAACACCAACTGAGCGAGAAAACAAACCACACTAACACACATCACTGGCATCCAGTAGAATTCTATGAAATTTCTGCAGATTTTTTGTTTTCCATAGAATTACAATATTTCTATAGATTTCTACGGGTCCAAAAAGTAGGTATGCTATAATTTTTAAATAATATTTAAACTTGATATGGTTAACATTGAATAAAGGCCGAACGCCCCAGTGTGCAACATCTTCTTACAGCGCTGCCTTGTACCTCAACAACGCCCACGTTGAGAATCACAAATTATTGACAAAACCATAAATACGAGTACATTAATTCTTAGTGAACGATGTTTATTTTGAACAAGCAATTTATGTTTATTGAGTCAAAGCAACCATAAATATATCAATTCTTAGCGAACGATCTTTATTTTGACCAAGTAGTTTATGTTTATTGCGTCAAAACTATCATATAGAACAGTGGTAAATTACCCCCAATGGGGTAATTTAGAAAAATTGGGGGGTAATCTTACAACATTTCTCCTAATTAAGTGGCATTTTGCCATGTTTTGATCATGCCTCTTTCAGAGTAGTTGATGAATTAGTAGAGGTGATCAAATGATATAATAATTATTTACATAAGGTGATTTATGATATAGTCTATAATATTTACGTTTATGTATAGACTTTTGTGATTAAAATTCAACAAAAGTTAAATATATAAATATAAGATTAGTTTAGACTTTAGGATATTTTAGTTTATTTGTAAGGGGCCTAATTGTCCCATCAACTGTTTAGTTGCCAATTTCTCACTTTTTTAGGGGTAACTATTATATTTTTTCATTTATTTATTTATTTTATTTTAATGAATTATTTTATATTATAGGTAACGAGTATAACTCTATTTAAGAAGATTTCATGCAGCTCCTACAGATGTAATGCTCACTCTTTTTAAGTCTTATTGTTTGAATTTTTATGGTTGTGAGTTGTGGTTTGATTTTATGTTATGTTATTTTAAAGTTTTAATTTAAACTTTTAAATTCGTCACTAAATATTTCTTTCTTTTTCAAAAATAGAAGTTAAAAGACCTTAAAAAAGTGATAGATTTGTCTTTCATTTTCAGATGGCATCTTAATTATGGCTTATTCCTTAATTATTCCTTAATTATGGCTTCACAGAAATAGAGGACACAGGACAAATGAAACCTCAATGTGTCGTCTCTATGAAAGTTCTGACTGCCGAGTCTTTGAAAAAGAATCAACTGAAGAAACACTTGGACAAGGTTCATTCACATCTGTCTTGTAAACCACGGTTATACTTTTAGAATCTGTAAAAAACAGTCAAAAGACAGAGATTGGAAAATAACAAGAATGCAACTTTTAACCAACGTTCAGCAGCAATAACTAGTTTTGAAGTGGCATGGTTGGTTGCTCGAAACAACAAATCACATACTCTTGGTGAAGACTTAATCAAACAGGCGGCTGTGAAAATGGCAGAAATAATGTATGGGTAGAAAGTAGCTAAACAAGTGAATACAGTGCCTTTGTCTGCAAGAGTTATTAAAGAAAGAATTTCCATTTTGGCAGAAAATGTGAGAGAACAAGTGATTTCTTCAGTAGAAAAAGAGTAAAGAGTTTGTCATTCAACTTGATGAGACTACAGATGTCAGTAGCAATTCGCAGCTGATGGTATACGTTCGATACAGGGGTTTTGATGAAATTGAAGAAGAAACGTTGCTATTTTCTCCTCTTGAGTTGAAAACTAATGGTATTGATGTGTTCAATAAGGTTGATGCATACTTAAAAAAAAGTGTTGATTTAAAGGGGGAAGATTGTATCGCAGTATCAGTTGATGGAGCTCCTGCCATGATTGGTCACGTCACTGGTTTTGTGGCTTTGGCTAAACAACAGAATACAAATATTCAGGTCATCCATTGTATGATACATCACCAGGCATTAGTTGTGAAAGATTTGGAACTAGAAGTAGAAGCTGTGTTGAATGATGTCTTTAAGATTGCCAATGTTGTAAAAGGGCATGTACTAAACACGAGGATGTTTCGTGATTTATGTGAGGATGGAGAGGCTGAACATTCAACCTTTCTTTTCCATACGGAAGTGAGGTAGCTTTCACGTGGAAATGTCCTGAATAGAGTGTGGGCTCTTAAAACCGAACTTGAAATATTTCTGACTGATCAAAGACACACACTTACAGAGAAGTTCAGAAAATCAACCTGGCTAGCTCTTCTTGCATACTTAGCTGACATTTCTGGGCATGTAAATACGCTGAACAAGGAATTGTAAGGACAGAAAATCAATCTCATCTTAGCAAGGGAAAAAAAATTCATCATTTGAATCAAAGCTTCACTATTGGAACCAAAAAGTAAATGCCAATAAGATTGCTGTCTTTCCAAACCTGGCAGAGATTTTGGAAGAATGTGAAGACTGCAGTCTTAGTGACATGAAGGAATCAGTCACAAGGCACCTGGGCAAAATTAGGAATAGGTTCTGTGACTACTTGCCAGAGCTTGATTCACATACTGTCAGCTGGGTTGTAAATCCCTTCAAATGTGAACTGGCTTATTTGCCTGAAGAGCCTGAAGGATTGGCAGAAGAGCTTATTGAAGTGCGTTCCAACAGTGAAACAAGCATGGAATTTGAGACCAAGGATGACCTCTCAAGTTTTTGTATGTCAAAAGCTGCAAAGGCTTATAAAACTGCACATTTGGAAGCAACTAAAATGCTGCTACCTTTTGCAACAACCTACCTTTGCGAACAAGGTTTTTCTACCTTTGTAAATCTAAAAACAAAATAAAGAAACCGGTTGGATCCTGAAGACAACATCAAAGTAGCAGTGACATTAAAAATCCCTGATATATAAATTGTTGTATCAAAGATGAAACAGTATCATTTTTCCAAAGCCTGAGGGAGCTGATTTATTCAAGTTTTCAATATTTTTTTCATTAGATTTATTTGTGTACCATTCTCATGCCAGAAAGGGTAAACATTTTTCCCCATAATAGTGGATTCAATAACATTTTCCTATTTTGTTTTTGTACGAATTTTAAATGCATGATAGTGACATAGTCAATAATTTTGCTTGTGTGCCATGTAATGCTAAAAAGTGACTTTTATTTCTGTTTATAAATATATAATTCCCTACAATTTTTTATTGTGTGCTTTCACATGCCAAAAAGACGGACTTTTATTTCCTAATGATAGATGAAATAAAAAATTAAACATTATCCCAATATAAAATTTTTGTCTTTACTATCTATCATTTTTACAAGTTAATTGGTTTGTTCCCCAGAGTACTTCAAAGTCCGGCGTAAATTCACTTTACTACAAATACTTGTGGGCTAACACCCTTAAAAGTCACCCGATTGCTGATATAGAATATAAGGATATTATTAATCCGACAAAATATTAAACAAATAAACTTGCATCTATTTCCTGTTCTTTTTATTTTTAGGTATTAAAAAGTGTAAAATTGATAGAAATATAACAACTTACTTTTAAACAATATTAATTTATTTTTTCTTTAGTTATAAAAATCAATAAACTGATAGAAGGCTTAATAAATTGTTTTAAAATTATACTAAGTGGATAACTAATTTAAAGATATTTTACTGTTTTTTTTTTATAATTTTGGGGATTTACTATGTTTAAGTTTTGTAACGTAAATATGTTTTGGGGAGTAAATTGAGATTTATTAATGAATATATATTATGAATTTTTGTGATTTCATTTAGTATTTCGAGAGATAACACTGGGCAACAATTTTTTTAAAATCTCAGTTGCACAAGTTTTTTTTTTACTGTTTTTGACCTGCTAAATTCAAATCTGAAAACAGTTCAGCTCTACATGCTCTAGTTTTGATGCAATTTTAAGTATTTCATTCTAGCCGTTTGTGGTCAAATTAATTACTTACACGTTTACGTTATCAACAGAGATATTAAAATTGTTTTGCCTTTCTTTCAAATCTGATCATGGCTACAAGGAGACGTCAATGTGTGAACAAGCCGGACGCTTTCTGTCATATTTGTGGATGCTTCACCCTTATTCGTCAAAGGCTTAATATAACAACATTTGTGAGGCGTGTTTATAAAGCTTACTTTGGACTTACTCTTGGCGACCAAGCCAAGAAATGTGCCCCACATACTGTGTGTCATAACTGCGAGGAAATGTTGCGTGACTGGACAACAGGGAAAGGCCAAGGGTTTAATTTTCGGAATTCCCATGATCTGGCGAGAACCGACGACCACATAACTGACTGCTATTTTGGTATGGTCAATACAAAGGGCATTGGCAAGAAAAACAGACAAAATCTCATATCCTAGTATCCCCTCAGCAATCCGACCTACTCTGCACTCTGAAGATGTGGGTAGTGACCAAGAGCAAGAGACTGCTGATGAAAGTCAAGAAATACTTTCAGAATCCGGCGATCCTTTTTATGATAGCCAAGAGTCATTCCCTCCTCAACAGCTTAGCCAGCCAGAGCTGAATGACCTTGTGCGTGATTTGGGTCTCTCCAAAAATGCAGCTGAAGTGTTATCCTCAAGGTTGCAAGAAAAGAATCAGCTGAGCCATACAACTAAAGTTTCATACTTCCGTTATCGGGACCTGTTTTTTGTACCATTTTTACAGAGGAGAAGAACTTTGTTTATTGTCATAATATCTCAAGTCTTCTCCACGAATTAGGGATGCCAGTATACAATCCAAATGACTGGCGATTATTTCTAGATAGTTCTTAACGCAGTTTGAAGTGTGTTCTACTTCACAATGGCAATGTCTATACAGCTGTTCCAATTGAACATTCTGTGTATTTACGAGATGAACATAATGACATTAAAACTGTGATTGACCTACTAAAATACCACGAGCACAACTGGACAATTTGTGTGGACCTCAAAATGGTTAATTTCCTCCTAGGTCAACAAAGAGGATTTAAGATATCCCTGGTATCTTTGCATGTGGGACAGCCGAGCTTGACAAAAGCACTGGAACCAGAAGGAGTGGCTCATACGTGAGACTCTGGAAGCAGGTATGCCAAATATTGTCAACGATTCAATTGTCAGTCGAGAAAAGATAATTTTTCCTCCGCTCCCTATCAAGCTGGGTTTGATGAAGCAGGTTGTCAAGGCCTTGAATACTAACGGTGAATGCTTCCAACACATATATTCTGTCCTCCCTGGTTTGTCCTTCGAGAAGATCAAGGCAGGTGTTTTTGATGGGCCACAGATTCGTGCACTTGTACGTGATCAAGAATTTGCCAGAAAATGAACGACAAGGAAAGGACTGCATGGCTTTCATTTGTGGCGGTGATGGCAAACTTTCTCGCTAATAAAATGACTGACAACTATGAAACTTTCGTAGTTAATATGTTGTCAGCTTTTCGCGATCTTGGATGTAACATGAATGTCAAACTCCATTACCTATACAGTCATTTTGATAGATTCCCTGAGAACCTAGGAGCTGTAGGTGATGAGCAAGGCGAGCGGTTCCATCAGGACCTCAAGATCATGGAAGAGCGTTACCAAGGGAGATGGGACAAACATATGATGGCAGATTACTGCTGGAGCATTAAATGAGAATGCCCTGAGACAGTCTACAATCGTAAGAGCTACAAGCGGAAATTCATGCCTGAGTAGACTGTAATTCAACTTTGCCTCCTCATAGTAACAAATGTCTTATCTACCAATCAGTTTTATATAAACTATAACCATTGTTTATTTGGGAAAGTGTTTCGAATCGTGATCTTGAATAGATTTATACTATCTTGCATTTTCTTTTTTATTACCCAGCTATATTAAAGAGTTTTATAGCATATTTCATCACATATTTTTCCTGATAGACTACGAGGTCAATGTGATAATGACGAAATTTTAAGATTTTCAAATTCCTTGATTGCAAAATGAAATAGAGCACTGAGGACAAAACTAACTTGAGATCTGAAATCAGCGCAATAAATTACGTACTACCAAGTGTTTGATATCAATACAACGAAAACTTTGTTGACCAGTGAATTCAATCTCAATAAATGTTGTTTGAATCGAAAATAGATTGTTTCTTCTATAAGCAACTTCAATTTAATCTAGAAAAAAATCTAATAGGTTTTTATGTTTCTAGGCATCAACACAAAAAACCCATAGTAATCTAGACATCGATTTTATATACAGTAATATTTATGTCTAGAAAATAACGATTAGAATAAATGAATAATTTCTTTGATGAAAACAATATGCAAATAGGAGGTAGAAAAGAATAAACACAAATAATAGAGATAATACATTTCGTCGTTAAATACTCGGAATCTGATTTACAAATATGAATAAATGAATATTTTAAGCAGTAATATTAAATGAGCGTAAATTATGAGCAGGCACTTATAACATAGATAATACTTTAGTTTGTAGGGGTGCGAAGATGTATAAGAGAAAAAACTTCCTTCCAAAAAGCGAGAATATAAATAGCCCATTAAATTACCAAGTCAGAACGGACTTCACCGTAGCGTAACGGTAGAGTGCTAGCCTCTGGATTCAAAAGACCCAAGATCGATCCCGAAAGTCCACAATTTTTACGGAGAAAATCCCAGAAGAAAACGGAAAACGCTTTATGGACAACTCAAGAAATCGACCCAAGAGAAAACCGATGTCAAGGAAAACGGAAAGAAAACGACTTCAAGAGCTAACTCGTCTCAAGATATCATCACGTCATCATGAAGCAGAAGAAGTCATCACGTCATCAGAATTGGAAGGAATCATCACATCGTCGTTAAAAGGAAGATACATCAAGAAAAAGAAGATCAAAATTAACCCAGCCAACCCAACTTAAAGAAGAAAAAATCTCAGCCTACAAGAATACTATGAGTCAGATAAATGGAGTCAATGTTTGAAGGGGCATCTTCATCTCAAGAAGTAAATAGATTCGATGAACAAGAATAATATGGATAATCAAGAAATAAATAAATATAAGGAATGGCCCCCATGTGCGCACAGTGAGAGGCACTGTTTCTTGGCTACAATTTATGCCTTATGGCGTCAGATGTCATAAGGCAAAGCCCCTCATTCCAAAACCAACTAAAAATGTTAATTTTTTGGCGGAAATAGCCTAAAGTATGCGGCGCAGTCATCTTTAGATTTGAATAAACGTGCAGAGCCGATCGCACGTTTATCAAAATAACAAAGACGATAGCGCCGCCTAATTTAGGCTATTGCCGCCAAAAATTGACACTATTTATTTACTTTCAAAATGGGGAGCATCGCCCCCCATACCCCGACTTAATTGCGGTGGTTGTACCCACCACCCACCCAGCAAATTAAAAAAAATCGTAATATTCCTAATTCGAAAGGTTAAAACCAAATTTGAATGAAGATTGCGATTGATAAATGTCGGCGGCCCTATCGTAGTCTTAAATTACATAATGAATAATCAATTCACGTCAAGAGTTAAACCATCTCCATCTTCCACTCTTATAATCGAGCCGCGCTTCTTTTCCACTTCTGTTGCAAAAGTCGTATTAAAGCCGAACAAATCCAGTTCCGCAACTGATGAGATAAGAGGGGGATAGAGGGGATAGCATGAGAGGTTGTTTTTTTTTTACAAAATTAGTTAAACCTAGTGTGCTATTAGGGGAGGGGTATGTTAAAAGTATATATGTGGGGTTAAGTGAGATTTAGGATGCCAGGTTACTGGCTCTTCAATTTCTTTTGATGTTCAAATTACGTTTCCTTCTTTATTTGTCCTTCTGTATTTTGGTTTATTTTTCCTTGCTTGTATTTTCTTTGTGTCGTTATTGTTTTCTTATTGGTTTGGGTACCTAATAGGTAGCGTGCTTTTAATTCGTCAAATTTGGTTTTACATTCGTAAGTTAATTTATTAATTGTTGCTTGTTTTGTACCAAAATGGTAGCGTAATTCTAATTCTCTTCTCTTAATTTTTTCTTGTTTGTATTTAGGCGTTCATGCCGTTATTTTTTATTTTTGCTTGTGTTTTATTTTTAGGTTATTATAGAATCTTCTTCTTGCAGCAGCCGGCGAGGTTTTTCTGTTCTGTTCTAGATTTTGTATGACCAGGAATCTACTGTCTCGGCGTGTTCTTTTTCTATTTTCTGCCAGATTAATCTGGCCCGTTTCGAAATCCAAGATCTTGTTTAGTGGTTCTAAGCCAGCTGTTTGTATGATGTTCCTTAGTCTTTTTCCTTCTCTTATCTTAGTATTTGCTATCAGGTATGCAGCTTTGTTTTGTTGTTTTTGGAGTTTCTTCTTATTCGTTAATGATAACATATGTATGGAAATCGGAGGGTACACGAGCACCGATTCCACAAAAGCCTTATATAGGGTCTTTTTCATCTTAGTGCTGAGCTCTTTAAGGTTTATTGGAGCAAGAATCGCACCCTTTTAACTGCTTGCCTCCAGGTTGCCAATGTTTGAAATAAGGTTGTATTAAAGGTAGCCAGTGTGTGGAAATAATGGTTTAGTTTCACAAAAATAGGTAAACGAAACCCCCCAAGTCTAATTCATTAGTAAACATAAAAAAATCAATACAATTACTAAATAATATAATTGAGTAGAAGTGCAGGCATTTACTAAAGAATAAAGGTAAAAAAAACAATATAACAAAATATACAACGCCGTGATTGGTCACATCTGAAGCTACCGTCTGACGTCATATTGGCTAACTTGTAGCCCAGAAACAGCACCCCCTACCGTGCACCCATAAACTGAAGTATTACCATAAAATGGACAAATTGAACGTTAAGGAAATAAATAATTGAATTAATGAATAACTGAATAATTAATTTAGGAGAGACTGATCCACAAGCAATTTTGTCTTTTCATAAGATCAACAGAGATAATGTAGTTTTTAACTTTTAATTTATTAAGGGGTGTAGGTATAAATATACAGTACACCTCTATATTATTTTTAAAATTTTCATTATTTTAAAAGATGTTGACCAAAGGTGGGTACAGTTAATAAAAAAATCAACCGGAATCGTCGTAATAGTGTGCTAGAAGTAATATGTTGAGGGTGGTGAGGTTCTATCACTCATAAAGTCACGAAAAGTCACTCTGTCAATCCATTTCTGCAACACAAAACTTAATTCAAGATGACATCTTTAAATGCTATGAGATGGTTTAAGTTATGCTTGGTCTTTTGAAAAAAGCAAACTAAGGAAGTTTGTTTATAAAGTCAATATTAGTTATTTTTCATGTAAATATCCTTAAACTGATTTAACATACTAGCGGAAATTTAAAATGGCCCCTTTCACCCTAACACAATGCCGGAAACAATATTGTGGGTTGTATTGGTTTGTTTCCAACAAGTTTGCAGGGTCAAACGGTGGAAATAGACGAAGTGATATCGAATGTGTGTGGGTTTTCGGTGGGTTCGAAAGTGATTGGAAAGAACTTTTATGGTACCCGTTAGAACTAGTCAAACTCTGAAGAGAGTAATTAAATAGTAGGTTTTGTGAATGTCTTTTCGTTATTTTGTGGGTATTTACTCGGCGGGGAAAACACTATTTTCCGAGTTATTAACACTTGAAAGTACTGTTTTCCGAGCCAGAATCTAGAAGGTTCGTGGTACTAAGTTATATAAACATGTTTAGTTTTAGTAATTTTACAATTCTCGTTACTGAACCCGTCTAAATAACCTACCACCCCTAACCCTCTTTATCGTAGCTCGGCAAAATAATAAATAACTAATATTAACTTTAAAAACAAACTTTCTTGGTTTGGTATTTTCAAACGACCTATCGTAACTTAAACCATCTCAAAGTATTTAGACTGGAGTGGATTCGTGGGTGGGAGAGGGGGTTGAAGCCCTCCAATCTTTTCCTTATCCCATAGTGAAAAGTGAAACGACGTCATTAACCGTACTCCACTAAAAATATTGGTGGGACACTACGTATTGAAGAACAAAAACAAAAATAAGTAATATTGATTGAATAAGAATGGCGCACGCGTTTTAGGCTATTAAAGCCTGCAATACTTCCTTGTATCGTCATAATAGTGTCCTAGTGATAATTTTTCAATTGCGGAAAGGGTTTATATTTATAACCCTTTATTTAGTAAAAAAAAAGACAATATTTCATTCCGATTCTGCACATCAAGAATTCTTCTACAACGCAATCTTGAAAGGCCATGAGACGGCTTAAGTTACGCTCCTGCATTTGTTTATACCCCGTAAGGGGTGCGGCGATTTGCCATCCTGGCCGCCGTGCTGACGGGACTCAGCACCCCGTCCGGCCCCAGCTTAGCCTCTCTTCCTTCCTTCAAAACACTTGTTTCCTCGCATTTCATACAACCTCTCCCACAACTTTCTCTGGTCAGCCTCTAATTTCACAGGGTAAATGCTGACCTTCTCAAGCCAACCGTCCCGGATCGGGGCTGAGGGGGGAGGGGACAACGTTCCCTAACCCCTGAGCTCCGGTTTGGGATTGTTTTTTTTTAACAACCTGCTTCATCCCCACCCATACCTTACTCACATCCCTTTTCCTCTCCTCTTCACAATCTATCCTTTAACGCCGAGTTCAAGGTGGAGCCGCCATGCCGATTGACTGCCAGGCCACCAGGCCGGAGGGGTGATCCCAAATGGCGGCGCCTGGCTCTGCCAGGCTTGTAAGCACCTCTTGCAGTGCGGGCAACTGTGAGAGGTGGTGAGCTATTGCGTCCCGTAGCACAAATAGGGTCACCATGCCCATGGATGAATCTCTAAAAAACAAAACCCCTTTAACTCCCCCTGAAACAACGACGGAGCCACCCTCGGGCAGCTCCAGCGAAAAAATGGAGGTTCTCCCCCCTCTGTGCTTGCGCAGGGGACACTCCATATTTCTTTAACCAGAGAGGAGGCTTACTCCTCTCCTACGCCTACGTGTGAAGGGGACTCCCCCTCACCCCCTTCTCTGGAGGTGCTTTCGGGCACCTCCCTATTTCCAGCGGCAGTCCCTCCTTTTCTTTCTAAGGGGACTGCCAAGAAAGCCAGCAGGCAGCCCATTGCTGACCGTCCCTCGTGTAAGCGGCTTGGTAGGGAAACCCCCTTAGGGGGGAGAGGGAAGCCAGGACCCTTCAGTCGCTTCCCTCAAAAGACCTGCGAGCAAGGATATTAAACCTTGCCGGGGTCAAGGCCTGTGCCTCCCCACAAAAGACTGGTGACGCTGCCAAGGGGACCTGCGATGTCCTGGGAGGGGATGGCCAACTGGAGGCCCCTCCTGTGATAGACATGGTCCTTGAGGAGACCCAGCCTCAGACGGTAGAGCCTTCCATGGGGGGGAATTCTGGCTCAGCGCCAAGCACCGAACCTGAATCCGCCCTATGCAAGGTCCTCCTCAAACAGCTGAGGGCTCAAAGGCAGTACAAGGAGGGGAGGGATCTCCCCCGACAGGTGCCCCTACAACTACCAGGACCTTCTCAATTCCGGAGAAGGACCTGGCTAAGGCCAGTTCATCTGGCCTGGGGGCTTCTGCCAGCGGAGGTGAGAAGCGGGTTCATTCCCCGCCCTCCTCTCCAAAAAAGAAAAGGAAAAAGACTAAAAAGACCAAGAAGACTCGAGGCTCTTCTCCATCCGCGGGGGCTGCGGAGACGGATGGGTCTGCTGCCACTTTGGTAGGCGACCAAGCCAAGATCGGCACATCCGGCCCCTCTACCCCCTCGTGTGCAGAGCCCCTGACTAAGACTAAGACCAAGAGTGCACAGGGCGGAGACTCGATGACATCGGGGCCCCTCATTCAGAGGTTACCTGGTTCTTCCTCGTTATTCGCTCCACTGATGGCACCATGTTGTCCAAGGGCAACATGATCCATGAGAGGAGAGGATTAGCTAGTGAAATTGGTAGAGAGCCGAAGGTGACCTGTTTCTCGAACAGGAGCCTTCTGGCGAATATGGCGAGTCCCGCCAAGGTGGCCAAGATAAGTGCTCTTCGGACACTTCGTGGCACCCCGGTGAGTGTCACGCCGCACTCTACCATGGACTTTGTGAAAGGAGTAGTTTATGCGAGGAAACTCGTTGACTACTCCATTGAGGACATCACCTTAGAGCTAGGCCGACCATGGGGCGATCAAGGTCGAACGTGTGATGAGAAAACAGGGAGGAGCCTCGAGACCAACCCCTACACTCTTCGTCACGTTCGCTGTGAGTCAGTGCGTGCCGGTTGGTACCGCTACCGCGTGAAGGCATTCGTGCCACTGCCGCGGTGGTGCTATTACTGTCACCGCTTCGGCCATACGAAGCGCTCATGTAGACGTGCAAAGTCGGGGTCACCCGAAGTCTGTGTAAATTGCTCCAAGGTCGCACACGATAAGTCCAAATCGTGTGCGGCCAAGTGTGTCAATTGCGGAGAGCCGCACCCTGCTTCTTCGAAGCAATGTGGTGCATATCTCCTTGAGAAAGAAATCCTGGCCGTTCAGGCCCAGGATCGACTCTCATTCCGCAAGGCTAAGGACTTGGTCCTGGCACGCCCGGCTTTGCCTGAGACGTCATATGCCTCAATAGTTAGAAAGGCACCCTCTGCTCCTGGCCCATCCAGGCCAACGAGCACGGTTGTTTTCGGCGCCCATTTGGAGCCCTTCTGCGGGCTCTACCCAACCCGTGCGCTCACCTGGCAAAGCTGGCGGCAAATTGGTTCATACCCAGCCCAGGCTAAAACCAGGGCTCCCCCCTCTTCCTCCAGCGTGACCGTTTCCCGTAAGGCGAAACGGCCACGCGCCTCCACCGAGTCGTTAGACTCACAGGAGGCAACACCCCTGAAGATGGTCACTAGGCCATCTTCCGGGGTTCCTAAAGCTGTCCCCCGAAAGAAGGACAGCAACAAAGGAGCTTCGGCTCCTTCGCCCACGCCCTGGAGCGAGTGGCTCGGAGACGGTGGTTTTCGAAAAGAGGGCCCCCCCTCCTCCGAAACCACAACGCCCACCTGAGGTTTCGAGGCGGAGTCAGGAAAAGACTCGCATGGCGAGCCCAACCTTCCCCAATAAGTCCTCGAAGGCGACAGCGCCTTCAATGCTTTGTCCGGCCAACAGCGCCCGTGGTTCTGCCCCCGGGAAGTGTACGGCCATTCCCGTGAGGATCTTCAGATCGAGGAGGGCCCCCGCGTCTCCTCCGAGCTAGGCCTGGAGGGCATATTCCTTCAATGGAATTGCCGTGGACTCCGGGCCAACTGGGAGGAGCTGCGGAGGCTCGTCTCGTCCCGCTCCCCGTTAGCTATCATTTTGCAGGAGACCATGCTAGGCGCGTGCCCCCTGCCCGCCCTCCTGGGGTATAAGGGTCCTGCGACCCCACCACCGCGGGATGGCCGGGCTGGGGGATGCGCGGTTTACACCAGTCATGATGTTTCCGTTCTTTCTTTCTCTTTAGATACCTCATTTCAGGCAGTGGCTGAGCAGCTGCACCTGGATAGGAGGTATACTATCATTTCTCGTACATTCCACCGTCAGCTGACTTCGACGCGGGGAACTTCCGCCGCGTCGTGGCACGGTGGCCGAGGCCCTATCTCTTGCTTGGAGATCTGAACGGCAGGCTTCCTCTCTGGGGAGATTACTCCATAAATCCCAGGGGACAAGTCCTTGCCGATCTGATCGAAGAGCTTGAGATGGGTGTCCTAAACGTGGATGAGTTTACCCATCACTGTCCGAGAACCGCTTCATTTTCTTCCCTTGACCTATCTTTGTGCTCTTCGGATGCACAGCCTGATTTTGATTGGGAGGTGGTCAATGACCTCCATGGTAGTGATCACTTTCCCATTCAAATATCCTTTTCAGGGCAACTGCCGCCTGAGAGACCACCTCGGTGGTGCTTGGCGCGGGCGCGGTGGCCTGCATTTCAGGAAATGACTGAATTCTCTATCTCAGTCGAGGATTTAGGTTGGTAGATGAGGCCGTTGAGTTCTTCTCCGGCAACCTCATCGCCGTGGGCCTGACTACTATTCCTAGGACGTCTAGCCGTTTTGCACGCCAACCACTCCCATGGTGGTCGGCCAAGTGTGAGACGGCCCTCAAACAGAAGCGTTATGCCTACATGCGCTATAAGTGCCACCCGAACGGTTTCACTGTCGGTGAATTTCGTCGGGTTAGGGCTAGGTTCCGGTTTATTTCGAAGCAAGCCCGCCGCTCTTCTTGGCGGGCATACGTCTCTTCACTTAACGGGAAGACCCCTTTAGCAGAGAGGTGGAAGCAAGTCAAAAGGATTCGGGGCAAGTTCTCGCAGGACCCCCCTCCCGTTCTCCAGGAGAATGGGACCGCAATCTCGGACCCGTCGTCCGTGGCGGAATCCTTCGCGCCTGATTTTTCCGCATTCTCTAGCCGGGATGCTGCTCCGCCAGCATTCAATGCACGTCGTGATGTCGCGGAAGGCCGCCGGCTGGACTTTGCCTCCAGAGGTGGAGAACCCTTGAACGCAAGTTTACTGTGAGTGAGTTGCGCTCCGCTCTCGCTTCGTGCGCGGACACCGCCCATGGTCCGGACGATGTCCCGTAAGCCATGCTTCTAGACCTGGGTGAGCGAGGCATGGCCTTTTTGTTAGATTTGTTCAACAGGATCTGGGTGGAAGGTCTTCTCCCAGACTCCTGGCGAATCGCTACTGTGCTCGCCTTTCGCAAACCGAGAAGAGATCACTCGACTCCGACCGGTTTCCGCCCAATCTCTCTAACCTCTTGCGTGTGCAAGTTGATGGAGAAATTGGTAAATGTTAGATTAGCCTTTTTCCTGGACAGCGGAGGCCATCTGTCTTCCGCACAGTGCGGCTTCGGCAAGTTCCACTCCACGTCGGATGCTCCTCTCCAAATGGAAAATGCCGTCTGCGAGGCTTTCCTTCGTAGACAGCACTACGCCATGGTGTTTTTCGATCTGGAGAAGGCCTATGATACCGCATGGCGATACGGTATCATGGAGACTCTCCACACGATGGGGGCGAGGGAACGCCTCCCAATGTTTATATCTGAATTTTGGCGAGATCGTCACTTCCGCGTACGGGTGAGGTGGGGGGAGCCCTTTCCGGCCCAAAGGAGCAGGAAAAGAGTGTCCAGCAGGAAAGTGTCCTCAGTGTCACACTCTTTGCCCTGAGCACCAAGTGCATCACCTCGGTGCTGCTGGAAAGAATTTCTGCTACGCTCTACGTGGACGACCTTTCGATCTATTTTGGCGCGGCCCAGATGCCAACTCTGGAGCGTCGACTCCAACAGGAATTGAACCGCGTCTCTCGCTATGCCGAAGCAGACAGGTTTCGGTTTTCTTTGGCCAAGACTAAGGTGGTGGACTTCTGGCGCCATCCACGGTTTCACCCTGACCCAGATTTGTTTTTTAATGGGGTGCGCCTGGATGTGGTTGAGTCGCACCGTTTCCTTGGTCTTGTATTCGACCGACGCCTCACCTGGGAGGCTCATATTCGCAGCCTTAGGGTCTCTTGTACCCGCGCAAAGGACATTCTCCGTTCCGTGACGTTCAGCGCTTGGGGCGCTGATAGGGCTACTGCCCTACTTTTTTATCGATCCTTTGTGCGTTCGAAGCCCAACTACGGATGCGAGTTTTATGGATCCGCCGCCTAGCGTGTATTGCGGAAGGTGGATTCGATCCACCACACCGGCCTTCGCCTTGCGACCGGTGCCTTCCGCACTTCCCCCATTGAGAGCCTGTTGGTCGATGCTGGGGAGATGCCACTCGCTCTGCGTCGCGTGCAGTGCATCACTCGCCTGTACGCACGAGCCCGGCGCCTCCCTCAGTCGCCAACAGCTTTCACTGCATCCGCAGCCGATCTCGACGGTGCCTATGCCGCCGAGAGACGCTAATCATACCCTAAGCCCTTGGGTTTAGGGCCAGGAAACTCCTTCGAGAGCTAGATATAGCTCTCGGGCCGGTGGCGCCCCTGGTTCTGCCCAGGACGCCACCCTCGAGGGTACCACATTTGGCTATTTGTTGCTACGCCTCTGTTCCCAAATCTTGTACGGTGCCGGGAGTATTGCGTTCGACCTTTTTGGAGCACACATCGTGTCACGCTGGAACCGTGCCAGTGTATACGGATGGCTCCAAGTCCGAAGAAGGGGTCAGCTTCCACGCCGTATCCCCTCTGTTTGAAGTCAGCGGGGCTCTACCAGGCGCTTCGTCTGTCTTCACGGCTGAGCTGGTGGCAATACACCACTTGGTACGGGATATTACGCGACGTGCCCGGTTTGGAGACCGGATTGTGATCTATAGCGACTCACAAAGTGCCCTGAGTGCTCTCGGGGCATTGGAATCTTTGCATCCCCTGGTTTGCGATATCCGTGACGCCACGGTTTTGGCGAGCCGGGCAGATTTCGAGATTGTCTTCTTGAATTGCGGGGAATGAGCGCGCCGATGAAGGCGCCAAAGAGTCTGCGAGGTCTTCGGACTGCTTGGCAAAGAAGATAAGAGACGGTCGAAGGGAACTTAAAGTTGCGTGCCATTGCGCCGTGACCTTTCCCATGGACTTATCCCCCAATGCCGCGACGGCTTAAGGTCGCTTGCTGTCGTCTCCGAATCGGACATACTCGTGTGACGCATCGCTATCTGATTGAGCTCTCGCCAGCGCCCTATTGCAACGACTGCGTCGTCCCCCAGACTGTTCGCCATATTCTTGTCGAATGTCCCAGTCTGGGTGATCCTCTCGCACGATACCTGTCCCGGTACCGGGATGAGCGGGGTCGCTACCGCCTTTCCCTTGTGCTCGGGACGAGTTCGTGCACATTGACTTGTGGACTTGTTGACTTTTGCGGTGGAGGCCGTGCTTCTCCTCTTTATTTAAGGTTCTTTTTGTTTTTCGTTTGTTATTGTTGTTTTGTAGGTTGCACTCTCCTTCACCGGGGTGAGGGGGACCTCCCCCCGCTGCCAGAGATTGCTTCCTGATTGTTAAGTTTTCCAATTTATATCGTTATGTTTTCATTTTTTTTTTAAAGTAGCCTAGTTCTAGGCTGTCGTGTTTTTCAGCGATTTATGCCCAAGTGGGCAGTTGCCAGATGGGCTCTATAAAAAAAAGGCATTGTTTATAATGTTAATATTAATTCATTTTTATTTTCTGAGCAACGATGTAGAATGTTAGGTGTAGTAAGGTAACTAAGCATGTTTAGTATTATAATCTGTGGCAATTTCTTCACGTTAATCTGAAGAATTACACAAAGTAATCATTTTTAAATAACCAGCTACCCCTAACCTTATTCATCGTTGCTCAGAACTATCACTTCCCGAATTTAGCCTCGTCTATTTTCACTGTTTTTCCTGGGCCGCCGATTTTCTCCAAGGGATTTTCTAAATGATGAATTATCACCTCCCGATAAGTAATAAACATAATTCAACGGATGACATAAGCTGCAAGTGTCTATCAGAGGTGTTCTGATAGACATAACCAGTCCACCAATGTTGGTTGTTGTGGCTTGGAGAGTTGTATGTTCGAAAACAAAAAGTCTCCCGAAAGCCTATTTTTAAAACCTGCACAACGAAAATGAAATTGTAGTAAATTCACTCTCACACGTCGAACACGCCACCTCTTTCTGTTTCATTTTATGTTCACGATCTAACCCTCTTGTGTGAGGATAATCAAAGTTTATTAATACATTTTTTAACATAAAATTATACTAAACATGCTGAAATACCTTACTACCCCAAACATTATAAATCGTTGTTCAGAAAATAATAAGTTATGGGGGTATATGATATCAATTTATAGAAAATTAACCAGTTTATAGCAATGGAAGATGAATGAATTATCTGACTCAAAAGATGATTCTTCACGGGTATTGGTATAGTTTTCTGGGCTTACCGAAGGTTTGAGGGTAATCGAGCTAAAGAAGGACTTTGAGAAATGACGTAGCAAAAATATACTTTTATTCTAATAAGGGCCTATTAAAGAGACAAGCGGCACATCAATAGGTACCTTGCAGGCGACAAGCAGGCTTTCTTATCAACAAGAAGTATTGAATTCCTTAGCGATAATATGGGAATTCTTAATGACAATGACTTAATAGCAATTATAATCCTTAATAATTACAATTATTCTCATTGCTCGCCTATTTATACGGTTTCATTTCCAGGGGGGCGTAGCCTAGACTCGTCTGTGGGACAAACCTCCGTCGTTGGGCATATTAATTCCACCCCCTGGGCGGAGTTACTGAACAGGTGTGTATTTACCATACTTACATAATTTTATCTCAAATAATTTTATTTCTATTCTATGACTCGATTTTACAAATCTGTGTTATAATTTTGTTGGTAGGAATTTGTGTTTACTTACTGCTTAGTAGATCCCGTCTTCTGATAACTCTATCCCAAGACGTGAATTGTTTGTTTATGCGTTACCTCTTGTTGACACAGGTGTCCAATTTGATAGTTTTTGTGTTCGTACATTTGTGTCTACTCGAGCTACTCCGATGACCGCTTGTCACATTTTATTAATACAAATTAATATACACAACTTGACATGTGTTTTCATCTACTTATTCTCATATTATACACAGTATTCCTGTTATTCACATGAGAGGCATTTTTTCGGATTTGCTAAGTCCACCGAGCGTCCACATTGTGGAGTTTCTCGTTGAGCCTATTAATCCTGCAATTTAGATGCCAGGAGCCTACCTATTATATAACACGCTCCCTACAAGGTAACTCTATTTACGTTAAAAACAAACGCGCGATCGCAACTTAAGCTGTCTGATAGCATTTTAAGAATAGGTGTTGTAAGAGTTTTTATGTTGCAGAATAGGGGTGAAATATTGTATTTTATTTTTTAATTAATAAAAGATGATAGATCTTCTCTGCAATCGAAATATTTAGAACACTATTATTACGATACGAAGAAGTATTACAGGCTTTAGTAGCCTAAAATGCGTGCTTCCCTCTTCTTCAAGATTACTCAAAATTAGAGGAACATTGATGGGCAAGTTTCTCGGGTGTGTGGCCGTGATGTATATACGCTCGCTAAGAGGGTTCATTACTTCAATCATTTGCTGAACCTCATTCTGACCAAGGCCTGTGGCAAAAAGAGGTAAAGCTCCCTTTGCAGACCTTCAACGAAGTGTACAACTTCATCTCTCGGCCAAACATACGCTCGATGAATTTTTTGAGCTCATGAAAGGGCACGCACCCATAACATGGATGGAGTAAAGATAGTCCCTCCCAAGGCAAAAAGGAGGAATAAACTTTACTTGGTTAATTGGGGGAGAGATGACCTTTACTTGGTAAAATGGGAGGTATACAAGTTTATGACATCGTCATCTTAAAGCTACTGGAATAAGCATAAACTAAGAATTAAACGCATGCGAGGATGTAAGAGAGAAATGCTAAACTTGCGATACGATTACCAGACAATACCGTTTTAATTAAGTTATTAAAATTTAATTTCTAGAGTTCTACAAATTTTACAATTTTTAATTGTTTTAAAATAAACTTTATAACAAATATGCTCCTAAATAATTTCTTTAGCAGTTCTTTTTTTTTACTTTAGCCTTGAGAGGGATTAGCTTTACTAGTGTAACTTTGAGAGAGATGTTCTTTACTTGGTAAAATGGGAGGGACTATCTTTATTTGATCCCATAACATACTTTCCCGCATGACAAAAGCCACAAGGGCCTATCAAATGTCATCCGCATCTGGAAAACCCGCCAAGAAAATGCATCTAAAGGATTGTATCAGATCATGCATCTATAATATACAATTTGAACAATCCACAGGATTGTGT
Source organism: Ceratothoa steindachneri (assembly GCA_963969495.1). NCBI lineage: Eukaryota > Metazoa > Arthropoda > Malacostraca > Isopoda > Cymothoidae > Ceratothoa > Ceratothoa steindachneri. The sequence goes on from OZ018333.1 coordinate 40,927,688, forward strand.
CAGATCATGCATATACAATATGCAATTTAAACATTCCATAGGATTGTGTCAGATCATGCATCTACAATATACAATTTAAACATTCTATAGGATTGTGTCAGATCATGCATCTACAATATACAATTTAAACAATCCACAAGATTGTGTCAGATCATGCATCTACAATATACAATTTAAACATTTCATAGGATTGTGTCAGATCATGCATCTATAATATACAATTTAAACAATCCACAAGATTGTGTCAGATCATGCATCTACAATATACAATTTAAACAATCCATAAGATTGTGTCAGATCATGCATCTACAATATACAATTTAAACAATCCATAAGATTGTGTCAGATCATGCATCTACAATATACAATTTATACATTCCACAAGATTGTGTCAGATCATGCATCTATAATATACAATTTAAACATTCCATAAGATTGGGTCAGATCATGCATCTACAATATACAATTTAAACAATTCATAGGATTGTGTCACATCATGCATCTACAATATACAATTTAAACAATCCACAAGATTGTATCAGATCATGCATCTATAATATACAATTTAAACAATCCATAGGATTGTGTCAGATCATGCATATACAATATACAATTTAAACAATCCACAAGATTGTGTCAGATCATGCATCTACAATATACAATTTAAACAATCCACAAGATTGTGTCAGATCATGCATCTATAATATACAATTTAAACAATCCATAGGATTGGGTCAGATCATGCATCTACAATATACAATTTAAACATTACATAGGATTGTGTAAGATCATGCATCTACAATATGCAATTTAAATAATCCATAGGATTGTGTCAGATCATGCATCTACAATATACAATTTAAACAATCCACAAGATTGTGTCAGATCATGCATCTATAATATACAATTTAAACAATCCATAGGATTGGGTCAGATCATGCATATACAATATACAATTTAAACAATCCACAAGATTGTGTCAGATCATGCATCTACAATATACAATTTAAACAATCCACAAGATTGTGTCAGATCATGCATCTACAATATGCAATTTATGCAATCCATAGGATTCTGTCAGATCATGCATCTACAATCTACAATTCGAACCATCCACAGGAATGTGTCAAAAACAAAAAGCATTACCCTCAAGACTCATCCAAATCCAAATCACTCATAATATACAATAATAAAAACCTGGATCCACAGGAATGAGTCAAAAATACCTCCCCCTCCCAAGTTAACCCTTGAAAACATTTCAAGTTTGGACTGTCTACCGTCTAAGATGGCAAACTATTCCAGTAATCTACCACTCATAATAATTTGGAATGTTATAGTAGTACACCGTATAGTCCAGGGCTACCTACCTAGTGCCCCGCGGTCCAAATTTAGAGGACCTCTGTGCAGCAGAAATAACCATAAATATATAAATTGAATAGCATGAAGTTCCTGGCGTTGGATTCTTAAATGTGTATTACCTTGACTGACTGTAGGGTAAGTTTGGCGTGTATTATACTTAATGTACTTAACCTATTAAGGCAGAGAAATGTTTAGTATATTTTATATTAAATATCAATAACATAAAATGGGACAATTCAGCTGGGTGGTGATATTGATGAGAAATAGTGAGATCGTGGCTCAGTTAAGATGTTGCCAGATCTACCGAAATATCATGAGATTTATCAATTTCATTAATAATTTGTATATTGTTTTTCCAAATTTTCACCAAATAGTTATTTAAAACTTAGACTTGGACTTGGAAATAAAAAGTGGTGAAATTTAGGGAGAGTAAGAGAGGAAAGTGGTGAAATTGGGTAAGTTTATAGAATAGAGGTTGTGTGGGAGACAGAATAAATAGGATCCCTGGGAAAGGATAGCTCTGTTTGTTTAAGTTTTGTTTGTTTTTGTTTTTTGGATGTTTTTTGTTTTTTGTTTTTTAATAAACTATAAAAATTATAGTTTATTCAATTAAATTAAACATGTTAATTCAATTATTATTTTTTGTATATGATCTTAATGGTCTTAAATGGCATTCAAGCCTTTATTTGAGGCGGGGTTTATTTTTCCGACTGTGGGTTTTCGAAAAAGCTTTTCTAGTTACATTTTGGATTTTGATATTTTTGCAAAGTTTTGAAAAAAGGGCAAATCTTAGTGATGTTTTATGAATTTCTACTAAAGAAACCTAAGCATTACACTAGTCTTTTTTTGTGATTTGTCGATTTTGTCATGTGTATTTCGGAGTTACGTCGCTGTCAGACTGTATCTTACTGTTTTTAATTAGCCATATTTTTCAGTCGACCTCGATGTTTAGCTGTGCACGAGACAACGCCAATGGCTTACCAGATCCTCTTAGCCCTCTCGTGGAGCGCCACGTTGATCGGAGATAACCTATCCGGGTCGTGGAGCCCCCTCTGTCGTTTGTGTTCTCTTCTTCGGATCGTTTGTAGTTAGGCAATGTGGTTCTTGGCGTTCGCGTTCAGCAATACCGGGAGGTACAGGAGTCTCAAGCGAATGCACGCATTGAATATCTTGAGTTTATTTGAGGGATTTAGGTCATGGAACCTATAAAATTCCCTCAAATCTCTATTGCTATTCGCGACTGTTCGCTCGGTATGACTCGTGTAGCCTCCGGTGGTGATTTTGAGCCCAGGAACCATCTCTTCCAGGCAGTAGGAGATTCGCTCCCCTTCTACACGTATATCGTTGAAAGTCTTGCGAAATGTGGGAATTCTTTTGAATTTGGGGGCATTGGTCGATATCTTCCATCTCCTCTCGAAAGAGTTGATGTTAGATATCTCCCTAGCCGTATTCCTCACCATAAATTCCCTGTGAACATAAGCGGCGGTACAAATTTGCGATATATCGTCAGCGCTGTACGTATATCGTACCCTTGGAGAGAGGTTGTTGTAGGTCGCGTGTATAAATGTTGCATAAAAGGGGACTGAGACAGCCCCTTTGAGGGGCCCCTGCTTCGAGTTCGAATTCGGGGCTTTTATGTCCTCTGATTTGTATGTATGCTCACCTCTCCATTATCTAGTCACATAGAATCCTCTCAAGAATGGAGTTGAGGGCCACTCGAAGGATCTTAAATTATATTCCTCTCTTCCAAACCTTATAAAAATCTTTTTTGACATCGCGGAGCACCAGATCGGCTTGCCTTTTGTCTACCTTGATCTTCTCAAGCTTTTCGGTGACGATGGCTAGTGCCATGTCAGTCCCTTTTTTCTTTCTTAAACCGTGTTGCTGCTCGTTATGCAAGTTGGCTTAATCGAGAAAAGAGTTGACTCTGTTAGCCAATATCTTCTCGAAGACTTTGCCAGCAAATTCTAGGAGAGATATTGGTGGAAACCTGGCAGAGTAGTCCGGGGGCTTCCCCGGTTTTGGGATGAAAATCATCTTGGCCACTTTCCACTGGTCTGGGAAATAGCCCGTGTTCAGGATGGCGTTCATGATGTTGAGAAGGCCACTCCAAACGTTAGGCGGGCCCTGGGTTAAATTTTCGCGGGATTTTAGAGTAACGGAGAGTTCTAGGGCAGTTGCTTTACTGCCATAGCCCTTCATCAATCTTTCCTGCGACACAGTGGTGAAGAGAAATTTTGTATATTTGTGTGTTTAGCTGTTGGATTATGGCAGTTTCGAATTCGAGGTCATAATTTTCATTTTCTTCTGTGGTAATTTTGAAGATTGAAGACCAGAAAATCCTAAACATTTCTTTAATCTCTTCAGTCTCAGTAATTTTTGGGCCGTTTTGAATAATTGTCTTTTTTGTGGAGGTTTTCCTTTAAAGCATTTAACTGGCTGCCATAACGTGTGTGGGCCTCTTTCTATGTCGAGTCTGTCTATTAGTATGTCCCATGGTAGCATTTGCTAGTCCGTAATTAGTGTCTGGAGTTCGTTTTTAATTTGTCTTAGTCTTCTGTGAGCATTGTGGTTAGGGTCTATCAGCGCTACTACATTGGACAGGTCCCTATATTCTTGGGCCAGGGCTTTCATGGGAGGGGTCCAGGGGGGTTTTATAATTAATACAGGGAATACTATTTTGATCGGCTTTGAATAGAATGTAAGTGATTTTCTCCAGCTCGTCATCTATTCTTTTCTAAATTAGCATCAAATAAAGGGTCGGGGATATAATTTAAGAGGTAATTTCTATAATTTTCCCACTTATCTTGATTGTAGCTTTTGCGTTCTAGGATTTCAATTTGAATGGGATTTATTCCTACTGTAATTTTGATAGCCTGGTAGTCGCTCGGAATGATGAGGCCCGTTTCAATGTAGTAATTGTAAGGAAACCAGATACTAGATAGGACTATATCGGGTTTCGTGGCTACTCTTTCCGTTAGGTACGTCGGGAATTCTGGTCCGATCCTTGTCATGTATTGTCTGTCGAGTAGTAGTTCGATGTTTCTACCTGCATTGTTGTAGGAGGTATATCCTGCCGCAGCGCACCTTGCATTTAGATCTCCGGCTAAGAAAACATTTTTCCTGTGGCTAAATATCTGCAAGAGCTTGTGCATAGGCACATAGCCGCGTCTTGGGGGTTGGTACCCCGTGGCCACGACCAATTTCCCTAGGGCAGTACCTACTTCAATGGCAAGGTAAGATTCATCTAAGCCTCTTAATTTAAAGTGTTTTTGCGTAGTCAGTCCGTGTTCAGAGATAAGTATTAGGTCAGGGTCACTCTGTCGCATAATATTGCAATAGATGGAATCTTTTCCGTTCCACCCATTGACATTCATATGTATAATTGTAAGTCTGTCTCTCCTTTTGTGTTGTGTTGGTTCTCTAGTATGTGTAATTAAAGTAGACGCTTATTCACGTTCTACTTTAGCCCCATGAGGTGTACTGGGCGGGGTGCTCTCCCTGCCGTTTCTTTTTTAAGCAGTCCGTTGTTGGTTTTATCATGCTTTGAGTGATAGCATCTACAATGTGCTGCTCGGGAACCTCATCTGAGCATTCCCACTTGTACCTTCCGGTCCTAAGACCTTCAGCTACTTCGCGGGAATCGAGTTCGGTTGGGAAGGGAGCTGATTCGGGGGCAAATATTTTGAGGTTGAATTCCCTCGCGTGGTATTTGAGGTGATGCTCTCTTCCTCACCATGAGGAGGAGGTTGACCTTGGGTGGCGGGTTTTGGAGGTTTTCCTTGCTCGTGGAGACCTGGCCTACTTGAGTCGCCCTGTTTTCTTGTTGGTTGAGTGAGTTCGCGTGTTGTTTGTAGTGATGGTGTTTTTCCTGGGTAAAGCTGGCGCCTATATTGTTGTTTGTGTGGCTGTAGGCTTATTAAGACGCGGATCGCGTGTATTGGCTGTGTTTGGTGGCGTGGGAACTTTTTGGCATATTTATTGGCACTGAGAGGTGCTGCGGGAACTTCAGGAGATCCGAGAAGGAGATGCTATTATTACTCATTGATTAAGAGACAAGGCTTCGTTTGCTCTCCTCAATCCCACCCAATTAACTCCACTCATCCCGCAGACTCGGAGGTCGGGGAGGGAAAGCTACTAGTAATCCTTGATTAAGAGACCCAATACTAGTCTCTCCCCAATCCTCAAATTCGCTCCGCGTTCTAGAAAGGGACCCCTGTAGGGGTGCGAAGATGTATAAGAGAAAAACTTCCTTCCAAAAGCGAGAATATAAATAGCCCATTAAATTACCAAGTCAGAACGGACTACGACGTAGCTTGACGGCAGAGTGCTAGCCTCTGGATAAAAAGACCCAAGATCGATCCCAGACAGTCCTCAATTTTTACGAAGAAAATTCTCGAAGAAAACGGAGACCACGAAAAACGCTTTAAGGACAACTCAAGAGAAAACCGGTGTCAAAGAAAACGGAAAGAAAACGACTTCAAGGGCTAACTCGTCTCAACTCACCAAGAAATCATCACGTCATCAAGAAGCAAGAATAACTCGTCTCAACTCTCAAGAAATCATCACAGCAAGATAAATGCAAGTTAATTGGAAGATACATCAAGAAAAGAAAGAATTACGAAGATCAACCATTACCCAGCCAACTTAAAGAAAGAATCTCAGCCTACAAGAATACTAAGAGTCAGATAAATGGAGTCAATGTTTGAAGGGGCAACTACAGCCAATATAGAGATAATCAAGATGATCAAGAATAACATAGATGAATAAAGAGAAAATAGCGAATGCCCCCCCTCCTAGTACCTTATAATATTTGGGGAAATATTGGATCATGCTGTTGGTGTCTGGCCCCACGTATTATCATTACTATCAATATTATAGCTACTATCATTATTAATAACAAGGTAAAATATAATATTTTTTATGTTAATAATATTGGTGCAATGTTCCTGCTACACTGAATAAACAGCCGCACTTTCTTTAACGATGTATGTGTTGAGGAAGTATGTGTCAACATGAGAAAACTGAATTTTTGTTCATTCATTCAATCTTGAGTGAGAATCAAGTTAAAGCACAGGTGGGCGCGATAACGAAAAAATGTATCACGATAACCGATAAATCGATAACGATTACCTTATCGGCGATAACCGATAATCGATAACTGGCGATAAATTTATCGCCCGATAAGGGGATAACCGATAAATAGATAAATCCCAAATTATAATACAATATTAATTATTGACTATATATAGCGTTATTTTATAATACAATAGTAAGAATATTTAAATAATGTTTCTTAGTTTCTTACCTGGTGAGGCCCTCCTTCGTCTCCTCATAGGTTTTGAGGATCTTCTTCCCCAGCTCGGACCTACCTATTTCTGCCTCCAAGGTACGCGCGGCTCGCCCCTGTGTTCAACTGGAACCAAAAACGGAAATTATCGATTATCGCTAGTTTGGAACCAAAAGTATTGGCGATACCGATGAATCGATAACGCGATGAAATATCGGATAACCGATAACCCGATATCGTTATCGCGATAACGCCCACCTATGAGTTAAAGCGTGGGTTAACACCAATCGCATGCGGTAAACACACTATATACACATAAAATGACACCTCTACTCCAATATACAGTAAACATAATGCATTGGAAATGACACACAGTGTGAGTCGAAATTAGTAAATTTGCATGTTTTTTTTCAGAAAAATCAATGGCGAACGTGAGCGAGATTTGGGGTGCAATTACCCGTGTGGTAGCACTAAAAAGAAAGCTAATATGGATAAATTGAAGAAGAAGAGAGTGGCTGTGTCCAAAATTCCAAAGTTGACTACATTCTCCAAGATACAACCTAGTGACACTGACACACCCGAACCTCAAGGTGGACCTCTCCATCCTTCAACACCATCTGATGAAGGTTTAGTCGAACTTGGAGCTGAGGTCAACAAACCATCCAAGTATGACGAGGATAACAGTCTCAAGGCTGATAATTTGGAAGAAGCCCAAACAATAGTACACAGTAGAGCAAAATATAGATACAATTGATACAACACCGGTGTCAAAAGATGTGGATGTCGAGAACAAAAACAGTTTTTCCAGCGATCTACGAAAGTGGCCACCAAAATTTGATGAGGTTTTGAAAGAATACTATATTGCTAAAAGAAGTCAGGAGTGTCAAAATAAATGCTCTGCGTTGACTTCCTCCAAAAGAAACCACAAAAGCGAAAATAAAACAAGATTTTGTCAGAAATCTTACTTTAACTGGGTTTACAAACTTACAAATTGTAAACAAGAAAGAAGGTGGCTCTGCTACTCACCAAGCCAAGGCTGACTATTTTGCTTTCCTCAAAGTGATGAGCCCAGAGTTACCTTCTAAGTTTACCTAGGAAGGTTTTGATGATTGGAAGAATGCTAACATTGGACTGATTCAACACAAAGAAAGTGTTGTGCCCCAGAAAACTATTGTTGTCTTGTTAGCTCGGTAGAAGAAGGGTGAACGTGTTGATTCTGTACTTGTCAAAGAGATGGAAAATGAACAACAATACTGGCGAGAAGTGCTTGGGCGTGTAGTAGAAGTTATAAAGTTTTTAACAGAACGAGGTCTCCCTTTCCGTGGAAGTTATGAAACTGTTGGCTCTTCAAAGAATGGTAATTACCTTGGACTGTTAAAACTGCTGGCCAGGTTCGAGCACATAAATGTTCATGGCAACAAAGAAAAAGGCCATACTTCATATCTGTGCAAAGATATGTGTGAAGAGTTTATTTGTCTGATATGTGCCAGGATGCTTGACCAAATAATCAGTGAAATTAAAAAGCCCAAGTATTATTCAATTTTACTGGATTTAACACCAGATTTAGGCACATATTGACCAACTTACTTCGGTTGTGCGATATGCGTTGCTATCTGGACCTGTAGAAAGGTTTATCAAGTTTTTAGAGATGGAAGGGCATTGTCGTGGTATAGGAAAGACCGAGTGATGGAGATCGTACGTAGGGGTTGGTTACGTACTACAAAACTCCGTGATTACGCTTTCTCTCTAAAAGTGCTATATTAGATTATTATCAATTATTATTATTATTCTTATTACGTTAATCTTTGACGGTTCCTAATGCCTTGCTCAGCGTTTCGAGGATTGAATAAAAAAAAATGTTTCTAAGAATACTAAAACTTTAATTAAAAACATGAACCAATGAAGTTTAACAAACTAAATACACAGAACTGAATTAAAAAAAATTAAGTGAGGCTTTCTAAATTACATACTTGAATTTATATTAATGGTTGATCCACAGCTCACTTTAATATTAAATGCCACTGAACTCAACGAATCATATACCAGGGGTTTAAATACCTTACGAGATTCTACGAGAATCGGACTTGAGTATGACCTTGAACTCAATGGTTGTCACCTCAAGAATGTTGATTCTAGGCCAACGCGCGAGGCTCGTTGGTTACAGCTGTGTTCTCAAGGGGGAGATTCTTTAAAGCCACAGAGGACTTCGGAGAGTGCGGCAGATGGAAAGACGCACGCCTTCTGGAGGAAATGATCTCACCATGGGACAGGGAAAGACTATCTCTGTGTTTTGTGATACACCCAGATAGGGGGTTTCTCTGACGAAGGTTAGTTAAACTTGCTTCTTAAATCAAGTTAACTTAAAGTTCCATGTGACCACCAGGAACTGGCTGCGGATGAGCTTCCTCAAGTCCCTTTTGTTGGTAGTCGGGCCTCTTGCCGGTCTTCGTCGCCTTGGTGACTAACGTAATCTACCACGTTTTTCCAAAGTATTTGATTTTATACTTCACCCCCCCCACTGGGGGAGGGGATGCGTGGACAGGCTGCATTACGTCTCCTCCTCTAACGGTTTTTCTCAGAGCATCATACAGCTAGCCCTAAGGGAACTTCTGGCATTAGGACGACGCTGCTCTAATTTCGCATATGTCATGAAATTGGATACCAACTCTTAGGGGAAATCTTGCTGTTTTAACCGATGTTAGGGTTACAGGTCCAACCTAAGCTGATTAGGGCATTATGTGGCCCTCGAGCGGCTGTTCAGCTTCTCTGCGAGGCGAGGGGAGAGAGGGGAGGAGGTTAATTGGTCGGGATGCGCCGTCTCCATTGACAGGACGTTGTGGTTACAAGCATAGTTATGGAAAACCTGCTGACAGCTTACTGAACTTCTTTAAAAAAAGGGAAATCAACATCAAATATTTTAGTGGCCAGATTTATGACAATGATAGTAACGTGAGTGCAAGATACAATGGACTACAGGCCATCATCAAAGAGAAGTGTAATTTTGCAGAGTATATTCCATGTTTTGCGCATTCCCTCAACTTGTTAGGAAAATCTGCTGCAGAATGTCCAGAAACCGACAATTTCTTTTTTTTTGTTAAAAATATATACACATTCTTTTCTGGCTCTACTAAACAATGGGGACTCCTTATAAAGGCATTGCCAAATAGTAAATCTCCCCTTCCTCTGCCCAAAAGAATGTCTGATATTAGATGGTCTGCTCGAGTAGATGCGACTTCAGCCTTCCATAAAGGCTATTCTATTATCATGAATGTGTTGGAAGACATTGCTGGGGATAATGATGTCAAGACTGAATGCAGACAACAGACTAAAGGACTCTTAGTAACCATTAAAACATGTGAGACAGGACTTATGGCCATACTGTGTGATCAGATTCTGCAAAGATTTCAGAAAATCAGCGTTTCCGTGCAGTCATCAGATCGAGACTTGAAATCTGCTTGTGCGCTGTACCCATCTTTGCAAGGTTATGTTAAGCTTCGACAAACTTCCACAGCTATTGAAGATAAGGACAAAATTCTTAATGATTGCCATCAATACCGCAAGGACGTTTCACGACATAGACGTCGGAATCGCAAATATGACTGCTACCATGGTTCTACCTCAGATAATAGCAGCATAGAACCACCCACCCATCTGAATCATTCGGAATTGGAGCTTTTCTGGTTATTGTGGACAGTTTGGTTTCTGTTCTCTCAAAAAGGCAGATGGCATATAAGAAGTTGAAAGGTATGTTTGGGTTTCTTCGAAAACTGCCAAAGCTTACTCCATATGAAGTCAAGGCTGGTTCAACAAAACTGATTTATGCTTACCCTGAAATTTTTGAAACCGAGTTCGAAGATGAAATATCCAGTTTAGTGAACTTTTGAAAACTAACCTAGCTAATATTGTTGCTGGATCTCCACAAGACCTTTACGAACCGACATTGTATCGTCTGATAGTTAATAATTCTTTGTGGTCTTGTTTTCCTAATGTCGATATCGCGTTCAAGATTTATTTAACTCTAATGGTTACCAACTGCAGTGGTAAACGCTCCTTTTCAAAATAAAATGGAATCAAGAATGAAGTAAGAGTCAGTATGGGTCAAACAAGATTGAACCGTCTCTCTCTAATGAGTATTGAGCACGAGTTACTGAGGGAAATTAACACGTCAAAGGTAATTAAGGAGTCTTCTATTGCCAAGTCTCGTAAGTACTTCATGTGAGCCACGTAATAGTTGATGTGCACTCAGTTCAGCAAATGGTTCCAAGATTCTCTAAGGCAGCACAAATTGTCTACTAGCTAAGCTACTGGAATGAACGGTGTTGTTCTTTAAAAATGAATAAAAAGTGTACAAAATAAAACCCTCTTTTTCAGTTGAGTCCTCCCAGCCATACTGGCAGTTCTTTTAAATTCTTCAGATAAATTTTCCCTCTCTGTAAAGTAAAAGCTGGGGTGGGGTGAGATACAATATATATATATTGTATCTGCTTTTTGGTGCTTTCGAATGAATAGATTAAAAGATGTTTTGCTTTTCTTAGCAATAATATACAGTAATTAGAGTTTTCTGATTTATCTAGACATTTCAACGCAGTGTCATCTGCTTGCATCTGGCAATCTTACCGGAGTGCCAGAATCTAGTACAAATAAATAAAAGGTCTAAGACACAATGGCTTAACTATTATTATGCTCTGAAGCTTGGACAATGTGTAGGTTATATTTAAATACTGGTTCTGAGAATGAAAGCAACTATATAGCCTAACTCTGTATGGTTACGCTCTTGTATCTTAAGTATTTTGTTTATATTTCCTGGATTCTGACAGCCCTACCGGAGTCACTCCATGTATCTTAGAAATAAGTTAGTAGCTGTGAGTAAGTGCTTAGATAAGTGTGGCGTATTGTTTATTCATTTTTTTAAGTGATAACCGCCTTTTAAGCAAAATGGATGCAAATAAAGTTGTGAGAAAATGGGATTGCATTATTGAAAAATTAGTAAAAAGGAAGCTCAGTGCGATGACCTATAATGAAAAAGAAACTATTATTAAAACAGGTAGCCCTACGCCAAGACTAGATGTCATCCAAAACTGTTGCACACGCAAATACAATGTAGGCCAATGTGATATAACATTTTGGCTTGTGGTTGTTTATACTTACAGAAGCTATTTTAACATTTAAATGAAGTTTAAAAAAAATAACATTTACAAAAAAATAACATTTAAATAAAGTGAGTAGCTTACAATTTTATAGTTATTTTTAATGAGCAACATATTTACTCCAATTAACATTTATTTTTGTAAAACCTGAATTGCTTCCTCATCTTTAAAAAGTCACCGCACGCCACTGTAATCCATATTCCGACAAGGTGTGGTATAGAATATAGATCATCGTGATGTCAGCAAATTGGACATATAACGAACCTTCTGTCAAAGGTTGGGGAAGATCGATTGTGTAGATTTTATAGATCAAGGGACTTAATTATATACCAGCCTTGTAGCATCCCCAACTCGAGTTCGAACTCAGGGCCATTGATGCCTTTAATATGCACAAACGCTTTTCTCTCCATTACGTAATCGCATATTATCCTTTCAAGTATGGGATCGATGCCCAATTGTAAGATTTTGTATTGCAAGCCTCTCCTCCATACTTTGTCCAATGCCTTTTTGACGTCTTGGAGCACCAGATTTGCGTAGCATTTTTCAGCTTTTACTTTTGCTAATTTTCGGTGATCACAGCTAGCGCCATGTTCGTTCCTCACTTCCTCCGGAAGCCATGTTGTTGGTCGTTATGCGAATTGTTATTCTCGAGGAACGACTTCACCCTGTTTGCCATTATCTTCTCAAAGAGACATTGCCTGATAATTCTAAGAAAGATATAGGCCTGAAGTTAGCTGGACTGTCCCGTGGCTTACCGGCCTTGGGAATGAATATCAATTTGCTACATTCCGGTGGTCAGGGAAGTAGCCCACGTTTAATAATGCATTCATTATATTCATAAGCCCCAGAAGAATGTTAAGTAGGGCTCTTTTAAAATTTTACCGCGTCAGTCTTGTACGCCCAGGAGCTCGTTGACGAAAGGATTTTAAGGTTTCCGATAGTTCCTCGGTAGTAATTCTACAGCCGAATCCCACCATATTCCTTTCTTGTGATACATAATGGTGATGATAGGTTCTGTGAATCTAATAATTCAGTTGATTTATAATCCCGTCTTCGAAGTCTAGTCAAAGTTATCATTCTCTTCCGAGGATATCTTAAAAATAGACTTCCAAAAGAGTCTGAATTCATCTTCGATTTCTTTGGTGTCCGTAATTTCAGTGTCGTCTCGTCTGAGTTTTATTGACGTCTGTGTCTGGCCTTCTTTTAGTCTTTTTACAGTTTGCCAGAATGTACGCTAATCGTTTTCTAAGTTCAGTCTGTTTATTAAATTGTTCCAAAGTACACTCTGTTGGTCCCTAATAAGTGACATTAATTCGTCGCGTATCTGTTGTGTTCGTCTGAGCGTAGTGATTCTGGGGCCAGTGAGGTTCACTTCGGTGATCCGTTTCCCGTATTCCCTTGCGAGAGATTTCATTCAAGGGGGGGGGTCAAGAAGGGGTAGTTAGAGCTTTATATTTAACTCGGGGGAAATGGCATCCTTAACGGCTTTTATTATGTGATCGTAATTTTATCCAACTTCTCGTCGATCTCTTCTAAATTTGCATTTATTAAAGGGTCGCGAATATAATTTTCGACGGGTTGTTTATAAGTATCCCAGTTTGCGCGAACGTAGTTCTGAGATGGGGACCTGAATAGGAGAGGTTGAAATTTTAATAAGGATAGCCTGCTGGTCGCTGGAGATAGTCGGGCCCGGTTCAATGAAGTAGTTGTAGGGGTAACGGAGTGCTGGCGAGCAATATGCCTGGTTTTGTGGCTGATCTGTGTGTAATGTATGTCTGAAAATTTGATCCAATTCTAGTAATAATTTGTCCGTCAAAAAGTATCTCAAGATTCCTGTCTGCCGGGTTGGTCGACGTATAATTTAAGGCAGCACTCCTCGTATTGAGGTCTCCGGCTTAAAGAACGGTTCTGCCGTGACCAAAAAGCTGCAGGAAGTTGTGGGGGATTAAGTACCCTCTCCTTGGGGGCTGGCACCCTGTTGCCATGGCCAGAGGGCCCACTGCTCTACGGACCTCCATAGCAAGGTATGACTCATTGAGTCCACTTATTGATCTGGAATCAAGACCACTTTTCAGAGCTATTGCACATCCGTCAAAACGCTCTCCGCTGTTATTTTTGGTTATAACTTCGTAGGTAAAATTTTTTATCTTCTCTGTGTCTCTGTTTATCCCGTGCTCTGAGATAAATACAACGTCTGGGTCACATTGTTGTATTACGTTATCGTATAGTACTTTTTTGTTCGTTTAACCGTTCGAGTTAAAATGAAATATTTTTAGTGTGTCCATTGTCTTGTTCACTATAGTTTTCTGAGTGTGTTTGTATAAAATTCAGGACTTATTCTCTTACGAGCTTAGGTTCTTGTGGACTACTGGGTGGCGTACTTGTTTTGCCTGTTCTTTCTTCCTTATTCGTCGTCAGTGAGAGTGATAAAAGTTTTAGGAGCCAACTTAATCAAACCGTGGAGCAAAGCCTCCCTGACCTTTCTTTCATTGAAGTCGTCCAAGGTGAATTCCCATTTGTATCTTCCGTATATTACTCCTTCCGTTACATCAAGGGCTGTCATCTTCTTAGAGAAAGATGAACTTTCGACAGCGTATACCTTCAACTTTATTTTTCTTAAATGGTAAACGTGCCTAGATTCCCTCTTACAAGAAGAGGACGACCTCGGATGTCTTTGAGCCTGTGAGGTTTTCCGGTAGCGAGGCGATCGTGGCCCTCCCTCGGGTCTAACAGTCTTAGTCACAGAAACTTCCATATCATTTTGTGTGTGTGTGTGTGTGTGTTAGATTGTTATGTATTTTCAGTGCGTGGGTTTACGTCTGGTTTTACCTGTGCCCGGATCCTGGGGTCTCTGGAAGAAGCTGGGGCGCTGCCGCGGGTGGGGTTCTTCTGGCAACTAGTCTCGCACTGGGGATTGAGACTGATTCTTAGAATTTCCTCAGACCGTGGATTTTCGGGGAACCACATATCCTGCATTCCATTATGTGTCAGCATTATATATAGCTCTTTCTCAAATGCTCCCGGGCAGGAGCGATTTGCGATGTGAGCATAACAAATGCAACACATAATTTTCGTGATTGGTAATGCCATGGATAACGTTTTATGCTCTCCTGCGCAGTTCAGGCACTTCAAGGAGATGCTATTACAGTCCCTCCATCAATGTGTATTTGAGGAGGAAATAGGGCACAAAAGGACGTTCCCCCTGGGTCAAGTGGCATTAGTGTACTCTTCCTACTTGCAGCACTTGAAGCACATCTGGAGGTCGATAAATTGCCCACATTCGATCTGCTCATGGCAGACACGGACGTTAAAGAGGAGCATACTCCCTCTGTAGCCTTAACCGTCATTGCCGTAGCACAAAAGTGTATCTTAAAAACATGAGTGGTTCTTTACCACCTCCGCCTGAATTTCTTCTACAGTTTGCCCTCCAATCCATGGATCGAGGCGACGAAGGATGACACTTCTGTGGGTTTTTGTTTGTGGTGAGGTGTGTTTATTGTTTTTAGGCACTTTTAGTTTTGGGAGAGGTGAGGGCTTTGCAGTCAGCCTCCTTAGAGCAGATAGCAGCGTATACATTATGAGTATCAATTAGTCGTACCAAAGCTATTCCCAAATTGACATATACTTTTGCGAAGACCCTCCATCGGTTCGAATTGGGGCCATCGGAGAGGTTCTTCAGAGGCATCCGCCGGGTCTATTTCATCTATTCTTCCATCGGCTCATTTGAGTTTTTGGAAAAATATATCAAAGAAGAGAGAAACCCCACGGAGTGAGCGTGTGTCGATGTGTGTTGACTATGCGTATGTGTGTCTATCACCATGGTTGAATGAAAAGAAATAGCTCCTAGAGTATATGTCTCAGTCCCAAGCCAATAATATATCCCACTAGGCACTTTACATTAACCGGAGGCGCTTATTGAAATCCCGACCAAGGTTAGAGTCCGTCCGAGGATGACTAGTCGAAGAGTAAGAGGGAAAGTGAAGCAAGTTCAGTCCCTGCCACAGGGCTCGAAAGCGGGTGAAAATTTTCACACTTATTAAAAGAACAAATTCGTACAAGAAAAAATTGCACTTTATTACTTGGAACTCGCAAATTCCAATTCACTAACTCGCTTTGAAATATGAAAAAGCACAACTTCTTCACCAAGAGAGAAATCAGACTAGCTCCGGCATACATTAGATCACAAGGTATAGCTTGTGATCTACAAGCTATACCTTGTAGATATAAAACAAAGCAGTATTTATAGTTTATACAATTTTAGTCTTGAACCCATTGAAAGAAGTCAGGATGAGAGGAAAAGAATTTTACAAACAGGTTATTCGCGACGAAGAAGCTGCTATAGCATTTTTGCAAGATGTAGAACATTGAGCTGTCATGGCAGGAAGCTAAAATTCGTTTTGTGTCGTGTTATAACCAGGTGTACGCGGTTATACGCACACTGGCCTACTGGCCGACCGAAATTAAGGCTTCACCTGAGGGTGGTTCTAAGAGTGCTTTAAATACACAGTTGCTAGGCCAAGGAATATTCAAACACGGCTACAAAAATATACTTTAATGGGACTAAATATTACATATATGTACATATAGGACAAGTTAAATGGCAATGCAATTAAATATTGACGGTTCACTACTAAGATGATTATCACTATCAATTAAGTTTGAACCAAGGGATAATTAATTAAGTAATAATTTTACAATTATGCAAGTTCTAGAGTAAAGGGGATCCTTGAGGTTCCACGCGGTAAAGGTAGGAGGAGCTTGACGAACAGGGGTTAAATCCCTTTTACCTTGATGTGCGGCGAGTAGGACCAGGTAGGTAAGTTCGACCTTGAACCTGTGGGCGTCTCACGAGACGCTCAATTCAACTTCGGGAAACTGAAGTTGGGGGTCTCTTATACTTAAGAGGCAAACGGAGGGTGCTTCTGGGATGGCTTTTCCGATCCTTAAAAACCGAAGACTTTGTGAGAAGGGTTGAAGCGCGCCTAACTATCTCCAAGAACAACACTGAGTGACGACTAGCCCTTCCTTGGCTCTTCGACAATCACTCAATTCATCTCTAGACTAGAATGTAGCCTATTCCCTCTCGACTAACGAAGACGTTATGGCTAACGTACTGGATGGCGGCTTCAGACACAATCTGCATGTGAACTTCGAAGTCTCGAATATATACTCCGAAGTTATCTAGACGGGGAGAGAGAGATTCATCGCCAACAGACTTACTTATTTACCTTGGGTCGCGATAAGGGCCCATAGCGAGAGGTTGTGATGCCCTCCCTCTTAATGGTCTTTCCATTGTGCTAGTTTTCGCAGTATATAGGGCAGACGAATTTAGAGCGGTCAACAGTAAACTGGGAAAGTGAGGGAGGGGGGATTGCTTCTCGCTCTCCTTATTCTTCTACACATTGCAAACATTGGAATCTCATTTAGATTTTTTCTGTTGGAGAATTATGAGTTCAAATGAGTAAAATCTCTTTATTGCGTTTTAAAATTATATTCATGCTGTATAGGGATAGTCATAGTTTTCATGTTTCTAGTATGAAATATAAAATCAGTTTAGTATTTTTTTCTTTGCCTTTTTCTTCATTGATGTATTTTTTATACATTTATAATATGTTTTAATGTTTCACTCCTTTAATTATAATTGCGCATTTATAAGAAAACATTTGAATGTAGATCACAAGCTAGTCTAGATTTTAGTTGCTGTAGATAACATTGGCATGTAGACCACATACTAGACCGGCACCAAATTGTTTGCTGCAACTTAGGCTAATGCTCAGTTGGGTATTGCATATCGTGGAATGGGTTAAAGGTGAGTTGGAAAAAACTGTAACTATGGGTGAGGTTTGTATCACCCATACGTAAGGTCCTAAGATATTTTTTGCTATATTTTCTATGTGATGTCTTCCATTTCTCAACGGTGTTTTATTTGGCGCAGATATTTGTGTTCTCGTTTTACTACTCTTGAATGTAGTGAGTTGTGTAGTAGGTGGGATTTGCCAACGATCTTAGAGTAGTAGCTGCTAGTTTGGCTGCCTTCTCTTTCCATTCAATGACCTCGAAGCAGGACGCCAGCGTAATGCGAGTCGAGCCCAGTGCTGTGTTTATATGGCTACGGGTCGTTTTGATTTCGCTCTTGCAGCATTCACAAAATGCTGTTTCATAGATTGATGAACCGTCACTGAGATTTCTTTGTTAGGCAGATAGAAGTGGAGCTACATTCATGGACATACTTGTCAAACGTATTTTAATGAAAGTACCAGATATAGCAATATAAAAGTACCAAATTTTACTTAAAAAGTGCTAAATTTCTAATTTATTATATTTTGCCTATAAATCAACTGAAATGTATATTTATTATTTATAATATAATGGCTTTATATTAAATTTGCTTACACATATTTAATGTACATACTTCATAAGAAGGTTTCATTCTTAACAAGTTCATCTTTATACCAATGTTCTTGCTTTAATTTAGCACACAGCTCTGGATCAGGTGTATAAGCTGTGCAGTTTAAATGAGGAGGGAGACTTTTTTATGTAGCAGAGGATTGATTGTTGGGGTATGCAGTTTAGAACTATTCTCACTGTAATGTTATTTAGCACTGCAAATATTCTCTCTGCTGCAGCTGAAGAATGTGGTAATGAGAGGAGCTGAAACATAAAGCATGATAGGACCGGATAACGAGCTTCATCTCCACATTTTTCGGGAGAAATTTTCTATCAATATTCTGCTGGTTTGGTAGCTTCAGTTATGTCATTGTTATCTTGAAGATTAATTTCTCTCCGTTCTTTATTTAGAGCTTCAATCTGATTTTCCTGAACAAGATTTGGAAATTTACATGCCAGAGGAACAATTGAACTTGGACCATTGCAATCACGTATACTAACTGGGTCTATTGCCTTTAGAAACTTCAGATTATCGTTCGTATTCTTGCTCATCATGAGGGTTGTAAACCACTCGTAATTAATAAAAGTTAAATGAGACAGTAACGAAGCTCTTGTCACTAACGTTTACAACATGCTAAGTCGCTTGTAAGGCGGCAATATCGTATGGTAAGTACAATACAGCTAATGAACACGTTTTAAACCGTATGGCGCATCCCAACTGTTGTGTAGTTGGGATACGCCATACATATCAATTATAAACTTCCTACTTATTAAATGTCGCAACAAATATTTTGAAATAAAATTCTTAGTACAATAATAATCCAAAGTATTTATTGTTACATTATTCACTTATTACGCTGTAAACTTGTTTTTTTTTACACAGAGCGAAGAATGTACCAAATTATCGGAGTGGATTACCAAAAGTACTGTCGCAGAAAGGAATTTGGTACATTAGTAACAGGTTGGACAAGACTGTGCAAGGATATTGGTAAGTGTGGCAAAACAGGGGTAAAATAATACACAAAGGTGCAAAAAATAAGTAACTAGGAATTATATTATATTAAGTGTCAGAAAGATACAAAGATAACGTAGAAATAAATTAGGATATAAATCTAGCAAAATATTTAACCGCATAATCCCTTCGGGATGGGAAGATAAGATAGCATAAAGTTAGAATGTGGAGAGAATGATAGGATAGAGAGAAAACATTGTGTAAAAGGTGTAATTAGTGTAGGATGACCGATGAGGGTGATAAGGTGAGTATGATAATGATTAGTACCTGGTTACCTAGCTAGTGCTTTCCTTTTTTGTTTTTTTTGCTTTGTGATGTGATTCTAAGAAAATATTTATCATGTGAGCCTTTGTTTTCTTTTGCTCTATTGAGCATCTGTTTTTTTTTGTGCTTTCGCTTTTTTACAGCAATTTGTTCTTTTTATTAATATATATATTAAATTTTAAGAGGTTTTCTTCTTTATTAATATCAATAATTCTCTTACTCATTGGGTTTCTCATATTGATTGTATAGTCGGTAGTTTTCTTCGGTTGATCCTATTTCGTTGTGTTTATCCTTTCGGTAATCTTGTATTTTACCCATAGATCGGATTGATGTTATTACACGTTTTTTTCTGGTTTCTGTTAAATCGTTGTTTGTAATGTATTCGCCGCATTTTATTTCCCGGTACTATTATTCGATTAATTTAATTCGGGGGAAATATGTTTATATACTTTCGCACACTGTCGGGATCTATTGTAGTTCTTCGATGTAGTGGGAACTGAAATGAAATGAAATGAAAAGGAAAGTGGGAGAAAAAGAAACAGATCGGCCGATCCCTGTCCCCCATCCTCACCCGAGCACTCACGAGTGCCAGGGTGAGGGTCCGGTACTCCCTTGTAATCCTCCGAGTCCCCCACACTCGAGTCTGGGACTCGCAGTGGGGAGGACTCGGAGAGGGGGGGGGGTGAGAGGGAGAGGAAGAAGAAAAGTTAAGGATAGAACAGCGAGAAATATAGTCTGAGACAATATAGGTGACCTAGGCAGTCACTGGCCTTACTACAGTTTAACGTGGGATCTGAACCACGGTTTGTATCTTCTTTTCTTTTTTACCTCGGTCTATTCATTATTTTCTTAGGTCCCCAGGTCCGTTGTTTAAGTTGTAGGCCGGGTAAGTGTGTGTTTTGATAGAGTCAAAGTTCTTAGGTGGAAATGGAAGGAAGTAAGAGGTTTGCTTACGGTTGCAATGTTGCCTGGTGGTCAGGCTAATCTTTGGCAGTTTGAGAAGGTATTTAAGTTAGAATTTGTGTGAGTATTTGCTTATAGAGTTGTTTTTGAGTATATTTAAAAGTTTCATGTTGTTCTTTTGTCAAATTGTCATGGCGTTCAACCTATCTTTAGATTTAATAAATTGCTACTGTTACACATTCTCTTTCTAGTACATACTTTTCTTTCGTATCTTTTTATTTTGTTTCCAATTAAAAAAAATAATAATAATAATAATTACAGATCTACTTTACCTGTTTTATTCCTGGTTTTATCGGTTTTTGTTCAGCTTATTGTTTGGGAATTTCCACTTACGAGTATAATTCTTCCATTTCTCTTTCCATTATTTCTAAGTTACTGGGAAATAGTCGATGGACTCTCCATCCTTCTAGGTGGGTGATCTAGTTGGTTGGGGAGTTCTTCTGCCATCTCCTCTTGGGTTTTCCGTATCATTTTCTTTGCTCTTTTTTGTATTATTTTGTTGATAGTAATAAGTTTTGCCTCTCTGTGTAAATCTCGTTGATTTCCTCGCTCCGCCCGTCTAGTATTCGTTATTATGTACACTGCTTTGTTATGTATCCTCTTAATCTGTTGTAGGCTAGTCTTAGAGATAGTGTGCATTGCCACCGTAGGGTACACTAAAGCCGATTGAATGATTGTTTGGTATATTTTTCTTTTGTTCTTTAGGTTAAGATTTCTTAGTCTGAAGAGTAGTTTGAGTCCCATTTTTCCTCTGTTAATTCTGTTTGTTACGTGTTTCTTGTTACCTGTTTTTGAGATTGTTAGGCCTAAAACTTTGCATTCGTTGCTATATCTATATCTTTCACCTTCTATGTAGATATCTGCTGTTTTTTTCCTATATACTGGTACAATTTTAAATGTGTTTATGTTTGTCTTGATCTTCCATTTCTTTTCGTTGTTTATGGATTAAATTTCAGTTGCTCTTATTTTTGCTCTCATAGGTCTCTTTTGATAGGGGCAAACAATTAATTGTGTCTAGTCATCTGCGTACTGTATATTAAGGCTTCCCTCGTTTATAGGTAGAGGGATGTCCGCCGTATATATTGAATATAATATAGGACTCAAACGCCATCTTTGCGGCAATCCTTCTTCTAGCTTGAATGTGTTTCCTCGATAGTTTTCATGTTCTATGTAGGCGTATCTGTTCTTTATGTAGTCACAAAGTATCCGCTCAATCTTATTATTAATTTCCAATCTGAGTATTTTGTATTGTAATCCCGTTTGCCAAACTTTGTCGAACGCTTTGGATACGTCTCTGCACACTATGTCAATGTTTGCCTTTTCTCCTTTGGTTTTTGCTCTGTTTTTATAATTACACTAAGTGCCATCTCAGTGCTCCGTTTTTTTATGCAATCCAAATTGCCATGTGTTTAGGCAATTATTTTCATTTAAGAATCTCATTAATCTATTGTTTATTATTTTTTCATATACTTCCCCGATGAAATCTAGCAGGAAAATCGGTCTGTAATTCTCAACCTGCGTGGATGACTTACCAGGTTTAGGCACAAATATCATTTGGCTACCTTTAGTTCATCTGGAAAGTATCCTGTATTTAGACTCGCATTAAATACGTTCTTAAGCCCCTCATGTATGTTGTTAGGGGCCTCTACATAATGTATTTTCGTTAGCCCCGATTTTCCTGGGGCTTTCTGTTTGAAACTTAAAATCATTTTTATCATTTCTTCTGTTGTTATTACAGCGTCGATGCCCTTGTTGGTCTCTCTCTCTCTCTCTCTCTCTCTCTCTCTCTCTGTCTCTCTCTCTCTCTCTCTCTCTCTCTCTCTCTCTTTCGACAAAGTGGTAGGGTTGTGTTTTTTTCTATTTCTGTGTTTAATAAATCTATGATCCGATGTTCGAAGTCAGTGTCAAAGTTTGCATTTTGCTCTTCACTTATCCTGAAGACTTTCTCCCAATGATCCCGAAATAATTTCTCGATTTCCTCTTTATCCTCTATATAGTTGCCTCTTATGTC
Source organism: Ceratothoa steindachneri (assembly GCA_963969495.1). Lineage (NCBI taxonomy): Eukaryota > Metazoa > Arthropoda > Malacostraca > Isopoda > Cymothoidae > Ceratothoa > Ceratothoa steindachneri. The sequence goes on from OZ018333.1 coordinate 40,950,121, forward strand.
TTTAATTTTCATTCTCTCTTTCGGAGATTTATCTCTTATTTGGTTTAACTTTTTCCAGAACTCTCTAGGTTTAATTTCTGTATCTCTTTTATGTATTGCTTCGTCCCATACTTCTTCTTGTTTATCTTAAATGAGTGTTAGCAGTTCTCTTTTCTTACTCTTCAATCTGGTATATTTTTCTCTTGAAGTTTATTGATGTCTTATCCTTTCTGCTGTCACTCGTGTTTCTTAATTAATTCTGATAATTTCTGGTGTCCACTTGAACTGTTTGATTGTCCGGTATATTCTTTTATGAATTGTTTCTTCGTCTGCTTTCTGGATTGCTACGCGTATAGTCCGTAATTCTTCATCTATGTCCTCTAAAGTTGCTTCGTTAAGTGAATTTATGATATATTGTCTGAGTCTTTCTTTGTAATTGTCCCAATTGGCCATATGGTAGGCTTTCCATTCCCTGGTTGGTATCTGTATCGGATTTTGGTTAATTTCCAATTAGATGGCTGTGTAATCGCTGCAGCTAATATCTATTGGCTCCAAGTGGTAATTGAAAGGTAAACTTGTATTTGTTAGACAAATATCTGGCTTGGTTGCTAATTTTTTTGTCACATAAGTTGAGAAGTTCTGGCCTATTCTTTGGCAAATTCGTCTAGCAATCAATGTTTCTAAGTTTCTTCCGTTTGTGTTGTTTCTTCTGTTGTCCGATTCTCTGATGTGTGCATTTAGGTCTCCCATGAAAATGAAGGGCAATCTTACTATTAAAAATAGTTGTGAAGTTTGCTATGGGTAATCCGTTTCTTCTCGGAGGTTGATATCCGGTTGCTATTATTATATTAGTTAGTTCCATTTTAATTTTTGTTGTGAGGTAGGCTTCTGTTAGTCCTTGTTTCAGTCTTGTACTCTAGGTTCTTTTTTATTGTTATAGCAGCCCCGTCGAAGGCCGCATCTGTCGGGTATGTGGCTACTATGTTGTAATTCCAAATTTTACTATTCTTCTCTTTAAGATTAATTCCGTGTCCAGATATTAAAATTACATCTGGGTCGATTTTTTTCTGAATATGTTTCCGAATTTTGTCTGTTTTTCTTTCCATCCATTTGTATTAAGCTGAAGAATTCTTAGTTTTCTGTTGTCCATCATTAATTCCGTTTACTTTAGTTTGTCCTTTTCTTGGAGAAATACGTTAATATCTTTTACGTTTACTTACTTTCTTCTTTGTTTTTCTAGGTTGTTAATCTTTCTGAGTTAGTTAAAATTGATGGGATTGGGTTCGGCATTAGATTCTTCCGAGCTTTCCTCGGTTTCTGTGTCTTCGCTTCCTGTGTCATCTTCTTGCTGTTTGTCTGTTTGAAGTTGTACACTTTTCTTATTTGTTTTCTGCCTTGATTGTATTTTCCGAAATATTTACGTTGAAAAGTTTTGTTGAATCAACGTTAGGAAATTTCATCTGTTCAAGTCCATTTTCTTTCAGCATGTTATTTAGATTTGAGGCATATGATCCTAGGTTTGGGGTGCGGTTTTTGTGGCGGAGGCACAGGATATGTTTTTTCTCGTTTCCACTTTCTCAACAATTTCTCGTTCCTTTTTTCTCATGATCTCTCGTCGTTTCGGGCATGACTGGCCATTGTTCTATGTGCGCCCCAACAAATAATTCATTTTTTATCGGGGATTTGGCAATATTTCCACGAATGTCCTTCAAGGCTGCATTCGGAGCATATTAATATATCCTGTTTGGGGCAGTTAGCTGAATGTGTTCCTCCATTGCATAGCATTTGAAACATATTTGGATATTAACAAATATATCCCTTTGTATGTTAGCCGGTGGTATTTTCATGCTAAACGCGAGTAAACCCTTTTCCAGTTTCTTTGTCGCCATTTCGGTTGTTTCACATATAATTTTGAACATGTGTGTGTGCTCCTTAGATTTCACGATCTCTTATTTCAAGCTATGCCTGGTTTTCTTCAAGTTCCTGCTATATTTCTTCACAGGAATGCTCTCCGATCCTGATTCAACCTTCCTGCACACCACGCTCCTATTACCTGTTATTTGTGGTGGGACTTTAGCTTCTAGATCTAACTTTTTCAAAGTATTATTTCCGGCCTACCATAAAAGAAGTTCCACATCATTAATTTAAGGACGGATGACAGTAAATCCATTCTAGGTCTCGATGCCTCTAATAAGGGGAATTTTGAGATCTGTAAAAATCTACTGCACTAATTCTTGGGCTGTTTTCTTTTTTCCGTTTGGTACTAAACGGAGGAGAAGTCTCTTCGTAAATTCGTCGGGTTCCATGATTCCTTAATATGCGTTTCCACCCCACAAGGGGATGGGGTCCTTGATTATCTGAAAGGCAACCCCTATATATCCCTTAGTGGGAGAGAACCTCCTATCTAATTCTATTTCTAAATCGCCTGCCTTTGCCGGATCGCACTCTCCTTGGTCACCCTACCTATATGTTCCTATCCCTATAAGGGTCCTGCAACTGGCTTCGGGTCCGCAGCCAAGAATGGACCCCTCTTTTCTGGCCCCCTAATGGGGTCTCCTGCAGAGGTTTGCTGGCTCCTACAACCGGTGCTTCTGAGACTTCGCCGGTGACCAAGTTATATAGTACTAGGAGTAAGGGAGTTAGAGGTAAAAAGTAAGATAAACACCAAGAGTAAAGAAGAAAAGAGCAGCAACTCTTTGGGGTGTTACCTCGCTCAAAGAGAACTAATCTCTCTCCAGTCAAAAAAGTAAAGTAAAGTAGAAAAGGTGTGGAAGGTGAGATCGAATAGATCGCCAAGCTCCTTCCCTTCCGGTCACCCTAAGATGACCAGAGAGGGAAGGGCACCAAGCCATCCCAGTCTCCCCTCTCCCTCCAGAGTCCTGTTGGACTTCTGGACAGGACAGAGGGAGACAGGGAGAGGAAGAGGAAAGGGAAAGGGGGTTAGCAAAGTTTGAAGTAGTGTGGAAGATTAAAAGAGACCAAGGTGGTCGGCGGACCTACAGCCTTACGTGGAATCCGAACCACGGTGTGTACTATATCCTGTCTATTTATTCAATCTCTATTGCATCTGTCCCACGTATGCTATGTTAAGCACAGTGTGAAGGATAGAAGAAAATTTCGAGGGAAAAGAAGGAAGTAGAAGATGTGTATTTGAATGTAAAGTATACGTGGAGGTCACGCTAATCTCCGGCATTTAGAAATGTTATAGCTTAAAATTCAAATGAATAGAAATAGTTGCCTGATTATCAGGTTTATCCTTTATGTTCGTTTTATGTCATGTTTTTAAATCTGTGTTATCGTTGCTGTGATGTGATGTTCAAACCGTTGTTTTAGTTGTTTTCCTTCACTGGTATAAAGTTTTCTCCTTTATATTTTATTATACCTGTTTCTTGTTTATCCTTTTATGTTTTTTTTATTATAAGAACATAAGAACATAAGAAAAGAAGGAGACTGCAAAAGACCATTCATGGCCTACACTTGGCAGCTCTAGCTTTTTATAACTTTATTTACTTACTCCCTCTGTTTGTTCTTATCATGTGAACATTTCGTCCTCTTCTTCGTTGATCTTTGAAGTATAGATGGGAAAGTCTCTACGTGCTCCCCCTTCTTTTCTCTGGGTCCATCATAGCCATTACTTCCTCTCCTATCTCGCGTTGCGTGGTGTGGATGAGTTTCTTGGCCCTTTTCTCTACAATCTTGTTGATTAGCTGAATTCTTGCTTCACGATGCAAATCTTGCTCTCTTCTTCTGTATATTCTTCTTTTGTTCATGATTATCAAAACTGCCTTGTTTTGTATTCCTTGCAGTGCGATAACATTACTTTTTGATATTGTATACAATGGTATCACCCGGTATACCATTTTTGACTGAATTAAGGCTTGATAAATTATTTTCTTTTTTTTTTTTCTTTTAAGTGCTCTGAGCCTAAATAGTAGCCCCAGTCTCTTTCTTCCCTTTTCTACTCTTTCTCTCGCATGCTTGGTGTATCCTCTTTTCGTAATCGTCAACCCTAGCATTTGTAGATAGAGGGGAGTAGGAAAAGGGGCAAAGAAAAAATAATAGCGTAGGCGAGTTGCGAACAGCTTCCCGCGTTGCTGGACCACTGTTAGCCAGAGGCGAATCCACTCGGCCATCCTGAGTCTCAATAAAAACTAATTCAAACGAAGCTTTTAAGCCGCTCGCCTGCACTTCTCGTACGCTATACAACCTCCCTCCTAGAAGCGGAGCGTATTCTGAAGAAATGACGAGAGCCCGTTTGGAAATGTTATCCAAGGGCTAACGCTCCCCCTCCCGGGTCTGGGCACTATTGTAGATATATGGGAGTAGGAAAAGGGGCAAAAAAAAAATAATAGCGTAGGCGAGTTGCGAATAGCTTCCCGCGTCGCTGGACCACTGTTAGCCAGCAGGGAATCCACTCGGCCATCCTGAGTCTAAAAAAAAACTTATTCAAACGAAGCTTTTAAACCGCTCGACTGCACTTATCATACGCTATACACTGTAGCTTCGTTTGTGTATTCGTATCTGTTTCCTTTAATCACAATGTTGCTGAGTCTCCTCCTGTGGATTAGTACGATTTTAAATTTATTCCTGTTGGTGCTGATCTTCCACTGTTTTTCATAAGCGTTGATCCGTCGTATTTTTTCTGCTGTCAGTCTTGCTTGCATATCAGGGTTCCTATAAGGGCAGACGATAATCTGTGTGATGTCACCTGCGAACTGTATATTTAAGAAAACCGTATGTAGCTGGCGGAGGAATGGCAGAGGTATATACAGAGTATAATCTTGGACTCAGACTTCCTCCTTGCGGAAGGCCGGCCTCCATCTTGAATTTATCTCCATGGTATTTTCCCATTTTGCTAAATGCGTATTTCATTTGGTTATGTAATTACAAAGTAGTCTTTCCATCTTATTCTCTAGGCGTAACTGCAATATCTTATATTGCATTCCTTTCGCCCATACTTTGTCAAAAGCTTTGGACACATCCCTGCAGACTATATCAACGCTAGCCTTTTCTCTTTTTGCTTTAGCTATTTTTTTGTTATGACCGCGAGGGCCATCTCTGTGCTTCTTTTCTTTCTGAAGCCATATTGAAATTTATTTAGAAGGTCATTAGTTTCCAGGTGCTCATTTAGGCGAGTGTTCATAATTTTCTCGAACATCTTCCCGATGAAGTCGAGTAGAGATATAGGTCTGTAATTCTCCACTCGTGTAGTAGGCTTGCCAGTTTTGGGTATGAAAATCATCTTGGCTACTTTAAGTTCTTTCGCGAAGTAGCCAGTGTTAAGGCTGACATTAAATACTGAAGTAATTCCCTGCAGTATTTTTTTCAGTCGTTTGTACGTAGTGCCTTTCAATGAACTCTGATCTACCTGGTGCCTTCTGCTTAAACTGAGCGATTGTGTTTTTCAATTCTTGGGTCGTTACCGCCCAAGGTGTCTCTTGCTGCATCTACATTTCTGTAAGAGATTATCCTCTCACTTCTAGTTCAAGTTGTCTTGTGATGTTTCGTTCAAAGTCCCTCTCGAAGTCTTGATTGTTGTCTTCACTAATGTTAAAATTGTTCTTCCAATGTTCTCTAAATAGTTGTTCTATTGCGTCAATATATTCTATCTTATTGCCTTGATTATCCTTCAGGGTCATCTTCTTGTCCCCTGATTTTCCTTTCATTTGTTTTTCTTGTTTTCCAAAATTCTCTTGCGGGTGCGTCTTCGTCAATCTTCTGGATTGTTTTATTCCAGTGCTGATTTTGTTTTTCTATTATTTCCGTATTAAGAATCCTCTTTATCCTCTTCATTGCGTTGAGTAGTTATCTCGTTGGACCGTTTCTCCTTATGTTGTCTAAAATTTCCCATAGTTGTCGATGGTTTCTTATCATCTCTGGAGACTAGGTAAAGGTCTTAATCGTCAAGTAGCTTTTTCTTGGGATGGCTTTTCTATCCGCCTTTTTTTTATCAAATTCCTAATAGTTTCTAGTTCTTCGTCTATCTCTTCTTGCGAGGCACCGTCTAGTTCTTTCTGCTGATATGTGCTTAATTCTCTCTTGTGTGTCTCCCAGTCTGCTCTATGAAAGGCTTTTGTTACCTTACCTGGGATCTGGATTGGTCTTTGATTAAGGGTGAGCAGAGTCGCTGTGTGGTCCCTACATGGGCTATCTTCTGGCCTCATATAGTAATTATATGGAAGATAGTTATTGCCCAAGCAAATGTCTGGTTTAGTGGCTGCATTTACCGTCACATAGGTGGGGTAGTCTGGTCCAAGTCTTTGACAGATACCTCTAACAAACAGAGTTTTGAGGTATCTGCCTATCCCGTTTCTTCGTCTATATCCGCTCTTTTGACAGTGTGCATTCAGGTCACCCAAAAGTAACACTGGTTACCTATTTTTAAAAATTCTGATAAAGTTCTGAATGATCAGTTGGTTTCTCCTTGGTGGTTGGTATCCCGTTGCTATAATGATGTTCGTCAATTCCATTTAGATCTCCACTGTGATATAGGCTTCGTCCAATTCGTTGCAAGTTCTATATTCAATATCCTTTCTGATTGATATAGCTGTCCCGTCTTGTAGTTCTCCTGTCGGGTTAGCTGCTATAACATAGTAATTCCAGATTTTGATCTCGTCTTCTTGAAGATTCACGCCGTGTACTGAAAGAAATTAGAATTATGTCCGGGTCTAGTTTTCTAAAAATGTTTCCATACATTATCCCTTGTTTTCATCCGTTAACGTTGAGCTGTAGAATCTTAAGATTTGTTTTATTCATTGTAGTTTATAAAGTCCTTAAATCGATTCCGTTTCCAAGGTCCTTTAACCCCTTCCTTTCGTTGATCGAGTATCTGTTCTGGAGACTAAGTAAAACTTATTTCCGTCTTCCTGCTGGTTTACGGGAGCCCTTAGCATTCGAGGGGTGACTCGTGTTTGTTGGAGGTGGGCTTGGTGAGTTTTGTCTACTTTGTGGAGCTGGGCTATTTCCCCTCTTGGATTTTCTTTATCCTGGGTTTTCCTTGTTATTCTTCTAGTCTCTTCTTCTGCCGATTCGTAGCTGGTGTCTCCTTTGTCTGTTTCTAATTCACTGTTTTCTACCTGAGCGTCTCCTTGGTTTTCAGTCTCTGCGTTATCTACTTTGAGAATAGCCTCTGAATTAAGCTCTTGTGGCACGACGATGGGTTCTAGTCCATTGGCCTTCAACATTGAGTTGAGTGTTTTCGCATATGTTCCAGGATTAAATACATTCTGGACATGTGTATGAGTCACGCAAGTATAGATCTTACCAAACATTCCCTTCGTGATGTTTGGCAGCGCAGAGGTGGTTGAGCATTGGCTTTTGGCTACGTTAGCGTAGGATGTGGTGTTTTTCTTTGTCTGTAGGTCTCTCTCCTTATTCTTAATGATGTTTTTTATATCTGGACATGACATAGCTATGATACGATGGCTACCGCCACAGTTTACAGATTTTTTTATACGTGTTTCTGCAGTTGCGGTAGTTGTGTCCCTCTTCGGCGCATTCGGAACATGTGAGTGTTCCTCTGTTGGAGAAGTTGGATGAAGTATGTTTTTCTATGGCATAGCAATTAAATCACATTTGAATGTTGACCAATCTGTCTCTTTGTATATTCTGCGGAGGACTACACACGCTAAAGGCCAATAATTCCTTTTCTTGGGCTTTGGTAGCCATTTCAGTTGTCTCGCATATAACTTTAAAGACATAAGTGTAGTCTTTGAATTATACAATTTCCTGTATCTTGATTCATTTCTGATTTTCTATTAGTTCGCTTTTGATTTCTTCGCTTGACTGAGATCCCACCCATGCTTCTACTTTCCGGCATACGTACTCCGGTTTGCGGTGATTTGCGGCGGTGTCTTCGCTTCCAGTTAAAGTTTTCCGAGGGTTACCGATCCACCCGGAGATAGTAGCTTTTCCGCATCATTTACTTTTGGAAAAATCGCGATGAACCCGGTGGGGACATCGATTCATTTTATCAAGGGTATGAAGAGGTCCTTGAAGATGGTCTGCATGACTTGCTGCGGAATACATTTGGTTCCGTTGTTTCTTTTCTGATTCCATCGAAGAGACAGCCTTTCAAATCCTGGTTGTTCTTCCTGGTTCTAGTCTGCTCCACTATTGTGAGTCTCCTAGTGGCGAAATCTGTAAGTAAAATTTATGCTTCTCAGATGGGGGAGAGCCCTCTATCTATCCTAATTCTACCTCTCCTACCTCCCGACTTTTGTGCTGTCCTTGGTCACCCTACCTATTTAGGCCTAGTCCTATAAGCGGCCCACAGAAGGTTTCGGGCTCGTGGTCGAGAATCGATCCCCCTTTTATGGCCCCCTAACGGGGTCTCCTGCAGGGGTTCACTATACCCTACTTCCAACTGTATCTAAGACTCTGCCGGTGACCAAGTTATGTAGCACTAGTTGAGAAACAAGTTGGAGTAAAAAGGTGTGAAAAAAGTTCCAATAGTCAGATGAAAAAGTAGCCCCTTCGGGAGAAGCTACCTCGCCCACAATGAACAAGAGAAATCTCCAATCAGCCCTGTGAGTGCATATGTTTCTTCCTGTGGTAGTCATTCGTTGGCTGTTATTAGTTTTGAGTGGTAAACAGGCGTTTAACTCAAATTAGCGTGAAAAAATTCACGTTTTGAAGAAAATTCCTGGAGTCGTTGCCTCCTCTTCCATTGACAACTTTACCAGATCGTAGAAAATGCTTCCGAAAAGCAGAGTAACAGGTTCGTCTGATCATCCAATTAGCGCATATATTTATTCTTTAACTTTCTTGAGTAGGTATTGATAATGTTTTGAATAGAACTGCGTAACAACAGCGCAACACTGCTTATAGAAATGACAAATAATAATATGAAATAACAAGGAGTAACAACAAGGAAAGAAGGTACCCTAGGAGACCTTACGGTCCATTCAAAGAGGGTACCTTTGGACTAGCAATCGAGCGGGCACAAGGCTGATCAATTGTTTTGCGTCCCTAAACGGCCACTTTTCAAGACTTTGTTTAGTCTTGACTTGAACTGGTCAACAGATTCACTGTTGACAACTTACACTGGAAGTGCGTTCCACATACCGCAGATACTGTAAGTGGAAAAAAATTTCCACACAGATTGCGGTTGTAACGCTTCAGTTCAAGTTTGAAGCCGTGATTGCGCGTTCTGTTCTCACTCAGTGTGAAAATATCCCGATAGTCAACATTGTCGAACCCTCGAAGTATTTTGAAAACTTCGATGAGCTGACCACGCTGTCTACGGGTTTCCAGCGAGAACAGATCTAATTCCCTTAGTCTATCCTCATAACTTTTATGTCGGATAGAGGGAATCAGCTTGGTTGCCCTGGCTTGTACGCGTTCCAATCTCGCGATGTCCTTTCGCAATGAAGGACTAAAAAAATTGTACGGCATACTCCAGGTGCGGTCGGACAAGTGAGTTGTACAGGCACAGTACAATCTCCTGGTTCCGATAACCAAACTGGCGCTTAATATAGCCTAGCATCCTTTGGGCCTTTTTCTCCGCCTCAATGCACTGTTTCGAGAACTTGAGGTCACTAGTGATAGTAACACCCAAGTCCTTCTCAGTGTCACTCGATTCAAGAGCAGTGCCCTTAAGGATATAATGAGATTGGGGGTTTCTGTGGCCGATATGCATCACTTTGCATTTCCCCACGTTAAAAGGCATTTGCCACGTGTCCGACCACTCCCCAATCTTCCCAAGATCTTCCTGCAGGCGAGCAGTATTTCCATCCTTTGCAACATTCATACCAAGCTTGGTATCGTCGGCAAATTTGGAAATCTTCGCAACCATGTCACCGTCCATGTCGTTGACGTAGATGATAAATAGTAGTGGTCCCAGAACAGAACCTTGAGGCACCCCGCTAGTAACGGGCACCCACTCAGAAGACTGTCCTTTTACCACCACCCGTTGCCGTCTACCACTTAGCCAGTTCTCGATCCAGCCGGCTACCTTTCCGTCTATGCCAAGCGCTCGCACTTTCCGGAGAAGGCGGCGGTGTGGTACCTTATCAAAGGCTTTCTGAAAGTCTAGGTAGACCACATCCACCGCCTTGTCCCGATCGTGCTCACTGAAAACGAAGTGGAAGAATTCTACAAGGTTCGTCAGGCATGACCGTTGCCTTCGGAAGCCGTGCTGGGAACTCCTCAGTAGCAGGTTTGACTCTAAATACGACGTCACTTTGTCCACCATGATGCTTTCCATGAGTTTCCTGACTATCGAAGTCAGACTGATAGGTCGGTAGTTCGACGGTTGGTTACGGTCTCCTTTCTTGAAGATAGGAGTCACCTCCGCCTCACGCCAGTCTCTAGGAACGCATTTGGTCCGGATGGACATGTTAAAGATAGCGCACAGATGTCGTGATACTTCATCGCACACTTCTTTCAACACTTTAGGTAGAAACCCGTCCGGTCCAGGGGACTTATTCGTCTTTAGGTCAGCGATCTTTTTCTTTATTTCTCCTTCGGTGAAGTCCATTGCCTCCAGCTTTTCCCCCGAGTAAGAATCCGTGGGCTGGGGAATGGGACCACACTCTTCAGTAAACACTGAAGAGAAGTAGTCGTTGAGGAAGTTAGCATTTTCTGCATCTGAATGCCTTAATGTCCCCTCCTCATTCCTCAAAGGGCCAATCGTTCAACGGATTGGTTTACGGCTGTTCACATATCAAAAAAACTCCTTGGGATTCTCTTTACAGAGTCTTGCCACTCGGAGTTCCTCAGACCGCTTAGCCACCCTTATGCTGGACTTCACTCTCCTGGCGAGCCTCCGGTATTCGTCAAAGTCACCCGAGATCTTCCATTGCCGGTACACATTTCTCTTCTCCCTAAGCAGTTGCCCGATTTCTTGATTAAACCACTTTGGTTGAACAGAAGACCGACGGGGACATTTCAGAGGGATAAAACGCGATTGAAGACTCATGAATGTGGTTTTGAAACTGTTCCAAGAATCTTCAACAGCATCGCACTCTTCTAGCCTCGCGTCAGTCAGTCCCGCGCGTAGACCTGCAAAGTCTGCTCTTCTCAAATCCAGTTTCCTTGATTTATTAGTTGCAGGCTCTGCCAGGGGGGGGGGGGAATTATATTTAATTTTTAAGTGAAAATGTTGTTTTTAGATTTAGTTTAAATTGTTATAAAAAAACGTTCCATTTTTTGGTACAAATCAACGTTTATTCAGATCGGATTATTTCTAGACAGGATGAATGTAATTACAAAAATATATAAACTTCATTAATAAGTTTCAATTCAGTCTCAAAAGCACACTTTCAGGTACAAGACAAATTCGGCAAAATCCAAGAAGTTTAAAAATAATCGCATATCTTTTTATTAGTTACCTATATATATGATTTTAAAACAAATTGCTACTATTTTCATCATATTTATTATTTTCTAACTAAAAATAGGAAATTATTGATATTATTTAAATGTTAGTTATATTTGTGCCTGTTTTACACTATTTAATAGCTATTAACACAAAAATGACATCTAACTCTCCCAGGCAAAAGCACCAATTCAACCACTCATACCCACTGAAAAGTGCATCCAAGCAGCTGACGAGTCATCACCACTTCCACGAGAGTTAATCGCCCAAGAATGTTACCATTTGGTAACTATTAACCCTGAGAGTAGAGCAAGAAGGTTGCCTCGTTTGTCTCATAAGGGCAGCTACGGTCTGATTGGAGATTCCTCCTGTTTCCGTGGCTCTCAAAAGAGACAGAAGCAAGCGTGGACGGGTTGATTGGAGATACCTCCTGTTCCTGTCCTGCTTGTAGAGGGCATTGGTCTCTTCTCCCCTTTGCACCCGTGGCGCTGATGGGCGAACAAGAGTGACGCCACGATGCAAGGGTAGGCGTCCATAGCCACCACGCCGATGTCTGCCAAGCGGACGCGGAATGGGTTAAGTCCACTCTCACCGAACGAGACTTCCACGCCGAAGAGGACCGCACGAACACTGGAGCCGGAGTTCTCACAGGCATAGGAGGCCCCCAGCGATGAAAGCGGTCGCCTCGTCATCGACGAGAGCCCCCAGACCGAGGAGGCCCAGCAGGAGAATGAGGCAGGCTGGGTAACAGTGTCTCATTCCCGACGGGGACCTCGGACTAAGTTTAAACTGGTGCACCAGAGCAACACTACCAGTGCCTACCAGGCTGTGACGGAGCTGGAGAGAGCCCACCCTGGCCTGCGAATAGTCATTCGCCCTACTCTCAACGGCGAATACGTCCTCACCCCGAAGGACGATGGGTCGGAGGCCATGCTGCGCCGCCTTGCCGAGGAGGGGGATCGAGTGATCCTGCTCGACCCCAGAGTGGAGAGGCACAAGTTGGTGTTTCAACGGTATCCGACCACTCTGCCACTCCAGGCCGTCGAGGCTCACCCCCACGTGCTCTCGGCAACACGGCTCCTCGCACACAGATACAAGGTCCCAACCAGGCAGATCCTTGTAGTGTACGAGGGGCCGCCACCACCCAAGCTGGACCTGGGCAGCTGGGGCCGCTACGCCCTGCGCCCCTACCAAGGTGAGCCTGTGAGATGCTACGAGTGCCAGCGCTTCAGGCATCTCCAGGCCGTGTGCCAAAACTCCGTCAAGTGCGGCGTGTGCAGCCAAGCGCACCCGACGGAGGAGTGTATCGGTCGCCTCAAGGCCAGCGAGACCACCACGGCACGGTGCCCGAACTGCACCAAGGGGCACCACGCTTGGAACACGAAGTGCCCCTAACGACAAAGAAGGATGCCACGGGGTCACCGGCGGCAGCAGCAGCAGCAGCAGCAGCAGCAGATGGAACCACGTGCCCCCCAACCAAAAGAAGAGAGCGTCGGTTCATTGCCGCGCCACCCCCAATCGGGTCGGCGTGGGTTACCCATCAACCCGCGACTCTCGGCCGGCCCTGCACATGTCTGGGCGGTACACAGGAGGGGGAGCGGCAAAGGCAGGGGGAACCACGTTGGCCTTCCCAGCAACAAGGCAACCGACGCCTTCTTCCAACGCCACCACCAAACAGGCCGGCGTGGGCTTCCCACCCACCCCTTACCCCCCAACAGCCTGGCACAAGTCAGGTCAACACAGGGGAAGAGGACAGGCAGGGAGCGAGAGAGGTTACCAGTAGCTGCACAGCCAGCAACTCCGCTCACACCTCCACCCAGCAACCCACCCCCTCTTTCCCCAAGCCACAGAGGAGGAAGGGACACAGGCGTCGGCCCCACCGCGCCCGCCGAGACGAAGAGCAGTCCACGGTGCTACCCAATGCCCAACCAGCGACAGGGTCTCAACATGGACCCCCAGGTTATTGCGAGGGACTCAATGAGGAGGGCAGAGCCATCGTGGACGTCATCCTCGCGTGTGTCGTACAGCTAGTGAAGAAGCTGCTCGACCGCCGGCCGGGCACCGCAGCCCCCACCGAGCAGGACCTCGACGCACTCCTCCGCGAAGAGGTGTTAACCGTCGTCACAGAGGGTGCCCTCCAGCCCCCACCATCATCTACCACGCTAAGAGGTCCCACCCAACACCCTCTGCACCCACCGCACGCCTACAACCAAGATGGAGGCGTGGATTGACAGCCCAGCCCACGCACCGGCGCCCACGCTGAGGGTGCTGCAGTGGAATGTGCAGGGGCTCCGCCCCAAGAAACATGAGCTGCTGCAAGCCGTCTTCCAAGAAGACCTGGACCTGGTTCTCCTACAGGAGACTCTCACGCCCGCCAGTTTTGAATGGCGAGTCGCAGGCTACACCCTCCACTCGCTTCCGGCTGGTGACGGAAATGGGCGTGGCTGTGCAGCCCTCATACGAAACACCATCCCGCACAAGAGGATCGCCGCACCCGTGTACTGTGGTGACGGCGTGGAGGTCCTGGCACTGGAGCTACAGCTGGGGCCACTCACTCTCACTGTATACAATATATACAGGAGCCAGCGGTACCCACTGGATGTTAGGGAGCTGCTCTCCCTCGTATCCCACTCCAGCCTCCTTGTAGCGGGCGACTTCAACGCCCACCACCCCGTGCTGCACTCTGTGTCGCCCACTAACGTGACCGGGTGCCACCTGGCCGACCTGCTCGAAGAAGTTTCTGCCGTTCGACTACTGAACACAGGGGAGGCCACGCACGTCCATGGGGGGCGGCTCGACCTCACGCTGGTGTCGGGTGACCTACAGCCCGGCGCCACCTGGCAGGTCCACCCTACCCTCACCAGTGACCATTACGGGACCCTCACTACCCTCACTGTGGCCCCACCAGTTCCTCCTCTCCCGCCGCCCAGTGGAACGTGAGGAGGGCGGATTGGGCAAAGTTCCAAGCCTCCCTGGCCGAATGGTGGTCCATGTATGTGCCTCCGGCGGACTTGCACCTGCAGGAGAGGGACCTTACGGCGGCCATAGAGAGTGCAGCTTACGCGGCCATGCCCATGACAGCCTCAAATCGCCGCCGGCGCCCGGACTGGTGGTTTTATAACGAGGAAGTCCGGGAGCACAATCACCGCGTCAACGTCCACAGGAGGTTGTACGAGAAGCGCCCAACGGCCATCAACCTGCAGTTCCTGCAGGACGTGGTAGCCCGCTCGCGACAGGTGTCCCTGAGCGCCAGGGAGGCAAAGTGGCTGGAGTGGTGCGCCTCTTTCAGCCAACACACCTCCCTCGGCCAGCTGTGGGGGAGCTTCAGGAAGGCCTCAGGTGCCGCTCCAACCCGCCCAGCTTCCCACCCACGCCCACAGCAAGAGGCAGATCGGCTGGCGAACTGCTTTACAGCGAGGGGTTCTAGCGAGCAGCTTCCTCTCCACATCAGCTACCTCCAGCAGCAGCTACGCCCACAGCGCGACGAAGAGGTCAGGGAGGCGCGGGGTCAGCCGCACGCGATGGACCAGCCTTTCACGCTCAAGGAGCTGGCCAGGGCGAAAGTTCGACGTGACACAGCGGCGGGAGCCAACGGAGTGCGGTACTCCATGCTGGCGTACGCTGGGCCCGCCATGAAGAACGCGCTGCTAGCCCTTCTGAACGCCTCGTAGTTGGCAGGCCGTCTGCCGCCCTCCTGGAAGGACGCCGACATCCAGCCCATCCCCAAGCCGAAGGATCACACCACCTTCAGGTCAATCTCCCTCCTGAGCTGCACTGGAAAAACGGCAGAGAAGATGGCGCTGACTCGCCTACAGTGGAGCGTGGGAAGCCTTCATCACCACGTGTTCGGCAAAACCAGGGGGGTGAGCATCATCACCCTCCTGGCTCACGCCAACAACCAGCCCACCATCGTAGTCTTCCTTGACCTCGAGAAGGCTTTTGAGCTGGCTAACCCCCGCGCCATACTAGCCGCCCTTGTGAAGAAGGGCATCCGAGGGAGACTGCTGGGCTGGCTCCAGGACTACCTTTACCAGCGCCGAGCCCGCGTGAAGTTCCAGGGTCAGAAGTCTTCCTACTTTACCTTCGAGAACGGGACACCCCAGGGAGGCATCCTCAGCCCGTTCCTTTTCAACGTGCTGATGAAACAGCTGGCCGCCCTCCCTTATCGGGAAGGAACCATCCTCCTCAGCTACGCCGACGACCTGACGCTCGTCGTCACCGGGCGCGGCGACAAGCTCGCGCGGGCCCAAGAAGCGCTGCACCTCATCACTGCCAAGTGCGAAGAGCTAGGGCTCAAGATCTCGGCAGAGAAGTCCCAGGCCATGGCCATCAAGACTTGCACACCTGCTGGCCAGCAGCTTCGCGTCCAAGGAGTCGGCCTGGCCTGGACAGACTGCTACCAGTACCTCGGAGTGTGGGTGGACAGACGGCTGTCCTTCACGCAGCATGTCACGCACCTGAGGGAGCGGACGCAGGCCCGGCTGAATGTGATGAGGGCCATGACGCGGCCGAGCGCTGGTGCAACCTTCCCCGTCCTCCGCCTCTACTACCTCCAGGCAGTGTGCTCCCTAGTGGACTACACTGCACCGGTCCTTGTAGCACTGCCACGGCAGCAGCAACAGCGCCTGGAGGTAATACAAAACACCCCCATGAGAACCATGTTAGGGGCACCCAGGTGGTGCACTACCTGTGTCATGCAGAGTGAGGCCAACCTGGTGCCCCTCACCGTCAGGGTGGATTGCATTGTGGCCTGTCGGGTGGCCAGAGTGCTCCAGCGCGACGTGGAAGGTGTTGCGCAGAGGAGACTCCGAATGGCCGTGGCGCAGGGCATCGAGTGCCTACGTAACAACAGGTGGCTCGTAAACGTCAGCCTAGCAACCAACTCCCTCAACCGGGCAGGGAGCTGGCTGTGGCGCGACCCCGACACCCCCAACCCCGCCTACGTTCCACCACAACCATGGGCCTCCCCCCCCCCCGCCGCACACTTCACCCCCACACAGCTGCCCGACAGCAAAGCAAACTGCCTCACCGAGGAACTGCGCCAGCACGCCCTCATGGCCATGTCTGAGGTCACAGAGCCAAGCAGCGCAGTGTACTTCACCGACGGCTCCGTCGACCCCGACAGCGGGAGGTCCGGCGCCGCCTTCGTCACGAGTGGCTTGAAGCAGGCGTGGAGGACATCAGACCACTGCTCCACCCTCCAGACGGAGCTGGTAGCAATCCTGCACGCCCTCCAGCACGCTCTGCTCCGCCGGGAGGCCACTGTGGTGATACACACTGACTCTCGGTCGGGACTACAGGCGCTGCAGCACGCCCACGCCCGGGACAACATCCACCTCATCACCACCATCCTGTGCACCCTGCAGGACCTGGCAGCTCAGGGCAGGCGTGTCCGGCTCCACTGGATTCCCGGCCACGTTGGCGTGCGCGGCAACGATGCTTCCGACGAGGCTGCCAAGCGAGCCGCCCACGGCCCCATCATCACCTATACCGTGCGCCCCAGCCTGCAGCAGCTCAAGGTGCAGGTTAAACGCAGGGCCGCCCACAACGCCCACCAGCAGCATTAAAAATGGGAAGCAATCAAGAGGCAAGCGGTGTGGTATGCTGCAGCCACAGCCTATCGCCCACTGAGCCCATCCTTCCAGCAGCCCAGAGCGAACGGCGTGCTGCTACAGCGTGTGAGGCTGGGCTACTCCACGCGGGAAAAGCTGCACGCCGACTTTGTGGCATGGAGGTGGGAACACTGTGGCGGCCGCTCCCGGCGCCCACTGGTGCACTACCTCCTCTCCTGCCCAGCCACCGCATGCCTCAGGCCAGAGCGAGCGCCAGAGGTGCTCTACTGAGGGCGCGAGAGGCAAGAGACGCCCAGGTGGTCCGCCACACCCCAACAAACGAGCTGCTCGAGGTCCTGAGAATAGCACTCTCTCCGCGCTGATCGCCCCACTCTCACCAGCGAATACGTCCCCACTCCGAAGGACGATGGGTCGGAGACCCTGCTGCGCCACCTTGCCGAAGATGGGGACAAAGTGATCCTGCTCGACCCCAGCGTGAACAGGCACAAGGCGGTGTTTGAGCGCTATCCCACAACTCTCCCACTCCAGGCTGTCAAGGCCCATCCCCACGTGCTCTTGGTAACACGGCTCCTCGCACACAGAGACAAGGTCCCAACCAGGCAGATCCTGGTAGTGTACGAGGGGCCGCCACCACCCAAGTTGGACCTGGGCAGCTGGGACCGCTACGCCTTGCACCCCTACCAGAGGGGGACCAAGTGATCCTGCTTGAACCCAGCGTGAACAGGCACATGGTGGTGTTTGAGCGCTATCCCACAACTCTCCCACTCCAGGCTGTCAAGGCCCACCCCACGTGCTCTCGGCAACACGGCTCCTTGCACACAGAGACAAGGTCCCAACCAGGCAGATCCTGGTAGTGTACGAGGGGCCGCCACCACCCAAGTTCGACCTGGGCAGCTGGGGCCGCTACGCCCTGCACCCCTACCAGGTTGAGCCTGTGAGATGCTATAAGTGCTGGCGCTTCGTTTATCTCCAGGCCATGTGCCAACACCCCGTTAGGTACGGCGTGTGCAGCCAAGCGCATCCGTCGGAGGTCATTGGTCGCCTCAAGGCCAACGAGACCACCACGGCACGGTGCCCCAAATGCACCATCGGCCACTACGCTTGGAACGTGAAGTGCCCCGAGCGAATGAGAAAGATGCCACAGGGTCACCGGCAGCAGCAGCAGAGGGAACTACGTGTCCCCTCCACCCAGTAACGAAGAAACCGCCGATTTATTGCCGCGCCACCACCAGTCAGGTCGGCGTGGGTTACCCATCCACCCACGACTCTCGGCCTGCCCGGCACACGTCTGGACGGTACACAGGAGGGAAAGCGGCAGGCAGCAAGCGGACAACAGCAGCATCAGAGGAAACCACGTGGGGCCCCCAAGCAACAAGGCCTTGTTCCAGCGCTACCATCAAAAAGGCTGGCGTGGGCCTCCCACCAGCCCCCCACCCCTCAAAAGCCCGGAACAAATCAGGTCAAGGTAGAAGAAGGGGATGGGCAGGTAGTGAGAGGGGGAACCAGCAGCCGCACAACCGGCAACTCCGCTCACACTTCCACCCAGCCTCCAACCTCCTTGGACCCTAAGCCACAGAGGAAGGGGGGGGGGGCACAGGCGTCAGGCCCACCTCGCCCGCCCCGTGGAGGAGCCACCCACCCCGCTTCCCAATGCACAACCTATGGCAGAGCCTACACGTGGACCCCCTAGCTACGGAGAGGCACTCAACGAAGAGGGCAGAGCCATTGTAGACGTCATCCTCGTGTGTGTGGTGCGACTTGTGAAGTGGCTGCTCGACCGGCAGCAGGGCACCGCAACTCCCAACGAGCAAGACCTCGACGCACTCCTCCGCGAAAAGGTGCTCACCGCCGTCACAGGGGGTGCCTTCCAGCCCCCACCATCATCTTCAACCCCGAGGGGGCCCACCCAACACCCTCTACACCAACTGCACTTCCACAACCAAGATGGAGGCGCAGAGTGATAGCCTCGCCCATCAAGCCCAAGCGCCGGCCCCCACGTTGAAGGTGCTGCAGAGGAATGTGCAGGGCCTCCGGCCCAAGAAATACCAGGTGCTGTAAGCCGTCTTCCAGGAAGACCTGGACCTGGTTCTACTACAGGACACGTTCACGCCCACCGGCTTTTAGTGGCGAGTCGCAGGCTACACTCTCCACTCGCCTTCGGCTGGTGACGGAAATTGGCGTGGCTGTGCAGCCCTCATACGAAGCACCACGCCACACAAGAGGATTGCTGTACCCGTGTACTGTGGCGATGGCGTGGAGGTCCTGGCAATAGTGCTGCAGCTGGGGCCGCTAACTCTCACGGTATACAATATATACAGGAGCTAGCGGTACCTGCTGAATGCTGGGGAGCTGCTCTCCATCGCATCTCACTCCAGCCTCCTTGTGGCGGGCGACTTCAACGCCCACCACTCCGTGCTGCAGTCTGTGTCACCCACCAACTTGACTGGGCGCCAGATGGCCGACCTGCTCTAAGAAGTCCCTGAAGTCCGCCTACTGAACACCGGAGAGGCCACGCACGCCCATCGGGGGCGGCTCGACCTCACGCTGGTGTCGGGCGACCTACAGCCCGTCGCCACCTAGCAGGTCCACCCTACCCTCACCAGCGACCACTACAGGACCCTCACCACCCTCACTGGGGCCCCAACAGCTCCTCCTCTCCCGCTGCACCAGTGGAACGTCAGAAGGGCAGATTGGGCAAAGTTCCAAGCCACCCTGGACGAATGGTGGTCCACGTATTTCCACCCGCGGACCTGCACCAGCAGGAGAGGTACCTCACGGCGGCCATATAGAGTGCAGCAGACGCGGCCATGCCCATGGCAGCCTCTAACCGCTGCCGGGGCCCGGACTGGTGGTTTTATAACGAGGAAGTCCGGGAGCACAATCACCGCGTCAACGTCCACAGGAGGCTGTACGAGAAACGCCTGACCGCCACCAACCTGTAACTCCTGCAGGACGTGGTAGCCCGCGCGCGACAGGTGTCCCTGAGCGCCAGAGGGGCAAAGTGGCTGGAGTGGTGCGCCTCTTTCAGCCAACACACCTCCCTCGGCCAATTGTGGGGGTGCTCTAGGAAGGCTTCAGGCGCTGCTCCGACCCGCCCGGCCGCCAACCCACGCCCTCAGAAAGAGGCAGATCGGCTGGCGAACTACTTCACAGCGAGGGGTTCCAGCGAGCAGCTCCCTCATCACACCCGCCACCTCCAGCAGCAGCTACGCCCACAGCGCGACGAGATTGTCAAGGAGGCGCGGGGCCAGCAGCACGCAACGGACCAGACTTTGACACTCAAAGAGCTGGCCAGGGCGAAGCGTGGGCGTAACACAACGGCGGGGGCGACAAAGTGATATACTCCATGCTGGCAGACACTGGACCCGCTGTGGATGCTGCGCTGCTGGCCCTTGTGAATGCGTCGTGGCTGGCAGGCTGTCTGCCGACATCCAGCCCATCCTCAAGCCGAAGGATCACACCACCTTCAGGCCAATCTCACTCCTGAGCTGCACTGGAAAAACTGCGGAGAGGATGGTGCTGAGTCGCCTACAGTGGAGCGAGGGGAGCCTTCACCCTCACGTGTTCGGCTACACCAGGAAGGGGGGAGCACGGCGGACTGCCTCATCACCCTCCTGGCTTAAGCCAACAACCAGCCCACTATCGTAGTCTTCCTCGATTTCGAGAAGGTTTTGAGCTGGCCAGCCCCCACGAAATACTAGCCGCCCTTGTGAGGAAGGGCATCCGAGGGAGACTGCTGGGCTGGCTCAAGGACTATCTTCACCAGTGCATGGCCCGTGTGAAGTTCCAGAGTCACAAGTCTGCCTACCTTACCTTCGAGAACAGGACACCCCAGGACGGCATCCTCAGCCCATTCCTCTTTAACGTGCTGATGGAGCAGCTGGTGGCGCTCTCCTTTGGGAAGGAACCATCCTGCTCATCTACGCCCATGACCTGGCTTTTGTCGTCACGGGACGCGGCGACAAGCTCGCGCGGGCTCAAGAAGCGCTGCACCTCACCACTGCCTAGTGCGAAGAGCTAGGGCTTAAGATCTCGGCAGAGAAGTCCCAGGCCATGGCCATCAAGACTTCCACGCCTGCTGGCCAGCAGCTGCGCGTCCAGTGAGTCGGACTGGCCTGGACCGACTCCTACCAGTACCTCAGGTTATGGGTTGACAGACAGCTGTCCTTCACGCAGCATGTCACGCACCTGAGGGAGCGGACGCAGGCCCGGCTCAACGTAATGAGTACCATGACGCGGCCGAGCGCAGTTGCAACCTTCCCCGTCTTCCGCCTCTACTACCTGCAGGCAGTGCGCTCCATAGTGGACTATAGCGCACCGCTCCTTGTAGCGCTACCCCGGAAGCAGCAATAGCACATGAAGGTAGTGCAAAACACCGCCATGAGGACTATGTTGGGGGCACCAAGGTGGTGCAGTGCCTGTGTCATGCAGAGCGGGGCCAGCTTGCTGCCCCTAACCGCCAGGGTGAACTGCATTATGGCCTGTCGGGTGGCCAGAGTGCTCCAACGTGACGTGGAGGATGTTGCACAGAGGAGACTCCGAGTGGCCGTGGCGCAGGGCATCAATTGCCTGCGTAACAACACGTAGCTTGTAAACGTCACCTTAGCAACCAGCACCCTCAGCCAGGCAAGGAACTGGCTTTGGCGGAACCCGACACCCCCTATCCCGCCTACGTTCCACCTATACCATGGGAGCCCCCCCCCCCGCCGCCGACTTCACCGCCACACAGCTGCCCTAGCAAAGCGCACTGCCTCACCAAGGAGCTGCGCCAGCACGCCCTCAGAGCCATGTCTGAGGTCACGGAGCCAGACAGCGCAGTCTACTTCACCAACCGCTCCGTCGTCCCCGACAGCGGAGGACATCAGACCACTGTTCCACCCTCCAGACGGAGCTGGTAGCAATCCTGCACGCCCTCCATCCCGCTCTGCTCCGCCGGGAGGTCACTGCGGTGATAAACACGGACTCTCGGTCGGGACTGCAGGCGCTGCAGCACGCTCACGCCCACACCAGGACAAATCCACCTCACCACCACCACCCTGTGCACTCTGCAGGACTTGGCCTCGCAGGGCAGGCGTGTCCGGCTCCCCTGGATTCCCAGCCACGTGGGCGTGCGCGGCAACGAGGCTGCGGATGAGGCTGCCAACGGCCCCACCATCACCTGGACCGTGTGCCCTAGCCTGCAACAGCTCAAGGCGCAGGCTAAACGCAGGGCCGCCCACAACACCCACCAGCAGCCCCAAGAATGGGAAGCAACCAAGAGGCAATTGGTGTGGTATGCTGCAGCCACAGCTTATCGCCCACTGAACGCATCCTTTCAGTAGCCCCGAGCGAACGGCGTGCTGCTGCAGCGTGTGAGCCTGTGCTACTCCACGCGGGAAGAGCTGCACGCAGACTTGGTGACAGGGAGGAGCTAACACTGCGGCAGCCGCTCTCGGCGCCCACTGGTGCACTACCTCCTCTCCTGCCCAGACACCGCCCGCCTCAGGCTAGAGCCAGCGCCAGCCCCTCACCCTGTAAGAGGCGCCCTACGAAGGCGCGAGAGGCAAGAGCTGCCAAGGTGGTCCGCCACACACCAAGAAATGATCTGCTGGAAGTGCTGTGAACAACACCCCCTTCGCGTTTATCGCCGCTCGCGTTTAGCCGGACGATGGGTGGTGAGGACCGCCGCCATCCACTAGCAGCAAACAAGACACGCGTGTGACACTCTGCCGCGTCTTGCTGCATGCCGACACCGGCGGGCTCCCTGCTTTGTGTAATGTGTACGCTTATGTTATGTATATTTATATATTATTATGTCCTATTATTATTGTACTTGTATTAAATCATGTATAAATGTATGCTATTGCATAATAAACCTATACATACATACATACATACATACATGCCATCTACGGAAAAACTCGCTTGCATAAAGCTGAGAGAAGGTACGTAGACGTGGTGTTGCGGGATGTAAAGAAGGCCTTCGATAATGTATGGCTAAAAGGGCTACAATTCAAGATTCTCAATCTCCAGCTAAATCCAATCCTGGAAAGGGTCCTTTGTAACTATGCTACGGATAGCAGAGCCCAAATCGCGATCAAGAGTTACAACGGACCCGAATTCGAACTCGTGGTGGGAGTTCCATAAGGCAGCTCTGTCAGTCCTTTGCTGTCCCTCGTGTACACAATTTTCCTACCTGCTCCAGTGAGGTACGATTCGATGTATCTGCAATACGCAGATGACATTACTTAAATCGTCCTGAGTCCATTCAGGAGCGCCGGAAGCCATGCAAGAGCGACAGCTTAAAAACAACCGCCAAAAGTTCACCATACGTCCAATGAACCGCTGCAAAGTTGATGACGTCATCGTCGACAACGATCTCTATCTGTACTCTAACGAGGAAAAAATCCAGGGCTTACGATTCTACCAAATTAGGTGACAAGGCTCACGTAAATACCATAGTCTCCCTATCCAAAAGAGAGCTGAAGAAACTTTCCCGTTTCCGAAGCCTCAGCGTGCCAAACAAGAAAAAGCTGTACATGGCCTTAGGACGCCCAGTCCTAGTGTACCCGGCTGTGATCACGCAGATTGCAAGCTGTACATCTCTCAGAATGATGCAGAGGGTGCAGAATAAAGCCACACTGCTGATAACTGGCACGCAAAGGATCGACCGTATTCGGCAATCGGTTACACATCAAAGAATCGGACTAAAACCGATCAATATGGAGATCCAAAGGTTAGGGAGAAAGACTTGGGACAAAATCTATCAGGAAATACTCCTGACAATAAACATCGATTTGAACGTACGAGGAAACAGAAGACGCGCAATTGGTAGAACACCTCTGTTCCCAAGCGGAAGAACCTGTGCGAGAGAGAATATAATACTTATATACACCTAGCAATATACAAAAGGAAATTAACTTTAATAAAAAGAGGCGAAGTGGCCTAAATCAAAATCATAACTCAATTCAGATTAAAACACTAAACAAAAGACAAATTAACCTTAACCAAAGAGGCGAAGTGCCCAAACTCAACATAATTCAAAATTAAATCTAAATTAACTAATTTTACCAAAAAGAGTCAAAGTGCTCATATTAAAAATTAAAAATTTTAAATAAAAAGAGGCGAAGTGTCCAAATTTAACTCGATTCAAAATTAAATCAAAATAATTCATCTTAACAAAAAGAGGCAAAGTTCCCAATTTAAATTTAACAAGCACAAATTAACAAATTCAACCAACCAAATGAAGAAGAGGAAGACAGAATAAAATAAACGAAAAGTGGCGAAGTGCCCAAAGTAATACTGAAAGTGAAAATAATAAATGAAAAACTTAATAAAATTTAACTTAGAGATATTTAACATAATAAAAAACATTGAAAGGCTTGAATGCCTCGACGGAGGATTAAATTAAACTAAACAAGTAAATATATATATATATATATATATATATATATATATATATATATATATATATATATATATATATATATATATATATATATATATATATATATATATATATATATATATATACATAACGAAGGAGGAACCTGGCTGTCATCGACAGTCAGCACCATTACTGACGGAGGAAGAAAACATTATGGAATAAAAATAATAAGAAAGCATGCTAGTGATGCCCTAACACCAGGGCAAACTAGAAAACATTTTCACACCTTTATAAACCTACCACACAATTCATCATTTTAATTAATTAATTAATTAATTAATCCACAAACCATGTGATTCATTGTATTTGATATTTTGACGGATTTATAAAATCCCAATTTGCTTCTATATTATAAAGATGCCAGAGACTGGCTTCGGTAAGGGGGAGCTTGCGCTTCGCTAGTAAGATTAAAATCTTAGAAAAATCAGCCATGGTTAAATTTTAATAAATTTTCTGAACTTCGCCAATTATAATAATTTTAAAAGGAACTCTAAAATAAATTTTCTCCCTTTTCAAAATTTCACCTTGCTAAAATATAGTTATAGAAGAAGATATATAAAAATAAATTTTCTGAACTTCATTTGTAATTCTTTAAGTTTTAAAAAATTCACAAAATTTCGATACTTATATTTATTTCTGAACTTTACCATTTTGTTTTTTGATATTATAAAAGAATTATTAGAAATAGCTTTGATAAAAAACATTAGTCATAACCAAACTAAGATGAAATTATTATTCAAATACTAAAATAAATTTCCCTTAAAATATACTTAGTGATGATGATTATTATTTCTAATGCTAATATCCCTTACATTCTAATTAGGTAATTTGTTTTGCAACTTAGTCTATTATTTTACTCCTCTTTTGCCACACTTAGCAATATCCTTGAATGTAGCTCCACTTCTATCTACCTAACATAGAAATCTCAGTGACGGTTCATCAATCTATGAAACAGCGTTTTGTGAATGCTGCAAGGGCGAAATCAAAACGACCCGTAGCCATATAAACACAGCACTGGGCTCGACTCGCATTACGCTGGCGTCCTGCTCCGAGGTCATTGAATGGAAAGAGAAGGCAGCCAAACTAGCAGCTACTACTCTAAGATCGTTGGCAAATCCCACCTACTACACAAATTACAACTCACTACTTTCAAGAGTAGTAAAACAAGAACACAAATATCTGCGCTAAATAAAACACCGTTGAGAATTTTTTTTTAAGCGTTTAATACCTTCTTTCACCCATGTATGGGTCTAAAAAGGCACGGTATTTTATAGTCATTAAAATTTAAAATCATGAATAATAGTTATGAGGTGTGAATGGTGATCTGATGTATAAAGTGAATTAAAATGAATGAGTGGTGATAATTAAATTGTACATCAATTAAAAGGTTTATAAAATTGCAAGAAGCGAATTTTCATAATTTATCGGGTTTAGCTTCTTTTCTTTTTCTGGATTTCAGTATATAATTTACTTTCTTTTAAGTCTGCAATCAGTGCCGTACTTGTTTAGGGTTCGTTGCCGAGCACTTTCTTTAGTGTTGCGCTGGTACCCAAATATTTTTTCCGGTCTCGGTGGAATCTAGCGCAGGTTAGTAGTATATGCGGGATAGTAGCTTGGCGTTGCAGGTAGTGCGTTGTGGTTGGGGAGAATTTGCGAAGCGATAGCTGTGGGTTAGCTTTGTGTGTCCTAGTCTTAAGCGTCCTAAGACAACTTCATCTCTTCGAGAATTTCTGGGAGAACTCTTCCATTTGTGGACGTCATCTTTTATTTGTCGTAGATGGTGATGGCTGTGTACATACCATTCCGACTTCCACTGGTTTTTTAGCTGCCTCGTCAAAGAGGTTGTAATAATCTTTGTAGTATGTTGGTTCAGTGGGCAGTGAGTTATCTGGGACTGCTGATTTTGCAGCTCTGTCAGCGTCTTTATTGCCTTTTATCCCTACATGGGAGGGACACCAGCATAGGGTTACATTATCTGAAAGCGACGTTATCTTTCTTTGAAATTCAATGGCTAGGGGGTGGATTTAGTTGCGTGATTTTATCATTGTCAGCGCAC
The DNA here is from genome assembly GCA_963969495.1 of Ceratothoa steindachneri. Classification (NCBI taxonomy): domain Eukaryota; kingdom Metazoa; phylum Arthropoda; class Malacostraca; order Isopoda; family Cymothoidae; genus Ceratothoa; species Ceratothoa steindachneri. The sequence continues at coordinate 40,976,475 of OZ018333.1, forward strand.
TTTTTGAGTCTGAAAATATTGTAGTTTTATTGGTACCTGTTTTGACTGACTTGAGACCTATATAGATGGCAGTGAGTTCCTCCGAGAGGACGGAAGCGCAATCCAGACGTCGGGCTGCTCGTATGTGGTGCGGGAGAATTGCTGCACATGCCACGCCATCTGCCGACTTCGATCCATCTGTGAAAATGGAATGACATGGACTTGAATTTGGATATAAAAAGTAGTGAAAGGAAAATACATACACACATATATGATTGCAACTGCAATCATGTATACATCTATGTATATAATAGTAGAAGATAATAGGCATGGATAGATTTCCCTGATGAAAGGATAGAGAGGGAGGGGAGAGAAAATTCCCTGGTGATAAGCAATCGCAGGCATTTTTGTTAGAGGTTGATGTTGTTCGTCTCTTTATTTTTGCTCTAATATTCATGTTGTTGTTCGTACTGATTTCTGCTTCTTTTTTGTTACTTTGTTGTTTGGATTGCTATTGAATAGCATGTTTCGTTTGTGTGGTTTGTTTCTTTCTGTTCTTGGTTGAGTGTTCGTTATGTTTCTTGTAATTTGTAGTTTGTAGTGGTTTTTCGTTTTTTGTAGCATTCAAGCCTTTGTAAGATGTTGTTGTAGTTTCTGTGTTTCTCTCGATGTTTGCTTAAGTGTCTTTAGTGTTCTTCTTCTTGTTCAGACTTGTGTATCACATTGTTTGTAGTGATTAGATTTATGTGTAGATTGGATCGTCTCGTCTTTCTGTCTGTGCTTTGCTACTACCAAAGTCTAGTCTTCTCCTGTTTACGTCATGTAGCGGAATGTCGATGTGTCTCTGTCTGATTTCGTCCGTCAATAGTCTTGGGATTTTCTCCTAGATTTTCCGGGCCCTTCCTTGCAGCTCCATGTTGATTGGAGTCAACTGGATGCCTTGGTGAAGGCCCCTCTGCCTCTTTCTTTATCTCCTCCTAGTGCCTGTTATCAACAGTACACCCTTGTTCTGGACTCTTTGGAGGAGTCGTACTTGGTTCTTCGAGCTAACATTGATAGGTATTGGTGGATACAGTAGCTTCGATCTTATGAGCGCGTTGTAGATTTTCTTTTTGTTAGCTTCGTTCAGGTTTCTGAACCTGAATAGCTTTAAAAGCTCTACCCGCGCTCGCGCTGCTGCCTGAGCAACGTGACCACCGAATCCCTTACTACTTATCCTTAGTCCAAGTACCGTCCTGACGTCGCTGTAGGGAATCCGGGCGTTTTCGGTCTCGATATGGGCCCATTTCCTACGGAAGAATGGAATAATCTTAAACTTTTGGGAGTTCGTGGCTAGTTCCATCTTCTTTCGAACCTGTTGACGTGGTCGATTTCTCTGGCGGTTATTTCAGCCATGAGTTCGGGATTTTTGAAAGGGGCAGACATAATCTGAGAGATGTTGTCCGCGAACTGAACATACAGGGTGTCCTCCCTGACCAGATCTGGTAGGTCGAGGGTAATATATATTGTAAAGGAGGGGGCTTAGGCACCCTCCTTGCGGTACACCTGCAGTTAGCTCGAAGTCTGGTCCAGTGTGATTGTATATTTGTAAGTAAGCTTTTATGTCTGTCACGTAGTCGCAAATATTTTTTTTCTAGTCTTGGGTTTAGTCCGAGTCTTAGTATTTTGAACTGAAACTTAGTTCTTCATACTTTGTCAAACGCCTTCTAAACATCTCTGAGCACCAGGTCAGCATACTTTTTTTGGCTAGCAATCTTCGCCAGTTTTTCGGTGATGACTGCTAGTGCCGTATCGGTCCCTCTCTATCTTCTAAATCCATGCTGATGTTGATTATGGAGGTTGTTTTCCTCCATAAAATCTTGGATACGGCTACCAAGTATTTTTTCAAAGACCTTGCCAGCCACTTCGAGGAGGGAGATGGGTCTGAAATTTGCTGGTCTGTCGGGCGGTTTCCCGGCTTTTGGAATGAAGATCATTTTGGCGATCTTCCATTCGTCCGGAAAATAGCCGACGTTCAGACACACATTCATTAGATTGACAAGCCCCTCTAAGATATTACGAGGGGCGTTCACCCAGTTAAGTTTGGTCAATCCTGTTTTTCATGGTGCTCTCTGCTTGAAGGAACGTAGTGTTGTCATGAGTTCTTCTAACGTTACTCTTCTTCCATAACCTGTCATCTCTCTGTCAGCTGTCGCTTTGTTGAAGGGGTATGTCCTGTCGAGTACAGGTCTTAGTTGGTCATGAATTTGTTCTTGGAAGTCTAGGTCGAAGAGTTCGTTTTCTTCTGGAGTGATGGGAAATACATCCTTCCAGTAGATTCTGAACTCCTCTTCCGTCTCTGTCTCGTCCATTTTTGTCCCATCATCCTTATTGAGGAGAATAGTTTTGTCTGGCGGCTTTCCCTTCAGTCTGGAAAGTGAGTTCTGGAATGTTCGGGGGTCCGTCTCTTCGTCAAGTTTGTCGACAAAGTCATTCTAGAGCGCTTGTTGTTGCTCTGTCATGAGTGTCTTCATTTCTGTCCTAAGTCTTCGTAGTCTTCTGTTTTTAATTATGTCAGTGTTAGTCAATCTAATTTCTTCAAAGAGTCTTTTATATTCGTCTGATAGGTCATAAAGTTCTTGTGCCTATCTTGGTGCTGGTAACGATTTGTACGAGGTTTTTGGAACCGTTGCACGATCCGCCTCCACCATTGCCTTTGTCAACCTTGCCAGTTCCTGGTCCATCTCCTCCAGGGTGGCTTCTTTCAGGGGCTGCACTCTGAATTCACCGAAAAGAGTACGATACTCTTCCCAGTTCGCTCTGAGTAGCATTTTCGCCCCCTGACGAGAATTTTGATGAGACTGGATGAAATTTTGACGTGGTCGCTGGGGATTAGAGGTCCAGGCTGTATATAGTAGTTATAAGGGAATTGAGGGCTGGTTAAGGCGATATCTGGTTTGGTTGTGAAGGTGCCGGTGATAAAGGTGGGGAAGTCGGGCCCGATGCGGGCAACGATGCCTCTGTCAATAAGGTTCTTCAAGTTCTTTCCCTTCTTGTTTGGAACTCCGGTATAACCAGATTCCCGGCATCTGGCGTTGAGGTCCCCCGTGAGTTCTCCCGTGTGCACACAGCTGGAGAAAGTTGTGCATTAGGATATGTCTCGTCTTGGGGGTTGGTACCCTGTTGGGACCACAAGCGGTTCCAGAGTGGTTTGGACCTCGATGGTTCGTCTAAAGAAGGAAGTAGTTTGAACAGAATACCTTTCTTGACTGCGATGGCGGCGCCATCAAAACGTTCCTGGATATGATTTTTAGTCGTCACGGAGTAATTAAATAACTTTAATGTCTTTTGTGAAGTGTTTATACTGTGTTCTGATATCAGAACATATCAGTGTCTCAATTTCTTATGATGTTATTATAAGTCACTTGCTTGTCGGTCCATCCGTCAGTATTCATCTGTAGTATTGTTAAGTCTTTTTTTAGTTTGTTCATGTTGTCTGTCAGTTATTCGTTCCTATTTACTTGTTTCTTGGGGGTGGAGGGGCTAGCTGGGGGAGATCAGCATCTGCCGGATCTCTTTTTATTGAATTCTGAGTTTGATAGGGTTATAGAAGCTTCTTGGTTAAGCCGGACCATTCCGAGGATGAGGGCCTCTTCGACGACCTTCTCTGGGACGTCATCGGAGTATTCCCACTTATATCTCCCCGTGGTTATTCCGTAGCTCACATCTTTATCGGTCTTTTGTTGGGGGAGTGGAACGTCGTCTGTTGTGAAAATTTGGAGCTCAATGCTCCCCCCGTGTTAGGCATGTTTGCCTTCCTTCCCTGAGGAGGTTGACCTGCCCCTCTGACGGAGGGGTGATCACTTGGAGCGGCTACAGTGTCGGCTCTTGTTTTTTGCTCCTTTAGGTGATTTCACCTCGAAAACAATAGTGGCGGGTTCGCTTGTTGAGGGGGTTATTGGTTCAGGATCTTCTTGGGTTGGGTTGGTGGGAGCGGGAACATTTATTGTTATTGGAGCGGCTGGTCTTGATAGAAGGGGCTGCATTTGGATGCGTAGGACTTCCTCTGAATAGTAGATGCAGCACATGATTTTTGTAGATTGCTCGCTTTCTACCTTAAGGTAGGTGCGCTGCGCTGCTGCTTCTCCTACTGCCGCCTTTGCCACTTTTGCATATGTCCTGTTGGTCCGGGCTTCTTCCTCGTTTTTCTTCTGTTGCTGCTGTTTTTTAATGGCAGCCTTTTTAGCCGGGCATGACATCGCCATGGCTGCATGGTCTCCGCTGCAGTTAATGCAACGCTTCACTGAGCTCTAGCAGTGATGCCAGATGTGACCGGTTTTGCTGCAAATAGAACAGATGGATTCTGTTTGAGTGCAGGATTTGGTTGTGTGCTCGGTAAATATGTAGCACTTGAAACAAGTCTGTACTTGAGTAAACTCCTCCCTTTCTATTTGCTCAGGGCAGACCCTGGCATTTTGCGCCATACCAGTTAAGGCAAACATGACTTTAAAGACGTGTGTATACTCTTTAAATTTAATCACCTCTGAGACCTTGGCCCAGGAGTAATTCCTCTCGTTTTCCTGAGAGATTTCTGCACTGGAATGGAGACCCACCCACGAGTCAAGCCGACGGCAGACGACACTGCGGTGTGCCTGGATTTGGGGAGTTAGATTTATTGAACCGAACACTTACGCTCCCCTGGGTGAGGCCAGGAGTTCAGCGTCACTCTCATTTTGACAGATGGCCGTATAGCCAAAAGGTGTATCTATTAGTCTAACGAGGGCCACATCGAGCTCCCCGTAGACAATGGAGAAGACATCTCCCCGATCAGGTTTAGTCCTTTCGGGGAGAGTCCTCAGGCTAATCCTGAGAACGTCGTCCGTCATTTTAAGGTCATGGTCGTCTTGGTCATAGGAGTAAAAAGCGAAAGAGCCAGAAAGCGAAAAAAGATGGTTAAAAATCCAAGTCCAATTAGCACTTTACCTTTGTAGAGATGAAAAGTCGACTGGTAATTTGCCGTACTCCATGGTTGTAGGTGGCACTGGCACTTTTTGTGGTATTGAATATTTACCACATTCACTTTTCACGATTGGTGAAGGAAAGGGTTTCACTTAAGAAGATTTCGTTAGTCGAAAAAATCTTCGAAGGCGTTAGGCAAATTTATGATAACGGTTACCTCCTTTCGCTGATGTCACGTACCGAGAGAAACGTAATTTCATACAGAATTCTTAGCAGTCGGACTGACATGGTTGATGGGACCTTTAGTGGTCCTGAAAGATGTCGGATAGCACTACGGGCGTCATTGTCGATTTCGAAGATGGGAGAGTTATTTGACATATTACTGAAGGTTAAATAATCCATGGGGGAATAGTATAATAGTTGTCAATGAGGATGTTTGGCTCTGGCAAGTTCAAACTTTGTAAGAGTTTTTTAACCCTTACTGTGTAGGTGATGTAACTGCGGGTCCTTGGGTTGTCTGCTGGTAGCGTATTTTTTAGTATTCGTTTTAGTTTGTTGTGATGTCTGTAAACACGTGCAAGGTATTTGAGTTTTGCAACTTGTCTTTGGTGACGCAGAGGTAGTATTCCGGTCTCGACACAAAGTGAGGATGCTGACTGCGCTTAGCTTCAAGAGCTTTCAATACTCGCCTGAAGAGAGTAAAAGTCCTGCTTCATCCTTTCGTCTGCATTTCTGCTAGAAATAGTAGGTGAAGAAATTTACGCGCTTCTCAAGACCGCTGACGACCAACGTCCCTGGCCCCTTGAAGAAGCAGCGGAGGCGCGCGCGCGCGCGCGTGTCTACCGGGGAAGCCCCCACCGAACCCCACCTTTCGACCTGCGCTTTGTTCCTCCACCAGCAGCACATCTCGAGTCCTGATAACTTCTCTGCCACTTAAGACCTGTAGAGACCACCGGTACCTGACGTGTCCGAACCCCGGAAGGAAGCCCTACAGGGGGCGCGAAGAAGGGGGCCCCATTAGGGGGCGGAGTGGTCAGTACCGGCAGGTGGGTCCTTATAGACAATTTATTATAGGTAGGGCAGAGAAGGTGGTCCGAGCTTATAATAGGGACACATCTAGTAGGAGCCTGGTTGACCCCAGGTGAAGACTCCCCCTAGCGGGCCGTCATGGACGACCCCAGGGGACAAAGAAGAATCCCCCTCTGGGTCAAAGAGAGATGCCCGAAGCCTACGAGGGAAGCGGTTTTTTCAACCATCTTTAGCTCGATCGGAGTTGCTCTATGCCGTCTGGTCGACCAAACGTACGGCTACTTGGCGATCTGTGATACGGACCTGGACGTAGATAAACTCCTCAGCGAAGATGCTCGAGCAAAACTCAACGGACTTGGTTTGGCCCCGAAAATCCCCCCCCACGTCTCTGCTCAGAGATCCATAATTTGCCGACGCCTAGACCCATGGGTTGGATCCCATACTATCGAGGAGATAAGAGACGAGATCGAGGCAGGCCAAACTTGGGCGAAGGTCGAAGAGATATATAAATTCAAGAACCGTGAAGGGGGTGACTATTCCCATCTTTTTAAGGCCACTTTTCAGACCACTGAGATGGCCGCTAAAGCTGCTGAATCCGGTCTTGTCCTATTTTACACCAAGATCTCCCCATCATGTATAGAAAGAGAAACATTCGTATCGGTCCAGGTGTGTTTCTCTTGCTATGCCCTAGAACAACATGCCACCAAAGACTGCACCTTCCGAGGGAAGGTTTGTAGCGAATGTGCCGGAGACGGGCACACCTGGCGTGAGTGCACCAGCGGGTCTACCAAAAAGTGCCTTAATTGCAGCGGCCCACACCGTACCCTCTCAATGTCGTGTCCAATGAAGAAGACATTAGTCACAGACAAAAAGAAGAACATGCAGGAGGAAAAACACCGCAGGGCAACGACCTCCTACGCTCAGGCAGCCCAGACCCATGAAAAAGAAAAGACCCTTCTACAACTTGACCCTTCTATGAACTTAGACCTAGTGATGTGCGTCATACACGCTCATTTTGTGAATATTGCTCAGCCGGGAAGTTACGCTACTGAGTTGAATCGTATGCTAACTCAGAACGGAATGAAACCTATGTGGTTTCCGGATAATCCCCCCTCAACCGAGCTGTACCAGACTCAGACGGGAATCAGACCAACCGCTGAGGCAAGGAGACGCTCCAAATCCCGAGATCCCAGACTTAATAAGCCAACTTCGTCGGACTCCCCCACGATCATGGAAACCGAACAACCCACTCAAGAGATCGCTGATACCCAGAGGACGACTCAAAGAAATAGGAGCCCCAAGAAAACCAAGCAGACCTCCCTAGTATACAAGTCGACTGACATCAACCTTCGTGTTTACGCATCCCCATCTGCCCCCCTCCCAAGAACGGCTAAGGTCAAAGATATTGTTGACGGAATGATCAAAGGAAAATTTAAATGGGACTACGACTTTGATATTAGCGAAGAAGAAATGATTTCGGCTCTCAAACAAGGCAGAATTGAGATATGTGGTGAGTCATGTCTCAATCTTTCCCATGACCAATTTAAAAAAAAGAGATCTGCTCGAGTGAGGTCGCCCGCACAGGCGGAGCCAGCGAAAGTATCTAACCTTCACGGGGAATAATATGGAAAGTACGATCAGATATATTAACAAACTTAAGATCTTCTCCCTTAACGTTAATGGCTGGACGGGTAAGAAATACGTATACAGCAATATAATCCGTGAGGTAGACCCTGACATCGTCCTCATCTCTGAGCACGGACTTAACCCAGAAACAGACCCAATCAAATTATACAACTTTACCACCATCACGGCTAATCACTCTAATGAGAGATACGATGGCGTCGCCCTTGCAGTCCGTAAGGGCATCAAGTTTAAAGAAATTAGTAATCTAGAAGAGTCGTACTTAGCGGTTAAAATTTGCACGCTAGTCGATGATTTGATTGTTGCTGTTGGGTACCAGCCACCAAGGAGATCGTACTTGCCCATTCCCAACTTCCTCCGCCTCTTCAGAAGAAATAGCTCCGTAATACTCATCGGTGACCTGAACGCTCGTTGCAGGGACGCAGGTTACACCACCGGCTTCAATGGGGCGGGCAACTCCTTGAGACTATTAATAGAACGCGGCGTGGTGAACAGAGCGGGTCCAGACTTCGCCACCTACTTGACGAGGAGGTCGTCAACTACTCCCGACATAGTGCTGACGAACGACGGATTCGCGTTAAACCATTTTACCGTCCCTGGCCCTTATTCTCCCTCTGACCACCTCAGCATGATTACCACCGTCTCGATCTCCCCTATCCAGGTCAAGATCCCCTCCCGTAGATGTCTACCCAAAGCTGACTGGCTCGGGTACAAGAGAGTCCTCCAAGACTTTCGCATAGAACACCTGGACGGATCTACCCTCGAGGACTTAGATCAACACCTCGAGGACCTCACCACCAAGATCACGGAAGCTGATAGATTAGCTATCCCGAGGGTCGAGTATAAAACTCTCCCTGCTCCACGTTGGAATTTCCAGATTACAGCAAGGAAGGACCGACTGGAGGAACTTATTGCGGAGATAAATGAAAGTGGTAACACGGCGGCGCGATACCGTGAATTTCGGGATCTGCGCATGGAGATTAGACATTTCATCCGTGAAGAGTCCAAGACAATCTGGGATGGTATGATCGACAAGATGGACCTGGAAACCAACCCCAGAAAATTTTGGTCAGAAATTAAGAGACTGAGTGGCACTCAGCAGACCAAATCCAGTATAACCATCGCAGCTGAGGGGAGAACCATCACCGAGGACCGAGAAATTGAATCCCTCTTCAGAGAACACTGGATGAGGAAGTTCAATATAACCGAGGAGGAGAATGAAGACTTCGATGAGGACTACGAGGAAGAAATTCTGACGAACCTGGAGGAACGAGGACCATCTACAACACCGTACCACTTCGTCGATCACACCCGACGAGCGGAAAACGAGGGTGAACCGTTCTCCCACGAGGAGTTCGAGTCGGCCCTAAAAAGTTTCAAGCAGAGGGCCCCTGGCATATCTGGCATTACTAAGGCGCATTTAGTGAACGCCCCACCCAACATCAACGAAGCCCTGCTCAGTCTTTTCAATGCCTGTCTGAACGTTGGCTACTTTCCGGATTCACTAAAGAGAGCCAGAATGGTCTTTATCTTGAAACCGGGGAAGCCAAAGAAAGAAGTCAAGAGTTACAGACCCATCTCCCTACTAGAGTTCATCGGGAAATTATTGGAGAAGCTTATCAACAATAGGCTGAGGAACCTCTTAGAGACTGAGGGCGCGTACAATAGCCAACAACATGGCTTCCGTAGCCATCTCGGTACAGAGACTGCCCTCGCTCTCATGACTGAGTACATCGCGAACGCGAAGGCCCAAAATAAGAGGGTGGACGTCGTGCTCAGAGACGTGGCCTCCGCTTTTGACAAGGTTTGGGTGCCTGGGCTAAAGTTCAAACTGTGTAACCTCGAGATGGAGTCAAATTTCACCAGGATCCTCTGTGACTACTTAGAGGACAGAGAGGCATCCATCAAAATTAACAACTACGAGGGACAACCTTTTTCGCTAAACACAGGAGTGCCTCAAGGGGGGTGCCTGTCCCCGACGCTCTACACCATCTATACGAGCGACCTCCCTCTTCCTACTCAGGATTATGCCGTGTATGTGCAATTAGCCGATGATATTACACAGATAATCACAAGCGATTATCAGGCCCCTATAGACGTCGCGAATAGGTCGGCTGGGGAAATAAGTAACCTCAACCTCTACGAAAAGAGGAACAAAATTCGTACTAACATGGATAAATTTAACATCCTCCCGATCGGACGTGTCACTACGGCAGACATCATAGCCGATGGTGAATTCTATCCCTACACGCGAGAGGCCCGTGTTCTGGGGCTACAGATAACCTCTAATGGGTACAACAATCACATCAAGGAGAAAGTCTCACAAGCCAAGGCCAGACTTGGCCAACTCTACAGATTCAGGAGACTCTCTTTCCGCAATAAGAGGAAGCTATATTTGGCCTTGGTAAGACCGATCTTACTGTACCCAGCTGTTCCCTTGCACTTAGCGAGTAAGACACAAATTCGTTCGGCACAGTCGGTGCAAAATCAAGCACTGAGGTTCATTCTGGATTTCACCCTCCTAGATATGGTCCCTTCGACAAGGCTGCACGAACTAACAGATATTGACCCCCTGAACGTGACATTGCACACAAGAGCTATGAAGATATGGAGAAGCATGCACACCTATCTACCAGCAAGAGTCATGCATGACTTGATTATTCCCGAAGATGACTACCCGGAAAGACGCTTCAAACTGGGATTCGCCAGCAGCCAACAGCGGTTGCGCGAAAACCTGATACCAATTTATAAATAACTATTTCTCACCGGAAAGACAACTAAAATAATCTACCTAATGATTGGATGATTAAACGAAAATTAAAAAGATAAAAAGATCCGTAGTGGAAAAAAAAAAAAAAAAAAAAAAAAAAAAAAAAAAAAAAAAAAAAAGATCCGTAGTGGACAAATTGTCAACAAGGCACAAAAACTCTCAGTTAAGGACAATCTGCACAGAGTAAATTAAGCTATCGTTGAGTAACGAAAGCTCTCGCCTCAAAAAAGCAAGAGCACGAAAACAAAGGCTCGAATGCTTGATAAAAACTACTAATGAAGCATCGTACAGGCACATGGAAAGCCATAGCCAGACGTACTGGCACATCATTCTTCTACTAAAATAACACTTTTTCTATCTTTACCTCTCTTACTATCACACCCCATTTTCTATCTTTTAAGATCCTTGAATCCTTGAGTGAGGATGCTGAAGTTGATTTGAAGGCACCAGTGGCTAGACGGAGGGCTTGGTCTTGTACAGGATTTAATTCCTGGTTACAGATTTTGATGCTGCTCCGTACATATGACATCCTTAGTTTATTTTGGACAAGATGAGAGTCTCGTGAAGGTACAGGAGGGTGTTTCTGTCTGCCCCCCCCCCCCATAGTGATGATGCAACAGGTTTGTCAGAATTTTTGTGGCTTTGTAGCACCGTCTTTTGAGGTTTAGGATGTGGGGTTTCCATGTAAGCCTCTGATCCAATGTGAGACCTAGAAATTTTATGTTATTTTGAAAGGTGATTGGGCGTCGTTCAAGTAGCAATGGAATATGCGGAATTTGTTTTTTTCTTGTAAAGGTTATGGCGGTTGTTTTTTCATTTGAAATTGTGAAGCCGTGTTGTACCGAGTAGTTCACTATTTTGTCTATTGCTTCTTGTAGGAGATTTGATACTTCTGTTGCGCTGGTGCCTGGGAGCCAAATTGCCAAGTCGTCCACATATAATGAGCGTTTGATGGTAGGTGGTACTTGGAGAGTCAAATTGTTTATTGCTCTTATGAAGGGGGTTGTGCTGAGCACACTTCCTTGTGGTACCTTTTCGTGTTAGGTGAATTGTGTAGACTGGGCTCCATGTAGATCTATTTTGAATTTTCTATTGTCAAGGAAGTTTTTGATGAAGAGTGCGAGTGGACCTCTGATTCATAGCTCGTGTATGTTATTGAGTATATGACGTCACTAAACCGTATCATACGCCTTGGCAATGTCAAAAAGACTGCTGTAACAAATTTCCCTTCGCTGAATGCTCTTCCGACGTCGTGGTCAAGGAGGGTTAGAGGATCTAGTATTGAGCGGTATTTTCTAAAACTATATTGGTTTGAGGAGATAAGGTTGTTTGTTTCTAGATACCATTTCAATCTAGCATTGACCATTCTTTCTAATATTTTGCATAGGCATTGTATCAAGGAAATCGGTCTATAATTCGTTGGGTTTGATGGATCTTTTTCAGGTTTTAAGAAGGGAAGGATTAGCGCTAGACGCCATTCATCCGGGAAGGAGCCATTAGTCCAGATGCCGTTATAAATGTCTAGCAGTAGCTCTAAGGCGTTTGGGTAGATTTTACTTATGATGTGGTTTGAGATTTCATCATCTCCAGGGGCTGTGTTAGGGATTTCTTCTAGGGATGCTAGTAATTCGATCATAGAGAAAGAATTGTTGAACGGAATGATTTTATTGGCTGAGTTGTCTAAGTTTGTTGAATCTGTTACAGTTTTCAGCGTTAAAAAGGTCTTGTTTCGAGATCCTTTGGATACGGTACTGAGAGTATGCCCTATTATGTTAGCGACTTGGGTTTGATTACTGATGGTATTTACGTTAATACAAAGGATAGGAAGATGAATAAGGCTGCGCTGTCATGACATCTTTTTTATTTTTCGCCAAATTTTTGCGATAGGGATATCTTTGTTAATTTTAGATACATATTGTTTCCAGGAAGCTAGTTTAGCTTCTTTGGAGGGCGATGGCAGATGCTCTTTTATAGTCCATGTAATTCTGTAGCGTTTTAGTTTTTATGAAAATTCTGTGCGCTTTATCACGTTTTCTTTTATCGTCTTGGTACTGTTGGTTCCACCATCGAGTAGTGCACTTGCTGGTGTTGTAGTTAGTCTTTGCGACGTGTTCCCGAGCTGCTTTCTGTAGTTCTGCCGTGAAGTAGCACATATTAACCTCTGGATTGGGCTAGAGTTTGGCTGTCGTCAATGTGAAGGAGGTCCAATTTGCTTTATAATAATTCCATCGTTTCCTGAAAAGTGGGGCTCTTTGACCAAGAAGCTTAATAAGTATTGGGTAGTGATCGCTACCACATAGGTCTGAATAAGCGCTCCAATGAGTTTCTGTGGGGAAATTAAGGGAGATTAGGCTTAAGTCTATGTTAGACAGTGTGTTGGTTTGTTGGTCATAATGTGTTGGGGTATTTGTATTTAGGATGTTGATGTATTGGCGCTCTATTAGGTCTGTTATGATGCGTCCTCGAGTATTTGTTTTCGTGTCGTTCCAGTAGTAGCTTCTGGCGTTGAAGTCGCCAAGGATGATAAATGGCTCTGGAAGTTGGTTGAAGAGGGCTTCGAGGTCCTGACGCTTAGGGGCAGGTTAGCGGACAAATATATAGAACATACTGTGATGAGCTCTAGACAATGTAGCCGAACGGCTATGGCATTTAGGGGCGTGTTTAACTGGTATTGTATGTGTGGGATATTTCGTCGCGTGTAGATGGCGTTGCCTTTGGTCAAGTCAGTTGTAAAAAAATGACAATCATATTTGTTACTCAGATGACGCTGCGGGTTTGAGTGCATAGTTTCGTTGAGACAAATGCACACTGGGTCTTTTTCTTGATTATTTTTTTAAAGATTCGACGTTGGCCCGGAGGCCACGAATATTCCATTGCAGGATTTGAGGTTTTTTTTCATATTCTTTGGTCTGCAGATCTATTTATGAGGCTTGGAGGCTTCGTATAGGGTGGAGCTACCGGACTTTGTATAAAGTTTGTGTGAAGTTTGTTTCGGCCTGCCTAGTGTTATCGGGTTCTGTATGTTTTTGTCCGTATTGTTAGTTTTCTTATTGAGAGCTTCCTTATATTTTACTTGAGGGCGCTGAAGCTTTGGTTTTGTGTTGCGCAGGGTGCTTAATAGAGGCCTTTCTTTCTGGCTAGCGAGCGAGAGTGTTCTTTGTGAATACTGTATTAAGAGTGGGGCTGATGTATAGATGTATTTTTATTGGTATCGAGTTCCTTGTTTATTGCCAATTCTTCTGTAGTTGAATATGTGGACCTTGGTGGAGAGGTTGGTAATCTATGTTGTGATATTTGGGAAAGGAGAGCGTCTTTGGGGGGCTTTGTACTTGTATTTTGTGTTGGTGTGCTTGAGCAAGACGGTACTGTTTTCTCGGCTTGAGATGCCGGGCAGTGGGAGTCTGGTGTCAAGGGTTGTGGGTTTATGAGTTGGTTGTGGAGGGGTGAGGGTAGCTCGCTATCGTAGCATATAGTTTCTATACTCGATGAGCTGTTTCTTCAGGTTGATTTAAATCTGCCAGGAGGAGGTGGCAGATTTATGTGATTCTTGGTGGCTTCTTTTTTGTGATTGCGCTTTAGGTATGTCTGTTTCGGGGTGCTTAGTGGTTCAGTTTGTATGTGGTGGGGTTTTAACTTTGGATCTTCTAGTGGTCCTTGGCTTTTTTCCTTGGATATTGCGGTTTTGTTGAGGGCTGTTAGGTCCAATGTTGGTTTGGAAGTTAATTGGGTGGTTACAGGTTTGGTGGTGGTAGCAAGGGTAGCATAACTTGGAGTACTCAAAGTTCTTCTTTCCTCGGCCATGTCTTTTAAGGCTCGGTGTCTTTGGATGCCAAAACGGACTGTTTTAATCCGTACCTCCTGATGGAAGTTGAAGTGTGGACATGTTCGCTTGAATGCATGGTGGTTATCTCCACAGTTAATGCATTTTTCTTTTGTTTTGCATTGTTCGCTGCATTTGAAGCATAATGGTTTGCTGTTTGAATGTTATTTTAGCGATTTTAGGCGGAGTTGAGCGTGTGGGCGATTTTCTCTCGAAGGTGGACACAGAGTCTATTTGATGGCCGTCATCTTCAAACAGCCTTTGTATCCCTTGGCATATGAAGGCCTCCGTACTTTTGGGTCTAGGCATAAATCTGTTGAGTAGAACCGTGCCTACTCTCAGGTTGCGATTATTTTTGTCCGTTGGTTTTATTTCATTATCACCTAAGGCGGTGAGGGCCAGTAGTTTTTTTTATATTTTTTCGGACTTGGCTTTAACTGTTGTGACTCTTTTGTAACGACTTTTAATTGTTCTCGCAGTTCGAGTGCACAGAATGGTTCATTTTTTTGTGGTTTTTAGCGTTATATATCTGGACCAGCAAGCCGGTCCGAATATTATTCTGAGGTCGTTTATTTTTTGCTTTTTTGTTATTTTTTTGTTGGGTATTTGTTTGTTTATTTTGTAGAGTTGGTGATTTAAGAATATTATTTATGGCCAATAAGTAAAATTCAACACCCCTGCCCGTGGCGGCCCACACTGACCCCAACAAGGGACCGGCACTACTGGGTGCCTTTTACATGGCCTTGGCCGGTACCACTAGGCGGGGCACTATACGCCTTCACCGCTACACCTTGGGAACCCCGGACCAAACCCACACATAGCATGGTAGGTTGATCAGAGGAGCGGATGAAGCTTGGTAACAGACTTCTGAGCGGTTAGGGCCAGCACACCTAACATCGGGTCGTAGGAATGTTACGAGCCGTGATTCCTAGTTATTGGCTGGGACCTAGATGAATTGCCTACCATGGCTAACGAGCGACATCTGCCCGGGTTTTAGGTCAGAGTTGTCACTCTCCTAGGTGGAATGTCAACCAAGACTATGAGCTCCACCTGCCCAGCCAGGTTATATCGCCTGACACTCGGTCGTTGGACACAATTTCTGTATAATCAGGGGCACCATGAGCAGGTAATGCGCCAACAATTGGGGTACAGAGGCTAAGTAGCCCTAAATGCTATATTTTGCGCATGCAGCCCCGAAACCCTCACCGTTCAGAAATGCAAGACGTCCCATAGAAAATATAGGAAGAAAATCTTAGGACCTCTACGTATGGTTCATACAAATCTCATCCATAGTTACAGGGTTTTTTTTCAACTCACCTCTACCCCATTCCACGATATGCAATACCCAACGGATATGCAATACCCAATTTGGGGCCGGTCTAGTATATGATCTACATGCCAATGTTATCTACAGGAAATTATAAATGAACAATTCGAATTAGAGGAGTGAAACATTAAAACATAATATTATAAATGTATAAAAAATACATCAATAAAGAAAAAGGAGAAGAAAAAATACTAAATTGATTTTATATTTCATACTAGAATCATGAATAATATGACTATATGTATACAGCACGAATATCATTTAAAAATTATAATTTTACAGCAAATAAAATCTAAATGAGATTTCAATGTTTGCAATGAAACACCTCTTTTTTTTTAGAAGACGAATTTTAGCTTCTAGCCACGACCGTTTAATGTTCTACTTCTTGCAGAAATGCTATAGCAGCTTCTTCATCTCGAATAGCCTGTGTGTAAAATTATTTTGCTCTCATCCTGACTTCTTTAAATGGGCTCAATACTAAAAGTGTATAAACTATAAAAGTTGTTTTGTTTTATATACTAAACCAATCGGAAGTCAGGTAAATATTCTGAATTTTTAATGTAGATCACAGCCTATACCAGAAGCATGGATGTACATCAAGTACTAGACCAGGACCAA
Organism: Ceratothoa steindachneri; assembly: GCA_963969495.1. Classification (NCBI taxonomy): domain Eukaryota; kingdom Metazoa; phylum Arthropoda; class Malacostraca; order Isopoda; family Cymothoidae; genus Ceratothoa; species Ceratothoa steindachneri. Next base: position 40,992,600 of record OZ018333.1, read on the forward strand.
CAAGTTCACCCTTGAAATGGTTTTAGGTGACAATCCCCGAATGATAAACGATTTGTTAAAGTACTCAAAAGACACAAAAAACAAACAGAAAAAATTAATATGAGTGAAGCAAATATGAAGTATCTAAGAGAACATGACTGTTTAGACCCGCCAAAGGGTGAAAGAGGTAATAAATTGTTTTTAAAAATCCCATATTTTGCTATAATCCTTTAGAATTACGTTTTTATTGGTATTTCAGAATAAAGAAAAAAAAAATTAAGGGGAGGGGGCGCTAGCGCCCCCTTTTGAGCGTTGTGTTAAAAGGGGGTACTGCAAGTTTATTATATTTCACTTAGGGAGCGGTGGACTTGGACCAACTGGAGAATCCGCCGCCCAGCTTGCCAGAGATGTTCCAATTGGAGAATCTGTCACCCAGAATTACTCAACTGGAGAATCCGCCACCCAGAATATTACTCAACTGGAGAATCCGCCACCCAGAAATACTCAACTGGAGAATCCGCCACTCAGAATTACTCAAGTGGAGAATCTGCCACCCAGAATTACTCAAGTGGAGATCCGCCACGTGAGCTTATATAGATAATTTGGTAAATATGTAGATTAGCGACTCGAACGATGGGACGTACTATTTTGTCCGTGTTCCAAAATGTTTCACGTTTTTGGAGTACATTTAAGGGGACGACTCGTGTGGGGTAAACACAATGGGGGGACCACACTACGATGATCCTGAGTTTCATTAAATTAGGGGGGGGGGGTCTGGGGGGCACAGCCCTCAGTATATAATCCTAATTGTTTATAGACTAATGTCCTAATATTTACAGAGCTGAATGATTTAACCAAATCATGTCAGCGCCTTTAATCGTTTTGCGAGTTATAATGGGGGTGGGGGGGTCTGACGTCAGACGACTCAAACGCGCATGAATATTCCGGTCGGGGTGAACGAAAATATTTACCAAAAAAACACTTTTTCGGCCGAGTCGCTAATCTACATATTTACCGATAATTTAAAGGCATAGAATAGCAAAAAGCAAATAATGTTTATCTTTATTATACACAAATTAAATATGTAAGCTAACATAATAAACAGTAAATAATTATAAAAGATTGAATGATTTTTCTTTTTTTATAGAGTAGAAACTTATCATGAATATAGTTCGCTTATATGTTCGCATAAATACTGGAAAGCATTGGTTCCAAACCTATCTCGCCATATCATTTCCCTTAAATAGGTTGCTAATAAATGTCTTCGACAACCTCGCATTTATTTAATTTTCTGTTTTTGTTTATTCCACAATGAATAAACAAGAAGCGTAATGGAATCTCTGCCTTCTACAATTTCCATGTAGCCAACAGCTGGAGTGAAACTAGTGTCCACTAGTCCAAAACCCCAAATAGGTTTTTCATTTCCTCGTCCTCTGTGGCGCTTTACTTTATGGGCAAAGCAGGATTCATCGGCTTGAACAATGATTCCAGGTCCTCCCAGTTGAATTGGAGATGCCTCTTTAAAGTACTTTTGACACACTTAACGAAAAAAATGGAAAATGTCGATGACAGTTTTTTAGCAAATTGACACCATATTAACTGCAATTTGTACACTTTCTTGGATGCACCATAAATATATTATGTGCAACCAAACACTTAATTTCAAATTGGACTTCTCAAGAAAAGATCCTTTTCTGATTGAATTAACACATGCTTTATACTTTTGGCATTGTCGATTGTAACAACGCCAGTGATAGCCGTCTTTCAAAGATTTACGCTTACACAAATTTAACTGCTCGTTGCAGTAAATACAGTTCATTTGGCATCTTCGTGTACTAATAATGGCATGAGTGTATCTCAGTAAAAGTTATTAGCTGCCATGGGTTAAAATTAGGAGCAAAAAATACTCAAGTCACCTTATTCAATAGTATACTACTTATAGGCTCTAAATTCGCGGAGATCTTATATTTATAGAGATTTCTAGGCATATTATCAACTACATATTTGTATTTCCAACTTTTATGATTTAAAATTCTATCTTACCAATTGGATTTTATGTAGATTAGATTATGAATAAAAAAAAATTATGTCAACTTTCGAATCTCTTGCCTCCCACTGTAGAATCCGCCACCCCAGAGATCTGCGGGGCGGATTGTCCAGTTGATCCGATATAAATAAATACTTCATAATACAAATCAAAGTTTAAACTTACTAAATAAATGGCTATATTAATTAATAACAAGAATTGAAAGATACCACAAAAATATAAAACAAAAACTATGAATAGATAAAAAAGAATGAGGATAAATCTCTCCAAAATATGCAATACGGATTTTACGAGGTCAACTACATAAAGTTCATACAAAATCAACCAAGTACAAGTTAAAAAAATAATATACAAATATATTGTTTATATTTACATTAATTTTTATGTTTTAATATTTTTTTATCTTAATTTAGTAGCATTTTATTAAAGGTTATAATAACTTTGTTAAAATGGGTAACTAATTAAAAATTATTTTTGTCAAATTGCACTATTTTTTTCTTTTGAATTTTTGTTTCTCTATTGTTTTATGTTGTTTTAATAAACTGAACATGGGTTTGTATATTAAAATAAGCGAAGGATATTTTCTGTTTGGCGGCAGGCGGATGTTTTGTACCAAATTTTCACCAATAATGAAGTTTTGAGTGCTGAATACGAATATGGAAGGGAAGGGGGGCTTCTTATAACTTTTCTTATTTATCAATATCATTCATCTAGTGATTTCTATATTCGAATCTATTTATTTCTTCTAGACTGTAGTTGCCTCTTCAAACATTGTCTTTCATTTATCTGACTCTTGGTATTCTTGTTGGTGGAGATTCCTTCTTCTTTAAGTTGGCTGGGTTAGTTCTTGATCTTCGTTTTCTTTTCTTGAATGTATCTTCATATTAACTTGCATTTATCTTGATGTGATGATTCCTTCCAAATTCTTGATGACGTGATGATTTCTTCTTAATTCTTGATGACGTGATGATTTCTTCTTGATTCTTTCCGTTTTCCTTGACATCGGTTTTCTCTTGAGGCGATTTCTTAAGTTGTCCTTAAAGCGTTTTCCGTGGTCTCCGTTTTCTTCGTGAATTTTCTTCGTAAAAATTGCGGACTGAGGGAGCATCGATCGCGGGTCTTTGAATCCAAAGGCCAGCACTCTGCCGTCACGCTACGGCGAGTCCGTACTGAGTTGGTAATTTAATGGGCTATTTATATTCTCGCTTTGGAAGGAAGTTTTCTCTTATACATCTTCCGACCCCTACACGAATATAACATTTAGTTTTTGGAGGAATCAAAGGAGGTATTAAAAAAAAGCAAAATTTAATGCGCACTAGTTTAGAACATTATTCTATATACAATTATATACTGGGGGGCTGTGCCCCTCAGACCTCCTCAAGTGATTGAAACTCAGGATCATCGTAGGGAAGTCCCCTTGAATTTACTCCAAAAAGGTGAAACATATTGGAACACGGACGAAATAGTTTGCCTCCCATTGTACGTGCCGCGGATCGTAATGTTTACCGGGCACTGAAATGAAATGAAATGAAATGAAATGTAAAGGAAAGTGGGAGAAAAAGAAACAGATCCTCCGAGTCCCCTACAACTGAGTCAGGGACTCGGAGTGGGGAGAACTCGGGGGTGGGAGTGAGAGGGAGAGGAAGAAGAAAGGTTAAGGATAGAACAGCGAGAAATATAGTCTAAGACAATATAGGTGACCTAGGCAGTCATTGGCCCTACAGCTTAACGTGGGATCTGAACCACGGTGTGTATCTTTTTTTTTATCTCGGTCTATTCATTATTTTCTTAGGTCCCCTTTTAGATAAGAATACAAATCTTTCTTCTTAGTTTATTGAGTAGTCACTGCAAAGGATGATGGACACTGACGTCGATCATTCTTCACAACATTATTAATCAGATAACACAACATTTGGACTAACAATCCACCTTCAAAATATAAAATAAACGCATTCAATCATAGTTAAGTAACAAGATAAAGTTAACACTTAATGATGTAACCAACGAATGCAGATAAAAACAACCGTCTTTGGATCGTTCATACGATCTTACGCAATAAGATGCAACATATAACTAGGTCTACTAAAGTATACAATATGGGGCGATTGCCTCGCAATATATTATTCAAATTAGGTTCCCCTCCCCTTCAAGTTCAAATGGGTTATTGTTAAGAATGATGTGAAAAAGGACGATGGACACCACACACACCTGTAGGGGAAGAATAAATGGACTTAAATACTACCCTTAGGTATAAATGAACATGAATTACAAATAATGGCAAGTGATGTTATCGGTGTTATCTATCTCCTTCCTCCCCTCGCAAGTTTATATGGGCACATCAGAAACTTAAAACAATAACGAGTAAATTTATATATTCTTAAAACAAAACAATAACGTTGCACCTAAGATTCATAACCCAGATGCAATAGGCACACCGTTTGAAAACAATGACGCTAAATATTTTCATATATAGTGAATTATTTGTCAAGACGGGTACGATGCCTCAACCTGCGTGGGGATAGAGATTCTGATGACCCCGATTCGTTATGGGGCTGCAGCCGTGCCAAAGCTAGTGGTAGTTTTTTGGGGGCACGGATATCAGCACACTTCTGAGGGTTCACAGACTCTGAGATGTCTCTGGGACCTGTAGTTTCATTTACTGAACCCGAAGGGTTAGTCAGAGACTCTTCACTGGGGGTGATAGGCTCTACATATGTCTCATCACGTATAATTACAGGGTTTGTACTACGGGCAGCTTCCTGTTTACTGGGTGGGGATGGTCTGTGAATAAGAGGAGTTTAACTGTTGGAATTAACAGGGGCAAAGTCTTTGATGATATCTTCATTGATCTTCGTGAATGGAGTGAACTTTCTTGAGTGTTGTCTGTTTCTCAGAGTTAGGCTGCCAGACCCATCCACTTTTATAACATACTGGTGAAATTGCCGTGCTCTACAACAATACCAGTTTGCTCCCAGCATCGGGGGTGGTTTCCTACCAAGTTTTGCTTGTAAACGTGGTTTCTAACCTGTAAAGGGAGTAGCATTCGAGTGTGCTCATGCCACTTTTCGCGTTCTCTGGAATGGCGTTTGGCTAGTGCCAGTTCACGATTGACAATAGTTTCCTTCCAGGTGTTGTGAGGACTGTATCGTCCCATTGGGATCGGGACTGGGTCTCTGATCGGGCGTCCAAACAACACCAGTGCTGGTGAGGCTCTGGTCTCAGGGTCGATCGAGTTGCGGTAGATAAGCATGGCGCGCTGAAACTTGTCTACATCCAGAGAACCACTTGGGCCAGTGTTGTCCATGAACATTTTTTTGACCGTCTTGACGGCAACCTCTGCACGGCTGTTTGCGTGTGGGTTGGCTACAGACGATATCCTGTGATGTACACCCCAGGAACGTAGAAATTCTTGCGTTTTCCCTGCAGTGAACTGGAAGCCACCATCCCACGTCAGTTCCTCTGGAACACCATATGTGACAAAGGTCTCCCTCAGACGCTTCACTAGACCATTGGCACCGGAATGTGCTCTAACTACTATGGGCCAATTAGAGTAGCGATCTACGATGACTACGTACTCTGTGTTTTTGTAAAAAAAATAGTCACTGCAGACCTGTTGAAACGGGAAATCAGGAGGAACTAACTCAGTGGGTGGCTGCATAGCGTTGGATTTGGCGACTTTGTGGTGACTCTCGCATTCGTCTCAGATCCTGGCTATGTCCGTGAGCTGCGTGAAGAGAGTTTAAAATAGCTGGTCAGAGTGATGCAGGGATAACAATACGCTGGCCCATAAGAATGACTCCATCAACGCTGCAGAGACTGCCAGACAGACGGTGATATGGGCGCAGACATGGAGTTAAATCCCAGCGGTTTTCAGGGAACCCTTTTTGGATGACGTCTGTGAGTTCTCTTAAGTTGGCATCGGCAGTTGTGGCTTGGCGGACCATATCCCGGGTGACAATGTTTGTGATGGCATAAAGTGTATAACTCATGGACGCTACAGTTGCACCACCATCGGCAATATCTTGATCACCCAGGTATACTGTATGGGTATCGATTGCTCCAGAAGTCACGTGGCCTGCTTCACCAGAGAGTGGGTATTACGATGCAGCGTCGGCACCTGCGTTCTTCTTGCCTAGTACGTGTATTAGAGAAAACTTGAAAGCTAATGTCTTCTCTTTGAGGTTCAGAAGGCGCATGTTGTCTATTTCACTAAAGCTTCTATCATTGAGTACACCCACCAATGGTTTGTGATCTGTAGCAACGGTATAGCCATGGGTATAATACCTTGTCTGGTGGAGCGCGTAAGCTATGGAAAGTGCTTCGCCCTCAATGGGCGCATAACGACTCTCTGCTGGCTGGGTGAATCGGCTACCCATGAGGCATAGTTTCCAGCCACCCGGACAGCACACTGGTGTGCGAGAGTTGCACTGGCAGTATTTTTGCATCAGCATGAATCCAACCCCGTCAATGGACCAGTCAGTCATTAGGCAGGTGGGGCGGGATTGCTGGAAAAGGCGAACTCCTTCCCTCATCTCATCTATTATTACTCTCTTGGACACTTCGAAGACTGAGGAGAGCTCTTCGGCCCACTCGAATTCTACTGACGGTTTTAATAGATGGCGGAAGGGTTGCATTTGTTTAGCCTGGTTAACTAGCCCGAACTAGGCCCTGGCTCCGGTTATATCCTTGGGCTGGGAAATTTTTTTTATTGCATCTAAGAACTTAGCGCTTGGCTTGACATTTGTTTACGTTATTGTGAGGCCTGCGAACTCCACCTTATCTTCGCAAAACTGGAATTCATTCGGATTCAGGGTAATGCCGTTTTTTAGCGCAGAGGTCTAACCACTGGCACGTCTGCATGAAGGCCACCTCAATTGATTCTGCCCACATGCAGGTGTCGTCGACACATTTGACCTTGTTGGGAAAGTCGGCGATTATGGCGTCCAGCCTCTGGTTGTAGGCATCCCCGCTGGCCAGGAATCCTTGCGGAGCGACTTTATACCTGTACCGTTCCCACGGTGTTATAAAAGTGGTGAAGTGCCGATCTTCTTCACGGATTGCATTCCATGCATCTGTGACGGTTCTCTTGGTATAGTGGGGCACTCTGTCTGCCAGATGGAATGGGCTGGGTACATGGTAGGTCTGTCGCAGGGCATGTCGGTTTTAAGGCTGGAGGTCTACAGTCTGTCGGGGGGATCCATCCGATTTCGCTGTTACGACCATCCTCGAGCACCAGGTCACAGGGTCCTTAGATCTGACTTTCTCGAGTGCACCGATTCGGACATCACGAGTGAGGTCAGCCAGTACTTTCTCCTGCCAGTGGATTGAGACGAGTGCAAGTTTATGAACAGCTACTGGCTTGGCTTTAGGATCAACATGCAGCTCGAGGGGTTCACAATGCATCATTGGTAGCGGCTGGTGCTCACACGTGTTAAAGGCAGTCGAGCTGTAATACTCGAGAATCCATTTCTTGAGGAGAGGGATGTTCTCATCTGGGGCCGCGATACCTTCTGGTAGGTCTTTGGGGAGCGGATGAAGGTCATTTCCACGTCTAGGGCAAGAACGTGTAGTTTCATTGGACTCCGAGGCATTGAGGGTGTCTTCATTCCAAGTGGTCGGCACGGAGGAGAAATTTGCAGGTATGACTCCTAATGCAATGAGCGCCTCCGACAGAGAAATGCCTTGTCTATTTTCCTCGAAACGTAGAGGAGTTGCTTGGTCTTGCGGGGTGAACAGGCGACGTCTGAGGTGGAGACTTACACAATGATACCGCTCTCCACAGCCAAATCCTCCTGGATCGCACTTCGAATCGTGAGTTTAATGGAGATGATATCGCCTTTGCTAATTCCCATTGCAAGAGCTGAACGAAGAGGTATAATCGAGCTCTGACATCCAGAGTCGGCTATCATTGGGATATCTATTGAGGAGAGGAAAGAGGTATGTTTCATTGGGTGTCCTAAGCTTGCGTGGTCATCAGGGAGCGGTGTCAAGTGCATGTTCATGATTGGGTGGGGTTTGGAGGGTCTAGTCACCCACTTTCCCTCAAAGAAGTGGTGCTCGAGAGGACAGTCTGTGTTTGTAAGAGAAGCGTAGCTAGAGGTCGTGGAACACAGCAGATCATACAATACACTGGTACTGTCATCTTCTGTCTGCAAAGTCTCACTACGTTTTTTAGGGCCTTGCTTTTTTTGGCGTGGATTCTGATGGCACCATCTTGAGTTGTTGTCCCTGTGACCCCAGCAGTTGCATGAAACGCATCTGCTGCAACAAGATGCGTAATGCCCCTTTACGGAGCACTTGCTACAGGTGGAGGTCCATGCGGGTCAAAATTTCGATCTAGTGTTTCTGTCATTGGTTTTACTATGGCGCTGCCCTCCGCATGCCCAGCAGGTGCTTGCGGGGTTATTTTGTTGCCGTGGTGACCTGGGCTTGTGTGAAGAGGTACTGATTACTGACGCACTGTCTCCAACCGCTGCTCTGGTGGACTTTCCTTGTTCCTTCTGAGCAATGTAAGCCACGGCTCCTCCAAGGTCCGGTCAGTCTTCGGGTCACCTAATAAGTCTAACAGAATTTCTGGGTCAGCAATGCCCCTTATTAAGTCCTTCTTGAGCTCACGTTTGGGCAAGTTTACTTGAGGGAATTTGGTGTTGATCGTTAGGCCCAAATGCCATCCACCATTGTTTTCCGTTTATTTTTAGTCATATTTTTCAGAATTCCTTAAGAAGGACGCTGATGATTTAGGAAAAATACATTTGACAAGGTGTGTGTGGTGTACATCATAGAGCAAAGGATGAGGGACACCACACACACCTGTAGGAGAAGAATTAATAGAATTAAATACTACCCTGAGGTATAAATGGACCAGAATAGCAAATAATGGCAAGTGATGTTATGGGTGTTATCTACCTGCCCCTTGTGTAAGTTGTAGACCCGGTAAGTGGGTGTTTTGATAGAGTGAAAGTTCTTAGGTTGAAATAGAAGGAAGTAAGAGGTTTGTTAGGTTTTAATGTTGCCTGGTGGTCAGGTTAATCTCTAGCAGTTTGAGAAGGTATTTAAGTTAGAATTTGTGTGAGTAGGTATTTGCATATAGAGTTGTTTTTGAGTATACTTAAAAGTTTCATGTTGTTCTTTTGTCAAATTGTCATGGCGTTCAAACCGTTTTCAGCTTTAATAAATTGCTACTGTTACTTTTCTTTCGTATCTTTTTATTTTTTCCAATTAAAAAAAATAATTAAAGATCTACTTTACCTGTTTTATTCCTGTTTTTATCTACTTTGGGTCAGCTTATTGTTTGGAAATTTCCACTTACGTGTATAATTCTTCCATTTCTCTTTCCATTATTTCTAAGTTACTGGGAAATAGTCGATGGGCTCTCCATCCTTCTAGGTGATCTAGTTGGTTGGGGAGTACTTCTGCCATCTCCTCTTGGGTTTTCCGTATCATTTTCTTTGCTCTTTTTTCTATTATTTTATTGATAGTAGTAAGTTTTGCCTCTGTGTAAATCTCATTGATTTCTTCGCTCCACCCGTCTAGTATTCGTTATTATGTACACTGCTTTCTTCTGTATCCTCTGAATCTGTTGTAGGCTAGTCTTAAAGAGCGTGCACATTGCCAATGGAATAATAGTTATATTTTTCTTTTGTTCATAGGTTAAGATTTCTTAGTCTGAAGAGTAGTTTGAGTCCCATTTTTCCTCTGTTAATTCTGTTTGTTACGTGTTTCTTGTAACCTGTTTTTGAGATGGTTAGGCCTAAAACTTTGCATTCGTTGCTATTATCTATATCTTTCACCTTCTATGTTGATATCTGCTGTTTTTTTCTTATATACTGATACAATTTTAAATTTTTTTATGTTTGTCTTGATCTTTCATTTCTTTTCGTAGTTGTTTATGGATTCAATTTCAGTTGCTGTCATTCTTGCTGGCATAGGTCCATTTCAATAGGGGCAAACAATTAATTGTGTCAAGTCATCTGCGTACTGTATATTAAGGCTTCCCTCGTTTATTGGTGGAGGGATGTCCGCCGTATATATTGAATATAATATGGGACTAAAACACCCTCCTTGCGGCAATCATTCTTCTAGCTTGAATGTGTTTCCTCGATACTTTTTATGTATCTATGTAGGCGTATCTGTTCATTACGTAGTCACAAAGTATCCGCTCAATCTTATTATTAATTTCCAATCGGAGTATTTTGTATTGTAATCCCGTTTGCCAAACTTTGTCGAACGCTTTGGATACGTCTCTGCACACTATGTCAATGTTTGCCTTTTTTGAATTTTGCTTTTGCTATCTTTTCTATAATTACACTTAGTGCCATTTCAGTGCTCCTTTTTTTGGGAATCCAAATTGCCATGTGTTTAGGCAATTATTTTCGTTTAGGAATCTCATTAATCTATTGGTTATTATTTTTTCGTATACTTTCCCGATGAAATCTAGCAGGGAAATCGGTCTGTAAAGTAAAGTAAAGTGAAAGGGTATGGAAGGTAAGATAGAATAGATCGCCTAGTCCCAGTCTCCCCTCTCCCTCCAGAGTCCTGTTGGACTTCTGGATAGGAGAAAGGGAGACAGGGAGAAGGACAGGAAGAGGAAAGAGAAAGGGCGATAACATAGTTTGAAGTTGTGTGGAAGATTCAAAGGAGACCAAGGTGGTCGGTGGATCTACAGCTTTACGTGAAATCCGAACCACTGTGTGTACTATATCCTGTCTATTTATTCAATCTCCATTTCCCCTGTCCCACGTATGCTATGTTAAGCCCAGTATAAAGGATAGAAGAAAATGTAGATGGAAAAGAAGGAAGTAGAAAATGTGCAGTTGAATGTAAAGTATACGTGGAGGTCACGCTAATCTCTGGCATTTATAAATGTTATAGTTTAGAATTAAAATGAATAGAAATAGTTGCCTGAGTATCAGATTTATCCTTTATGTTCGTTTTATGTCATGTTTTTACATCTGTGTGATTGTTGCTGTGATGTGGCGTTCAAACCGTTGTTTTAGTTGTTTTCCTTCATTGGTATAAAGTTTTATCCTTTCTATTTTTGTTAAACCTGTTTTTTGTTTTTCCTTTTATGTTTCTATTTATTATTTCTAGCTTTTTCTAACTTTGTTCACTTACTCCCTCTGTTTGTTCTCATCATGTGAATACTTCGTCCTCTTCTTTGTTGATCTTTGAAGAATAGGTGGGGAAGTCTCTACGTGCTCCCCCTTCTTTTCTCTGGGTCCATCATAGCCATTACTTCCTCTCCTATCTCACGTTGCGTGGTGTGGATGAGTTTCTTGGCCCTTTTCTCTCTAATTTTGTTGATTAGCTGAATTCTTGCTTCACGATGCAAATCTTGCTCTCTTCTGTATATTCTTCTTTTGTTCGTTATTATCAAAACTGCCTTGTTCTGTATTCGTTGCAGTGCGATAACATTACTTTTTGAGATTGTATACAATGGTATCACCGAGTATACCATTTTTGACTCGATTGAGGCTTGATAAATTTTCTTCTTGTTTTTTCTTTTAAGTGCTCTGAGCCTAAATAGTAGCCTGAGTCTCTTTCTTCCTTTATCTACTCTTTCTCTCACATGCTTGGTGTATCCTCTTTTTGTAATCGTCAATCATAGCACTGTAGCTTCTTTTGTGTATTCGTATCTGTTTCCTTCGATCACAATCTTGCTGAGTCTCCTCCTGTGAATTGGTACGATTTTAAATTTATTCCTGTTGGTGCTGATCTTCCATTGTTTTTCATAAGCGTTGATTCGTCGTATTTCTTCTGCTGTCAATCTTGCTTGCATATCAGGGTTCCTATAAGGGCAGACGACAATCTGTGTGATATCATCTGCGAACTGTATATTTAGGCACCCGTATTTAACTGGTGGAGGAATGTCCGAGGTATATACAGAGTTTAATGTTGGACTCAGTCATCCTCCTTGCGGAAGGCCAGCCTCCATCTTGAATTTATCCCAATGGTAGTTTCCCATTTTGATAAATGCGTTTCGTTCGGTTATGTAATTGCCAAGTTTGTTTTCCATCTTGTTCTCTAGGCGTAACTGCAATATCTTTTATTGCATTCCTTTCGTCCATACTTTGGACTATACTGCAGACTATATTAATGCTAGCCTTTTCTATTTTGCTTTAGCTATTTTTTTCTGTTATGACTGCGAGGGCCATCTTCGTCCATACTGCAGACTATATCAATGCTAGCCTTTTCTATTTTGCTTTAGCTATTTTTTTCTGTTATGACTGCGAGGGCCATCTTCGTGATTCTTTTCTTTCTGAAGCCGAATTGAAATTTATTTAGAATGGATTAGATTCCAGGTGCTCATTTAGGCGAGGGTTCATAATTTTCTCGAACGTCTTCCCGATAAAGTCGAGTAGATATATAGGTCTTTAATTCTTCACTCGTGGAGTAGTCTTGCCAGTTTTGGGTATGAAAATCATCTTGGCTACTTTAAGTTCTTTCGGGAAGTAGCCAGTTATAAGGCTGGCATTAAATCCTGAAGTAATTCCCAGCAGCATTTTTTCAGTCGCTTGTTCGTTGTGCCTCTTAGTGAGCTCTGATCTAACTGGTGCCTTCTGCTTAAACTGAGCGATTGTGTTTTTCAATTCTTGGGTCGTTACCGTACAAAGTGTCTCTTGCTGCATCTACATTTCTGTAAGGGATTATCCTGTCAGCTTCTAGTTTAGGGTATTTTGTGATGTTTCGTCTGAAGTCCCTCTCGAAGTCTTGATTGTTCTCTTCACTAATGTTAAAATTGTTCTTCCAATGTTCTCTAAATAGTTGTTCTATTGCGTCAATATCTTCTATCTTATTGCCTTGATTATCCTTCAGGGTCATCTTCTTGTCCCCTGATTTTCCTTTCATTTGTTTTTCTTGTTTTCCAAAATTCTCTTGCGGGTGCGCCATCGTCAATCTTCTGGATTGTTTTATTCCAGTGCTGATTTTGTTTTTCTATTATTTCCGTATTAAGAATCCTCTTTATCCTATTCATTGCGTTGAGTAGCTCCCTCGTTGGACCGTTTTTTCTGATGTCTGAAATTTCCCTTAGTCGTCGATGGTTTCTTATCATCTCTGGAGACAAGGTAAAGGTCTTAATCGTCAAGTAGCTTTTTCTTGGGATGGCTTTTCTATCCGCCATTTTAACTAATTTCCTAATAGTTTCTAGTTCTTCGTCTACCTCTTCTTGCGATGCGTCGTCTAGTTCTTTCGGCTGATATGTGCTTAATTCTCTCTTGTATGTCTCCCAGTCTGCTCTATGAAAGGCTTTTGTTACCTTCCCTGGGATCTGGATTGGTCTTTGATTAAGGGTAAGCAGAGTCGCTGTGTGGTCCTACATGGGAAATCTTCTGGCCTCATATAGTAATTATATGGAAGATAGTTATTGCCCAAGCAGATGTTTGGTTTATTGGTGCGGTTGCCCTCACGTAGGTGGGGTAGTCCGGTCCAAGTCTTTGACAGATACCTCTAGCGAACAGAGTTCCGAGGTCTGTGCCTATCCCATTTCTTCGTCTATATCCGCTCTCTTGAGAGTGTGCGTTCAGGTCACCCAAAAGTAACACTGGTAACCTATTACTAAAAATTCTGATGAAGTTCTGAATGGGCAGTTGGTTTCTCTTTGGTGGTTGGTATCCCGTTGCTATAATGATGTTCGTCAATTCCATTTAGATCTCCACTGCGATATAGACTTCGTTCAATTCGTTGCAAGTTCTATATTCAATATCCTTTCTGATTGATATAGCTATCCCGTCGGGTTAGCAGCTATAACATAGTAATTCCAGATATTGATCTCGTCTTCTTGAAGATTTACGCCGTGTACCGAAATTAGAATTATGTCCGGGTCTAGTTATCTAAAAATGTTTCCATACATTATATCTTTGCTCTTCCATACGTTAACGTAGAGCTGTAGAATCTTAAGATCTGTTTTATTCATTGTAGTTCATAAAGTCCTAAAATCGATTCCGTTTCCAAGGTCCTTTAACCGTTTCCATTCGTTGATCGAGTATCTGTTCTGGCGACTAAGTAAAACTTATTTCCGTCTTCCTCTGGTTTACGGTAGCCCTTAGCTTTCGAGTGGTGACTCGTGTTTGTTTCAAGTGGGCTTGCTGAGTTTTGTCTACTTTGTGGAGCTGGGCTCTTTCCCGCCTTGGATTTTCTTTTCTTCTGGGTTTTCCTTGTTATTCTTCTAGTCTCTCCTTCTGCCGATTCGGAGCTGGTGTCTTCTGTGTCTGTTTCCGTTTCTCTCTTTTCTACTTGAGCGTTTTCTTGGTTTTCAGTCTCTGCGTTATCTACGAGGGTCTGTCAATAAGTTTTGCGAATCGGTAGGACAAAACAGAGGAAGGGGGATGGCTGTTTTTTGGGGTGTTAGGACAAGTAATGATAAGTCAGGACCTGCAGCCGCACGCTCCTGCCTTGTATATTTAAGAAGCAGTAGCTGATCGCAGATCGTCAGTCACAAATTTTTCAACAATGGAGAAGGTTGAGCACCGCGCAGTGATCAAACTTTTGACCAAAGGAGTCAAGAATACAAAAGAGATCCATGATCGCATGGTTGCAGTGTACACCGAAACCACCCCTTCCTATACAACCATTGCTCGCTGGAATAGGGAGTTCCGCCATGGTCGTGAGTCCCTTGAAGATAACCCCCGTCCAGGACGCCTGTCAGACGTGACCAACGAGGACAATGTGGTCCGCGTGGAGAGGTTGATCCTCGAAAATCGATGGGCAAAGGTCGAAGAAATCGAGCGAGAACTTGGAATATCACATGGATGTGTTATCAACATTATCCACGACAATTTGGCCATGACCAAAGTCTCAGCCAGTTGGGTCCCTAGAAACCTCACGCCCCATTATCGACTTCAACGTCTTCAAAGTCTACAAGGTCAGAGTTGCACAAGCTGCCCTGCGCGAGTGCGGATTTGAGGAGCTCAACCATCCCACCTACAGCCCAGATCTGGCCCCTAGCGACCAGGAGTGGATTGAACAGCAGGCGGGAGATTTCTGGTTGTCAGGAATTCGAAGCCTCAGGGGCAAGTAGCGCAAGTGCATTTCAGTCGAGGGTAGTTACATTAAAAAATAAAAAAACACTTTTCCTCATACCTCGTTTCCTTATATCCGAATTGCAAAACTTATCGACCGCCCCTCGTACTTTGAGAATGGCCTCTGAATTAATCTCTTGTGGCACGACGATGGGTTCTAGTCCATTTCCATTGGCCTTCAAAATTGAGTTGAGTGTTTTCGCATATGTGTCAGGATTAATTGCATTCTGGACATGTGCATGAATCACGCAAGTAGAGATCTTACCAAACATTCCCTTCATGATGTTTGGCAGCGCAGAAGTGGTTGAGCATTGGCTTTTGGCTACGTTAGCGTAGGATGTGGTGTTTTCTGCAGATTTATTTGTATGTGGGTCTTTCTCCTTCTTCTTAATGATGTCTTTTCTAGCTGGGCATGACATAACCATGGTACGATGGCTACCGCCGCAGTTTACACATTTTCTGTACTTGTTTCTGCAGTTGCGGTAGTTGTGTCCCTCTTCGGCGCATTCGGAACATGTGACTGTTCCTCTCTTGGACCATTTGGCTGAAGTATGTTTTTCCAAGGCATAGCAATTAAAGCACATTTGAATGTTGACAAATGTGTCTCTTTGTATATTATGCGGAGGAATACACATGCTAAAGGCCAATAATCCCTTTTCTTGGGCTTTGGCCGCCATTTCAGTTGTCTCGCATATAACTTTAAAGACATGAGTATAGTCTTTAAATTTTACAATTTCCTGTATCTTGATTCATTTCTGATTTTCCATTATTTCCCTTTTGATTTCTTTGGGTGAGTGAGATCCCACCTATGCTTCTACTTTCCGGCATACGAAGCTCCGGTTCGCGGTGATCTGTGGCGGTGTCTTCGCTTCCAGTTGGAGTTTTCTGAGGGTTACCAATCCACCCGGATAGTAGCTTTTCCACATCATTTCCTTTTGGATAAATCGCGATGAATCCAGTGGGGACATCCATTCATTTTATCAAGGGTATAGAGAGGTCCTTGAAGATGGTCTGCACGATTTGCTGCGGAATACATTTGGTTGCGTTGTTACCTTTCTGATTCCACTGAAGAGGCAGTCTTTTCAAATCCTGGTTGTTTCTCCTGGTTCTAGTCTACCCCACTACTGTGGGTCTCCTAGTGGCGAAATCTGTAAGTAAAATTTATGCTCCTCAGATGTGGGAAAGCCCTCTATTTGTCCTAATTATACCCCCACCTCCCGACTTTCGTGCTCTCCGTGGCCACCCTACCTATTTAGGCCTAGCCCTATAAGCAGGCCACAGAAGGTTTCGGCTCGTGGTCGAGAACCGACCCCCTTTTCTGTCGCCCTAACGGAGTCTCCTGCAGGGGTTCACTATACCCTACTTTTAACTGTATCTAAGACCTTGCCGGTGACCAAGTTATGTAGCACTAGTTGAGAAACAAGTTGAAGTGAAAAAGTGTGAAAAAAGTTCCAATAGTCAGAGGAAAAAGTAGCCCCTTCGGGGGAAGCTACCTCGCCCACAATGAACATGAGAAATCTCCAATCAGCCCTGTGAGCGCATATATTTCTTCCTGTGGTAGTCGTTCGTTGGCTGTTATAAGAGTTGAGTGGTAAACAGGCGTTTAACTCAAATTAGCGTGAATGAAATTCACGTTTTGAAGAAAGTTCTCGAGTCGTTGCCTCCTTTTCCAGTGAGAACTTTATCAGATCGTAGAAAATGCGTCCGAAAAGCAGAGTAGCAGGTTCGTCTGATTATTTCCTTTTTTTTCTCATTTTGTGTATAGAAAGGACAAAAAGCGATCACTGTGTAACACAGGCGAACAGGCAGTCGAAGAGGAAAGGTTGTGGAAATAACTTAAGAAGCGATAGGAGGAGTTGATAGGTCAGTGGCTAGACATCGATGCATGACTGGGCGACGGTTGGACGCTGTTCAGGTAGGGGGGCGTGTCAGCTCGGTCGGAAACGCGTTATTCATCATGCCTTTAGTTTAAGCGAAGAACGGTATGGGTTGAGGGTGATCATGGGCCACGGGGTATCGCGGTGTCATCGCATACCTTCTTACATGTGGTGTGATGTATAATGGGTCTTTGGCGAGATTCCCACCCGTGTTATTTTGTGAGTCTGGTGTGAACGTATGTGTTGAGGGGTGCTAATTTGTTGTTGTCATGTAGTGTGGGCATTCTCGAGTACAAGGGAGAGCGGCAAGCCCGGGCACTGACGAGAATGGTCTCGTCATCAGCGTGGGACACTGTGTATGTGTGACAGCAGTTTAAGGGTGGGCGTGGGGTGTCGTTTGTGTACATGATGTATAGAGTGGCTGCCAGTAAGCTCCCTTGGGGAACGCCTGAGCGTGGTGTGAATGGTTGTGAGAGGGTGTTGTTGTATTTTATATGGCATCTCCGTTCAGTGAGGAAGTGCGAGAGGAGCCTTCTAGTGCAGAGAGGTAACTCCGTGTTGTTGGCGAGTTTCCAACGGAGTCCCTCGTGCCACACTTTATCGAAGGCCTTCTCCACGTCATTGCTGATGGAGAGTGTCTTTTGTTGTATCTGGCGTTTTTTTTTGTATTCTGTCATGAACGATGGTCACGGCCGCCTGAGTGGACCGGCCCCTCCGGAACCCATATTGGTGGGGGGAGAACCAGTCCCTCTCTTCCAGGTATTCCCGTAGGAGGCAGTTGATCATGCGTTCTAGTAGTATTTTGCCTAGGTGCTCTAATAGAGCAATAGGCTTGTAATTGTTTGGGTGTTTGGGACCTTTGTTCAGTTTGTGTAGGAGTATGTTGTGAGAGACTGAATATTTTAGGGAAGTGGCCTGAGGCTAGTGAGGCGTTAAATAGATGTGTAAGTGTGGGGTATATGTTTGCGGGAGGTGGATTAGTGTGGCTGGTATCCCGGAGGGACCGTTGGGGCGTTTTGGTGTTGTTTTAATGTAGTGTTTTGTTTCCTCGACGGTGATTTGAGTGGTGAATGTGGATATATAGTCGAGCAGCTCCATTCGTATCAGGGGGCGGGCCTTAGCTCGTGAACGTGGGCCTGACACCACTCCTGGACTTCCTGGAAGTGCTCCCGCGTGTGTCGTTTTGGTGGGCTATGTGTGTGTTATGTGTCCTGGTGGGACCTAAATGCGTCAAGGATGACGTTAGTGTCTGTTAGTGTTAGGTTGTTTACTTGGAGGGTGATGGGTTTTGGTGGGTCGGTGCCCATCATCATTTTTACTTGCCGCCAGAAGAAGGAAGGGTTAGCGCAACGGGTGTCGTCCGCGATGTGGACGACCTCACGCCACTGCCGGTTCCTGTCTAGCCGCACGCACTGTAGGATACGGGTACGTAAGTGATTAATGTTATGTTGTCGTGGGCCTCTAGAGTAGTGGTTGTTGTACTGTGTGATCAGTCTCTGAGTGTGTATGGAAAATGTGAAATGTTTTATGACAGTATAGGTTTTTTGTGGTGTGTGTAGATTGCATGCTGTGGTTATAGTGTTTATGATTGAGCACCAGTGGTCGTTTAAAAGGTCTAGATTGGTGTGCTTCAGGTCAAGATTTTGTGGCGTATTGTCTGTTATGTGACTCTTGAACTCTTCCCAGTTTGTGTTATTGTAGTCGAAGAGAGGTGGTGTAGGTATGAGCATGGGAGATGTGGATATGATAAGGCATATCGGTATGTGGTCAGAGAGTACGTGGGGACCCGGTGATATGTTCGTGTAGAAGCGTGTAGCGTGGTCGTTGCGGAAAACCACGTCCGGAGACGTGGTACCTCCGCGAGGACTGAAGAATGTGGGGAAGGCAGGGCCGATGTTCTCGCAGCGATAACGCTGCAAGGCATCAGCCAGGTACCTTCCCGCGTCATTTGTACTGTTAGAAAGAAGTGTCGGGTTCAAGGCGTTGAGGTCCCCTACGAAGAAGATAGGGAAGTTGTGGTTAGATAGAGCCCGGAGTAGGGCTTCTATATTTAACTGTAGGCGTGGTGGTCGGTAGTGTGTGGCCACTAGAATGGGGCCGGAGCTTGTCTGTATCTTGCAGGCTAGAAAGGAGTCGTCTTGTGTTTAGATGAAGGAGTGGTATATCGAGCGCTTTACTAGGATCGCTGATCCTAGGTGCGGCGCCTGTGGAGATAGGGAGATAGTTACGTGTGGTAACCTGCGATGCGGAGTCTGTTGTTGGGAGGATGTAGGCTGGTGGAGTTCAAGAGTACTATGTCAGGTCTTTGTGAGTTTAAGGCCCAGTTGGCAACAGTATGGCGAATACCGTGCCAATTGCGTACGTTTAACTGTGTCACGTTGAGGCGACTTATTTTCGTGGGCGGAGTGCGCGTGAGGCTGATTTAGCCGGGACCGTTCCTCTCTCCTTGGTTATTGCCCAGGAGGCGTGAGGAGCCAGTACTTTTACGCGTGTCGGCTGTTGTTTGTGGGGGTTGTCAGCGGTGTTGTTGGGTGGGCAAGGCGTGGCGGAGGAAAGAGTGTGTTCTGTGGAAGGAGGTTTCGAGGTAGCGGCCTTGGAAGCAGAGTTGGAGATGGTAGAGTCTAGGAGGGGAGAGTTAGGAGCAGAGGTGGAGGGAGTAGAGCTAGGAGATGAGGGGCTAGAGATAATAGGGGAGGTGCAGATTATGAGAGGTGGGGTGTCGGGAGAGAGAGGAGGTTGGGACGAAGAAGGAGGGGTGGAAGGGGGAGGAGAAAAAACAGCAGGAGATGGGTGGGGTTGGCTTTACGCGTGGTTGTGCGTGTGGGCAGGTTTTTCGTGGTAGGGTTTTTTTTGTTTGGTACGGGGTGCTGTAGGGTGTGTGGTGGGCTTAGGGGAGGTGGGGGTTGTGATGTCAGTGGAAGTGGAGTTGGAGGCTGTGAGAGGGAAGGTGGGGACGGTTGGAGAGGTGTTGGTGGCAGTAGGGGGAGGAGTGGCAGTTGCTGGGGGGGGGGAGTTCTGGAGGTAGGAGGGAGTTTAGGTAAAGAGGTGAGAGGAGTGGGAGCTGTGGAGGGAGCAGAAGAGGGAGTTGGGAGAGAGGTGGGAGCAGTAGGCAGATGGGTAAGTAAGGAAGGTGCAGTAGCGAGAGGTGCAGGGACAGAATGGCGGGAAGAGGCGGGAGCGTGGTGAAGGTGGGGGCCGGTGGGTCCAGGGGGAGAGGTGCACGTGCCCACCGGGGTCGGAAGGAGTGCAGGTCTTCTATTTGTGTGCTCGTCGATTAGAGCGAACACCTTCTACGGGAAAGGTGATCTGCTCTAGTCCGTGCGAAGCGAATAGTGTGTTGAGTATGTTTGTGTATAGACGGGGGTCACCCCTCGACATGTCTTTTGCCACCGTTGAGAGCAAGGCGGTCAGGTGCATCTTCGGGTTTGTGGTCTCGTTAGTTGTGTGATGTGGAGTGGGGGTGGGTGTGTGGTGTCGGGTGGAGATGGGTGTCGGTATTAGTGGGGTCTCTGGGTGTAAGGTACTAGGGTGGGGGCGGGTGACGGGATATGTGGGTGATTTGGGAGTGCTACTGGGGTTAGGTTTGTCTGGGGTGGGGCAGGGGGAGGTGCGGACGCCGTTGCCCCGGCAGCTGTGGAGAATGTTCTCGTGAGGGGAGGGGGCGGGGGCGGAGTGTGTGGTTGTGTGGATGGGTTGAGGACACCGTATAGCTGCTACGGCGTCAGAGCGGGCCTTACTTATGTAAGGGCTTTCTGGGTTGACGGCGACATGGTCGCCGCCACAGTTAGAGCATAGGGGTGTGGTGGTTGTGCAGGTAGTGTAGTAGTGGCCCACTACACTGCACTTTGAGCAGTCTAGGTTTGCTTGACCTGTACGTGTTATGTGTCCGGTTTTGTAACACCGGTGGCATTGTGCTGGTCTTATCTTATGTTGTGACTCAATGTTGTGTGTGTATGTTTGTGTTCCGCAGACCTTGATACTTTGGTCTAGCAGCAGTGTTTTGTTGTTTTCTTTCGACAATGTGATCACTGCCCAATGTTTAGTACGATTGAAGTAGATCTGTGATGACCTCCCGCCCATACTTCTTTCTTAGGTGTGTGCTAAGGTCATCAGTGGAGAAGGCCAACCATAGGGGGTTGGTCTTTGTGATGCGTATTTGGTGTCTTTTTAGTACACCGTCGGCTAGTTTTGTTTGAAGGTCTAGTGCAGCGAGTGTGTCAGGTGCGTTTTGGTGGAATGTTAGTGCGTCCTCCTGTGAGTGGAAGACGATTTGGTGGCCTGTATGTGTTTTTATTATGTTTGTAATGGGGGT
Organism: Ceratothoa steindachneri; assembly: GCA_963969495.1. Taxonomy (NCBI): domain Eukaryota; kingdom Metazoa; phylum Arthropoda; class Malacostraca; order Isopoda; family Cymothoidae; genus Ceratothoa; species Ceratothoa steindachneri. Next base: position 41,013,834 of record OZ018333.1, read on the forward strand.
GTCATGTGTAGCAGCTAAGTTTAGGAGTGTATGTTGGTCGTTCGTGGTAGGGCTCTTGTCTTTTGTGTGTAGCATTGTGAGATGTGACGTGCTAATTGCCATTTTGCTTTACCTTATTTTTTTTCTCTCTTTGTATGAGGGTCCCCCCGCCCCGCTGATAATGACCCTATGAAAATGACTCGGATGTGGTGATAAATGATGAGTGAGTATGGACCAGGTTGGGCTCCTCAGAGAGTGTGAAAACATGGCGGACTTAATGATGACTGAAGCCAGAATCAACTGAATCCAGTTGGGGTGCCGCCCCCTCTATTGGGTTTTGGGTATTTTCCAGTTACGTCCGAAATCTCACAGAGACGGTAGAGTCTCCCTCTGTGGTCTTGGACGGTGTCGCAGGGTAGGGTGTTAAACCTCCCCGCGTTGGTAACTGAGTCCCAATCCAGGTTTGCTCCTTCCTTTGGGTTCCGCAGCGGGCTAAGCCTCAGACCTCCTTTCCCCAATTTTGCAATTATGCCCTTTCTAAGTAGAACGGCATAGTTGCAACGGAGCTCTATGTGTAGAGTCAAATTCACAGAGCCAAGTCACGGCGAGGCAGGGATGAGGAGGGTTTAGCACGTCATACCACTATGACGTGCCAGGGAAATAAAGGAATTTTTATTCAGGGGCTTGGGGCTTGGTGAGCCTGGTAGATGGCTGGCTGCCTGTAGATTACCGTCCACGGTATGGCTTGCGGAAAATCGGAAGGTTTGGAGTGCACCTTCCCTCGACTTTTCCTCCTTTGCCGGCTGTGACTTCTCGTAGAGCGTAGATATAAAGATTCTTCCAAGTGATGTGTGGTTTGATCAAGGATTCAAGGATCGTAAAAGATAGAAAAAGGGTGTGATAGTAAGAGAGGTAAAAGATAGAAAAAGTGGTATTTTAGTAAGAGAATGATGTGCCAGTACGTCTGGCTATGGCTTTCCATGCACTTGTATGATGCTTCCGTGCATGTTATTTAAGCATTCGAGCCTTTGTTTTAATACTTTTGCACTTTTGTAGCGAGAGCTATCACTATTTCTTGGTCATTTAGTTATTTTGATGTAGTTTTATCCACTACTGATAATTTTATTGTGCATTATTCATTTATCATCTTGTCCACTACGGATCTTTTTTTTTGTCCACTACGGATCTTTTTATTTTGTAATATTCAGTTTAACATCCAATTATTCGGATAATTATTTTAATTGTTTTTCCGGTGAGAAATAGTTATCTGTAGATTGGTTCCAGGTATTCTTGCAACCGCTGTTGGCTGCTGGCGAATCCATGTTGGTAATGTCTATTCGGGTCGTCATTTTCGGGAATTTCTATATCTTGCATGACTCTTTCGGGTAAGTAGTTATGCATGCTCCTCCATATTCTTGTCGCTCTTCTGTGCAACGTCACATTCAGGGGGTCGATATCTGTGAGTTCATGTAGTCTAATCGATGGGACCATGTCTAGTAAACTGAGATCAAGGATGAATCGTAGAGCTTGATTTTGCACTGCTTGTGCCGTGCGAATTTGTGGCTTGCTTGCCAAATGTAATGGAACGGCGGCGTATAGCAAAATTGGCCTAACTAAGGCCAAAAACAACTTCCTCTTATTGCGGAAGGAGAGTCTCCTGAACCTGTAAAGTTGTCTAAGTCTGATCTTGGCTTGCGAGACTTTCTCCTTAATATGATTATTGTATCCATTTGACGTAATCTTCAATCCCAGAACACGGGCTTCTCGTGTATATGGATAGTACTCGCCATTTGCTATAATGTCGGCCGTTTTGACACGTCCGATAGGGAGGATTTTAAATTTATCCATATTGGTGCGAATTTTATTTCTTTTTTCGTAGAGGTTGAAGTTGTTGATTTCTCCGGCTGTCCTATTTGCGACGTCTATAGGAGCTTGGTAGTCGCTTGTTATAATTTGCGTAATGTCGTCGGCTAGCTGAACATATATAGCGTAATCCTGAGTAAGAAAAGGGAGGTCGCTCGTGTAGATGGTATACAGCGTCGGGCTCAGACACCCTCCTTGAGGCACTCCTGCGTTCAACAAAAAGGGTTGCCCTTTGTAATCATTAATTTTTATTGTTGCCTCTCTATCCTCCAAGTAATTACAGAGGATCCTGGTGAATTGGTTTCCATCTCGAGGTTACACAACTTGATCTTCAATCCAGGTACTCAGACCTTGTCAAATCCAGAGACCATGTCTCTGAGTACAACGTCCACCCTCCTATTTTCGGCCTTCGCATTCGCAATGTACTCTGTCATAAGAGCAAGGGCAGTTTCCGTACCGAGGTGACTACGGAATCCATGTTGTTGTCTGTTGTAGCCGTCCTTAGTTGCTAGAAGATTCCTCAGTCTGTCAGTAAGAAGTTTCTCCAAAAGTTTCCCAATGAATTCTAGAAGGGAGATGGGCCTGAAACTTTTGACTTCCTTTTTTGGTTTCCCTGGTTTCAAGATGAAGATCATTTTGGCCCTTTTGAGTAGATCTGGGAAGTAGCCAACGTTTAAACAGGCATTGAAGAGACTTAGTAAGGCTTCATTGATGTTTGGAGGTGCATTCACTAAATGCGCCTTGGTAATGCATGATATACCAGGGGCCCTCTGCTTAACGTTGTTTAAGGCTGTCTCGAATTCTTCATGGGTGAACGGTTCTCCCTCGGCTTCTGCTCGTCGGGTGTGATCGACGAAGTGGTATGGCGTTATGGTTGGTCCTCACTCTTCCAGGTTTGACAAGACTCTTTCCTCGTATTCCCAGTCAAAATCGTCATTTTCTTCCTCCGTTATGTCAAACTTTCTCTTCCAGTGCTCTCTGAAGTGGAATTCTATCTCTCGGTCCTCAGTGATATTTCTCCCCTCAGCTGTGATGGTAATATTGGACTTAATTTGCTGAGTGCCACTTAATCTTTTAATCTGAGACAAAAATTTTCTGGGGTCGATTTCGATGTCCATCTTATCAATCATGCCATCCCAGATTGCCTTAGATTCCTCGCTGATGAAATATTTGATTTCCATGCGCAGGTCCCAAAGTTCACGGTATCGTACCGCCGTGTTCCCATTCTCATTTATTTCCGCAATAAGCTCCTCCAGTCGGTCTTTCCTTGATTTAATCTCCTCATTCCATTGTGGAGCAGGGAGAGTCTTATATTCCAGCCTCGGGATAGCTACTCTATCTGCTACCGTAATCTTGGTGGTGAGGTCCTCGAAGTGCCGATCTAAGTCCTCGAGGGTAGACCTGTCCAACGGTTCTATCCGATAATCTTGGAAAACTCTCTTATATTCGAGCCAGTCAGCCTTGGGCAAGCATCTACGGGAGGGGACTTTGACGTGGATAGGTGAGATCGAGATTGTAGTGATCATGCTAAGATGGTCAGAGGGAGAATAAGGGACAGGGACGGTATTTTGATTCAGCGCGAATCCGTCATTCGTCAGTACTATGTCGGGAGTAGTTGAGGATTTCCTCGTTAAGTACGTAGCGAAATCTGGACCTGCTCTGTTTACCACGCCGCCTTCTATAAGAAGCCTCAGGGAGTTACCTGCCCCATTGAATGCCGTGGTGTAGCCAGTGTCCCTGCAGCGAGCATTTAGGTCACCGATGAGAATCACAGAGCAGTTTCCTCTAAAGAAGCGGAGGAATTTGGGTATGGGCAAATACGATCTCCTTGGTGGCTGGTACCCTACTGCAATAACTAAATCGTCGACAAGCGTACTAAATTTTACCGCTAGATATGATTCTTCTAGGTTGCTTATCTCTTTAACTTTGATGCCCTTTCGAACTGCAAGGGCGACGCCGTCATATCTCTCGTTAGAGTGACTAGACGGGGGTGCCTCAAGGCGGGTGCATAAGTCCCCTGCTCTACAACATATACACCATTGACCTTCCCCGACCTCTGACAGAAGGTTCCTTGTACGTTCAATTTGCGGACTACATAACAATGATATGTACGACGCCTTATCGGAATGAGAATTACATGGCACATAGTACGGCGGTGGAAATCGAAAACATCAACTCTTTCGAGAGAAGATGGAAGATATCCACCAATGGCCAAAAGTTCCGTGTAATTACACTATTCTGACGGACACTCGCAGACATCCGTGTGGGGGGTGTAGGCATCCCATACCGCACGGAGGGCACGGTTCTGGGACTCCGTATCACGACTGGTGGGTATGGGAGTCATGTAGCAAAAACTACAACGAATGCACGGAGGGATTTGGGGGAACTTTTCAAGTTCATAAACCTGAGCACCTCCAACAAACTTAAGATCTACAACGCATGCATTCGTTCAAAACTCCTGTATGCCCCGGTGCCTATAAACGCAGTTTCCAAGACCCAAGTCCTTAAACTGCAAAGGGTCCAGAATAAGGCGGTCTACATCATAACAAGAACCCGAAGGAGAGAGATGAGAAGGCAGAGTGAACTCCATGGTGAACTGGGGATGACCCCCATAAACGTGGAGCTTCACCTGAGAGCAACTAAAATCTGGGACAAAGTGCGCCGGCACCTCCCTCCCGAGTTTGTACTCAAGCACATTGACTTTGATAACATAGGACGAGCAATACCCTTTAAAAGTAGTAGACTTCTGATTGACAATCACGTCGACCCAAGGTTCACTTAAACCCCACTTCACAACACAAATCGCAAACAAAGCCAAGCGATATTAGTCACTATATTAGCAATTGCTAATATTTTTTTCTAAACTTCCCCAAAAATTTTGTGCGAAAAACTCGCCAACAAATTCAAAAAACAAAATAAAAATACAAAATAACCATCAAAGTCTAGGCGTAAACTACCCGGACAAGAAGATGTAAACCTTCAACCAATCAGGTAGAGAGCAATAAAACCTGCTACTACAAAGGCTTGAATGCCTTCTACATACATATATAATATATATGTATACAAATATATTTATCATAAATTATATTCAAAACGCAAAGAAAGCCAGATATGCCATTTCACCAGGGATCTGTCTTTCACACTTTTTTTCGACATGGTGTAAGAGTATATGTAGGTGAGGGGATAGAGAAAGGGTGTGTGGATAGACAGCGGAAAGTAGACCAGTGGAGAAAAGAGAAAGAAGTGTGGTAGGGTGCAAAGTGATGCTAGAGCCTGGTGATCAGGCCTATCGCTTTCAATTTTTTGTGTGTTTTGTAGTTCCATTGTGTTTTATCATTTTATATATATATATATATATATATATATATATATATATATATATATATATATATATATATATATACATATATATATAATATGGCGTTCAAGCCATGTCTTAAAATTAGTTAATGTATTTGGTTATAATGTGCGCATTTGTTGTTGTGTTGGTAATTGCATTAATATTACTTTCTATGTGTGTTTAGTGTCTTTGTTTTTTCGTATATTTTGTAATGAGTGTAGTTTGTGTATTTTGTTTCTTCGTGGATGTCTTGTTCGGTGAGTTTCAGTCCTCATCGGTAGATTTTAGTCTTCTTCGGTGAGTTTTGTCGATATCGGAGAGTTTTGTCAAAATCGGTGAGGTTTCACAATTTGGTTAGCTTCGTCTTGTTTTGGGTAAAAAACGTCTCATCGTGCGTAGAACGGCACTTCTGCTCCGCCAGCTAAAGCCCTGGCAAAGCTTGTAAATCTGGCGCGACTTACAGCTCTTCTATTCTGGTCAATCATTTGGACGATTTCACCATCCAATTCACGGTTGACCTTTTCCAGCATATTACTTGTCCGTTCTTCTATGATAACGTTAATGGGAGTCAACCCCGCCTCCCGGTGCAGCTCTTGATGTCTTTTTCTTTCCAATCTGCGTGTACCTGTAATTAGGTACGCGCATTTGTTCTGCACCACTTGTAGTCTCCTCTCCTGTGTCTTTGAGACACACGAGAGGGCGGAAGCGGTGTATAGCAATGTCGATCTTACTAGTGCAGTGTAGATCTTTTTCTTGTTGCTTTGGCGAAGATTTCTGAACATATATAGAGTCTTGACTGCAGCAGTGGCCTTGGTGCTTCGTTCTTGGACGTGTTTCTTGTACCCGGTTGAGGTGATCTTCATTCCGAGTCACACTTCTTTTCATTTTCGCTTTTCTATAATTTTCCCAATTTTACCCACTATTTCTATATTCCTCACTTTATATGTTCAATGTTCAATGTGCAAAACTGCTTATAGAAATGACAAATAATAATATGAAATAAGTCTTATTTCAGATTTTTAAAAAAAGAAAGAAGAAAAACTACCACCTACGCTGCAGCAACTGCAAATGGAAAACCCGCGACACCACCAACACAAACCACAACTGTGAATATATAGGGAAGCATGAGGCCAGACCTAATTCTCTGCATAATGCACGCACACCTCGTAAGCATGGCGAAGCCAGGCTCATATACAAACGAATTAAACACCATGCTGGAAAAAAATGGGCTTAAAAAATGTGGTTCCCCGAGAACCCTCCTTCGAGCGAGCTATATGGAATCAACATGAAACAAGATGAGACTCCGAAAAACACGAGCCCGGAAGAAGACGGAGCTGATATGAATGCCGATTCTGAAGAAGAATCTACCGACAAAGAAACCTCGAAAATCACCCCGGAAAGACAAAAACCAAAACCAAAACGCAATACTAAAGATTTGAACATCAAAATTTACGGTCCTCACGAATACCCGTTGCCTAAACAAATCAAACAAAAGGAAATCGTGGACGGACTAGTTAAGGGAAAGTACAGGTGGGAATATGAGGCAGACACCGATGAGACAGAGGTACACAATGCACTAAAGTAAGGCATGATATACGTCATCCCTGAATCGTGTCATAACATCTCAAAAGGCGAATTAAAAAAAAAACGAAATGGACGCACTCGTTACCCAGGCCGCCCGGAAAAAAACGAAAACAGGAAGAGACCTCAACAAATACTAAAAAAAAATAAAATTGATAAGTACCAACGTAAAATTAAAATCTTTACACTAAATGTTAACGGCTAGCAAGGAAAAAGAATTTCATACTCAAACATCATAAGAAAAGAAGATCCAGATATAATCATTTTGACCGAACATGGGCTAAACACAGAGATCGACACCATAAAAATTCTAAATCATAGATTTATTACCACAAATTACACACAAACAAGGTACGATTGTGTAGCAATTGGCGTTAAAACTGGAATCCACTTTACAGAAGTAAAGGTCTTAGAAGAGTCGTATCTGGCCATAGTAATAAAAATGACTACAGGATATCTAATCATAGCCGGGGCATATCAGCCCCCAAGACGCTCGTATTTACCAACTCTAAATTTAATCAAACTCTTTCGTACACAGGCCTCAATCATACCTACAGGTGACATCAATGCAAGATGTAGAGAAGCAGGCTACACAAGACAAACGGAGCAGGAAAAACCCTTCAACTACTAATACAAAGGAACCAGTTAAGCAGGGAAGGACCAGACTTCCCAACTTACTTAACAGCCCAAACCTCGACAACTCCTGACATAGTACTGATGAACCCAAACTTCAACTTAAATCACCACACAGAACCAGGCATCGCAACCCCATCCGACCATTTAAGTATGATAGAGACCATTTCAACTTCACCCATTCAAATTAAAATTCCACAAAGAAGAGCCATCAGCAGAACAAACTGGAATGGTTACAAAGAGCACTTAAGTACATTAGAAACTGGATCTCTAAACAACCAAGGAAGAGAAGAAATAGAAAACCAATTAAAACTAATAACCGAAAATATCATTGAAGCAGACAGAATTCATACCCCAATAATAGAATATAGAACCCTACCTGCTCCCAGATGGAACAGCGAAGTAAAGGAAATGATGGAAGAATTTCAAAACTTAATTAAAGAAATCACAGAGATACAGAAGGCTAAATGCTATCAAAAGATAGATAGATAATCTTATTAAAGAAAAGTAAAACCAAGTTTGGAATAATATAATAAATAAAATAGATGTCGAAGTAGATCCGAGGAAATTCTGGAGAGACTACAGAAAATTACGAGGATCTCAACCAAAGGAAAATATAAAACTAAAAATACAGGACAGGGAAGTGCAAAATAACGAAGAACTCCAAGTGCACTTCCAAAATCACTGGAAAAAAATATTCTCGATAACACCAGAGGAGAATCAAGAATATGATATGGAGCACGAAGAGGAAGTCCTACAAGCCCTAGAGGTGAAACAAGAACGCACTGCACCATACATACACGTCGACGAAGAGAGAAACCGCCCCTTGGGGAGGGAATGACCTTCCCAATGGCTGAATATAAAACAGTCCTAAAATCTTTCAAACAAAAAGCACCAGGTCAAAGCGGGATAACAAAAGCACACTTAATAAATGCTCCAGAAAATGTGCATGAATCGATAGTGAGGATCTTCAATGCCTGCCTTAATATTGGGTACTTTCTCCACACATTTAAGCAGGTAGAGATGATCTTTCTACCAAAGCCGGGCAAACCAAAACACCAAGTCGGAAGCTACCGCCTGATCTCGCTCTTGGAATTTCTGGGTAAAGTCCTAGAAAAACTCCTAAACGACAGGTTAATTGAACACCTAACGGATAATAACCTGTACAACCCACAACGGCACGGGTTCAGGAGTAAGCGAGGAACGGAAATTGCGCTGACGATAACAACCGAAAAAACTGCCACAGAAACAGCGCGAGGCAACATAGTAGATATAGTACTCCGTGACGTTGCTAAAGCCTTCGACAAAGTGTGGTTACCCGGCTTAAAAGCTAAGATCTGCAGCCTTAACCTGCAAACAAATGTTTGCAAAACATTATGCAGCTACCTGGATGAAAGAAAAGCCGTACTCCAAATAAACGGCCAAACAGGCGACCATATAAACCTGAAAACAGGAGTCCTCCAAGGAGGTTGCCTCTCTCCGACTCTGTATTCCATTTACACAAGAGACCTTCCGCAACCAACTCACGAATGTGCGATGTACATACAACTGGTGGATGACATCACACAAATAATCACCAGCGACAGGAAGAACCCCCGAAGTTAGCTCAAAGAACAGCTAGGAAGATAAAAACCATCAATGACTACGAATGAAGAAATAAAATAAAAACAAACAAAGACAAATTCAAAATAATACCTGTAGAGAGAAGAAAATCAGCTGCAGTAAGAGTCGATGGAGAAGCATATCCATACCCCACGGAAGGAGGCGTCCTCGGTCTAATGTTAACAACAACTGGGTACAGCAGCCACATTACACCTATAATTAATGAAACAAAAATTACCATGTTGGGGCTGTACAGATTCAAAAACCTAAGTAATAAAAACAAAAGAAAATTATACATGGCCCTAGTTCGTCCCAAGCTCCTTTACCCAATAGTACCAATGGATACAGTAAATAATACACAATTAAAGAAGATCCAACGCATTCAAAATCAAGCCACAAGGTTCATCACTAACACAAGAAGATAAGACTACATAACATCCGAGGAACTCCATCGAAGATCTGAACTGGAACCCATAAATTTAACCCTAAAAAAAAACGTTCAACGAAACTGTGGGATAATATAAAAAAACATAATTCCCCAAAACGAAATCAACCAAATAATAATACCGGACAGCGAAATCTGGCATATAAACTACAAAAATCGTTTTTACGGCATCGTAATAAAAACCTTAAACAACGTAAACCCGATATATAAGTAAAAAACAAACAATATTACCGAAGAAGACAACCAACCATACAAACAATATGTGAAACCGAAAAAGACAACCGACTATGAGAAACCCGATGAGCCAAAAGTCAAAATATTAACTAGAGTAACAAAGAAGAGTACCGCTAGAACTTAAAAAAAAAGTAGCACAAAAAACAACAAAAAACTAATAACTACAAAAAATAAAAGTGCTCGATTGAGCAAAACGAAAACAAAGGCTTGAATGCGAAATTATTATTATTATTATTATATCTCATAAACTTCACATTGAAAGCAAAACAAAACAAAAAGGAAAGTGTTAACCAGGCAACCTGGTACAAATCATTATCATCCTCATCTCATCGTTCATCTTACACTCATTCTCATCCCATCAACACATACTCCTTACGCAATATTTTATATCTATCCTATCATTCTCTCCACATTCTAACTTTGTACTATCTTGAATCTTGAATTTTTCAGATTTAAAAGTAGTAGAATTTTTATTTTTTTGGGCGGGGGGGATATTTATATTTAATTTTGAAACGAAAATGTTGTTTTTAGATTTAGTTGACGTTGTTATAGAAGAAACGATCCCTTTTTTTAGTGCAAATCAACGAATATTCAGATTGGATTATTTCTAGAAAGGATAAATGTAATTACAAAAGTACATAAAGCTTCATTAATAAGTTTCAATTCAGTCTTAAAAGCACATTTTCAAGTACAAGACAAATTCGGCAAAATCCTAAAAGTTTAAAAATAATAGCATATCTTTTAATTAGTTACCTATATATATGATTTTAAAACAAATTGCTACTATTTTCATCATATTTATTATTTTTCTAACTAAAAATAGGAAATTATTAATATTATTTAAGTGTTCGTTGTTATATTTTTAACAGTTTTACACTATTTAATAGCTATTAACACAAAAATTCGCCGTTTGGACAGCCATCTAAATACCTACGTCAAGCTTGGTAAAGCAATTTCAAGAAAAGCACAGATAAACATTAGCCATTACTAATTCATTACGAAGAAAGAAAAAGACGTTACTGGCAACTGAAGAATAACTCAACTCCTTTCATCTTAACTTTCATTACTTCTTATTTTCATCTATCGTCTCACACACCGTTTAGCCTCCCACACCAAAAATCCTTCCTTTAGGGAGGTACTGGAAAAGAGAGATATTAATACTTTTAGTCCAGTTAAAATTTTAACAATATGACTGCCTAAACTTCTCCCCTCGCCCCTGGGCCAAGTGCCTTCACTGATGAAAGCTGTCACCATGACCTCGTCCCAACTATGCAAGGCAGTAGCTTCTGCATAATTGGGGGTACAGGTGGGGGGGAGGTTTGAGGACTAGCCCACTGCCAGAAACCCGTACCAGAGGAATTCCGGATACTGGGCTGGGCTGCAACCTCTGCAGGGGAGTATAAAAACGCCGTCTGTGGGGTCCCCCAAGACCACTGAGGGACACACAACCGTCTAAGTGTATGGTAGGACGCAGCCGCGGTTTTTTAATTCCCTCGAGGAGACGGCACCCACGGCTAGCGACGGTTTATTCCGCGCTAGTCAACAAAGAGTCCGTTACTATTCAACCCTCGAGAGGAGCCCACCCGGAACCATCCACTCATTATCATCATCCTCACTCTTGACAGCCTAATCAGCGGGGCCTTGACCTACGGGTCGGAGGGACAGCCCCCACAGTTACGAGCACCAATGTGAACACCATTGAGTACACAAGACTCCAGTTGAGAACTGAGCCTGGCAGACCCAAACCCGAGAGAGGGACCCTCATCGGAGCACTCTACACAGAGATAAAGATAGTGGTCATCAAGATCATAGATGTCCCAAATGGATATATAGTCCTGTGCCACAAACAGGAAGACATTAAAAAGCTAGTGACGACGGAAGGAACAATCATTTTAAGTAAAATCAGACTACAACCAAAAATACCTCTACAGCTTCAGGCTAATCGCTCATTCATTTGCAGAAAAGTCGACCTTTATGTGGGCTCACATACCTAGGAGGAGCTAAAGGAAGAACTCGAGTGGGAAAATCAATACTTCAAAATAACAGAAATAATCAAATTTGGACAACACACTCATGTTTTTAAGGTGACCTGCACAGCATCCGAAATAGCCAATAGGGCGATGCAAAACGGCCTCTTGGTCTTTGGAATGAGAATTTCCCTCAAAAACATACACACGGAGAAATTCACAAACGTGCAAATATGCTTCCAATGCTACGCGCTGGAAAAACACGTCACCAGAGACTGCCCAAACAAAGACAAAAAAATCTGCTCGGAATGTGGGAGCGAAAGACACAATTTCCGTGAATACAGGGAGGCCACAAAAAAAGTGCATAAAATGCCAAGGTCCAGATAGGACAATGGCAGTAAACTGCCCAAAGCGGAAGGAAATAATAACAAGAAAGGAAAGAGAACAAACCCAGGCAAGAGGAAAGATCAACAATCAAGCATATTCACAAGTGGCCAAGGCAACGGTAAATGAAATAAAACAAACATAGGAACAAAAAATAAACATAAACGTAAATGAAGGAACAGGGTTAGACATATTGGCCTGTATTATGTTCGCACATATGCATAATATTGCCCAACCTGGAACCTTTGCGGACACACTCAACCTTCTCCTCGAAAAGAATGGAGTAAGTAAAATGTGGTTTCCTCCCAACCCTCCATCAGCTCTCATATACGGAGTCACGGCAGGAAAGACTCTCCAAGTAAAAGATATGCTCGAAGTGGGAGCCGCAATGGGAGAGAAAAAAGTGACTGATGAGCCAGAAGAGAACACAAAAGAAGAAGTTGAAATAGAAAAATCGGACAAAGAATCTAAAAACAAAAAGAAGAAAAAGAAACCAAAGAAAACAAAACAAAGACAAGACACGGAAGATACAAACGATTCGGAATCTTCAAAAGAGACGGAAAATGAAGAAGGCTGCAGGTATGAAACCAAAGACTTCAAACTCAGAATCTTTGTACATGAAGCCTACCCCTTACCAAAGGGGGCCAAACCCGCCGACATCAGAAAAGGGCTGGAAAAAGGCACCTTCAAATGGACATATGTAACTGAACACGACGAGAACGCAATAGAAAGACTTATATGGGAAAACCGCATTAGATTCTTCCCCAATGATATTAAACCTCTAAAAAAAAGAAACGTTCGACAAACTTACAAACGGAAAATACCAAAACCCAAAGGAGAAAACAAAAAAAACAAAATTAAGATAATGGACAATACAAATAGAAAACTAAAAATATTATACCTGAACTCGGACGGATGAAAGAATAAGGCCATAAAATATGGAAACATATTTAGACATGGGGTAAAACACGACGTGCCCATAAAAATAACCAATTATAATGTACTAAAAAAGAACCCAACAGGAGACAGGTTCGATGGCGCGGCTATCGCTTTAAAAAAGAACCTACACTACACTCAGGGACGAGAGGTCGACGAAGCCTACATGGCCGTGACAGTAGAAATGGAATAATCTCCCCTCACTGTTGCTTTGGCCTACCAGCTCCCCGCCGCCCCTATGTTCCAATCCATTCAGTCATGGAAATATTTAACAATAGCAATCCTACCATACTACTAGGAGACCTGAACGCCCGCTTAAGGAAATCAGGCTAGCGAGGAATGAACAATGCAGGACAAAATTGGGAATTATTGTTGGACAGGGGAATAATCCAAAGGGTAGGCCCAGACTTCCCGACATTCATCAGAGGAAGATCCGCCACCAGACCGGATATAATTTTAACAACCCCTAACTTTCCATACAATATCTATATGGAACTAATGCCAATCCCCCGCAACGATCACATAGGAATCCTGGTCATGATCAACCAGAACCCCATAATGATTCCCATAACACCAAGGAAATCATACAAAATGGCAGACTGGGAAAAATACACCCGAATTCTAGAAAGATACCAACAAACAGATCTTAACGGGAAAATCTAGAAGATCTGAATAACATAATGGATAATCTGATTGAGACAATGATAGAGGCCGACAAACAAGCAGTGCCACTGACAAAATATAAGACCTTACCACACCTCAAATGGACAACAGAAATTGACAGATTGATCCCGGCGGTAAAAGTCGAAAATAACAGACACGAACAAATAGGCCGAGGAGCCACAATAACAACCGAGGAAATCAAAAGCATTATAAAAACATTTAATCAAAAAACACCAGGAACAACGGGACTAACGAAGTTCAATTACGAGAAGGCCCCCGAAAACATTTTGAATAGCATAAAAGAACTATTTAATGTTTATCTAAATATAGGCGCCTTCCCTGAGAAATTCAAATTAGCAACGATGGTGTTCCTACTAAAGCCGGGCAAACCCTAAAACCTGGTCTCGGGTTACAGGCCATTCTCCTTGTTGAATTTCCTGGAGAAGGTCTTTGAAAAAATAATAAACGAAAGATTGGACACCTTCCTAGAAGAAAACGAAAAACACAACAGACAACAGTTCGGTTTCAGGAAGGGAAGAGACTCCACAATGGCCCTAGCCATAATCACGGAGAAAATTGCCCAATCCACGGCCAAAAAAGGATACGTCGATGTAGTTCTTCGTGACGTAGAAAAAGCCTTCGACAAAGTATGGGTGGAAGGACTAAAATACAAACTCCTCCAACTTAACCTCGGCAAGAAAATGGAGAGGATTATAGCCGACTATGTTTCAAACAGAAAGGCAAAAATATGCATTGAAGGACATGAAGGCCCCACTTTCGCCCTACAAACAGGAGTCCCACATGGGGGATGCCTAAGCTCCACCTGGTATTCCATATTTACCGCCGACCTACCTGCCCCAATCTCACCTAACAGTTTAAATATTCAATACGCAGACGACATAAACCAAATAATCCCGACAAACCATACAAATCTAAGATGGCAGGCTCGTATATCAGCACGAGAAATAAAAAAACATAAATAATTACGAAAAACGATGGAAAATTAAAACAAACGTGAGGTCGAGCTTGACTTAGGAAAGTTGGTCATTGCAACCGGATATCAACCGACAAGGAGAGATGTGTTGCCTATTCACACTCTCACTGGCCTATTTGGCAGAAGAGCCCCCACCATACTAATGGGGGATCTAAACGCCAGATGACGAGAATCTGGTTACAGGACCTTCAACCGTATAGGGAGAAGCTTGGACCTGTTGCTGGACAGAAATATTGCCCAGCAGATAGGCCCCGACTTTCCCACCTATGTCAGAGAACGATGTGCCACAAAGCCAGACATCTGTCTGGTGAATCGTCAGCTACCGTTCAATTACTACATGGAACCAGTCCAGGTGTCATGTAGTGACCATATAGGGATCCTACTCACTATCAATAGGAACCCTATACAAGTCCCTATACACCGCCGTGGCAGTGGCACGAATGCCTTCACGCGGTATCGGTACCAACTGGCACGCACCGACTCAGGAAGCTTGTCACAGTCGAAAGTGACGAAGAGTGTAGGGGTGGGCCTCGAGACCCCTCCTTGTTTTCTCATCACACGTTCGACCTTGACCGCCCCATGGTCGGCCAGCTCTAAGGTGATGCCCTGTATGGAGTAGTCAACGAGTTCCCTCGCATAAACTACTCTTTTTTCACAAAGTTCATGGTAGAGTGCGGCGTCACACTCACCGGGGCGCCATAACGTGTCTGAAGAGCACTTATCTTAGCCGCCTTAACGGGATTCGCCGCATTCGCCAGAAGGCTCCCGTCCGAGAAACGGGTCACCTTCGGCTCTCTACCAATTACACTAGCTAATCCTCTCCTCTGATGGATCATGTTGCCCTTGGCCAACATGGTGCCATCAGCGGAGCGAATGATGAGGAAGCGTTTGAAGTCAGCGGTCTTGAAAACGCCAGGTAACCTCTGAATCAGGGGCCCCGATGTTATCGAGGCTCCACCCTGCGCACTGGTATTTGTCATAGTCGGGGGCCCCGCACCCGATGGGGGGGGGGCAGAGTGGCTGGATATGCCGATCTTGGCTTGTTCGCTTGCCAAAGTGGCAGCAAACCCATCCGTCCCGGCAGCCCCCGCGGATGGAGAGGAGCCCCGAGTCTTCTTAGACTTTTTTTTGTTTTTTTTCTTTTATGGAGAGGAGGGCGGGGAATGAACCCGCTTCTCAAATCCGCCGGTAGGAGTCCCCTCTAGATGGACCGGTCTCAGCCAGGTCTTTCTCTGAAATGGAGAAAGTCCTGGTGGTCGTAGGGGCACCGGTTGGAGGAGATCGCTCCCATCCTTGTTCTGTCTCGGAGACGGCATCCCTCTGAGGAGGACCTTGCACAGGGGCGGATTCGGGTTCGGTGCTTGGCGCCGAGCCCTTATTTCCCATCATGGAAGGCCCTACCGTCTGAGGCTGGGTTGCCTCAAGGACCATGTCTATCACAGGAGGGTCCTCCAGTTGGCCATCCCCTCCCAGGACATCGCAGGTCCCGTTGGCAGAGTCACCAGTCATGTGTGGGGAGGCACAGGCCTTAATCCCGGCAAGGTTTAGTATTCTTGCCAACAGGTCTTTTGAGGGAAGCGAGCGAAGGGGCCTGGCTTCCCTCTCCCCCCTAAGGGGGGGTTTGCCCTACTGAGCCGCTTCAATGAGGGGCGGTCGGCAATGGGCTGCCTGCTGGCTTTATTGGCAGTCCCCTTAGAAAGAAAAGGAGGGACCACTGCTGGAAATAGGGAGGTGCCCGAAAGCACCTCCAGAGAAGGAAGTGAGGGAAAGTCCCCTACACCCGTAGTCGTAGGAGAGGAGTAAGCCTCCTCTCCGGTTAAAGAAATATGGAGGGTCCCTTGCGCAAGCACAGGGTGGGGGACCTCCATTTTTTCTGTGGAGCTGCCCGAGGACGGCTCCGTTGTTGTTACAGGGGAAGTTAAGGGTTGGGTTTTTTTAGGTGTTCATACATGGATATGGTGACGCTATTTTTTTCACGGGAAGCAATCGCTCATCACCTCTCGCAGTAGCCCACACTGCAAGAGGTGCTTACAAGCCTGGCAGAGCCAGTTGCCGCCATTTGGTACCAGCCATTTCACCTGGTGGCCTGGCAGTCCATCGGCATGGCGGTTCCACCTTGAACACGGCGTAAAATCAAGGATAGACGGTGAAGTGAGAAGGAAAAGGGATGTGAGGAAGGTATGGGTGGGGATGAAGCAGGTTGTTAAAAAAAACCTTCCCGAACCGGAGCTCAGGGGTTAGGGAACATTGCCCCCTCCCCCCTTAGCCCCGATCCGGGACGCTTGGCTTGAGAAGGTCAGCATCTACCCTGTGAAATTAGAGGCTGACCAGAGAAAGTTGTGGGCGAGGTTGTATGAAAAGTGACGAAACACAAGTGTTTTGAAGAAAGGAGAAAAGGCTAAACTGGGGTCGGATGGGGTGCTGAATCCCGTCAGCACAGCGGCCAGGATGGCAAATCGCCGCGCCCCTTACGGGGACATCGAATAGCAAAAAGCAAATAAGGTTTATCTTTATTATACACAAACTAAATATGTAAGCTAACATAATAAACAGTAAATAATTATAAAAATTAAATGATTTTACTTTATTATAGAGTAAAAACCTATGAGTAATATAGTTCGCTTATATGTTCGCATAAATACTGGAAAGCATTGGTTCCAAACCTATCTCGCCCCATCGAATAGCAAAAAGCAAATAATGTTTATCTTTATTATACACAAACTAAATGTATAAGCTACGAGTAACATAATAAACAGTAAATAATTATAAAGATTGAATGATTTTTCTTTTTTTATAGAGTAGAAACTTATCATGAATATAGTTCGCTTATATGTTCGCATAAATACTGGAAAGCATTGGTTCCAAACCTATCTCGCCATATCATTTCACTTAAATAGGTTGCTAATAAATTTCTTCGACAACCTCGCATTTATTTAATTTTCTGTTTCTGTTTATTCCAATATGACTCAATAGCTTGGGTCTGCACACCCGTGTGAGGATCTACAAAGTTAATGCTATGATTTACTGTCCTGTGCTTAAGTCCAAGATCTCGTTGAATATGGCGATAAGATTTCCATTCATCCGTGTGAATAACAGAACCGGATCGTACAACAGCATCCATTATTCCAAGAAGCGTAATGGAATCTCTGCCTTCTACAATTTCCATGTAGCCAACAGCTGGAGTGAAACTAGTGTCCACTAGTCCAAGAACCCAAATGGGTTTCTCATTTCCTCGTCCTCTGTGGTGGTGCTTTACTTTAGGGGCAAAGCAGGATTCATCGGCTTGAACAATGATGACAGTTCTTTCGTATATTAACTGCAATTTGTACACTTTCTTGGATGCACCACATATACTTTATGTGCAACCAAACACTTAATTTCAAATTGGACTTCTCAAGAAAAGATCCTTTTCTGATTGAATTAACACATGCTTTATACTTTTGGCACTGTCGATTGTAACAACGCCACTGATAGCCGTCTTTCAAAGATTTACGCTTACACAAATTTAACTGCTCGTTGCAGTAAATACAGTTCATTTGGCATCTTCGTGTACTAATAATGGCATGAGTGTATCTCAGTAAAAGTTATTAGCTGCCATGGGTTAAAATTAGGAGCAAAAAATACTCAAGTCACCTTATTCACTAATATACTACTTATAGGCTCTAAATTCGCGGAGATCTTATATTTATAGAGATTTCTGGGCATATTATCAACTACATATTTGTATTTCCAACTTTTATGATTTTAAATCGTATCTTTTGTCCTATTTTTTATCATTTGGACTTAATGTAGATTAGATTATGAATAAGCTTTATACTTTTAGAATTTTATCATTTGGATTTTATGACGTCAACTTTAGAATCTCCAACTGTAGAATCTGCCACCCAACAGATCTGCGGGGCAGAATCTCAATAATACAAATCAAATTTTACCCTAATGAAGTAAATGGCTATATTCCATATAAAACAGAAAACTATGTATATGAATAAGAATGAGGATAAACCTCTCCAAAATATGCAATACGTAAATTATTGTGAGGCCGACTACCTAATGTTCATATAAAATCAACCGAGTCAATGTCAATAAAATAATATACAAATATCTTTTTTATCTTTGCATTAATTTCTTTGTATTAATATTTTTTAATCTTTATTTAGTAATTTTTTATTAAAAATTATAAGAAACTGGTTACAATGGGTAATTACTTAAAAATGATTTTTGTCAAATTGCAATAGTTTTTTTCTTTGGTTTTTGAACTTGTATTTCTCTATCGTTTTATGTTGTTTTAATAAACTGAACGTGGGTTTGTATATTAAAATAAGCGAAGGATCTTTTCTGTTTGGCGACAGGCGGATGTTTTGTACCAAATTTTCACCAATAATGCAGTTGTGAGTACTGAATACGAATTTAACATTTATTTTTTGGAGAATTGAAAGGAAAAATTAAAAAAAAAAAAAAAATTGGTAATACTTCCGATTCGGGGCGCACGGTAGGGCTACAATATATCTCTTATGACGTCAGACGGTAGCTTCAGATGTGACCAACCACGTCGTTATATTTTTTTCTTGTTTTGGGGATTTGTAACTTTTAGTCTGTATTATTTACTAAATATCTGCGCCTCTGCTCGTTTATAGTTTTTTTCTAAGTTAGGTAAGGTTTCTTGATGTCTTTTATTGTTTTTTTGTTTTGTTTTCGTATTTTTTGTTTGCTGCGAACGATAACAGCTTCTTACTGGTAACATCGTAGCTTATAAATAGGACCAGTTTCTTTCGTTATCGCGTTTTCGTGCTCTCCATGTGCTTCTTTGTTATTCGAATTCGGCTTTACTTTGTATGATCGCGAAAAACTTTTAGATTATTTAGAGGCGCATAAACTAATCAAGAAACCTATAAAAGTAAGAATTGTTTGTTATTAGGTTAGGTTTTTCTGCCAGTAAAAAGCTGTTGGGGAGAAAACCCCCCCAGTAAATTCAAGGGGACTGCTTGTGGGGGAGATATCACTTCAGAGGAACCACCCTGCGATGATCCTGAGTTTCAATCATATACAAAAAAATAAAACGCAGTAATTGTTCACATCTGACGCTACCGTCTGACGTCATAAGACATAGATTGTAGCCCAAAATTGTAGCCTATAAACAGCGCCACCTATCGTGCGCCCCGAAACTGAAGTGTTACCCAAAATTTAATGCGCACTAGTTTAGAACATTATTCTATAAACAATTATATACTGGGGGGCTGTGCCCCTCAGACCCCCCAATTGATTGAACTCAGGATCATCGTAGGGGAGTCCCTTCGCAGTGCTAAACCCTTCACGAGCAGTCCCCTTGAATTTACTCCAAAAAGGTGAAACATATTGGAACACGGACGAAATAGTTTGCCTCCCATTGTACGCGCCGCGGATCGTAATGTTTACCGGGCACTGAAATGAAATGAAATGAAATGTAAAGGAAAGTGGGAGAAAAAGAAACAGATCGGCCGATCCCTGTCCCCCACCCCCACCCGGCACTCACGAGTGCCAGTACTCCCTTGTAATCCTCCGAGTCCCCCACACTCGAGTCTGGGACTCGCAGTGGGAAGGACTAGGAGAGGGGGGGGGGTGAGAGGGAGAGGAAGAAGAAAAGTTAAGGATAGAACAGCGAGAAATATAGTCTGAGACAATATAGGTGATCTACGCAGTCACTGGCCTTACTACAGTTTAACGTGGGATCTGAACCACGGTGTGTATCTTCTTTTCTTTTTTATCTCGGTCTATTCATTATTTTCTTAGGTCCCCTGTCCCTTGTGTAAGTTGTAGGCCCGGTAAGTGTGTGTTTTGATAGAGTGAAAGTTCTTAAGTTGAAATGGAAGGAAGTAAGAGGTTTGCTTACGGTTGCAATGTTGCCTGGTGGTCAGGCTAATCTTTGGCAGTTTGAGAAGGTATTTAAGTTAGAATTTGTGTGAGTATTTGTTTATAGAGTTGTTTTTGAGTAGGCTTAAAAGTTTCATGTTGTTCATTGGGTCTAATTGTCATGGCGTTCAACCCGTTTTTAGCTTTAATAAATTGCTACTGTTACACATTCTCTTTCTAGTACATACTTTTCTTTCGTATCTTTTTATTTTGTTTCCAATTAAAAAAAAAATTAATAATAATAAATTACAGATCTACTTTACCTGTTTTATTCCTGGTTTTATCGGTTTTTGGTCAGCTTATTGTTTGGGAATTTCCCCTTACGTGTATAATTCTTCCATTTCTCTTTCCATTATTTATAAGCTATTGCGAAATAGTCGATGAGTTCTCCATCCTTGTAGGTGAACTGGTTGGTTAGGGAGTTCTTCTGCCATCTCCTCTTGGGTTTTCCTTATCATTTTCTTTGCTCTTTTTTCTATTATTTTGTTGATTGTAGTAAGTTTTGCCTCTCTGTGTAAATCTCGTTGATTTCTTCGCTCCACCCGTCTAGTATTCGTTATTATGTACACTGATTTGTTCTGTATCCTCTGAATCTGTTGTAGGCTAGTCTTAGAGATAGTGTGCATTGCCACCGTAGGGTACACTGAAGCCGATTTCATAATTGTTTGGTATATTTTTCTTTTGTTCTTTAGGTTAAGATTTCTTAATCTGAAGAGTAGTTTGATTCCTATTTTCCCTTTCATAATTCTGTCTGTTACGTGTTTCTTGTAACCTGTTTTTGAGATGGTTAGGCCTAAAACTTTGCATTCGTTGCTATATCTATATCTTTCACCTTCTATGTCGATATCTGCTGTTTTTTTCCCTATATACTGGTACAATTTTGAATTTGTTTATGTTTGTCTTAAACTTCCATTTCTTTTCGTAGTTGTTTATGGATTCACTTTCAGTTGCTGTCATTCTTGCTGGCATAGGTCCATTTCGATAGAGGCAAACAATTAATTGTGTCAAGTCGTCTGCGTACTGTATATTAAGGCTTCCCTCGTTTATAGTTGGAGGGATGTCCGCCGTATATATTGAATATAATATGGGACTCAAACACCCTCCTTGCGGCAATCCTTCTTCTAGCTTGAATGTGTTTCCTCGATACTTTTCATGTTTTATGTAGGCTTATCTGTTCATTACGTAGTCACAAAGTATCCACTCAATCTTAATATTAATTTGCAACCTGAGTATTTTGTATTGTAATCCCTTTTGCCAAACTTTGTCGAAGGCTTTCGATACGTCTCTGCACACTATGTCAATGATTGCCTTTTCTCATTTGGCTTTTGCTATCTTTTCTATGATTACACTTAGTGCCATCTCAGTGCTCCTTTTTTTTGGAATCCAAATTGCCATGTGTTTAGGCAATTATTTTCGTTTAGGAATCTCATTAATCTATTGGTTATTATTTTTTCGTATACTTTCCCGATGAAATCTAGCAGGGAAATCGGTGTGTAAATTAAAGTAAAGTAGAAAAGGTGTGGAAGGTGAGATGGAATAGATCGCCCCTTCCCTCCCCCTCCCCCTCCGGTCATCCTAATATGACCAGAAGGGGAGGAGAGGGCACTAGGCCCTCCCAGTCTCCCCTCTCCCTCCAAAGTCCTGTTGGACTTCTGGATATGAGAGAGGGAGACATTGAGAAGGACAGGGAGAGGAAGAGGAAAGAGAAAGCGGATAGCAAAGTTTGAAGTAGTGTGGAAGATTAAAAGGAGACCAAGGTGGTCGGCGGACCTACAGCTTTACATGGAATCCGAACCACGGTGTGTACTATATCCTGTCCATTCATTCAATTTCTCGTGCCCCTGTCCCACGTATGCTGTGTTAAACCCAGTGGGAAGGATTCGAAGAAAATGTAGATGGAAAAGAAGAAGTATAAGATGTGCAATTGAATGCAAAGTATTCGCATAGGTAGGCGTTATTGCGATAACGATTTCGGATTATCCGATATTTTTTCCGCGTTATCGATTAATCGGTATCGCCGTTACTTTGGTTCCAAACTAGCGATAATCGATAATTTCAGTTCAGTTTTTGGTTCCAGTTTAGCACAGGGGCGAGCCGCGCGTGCCTTGGAGGCAGAAATATGTAGGTCGGAGCTGTGAGGAGAACCTCAAAACCTATGAGGAGATAAAGGAGAGCCTCACCAGGTAAGAAACTAAGAAACTTTAGAATTCAAATGAATAGAAATAGTTGCCTGAGTATCAGATTTATCCTTTATGTTCGTTTATGTCATTTTTTAAAAAAATCTGTGTTACTATTGCTGTGATGTGGCGTTCAAACGTTGTTTTCCTTCACTGGTATAAAGTTTTCTCCTTTCTATTTTATTATACCTGTTTCTTGTTTATCCTTTTATGTTTTTTTATTATTTCTAGCTTTTTCTAACTTTGTTTACTTACTCCCTCTGTATGTTCTCATCATGAGAACATTTCGTCCTCTTCTTCGTTGATCTTTGAAGTATAGGTGGGGAAGTCTCTACGTGCTCCCCCTTCTTGTCTCTGGGTGATCATGGCCATTACTTCTTCTTATATTTCACGTTGCGTGGTTTGGATGAGTTTCTTGGCCCTTTTTTTCTATAATCTGATTGATTGACTAAATTCTTGCTTCACGATGCAAATCTTGCTCGCTTCTTTTCTCTATTCTTCTTTTGTTCGTGATTATCAAAACTGCCTTGTTCTGTATTCGTTGAAGTGCGATAATATTACTTTTGAGATTGTAAACAATGGTATCACCGGGTATACCATTTTTGACTGAATTAAGGCTTGATAAATTTTTTTACTTTTTTTTTTCTTTTAAGTGCTCTGAACCTAAATAGTAGCCTGAGTCTCTTTCTTCCTTTATCTACTCTTTCTCTCGCATGCTTGGTGTATCCTCTTTTTGTAATCGTCAATCATAGCACTGTAGCTTCTTTTGTGTATTCGTATCTGTTTCCTTCGATCACAATCTTGCTGAGTCTCCTCCTGTGAATTGGTACGATTTTAAATTTATTCCTGTTGGTGCTGATCTTCCATTGTTTTTCATAAGCGTTGATTCGTCGTATTTCTTCTGCTGTCAATCTTGCTTGCATATCAGGGTTCCTATAAGGGCAGACGACAATCTGTGTGATATCATCTGCGAACTGTATATTTAGGCACCCGTATTTAACTGGTGGAGGAATGTCCGAGGTATATACAGAGTATAATGTTGGACTCAGACATCCTCCTTGCCTAAGGCCAGCCTCCATCGTGAATTTATCTCCATGGTAGCTTCCCATTTTTATAAATGCATTACGTTCGGTTATGTAGTTGCAAAGTAGTCTCTCCATCTTGCTCTCTAGGCGTAACTGCAATATCTTATATTGCATTCCTTTCTTCCATACTTTGTCAAAAGCTTTGTACACTGCCCTGCAGACTATATCAACGCTAGCCTTCTCACTTTTTGTTATTTTTTCTGTTATGACCGAGAGGGCCATCTCCGTGATTCTTTTCTTTCTGAAGCCGAATTGAAATTTATTTAGAAGGTCATTAGATTCCAGGTGCTCATTTAGGCGAGGGTTCATAATTTTCTCGAACGTCTCCCCGATGAAGTGGAGTAGAGATATAGGTGTATATTCTCCACTTGTGTAGTAGTCTTGCCAGCTTTGTGTATGAAAATCATTTTGGCTACCTTAAGTTCTTTCGGGATTAGCCGGTGTTAAGGTTGACATTAAATACTGAAGTAATTCCCTGCAGTAGTTTTTCAGTCCCTTGTTCGTAGTCACTCTTGGTTAGCTCTAATCTACCCGGTGCCATCTGCTTAAACTGAGCGATTGTATTTTTCAATTTTCGGACGATAATTCTTGCGTCATTGCCGTCCAAGATGTCCCTTGTTGCATCTACATTTCTGTAAGGGATTATCCTGTCCGCTTATAGTTCGAGTTGTCTTGTGATGTTTCGTTCGAGCTCCCTGTCGAAGTTTTGATTGTCCTCTTCACTAATGTTAAAAATGTTCTTCCAATGTTCTCTAAATAGTTGTTCTATTGCGTCAATATCTTCTATCTTATTGCCTTGATTATCCTTCAGGATCATCTTCTTGTCGCCTGATTTTCCTTTCATTTGTTTTATTGTTTTACACAATTACTTAAGAGAGGTAAGAAATATATAGGCTTAACCAAACCTAACCCACCGTGAGATGTTCGATTCCTACTTATGTAAATTTATGTTGTGAATACGCAATAGAAGTGAAAATTTGTCTAAAAACATTATTATGGGATACTTATATCTAAATACAAATGAGTGTGCAAAGAATTAATAAAGGAAGTGAACAACAATATTGGGAAATAATATGGCAGTTTAAGTTTAAGTGCGTTTCATTTCCATTTCGTGTTTTTTTTTAAATAAATTGGACAAACCAAAATTTATAGTCTGATATTTCTTTTTCTTAGATACTTCCATTCATTTGTCCAAAAAATAAATGTTGTATTCGTATTCAACAGATCCGCCTGCCACCAAACAGAAAAGACACTAAGTGAAAATCTTAAAATAACTAAGCAAGATGCGTAAGGACGTCCATGCGTTAAAGAAAATTTTAGAATTTGGTTAGGCTTAAATTGGTAAGCTCCCCCCCCCCACCCCCATCCAAAAGCTGTAGCCTCAAACCGCGTCCACCCCGGAAAACCTTTTCGAGGGTTAGAATCGCCTGGGCGTGAAGGTTTGAGGCCATTAGAGAGTAGCGCTGGCCAAAAAACCCATGTTTCCCCCACCCCTGCGGGGGGAGCCTCGGATATATAGGGCTCGTCTTCCAGGTGGAGATACAGAGTTAAGGAGTCCCGGCAGGATCCAAGAATCATTCTCCCTAGTTCCAAGTCAGGTGCTTAACAACGAAGCAAAGTGACGGCTGAACTTTTCGTGTCGAGGGAATTAGCCAAGCTAGTGAGGTATTTCTATTTGACGATCGCAACCGAGCGATTTTTCCGACTTCACTCATCAACTCCTGTAAAAGCCCTCCTAGCTCCCTCCTCGTCTTCGGGTGGCCGGTATACTCTTCCCTGGACCGGATGTTATCCCCCCTCCCCCTCCTTGGAGAACCTTCATCACGTCAACTTCCCGCTCAGAAGCTCCGAGTGCCCTCGCCCTCACGTTTATTGCCTGCAGAAGACATCCATGAAACCTTACCCTGACGTCTCACCCGAAGACGTCAGGGAGGTGCTTTAGGGCACCTCCCCAAAATCGGTGGCAGTCCCCCCTTTTCTTTCTAAGGGGACTGCCAAGCAAGCCAGGAGGCAGCTCATAGCTGACCGCTCTCCAGTGAAGCGGCTTGGTAGGGCAAACCCTCTTAGGGGGAGAAAGGGAAGCCAGGCCCCTTCGGTCGCTTCCCTCAAAAGACCTGCTGGCAAGAATATTAAACCTTGTCGAGGTCAAGGCCTGTGCCTCCCCACACAACACTGGTGACGCTGCCAACGGGACCTGCGATGTCCAGGGAGGGGATAGCCAACTGGAGGCCCCTCCTGGGATAGACATGGTCCTTGAGGCAATCCAGCCTCAGACGGTAGGGCCTTCCTTTGGGGGGAATCCGGGATCGGCGCCAAGAACCGAACCCGAATCCGCCCTTAGGAAAGGTCCTCCTCAAACAGCTAGGGTTTCCGGGGCAGTACAAGGAGGGGAGGGATCTCCTCCAACCGGTGCCCCTGCGAATACCAGAACATTCTGGATCTCGGAGAGGGAACTGGCTGAGGCCAGTCCATCTGGCCTAGGGACTTCTGCCGGCGAAGGTGAGAAGCGGCTTCATTCCCCGCCCTCCTCTCCAAAAATAAAAAAGAACAAAAAAAAAAGAGTAAAAAGACTCGGGGCTCATGTCCATCTGCGGGGGCTGCGGGGACGGATGGGTCTGCTGCCACTTTACCAAGCGACCAAGCCAAGAACCACACATCCGGCCCCTCTACTCCCCCGGGTGCGGAGCCCCTGAGTATGACTAAGACCAAAAGTGCACAGGGTGGAGCCACGATAACATCGGGGCCCCGGTTACAGGCATTTTCGAGCCCACTGGTTCAAGGGCAACATGATTCATCAGATGAGAGGATTAGCTAGTGAAATTGGTAGAGAGCGGAAGGTGACCCGTTTCTCGGACGGGAGCCTTCTGGCGAATGCGGCGAATCGATCCGAGGCGGCCAAGATAACTGCTCTTCGGACACTTGATGGCACCCCAGTGAGTGTGACGCCGCACTCTACCATGAACTTTGTGAAAGGAGTAGTTTATGCGAGGGAACTCGTTGAATACTCCATAGAGGACATCACCTTAGAGCTGGCCGACCATGGGGCAGTCAAGGTCGAACGTGTGATGAGAAAACAAGGAGGGGCCTCGAAAGCCACCCCTATACTCTTCGTCACGTTCAACTGTGACAAGCTCCCTGAGTCGGTGCGTCCTGGTTGGTACCATTACCGTGTAAAGGTACTCATGCCACTCCCGCGGAGGTACAATTACTGTCACCGCTTCGGCCATAGAAATTGTTCTTGTAGACGTGCAAAGTCGGGGTCACCTGAAGTCTGTGTAAATTGCTCGAAGGTCGCACACGATAAGTTTAAATCGTGGGTGGCAAGTGTGCCAATTGCAGAGAGCTGCACCCTGCTTCTTCAAAGCAATGGGCTGCATATCTCCTTGAGAAAGAAATCCTGGCTGATCAGGCCTAGGATCGAATCTCATTCCGCGAGGCTAAGGACTTGGTGCTGGTGCGCCAGGCTCTGCCTGGGACGTCATATACCTCAATAGTTAGAAAGGCACCCTCTGCTCCTGGCTCATCCAGGCCAACGAGCACGGTTGTTTCCGTGCCCATTCGGATCCCTTCTGCGGTTTCTACTCAACCCGGGCGCTCCCCTGGTAAAGTGGCGGAGAAAAGAGCTCACACCCAGCCCCAGCTAAAACCAGGGATCCCCCCTTACTCCAGCGTGAACGTTTCCCGTTTTGGCGAAACGGCCACGCGCCTCCACAGAGTCGTTAGACTCGCAGGAGGCAACACCACTGAAGGTGGTTGCCAGGCCATCTTCCAGGGTTCCTAAAGCTGTCCCCCAAAAGGAGGACAGCAACAGAGGAGCTTCAGCTTCTTCGCCCACGCCTAGTGGTGGGCTGAGTGGCTCGGAGACGGTGGTTCCTCGAAAAGAGGGTCCCCCGCCTCCGAAGCCGCAAAGCCCGCCTAAGGTTTCGAGGGGGAGGGAGAAAAATACTCGCATGGCGAGCCCAACCTCCTCCAATAAGTCCTCGATGGCGACAGCGCCTTCAGCGATTTGTCCGGCCAACAGTACCCGGGGTTCTGCTTCGGGGAAGCGTATGGCCATTCCCGTGAGGGTATTCTGTTCGAAGAGGGCGCCCGAGTCTCCTCCGAGCTAGGCCTGGAGGGCATATTCCTTCAATGGAATTGCCGTGAAATCTTGACCAACTGAGAGGAACTGCGGAGGCTCACCTAGTCCCGTTCCCCGTTAGCCATTTTTCTGCAGGAGACCATGTTAGGCGGGTGCCCCCTGCCCGCCCTCCCGGGGTATAAGGGTCTTGCGACCCCACTACCGTGAGATGGCCGGGCTGGTAGATGCGCGGTTTACACCCGGCATGATGTCTCTGTTCTTCATATCACTTTAGATGCCTCCTTTCAGGCAGTGGCTGTGCAGCTTCACCTGGATAGGAGGTATACTCTGATTTCTGCGTACATTCCACCGTCATAATGACTTTGACGAGGGGGACTTCCGCCGCGTCGTGGCACGGTTGCCGAGGCCCTTTCTCTTGCTTGGAGATCTGAACGGCAAGCATCCTCTCGGGGAGATTACTCAATAAATCTCAGGGGACAAGTCCTTGCCGATCTGATCGAAGAGCTTGAGATAGGTGTCCTGAATATGAATGAGTTTATGCATCACTGCCCGAGAACCGCTTCATTTTCTTG
Organism: Ceratothoa steindachneri; assembly: GCA_963969495.1. Lineage (NCBI taxonomy): Eukaryota > Metazoa > Arthropoda > Malacostraca > Isopoda > Cymothoidae > Ceratothoa > Ceratothoa steindachneri. The sequence goes on from OZ018333.1 coordinate 41,042,256, forward strand.
CCTTGACCTATCTTTGTGCTCTTCGGATGCACAGCCTGATTTTGATTGGGGGGTGGTCGATGACCTCCATGGTAGTGATCACTTTCCCATTTAAATATGATTTTTAGGGCAACTGCCACCTGAGAGCCCACCTCGGTGGTGCTTGGCGCGGGCGCGGTGGCCTGCATTTCAGGAAATGACTGAATTCTCTATCTCAGTCGAGGAGTTTAGGTCGGTAGATGAGGCCGTTGAGTTCTTCTCCGGCAACCTTATCGCCGTGGGATTGACTACTATTCCCAGAAGGTCTGGCCGTTTTGCACGCCGACCACTCCGCCGACCACTCCCATGGTGGTCGGCCGAGTGTGAGACGGCACTCAAACAGAAGCGTTATGTCTACATGCACTATAAGCACCACCCGAACGATTTTACTGTCGGTGAATTTCTTTAGGCTAGGGCTAGGTTCCGGTATATTTCGAAGCACGCCCGCTACCCTTCTTGGTAGGCATACGTGTCATCACTTAACGGGAAGACTCCTCTAGCAGAGGTGTGGAAGCGAATCAAAAGGATTTGGGGCAAGTTCTCGCAGGCCCCCTCCCCTCCCGTTCTCCAGGAGAATGGGACCGCAATCTCGGACCCCGCGTCCGTGCCGGAATCCTTCGCGACCGCATTCTCTAGCCGGGATGCTGCTCCGCCAGCATTTAATGCACGTCGTCATTTCGCGGAAGGCCGCCGGCTGGACTTTACCTCCAGAGGCGGAGAAACCTTCAACGACAGGTTTACTGTGAGTGAGTTGTGCTCCGCTCTTGCTTTGTGCGCGGACACCACCCATGGTCCGGACGATGTCCCGTACGCCATGCTTCGACACCTGGGTGAGCGAGGCATGGCCTTTCTCTTAGATTTTTTCAACAGCATCTGGGTGCAGGGCCTCCTCCCGGATTCCTAGCGAATCGCTACTGTGCTCGCCTTTCGCAAACCGGGGAGAGATAACTCTACTCCGGCCGGTTTTTGCCCAATCTCTCTAACCTCTTGCATGTGCAAGTTGATGGAGAAATTGGTAAATGTTAGATTAGCCTTTTTCTTGGACAGCGAAGGCCGTCTATCTTCTATACAGTGCGGTTTCCGCAAGTTTCAGTCCACGTCAGATGCTCTGCTCCGACTGGAAAATGCCGTCTGCAAGGCCTTCCTTCGTAGACAGCACTACGTCACGGTGTTTTTCGATCTGGAGAAGGCCTATAATACTGCATGGCGATACGGTATCATGGAGACTCTCCACACGATGGGGGCGAGGGGACGCCTCCCAATCTTGATATCTGAATATCTGAATTTTTGTGAGATCGTCGATTCCGCATACGGGTGGGGAGCGCCCTCGCCGGCCCAAAGGAGCAGGAGGAAGGTGTCCCCCAGGGAAGTATCCTCAGTGTCACACTCTTTGCCCTGAGTATCAACGGCATCACCTCGGTGCTGCCGGTAGATGTTCTCACTACGCTCTACGTGGACGACCTTTCGATCTCTTTTGGCGTGGCCCAGATGCCAACTCTGGAGCATCGACTCCAACAGGTATTAAACCGCGTCTCTCTTGCTATGCCGAAGCGCACAAATTTCGGTTTTATTTGGCAAAGACTAAGGTGGTGCACTTCTGCCGCCAACCACGGCTCCACTCCGACCTAGGTTTGTTTCTTAATGGTGTGCGCCTGGAAGTGGTTGAATCGCACCGTTTCCGCGGTCTTGTTTTTGACCGACGCCTCACCTGGAAGACTCATATTCGCAGCCTTAGAGTCTGTTGTACCCGCGCCATGGATATTATCCGTTCTGAGACTTTCAGCGCTTGGGCCGCTGACAGGACTACTGCCTTACTTTTTTATCGATCCTTTGTTCGTTCGAAGCTCGACTACGGATGCGAGTTTTATGCATCCGCAGCCGAGCGTTTATTGCGGAAGGTGGATTCAATCCACCACACCGGCCTTCGCCTTGCGACCGGTGCCTTCCGCACTTTCCCCATTGGGAGCCTGTTGGTCGATTCTCGGGAGATGCCAGTCACTCTAGGCCGCGTACACTGCAACACTCGCCTGTACGCGTGAGCCCGGCGCCTCCCTTACTCGCCAACAACTCTCACTGCATCCGCAGCTGATCTCGTCGGTGCCTATTTCGCCGATAGACGCCAGACATACCCTAAGCCCCTCGGTTTTAGGGCCAGGAAACTCCTTTGAGAGCTAGGTATAGCTCTCGGGCCGGTGGCTCCCCTGGTTCTATCCAGGACACCACCCTGGAGGGTACCACATTTGGCTATTTGTCACCACGGCTCTGCTCCCAAAGCTTGTACAACGCCGGGAGTATTGTGATTGACATTTTTTGGAGCACACCTCGCGTCACGCTGGAACTGTGCCATTGTATACGGATGGCTCTAAGTTCGAAGAGAGGGGTCGGCTTCCACGCCGACCGGCGGCGTTGAGCGTGCGTCCTAATTGTCATCTTCCCTTTTTACCTTTTTTTCAAATTTTTATTTTAATGTAGCCTAGAGCTAGGCTGTTTGTTTGCGCCAATTTATGCCCAAGTGGGCAGTCGCCAGATAGCCCCTTAAAAAAAAAATCAAAGGAACTAAATCCCTCATTACTCTCAATCTCCCATTGTAACCATTCCCTAACCACGGTTATCAAATTTGTATTCGGAGCTTAAGTCCATCTTATTTATGTACCCATATATATATATATATATATATATATATATATATATATATATATATATATATATATATATATATATATATATATATATATATATATATATATGTATATATATATATTTTTATTATTGTCGTTCCTTTTATTTAGTGTGTATTAAAATCTATTTTTGTAATTGTGTTTGTTATATTACTTGGTCACGCTGGTGCCGCTCTCTATTCAAATCGCACTCTTAGAACAATAACAGTTGTCGCCTTGCTTGGCCTACCTTAGAGCTTGTGTGCGCATATTCCGTACACTTGGCCACACCTCGACATATAAATATAATAAACTTTGATGCGATTCCTATTAACAACATGGAGCTAGGTGTTTTTAGGGTAGACCAGACGGCCTTGAATGAAGGAAATTACTGCCGAATCATGTAGTTACACAATTATATCATCATAATTAGAAAAGAAATATTTTAAGTGTTTTACAAAAATGAAAAAAGATCTTAACTACATAAAACCCCACGGAACCGATTCTTTCAATGGATTCAAAATATATATAGCGAAAATTGCGCTCAATCTATATTTTGCCATAACCTCATGATTAGAAATTTGCCCAAATTAAGTAGTATAGGTGCTTACTTAGTAGTGAAAGTGCTTACGTGGCCTAAGCTAAGTAAGCATTTGCGTATTTTTTTAATAATTGAGATTTTCGTAACAAAGCGCATACAAAATTTCCCGACGAGCAGAAACCAAACAATAAAACCACAAACAGCGAAAAACCATAAATATAACAAAAGTTGGAATGCAGTTAATATGTTATATAATAATAATAGCATTTATATTTTTGGGTGTGTGGAGAGATATGATGGAATAATTTTCCTCATTTACATCTGTATCCTCCAGTATCTATTCACCTTCACTTGTGCTATTAATATATTTTAAGATTCTCGCCTATTTTAATATACAAAACACAACTTGACTTGATGGAATAAGTGGTGAAAATGTGTAGTAGTTGTAGATTGTTATGAAGGAAATTTCTATTTGCCCTGGAGCAGAGGGCATCCCAGGCATATTTCTTTTTTCTGTTTTTCTTCTCGTCCTCCACTTACGTTGGGTCAGCACTTTGGGTCAGTAGTTGTTAACTACTCTTGCCTTGTTTAGTTTTTTAACTTTGTTTACTTTTGTTTTATTCTTTTGTATATATATATATATATATATATATATATATATATATATATATATATATATATATATATATATATATATATATATATATATATATATATATAAATAAATCTCTATATAAATCTTTTTCCTCCGTCGATAGACATTCAAGCCTTTCAATTATGATTTTGCTAACTCGTTAGCTTTACTTTTATTTCTCTTTTGCTTTTAGATTTTGTTTTGATTTCGCCTTTGTGGGCATTACGCCCCATTTTACTTAAATTGTTTTATTTCTTTTAATGTGTTTGTTGGGCACTACGCCAAGTTCAGCTTATTAAAAGAACCTAAAAAGATAAAGGAATACAAATTTGTAAGTACAAGATTTTAATAAGTTAGCCATTATTATTAATTTATTTTGAATTTAATATTATTGCTACCAATTCAAGAAGAGTTTCACTTTAAACCATAGAAATGTATAAAATTTAAACAATATATTTGAATAATAATTTTTATCATTTTTAGTTTTTTTAGTTATTATAAACATTCGGTTTCTTACCACTATTTTTATTTTTAATGGTTTATTTTGACAAGGTTTATCCTTATTTTAATTCGTCTATGAAAAGTTGTTCTTTCTTTAGCTTAAACTTTGTTTTCTATTATGAAATATATAATAAAAATAGGCAAATAATTTTTCATCTATTGTATGGCTAAATTTATAACATTTATTGAAACTTCCAAAAGGAAATGTATTCAAAAGTTAGAAGTGAAAAGTTTTCCTCGATTTCCGTTTGTAATGTAAATCACTTTCGAGTACAAGCGCACAAATGTATTCCCCGATCATGTTTTCATTGTTATATTGATGGACTTTTCCTCTGAGTCTGCCATTCCGTTATTGTCCTTCGATATGTCAAGATGGGTATCAAGGATGTGCATCTTCAGGAACATCGCCCATCCCATTCTGCCATAGTTTTCACCTAGTTCACAACCAGTTCCACTTGTGCCACCTTGTGAGGAGGCACAAGGTGGTGCTTGAACGCTTTCCCACCACTCTCACTCCAGGCTGTCGAGGCCGATCCCCACGTGCTTAAGGCAACAAGGCTCCTCGCACACAGAGACAAAGTCCCAACCAGGCAGATCCTGGTAGTGTACGAGGGGCCGCCACCATCCAAGTTGGACCTGAAGAGTACAAACGAGTTGTTGATAAATCGATAGTATTTTTCAAGTTCTTGTAGGTCAGGACAATAATGAGAAATTTCTTCACTATAATTGCTACATGTTGTTTCATCACCTCAAGTATATCGTCATCGACGTTAAGCTCATTTTCATCAATATATGTATTTAGTTGTGGAATGAGGCAAAGGTATTCCTCTCTAACTTTGAATACCATAGTTCAAGTTTCATTTTTATAAGGTCTCAAACTTTCATGACAATGGATCACTGTGATCTCTTTTCCTCGCAGCGCCAAATTGATGGAATTCACGAATTCGAATTTCTCCACCAAAAATGACATGGATAAACAAAAAGCGGACATAAGAGAATTTTGCGTGCATGTCTGGTTTAGCGTCCTGCAAAAAGTGTTGCATTTCTTCCTGCAGTATGAAAACTCTCTTCCTCTTTGGAAAGCCACCTGACGCGTGAGTGCAACATGAGTATTTAAAATTTAGAATCACTTTCTTTGCAGAACTCAGAAAATAAAAGAGAGTTGAGTGTATTCGCTCTAATGAAGTTAACTGCTCAAAAAACTTCACCGAGAACATTGTTGAACACATCAGGCACGGTTTCCATTGTTAAACCTTAGCGATGTAATTGGCAAGGTCCACCTATGGTTAGTCGGGGAGATTTTTGCTTAACCAAAGTTTGAATACCAGAATGGCAACCAAGCATTGTTGGAGCACCATCAGTACACACGCCAATGGCATGTTCCCATTTGATACCATGTGCCTTAAACAATTTGGCCACTTTGTTAAATATTTCCAGTGCAGTTGTTCTGGTGCTGAGGGTTTCGCAAAACAACAATTCGTCCTCCAGGTGCTTGTCATATACATATCGTAGGGAGACACGAAGTTGGGCGACATTTGTTGTTTCATCAAGCTGGATCGCTGTAGCTAGCAAGACTGCAAGGACACAACGCCATCAGCGCGGCGTTGGAAAGGTGTTGAAAACCTCAGCAGCTGCAGGCCTGATGTAGAACACCCCCTTTGTAACCATAATGCTGCCATTATAACTGCCAGACGTAAGAAAACTTATTTCGCTAAATAATTACCTGATAAGCACATTTAGCGTGTACATCTCTCAGACTTAGAAATAAAACTATACCTATTCGGTGCTCTTTAATTCCTTAGTTTAATGAATTCAGGTACATAAATTAAAAAAAAAAAATGCAAGTAAAAAATGGGACTTGGCAACAACCGCAAATAGCCCATAATTCCAACTGAGTGAATCCTTTGCGGCCCCATAGGGGACTCCGGACCCCAATTTGATAGCCACTAGTCTACACTCACCGGACGTGGACTTAGGTGGCACTCGCTTGGGTCACTATGGGTCTCACGCTCTCTGGACCAGGAGGGAGTCAAACACTTCCCCCCCAATTTCGGTGCCTTCGGCGTTGTAGAAATTTTCATTCTGTTCTTTATGTTGGTTTAATTTTATGGTCCGTGACTCCACCGAAGGAAAGGACGGAAGACACCATCAACATGAGAGATGTCACTATCCCCACTACCATCTTTGCTTCAGAATTCGTATGCTCTACTTTCTTGGATGTTGTGTGAGACCAAATTTCTCGTTTGCCGCCAAACAGTCAGGGGAAATTCTCCTTTCACGTAAACATTTCAGAAAGTTTCGGTAAATAAAATGAGTATCTTGATTTTTTTTAACTGCAATTCAAATATATCAGCCTTTATCCGAGCCGAAACTAAGGTTTGACATTTTTGTTCATTAATTACCATTATGAAGCGTGAGTGCCGCTTACTTTGTATTTGTTGCTTTTCTCCTTTGTCCTTAATCATGATGATTATCCTCAATGATCCATTTTAAAATATTATTCATTAACTTAAAAAAAAATAAATCATCCGCGAAAGTGTCCGAATTATTGAATTTTAGACTTACGAACTAATCTAATGGCGGCTTTCAATGAGACATGACCTGGATGATAGCGAAGCTTCGTTGAATGGAGTCAAATTTCTTATCTTCTCATACAAGTGAGATGGATTGATTATATTAGTAAGAGTATCACCGCGTCAACTCGAGAGAAACATGTACTTTGGCTACACATATCTACATCGACATATATATAATTATGTTGTGGCAAAATTTGTCGTGGTAAATCGTCTTTGCCGTGTCAGTATATACCTTTTATTTCTTATTCTATCTACACTTCTCACTCCCATCATCCTTATCAAGTCATCCATTTGCCTCGCTCTTAGTTTCAATCTTTCAATCTCCTTTCATACCATAATTTCATGCCAATTACACTAAAAGTGGTACTAACATACTCTTATACAGATTCCCACCCAGAACATTCCACACTCTGAATTTACTTCCGTCTCACTTTCAGTCACGAGTACCAGTTATCAGTTTACTCCTTCAACATAGACAGAACCCGCCCAACATTCCTCATCAATCTCACATCGCTGTTTCTCATTTCCACTCGAACTTCTGTCAGAACTCCATTCATGAATATATCGAGCCACCATACCGACATCACACACTCAACCTTGGTTTGCACCTTTACCTATATCAAACCAGACATTCCGACCATGTTTTAGGTTAACTTCTTACTTTCAACATAAAACATGTCATACTAGCCAACAGTTCAATCACCCACTCTTGCATCTTAACAGCCTACGATAACACTTTCTTCCTACAGTCTTACGCTCTTTCTAATTCCATTACGCACAGTATACACCATAAATAACTTGCCCTGGATTTGTAAACTTACGATCTCAATACAAAGGCTATTTATAATAATAATAATAGAATAATAATGATGATAATATTAATAATAATAATGCTAATAATAATATTATTATCTCCCATTTAGTATTATTTGATAATAACAACTTGATGTTTTAGTTTTCATTATTTTTTCTATGCTTTAGTATAAGCGGGTGTTTCCATTAGCGACAACATCGACTTTCTCATCCTGTAGGTTGGTGCTCATCATAGCCAACTGGCATGAATAGAGGAGTTAATCGACCGTCCCATCCATTATCATCATTGCGCTCACAGGAAAATACTTTTGGGTGCGCAGCTTTCCCTGCTAGCAGACCCTATCATGACATAGTCCATTTTTTTTTTTACTGCGCACGACCGAAAACGGTGTGGTTATTCTTCTTAATCCATAAACAGGCCAACCTCTCACCCCCACACACAGGCAAATAAATCCGAGAGTGTTTTGAATATCTTTTAATCTTCCACCCAATTTCACCCCTGGGTATAGAATGCCTCTAAATTGGCTTCTTTTCGACTTCAATTTGTTGGCGGCCAAATCCAAGGGCATGGCGCGCCCCTATCATGGCCCCAATTTTGGCCCTGATCCTGGCCCCAAGCAATCGCTGATCGCGGTTTTAGGGCCACTTGGAAGCAAAATTCGAGGTTACGAGAACTTAATAACAGCCCTTCTGTGCCGGAGTTTCTGCCGGGTCGGTTCATTTAACATATACATATATACACCTCATTTCAATATACTTAGACCAGTTGTTCTCAAAAGTGGGGCTATCGCCCCCAAGGGAGGTAGAAACTGAAGGGAGGTAGCGTTGGTCCTCTAATGGGAGGGAGCGTTGGTCTTCTAATGGGAGGAAGCGTTGGTTCTTTAATGGGAGAGAGCGTTGGTTATTTGTTGGGAGAGAGCATTGGTTCTCTAATGGGAGAGAGCGTTGGTCCTCTAATGGGAGGGAGCGTTTGTTCTCTAATGGGGGGCAGCGTGGGTCCTCTAATGGAAGGGAGCGTTGGTTTTCTAATGGAAGGGAGCGTTGGTCCTCTAATGGGAGGAAGCCTTGGTCCTCTAATGGGAGGGAGCGTTGCAGCGAATGTCATTCGTACATTTTTGGAATCGATTTAAATCAAGTGGTTAAAACTAGATTGCCAGAACAAAGTCTTTTAAACTCAACAAAATTAAAACAAGGCAAACAAACCTAAGTCGCGTGTTCTCAAGTATTCTAACTTATGACCGTATGACCCTCATAACTTCCAGAAAGTGGGGTAATCCGACCCATAATTAGTTTTCTTTTAATAATTCCCCGACTAACCATAGGTGGACCTTGCCAATTACATCAGTTGAAAGAGAATGTAAAACAACCTAAGGGGTTCAAATTTTGTTAGAATCGGTCAAATAGTTACGATATTATTACCAAAAGACACATTGGGAAGTAAAATGGTTACCATTCGAGCAACTGACCGACGGGCCGACTGACAGACCGACATAGTAACTCATAGATTCACGCCACTAAAAAAATACCGAAAATATGGTATCCACTCAACTGATGTAATGTCTTCGGTGCCATCTTGTTCTATTGCAAGAATTGATATAAAACAACGTTCAACGTTCTCTTAATAGATGGCTATTGAATAATTACTCAATTCATTGTGAATTATTAGAAACCTGGCAAAGATACCCGGCGTTGTCAGGCCCTAAAAAACTATCTTGAACAAATTAATTTTCTGCTTGAGTTAAATTATGCAAATAAAAGTTAGTAGGTATGAAATATAAGGTTAATTTGAACTTTGAGTAATGGAGTAGTGTATCATGAAAATCTAACAGAAAACGATTTTCACATTACAGTAGTGTGGATGGGCGAGCAAGCGGGCGGGAGCTCAGGCGGGCGGACAAGCAAACGTGATTACGAGAGTGGCAGCCAGAGACTTTAAAGCGCACCTAAAACAGATGGGCGCGAGTTTTAACTAAATAAATAAATTATTCGAGTCTCGGGCATGCTGATAATAGGTATTATCGAGTTTTTAAACATTGCAGTCGCATAAGTGGCCTGACAAACCTTAAATTTTCCACGGGGAATGTTGATGCTTTAATTCCAACTCAAGGCCTCGATTACTTGTCCATAAAACACAACCTACCAACCAGGTGGCATCACTTTTGCCAAATCTGAGTAGCATATGTTACACCCCGGGCCAAGTTACCCCCAATGGTGACCTTTGTTAGCCTTCAAAGCCACTCTAAGTGGCCTTCTATAGCGGTCATATATATATATATATATATATATATATATATATATATATATATAACCACAGTAATAGAAGTAATTTTATAAGCGAAACCAGGTTTCGACGCAGACATCCGTCATTGTCAGTCGCTGCAAAGACGTATATCTCCAATGACGGATGTCTGCGTCAAAACCTGGTTTCGCATATAAAATTAGTCCTATTACTGTGGTTTTATCCCTATAGTTACAGGTACGCTTCTGTGTTTTTTTAGATATATCATAGATAACGAATACTCGATTGGTAGCTTCCGCAAATTCCCAAGTCAGCTGCTTCCATAGTCGGGCGACAGTCAGCGCGGGTGTTTGCCGCCATGCCCGCCAGGCGGCGATCCCAGTCATTGTTACGACTTAGTCTTGGTAAGACGCTGCTGCTATCTTGGAAAATTTTAAAATCATAAGTTAATTGTATTTATTTTCCGTTTTAGGCCTGTAAGCTCTAGTTCTTGTAGGTAGTGAAGACGTGGACTGTCTACTATTTAAGTGAATAAGTTATAATGTGTGTTAAATAAGGGAAGCCAGCATATGATACCCATCTGTTGCTTGGGGAGTGACGCTGCCGCCCACGATAATTGCACTTAAATACTTCCCGTTTTAGTCCTGTTAGCGTGAGTACTTATGCCAAAGCGTTGTTTTTAAGTATCCAGGAGTGGGTTAAAGTTAAAATACTCTGTGAAATATTAATGAACAATCATAATATATGGTGTGACACAAGCCTATAAATTATGTGATATATTTTTACTATACGCTTTCTATGGTAGGGTTGCACCGATAATATCGGCAAATTATCGGTATCGCCCATATCGGCCACGTTGCCTATATATTATAGTCTTGCTTATCGGCTAATCCTATAAGTATTCCAATATGAGCTTCTACAGCACAAACTTCTCTAATGGTGTCTCAGTACCATTACTTTGTTTTTCCTTTCACTTATACTAATATTGTATTAATACTAAAAAGTTAAACTTCAAAACTTCTTGAAATTTATTCAGAAAGAAATGTATAAATAATTTGAATGGTTAATAACTTGAGGGCATAAGGGTGATACTCTCTTATTATAAGTTATGTTCTTATATAAGAACATAACTTATAATAAAAGGGCAACACCCTTATGCCCTCAGCACAGGTGGCGGACCTTGAAAAGCTACCAGAGACCTTCAGAGAGTTGATTGAACTCCAGGACCGCGGCGAGCTCCTCTACCCCTCAAACGAGTGCATCCACATGACCATGGTGGCCGTGGAAGTCTTCAAGGCGATGACAACACCAGGCGAAAGGAGGCCAAGATCCTGGCGGCCTACTCTTCAGAAGAAGTGTTCGTGAGTGTCTCCAAGGAAATAATGGGCAAAGACTTAGGCATGTCCTTGCTGGAATGTGAAAAGGGTTGCAGCCTGGTCCACACCGTTGTTCCTGCCATCGCCAGGTCCCTCTTCTATGTCATGGGCAAAAATATGGTGTCAAAATCTAACAGTGATGCCCATGCAAAAGTCTAAAGAGGAGGCATAAAAAGAGGTAATCCGGATGCACGCGAGAAAGCAACCAGGAGCAAAAGTGACTACAAGAAGAAGAAACTTTCTAGTGAGAAAAACTCCTAAGTCAACTTAAGTGTGCGTAGCCACTGACATTTGTTATGTATCTTTATTTTGTAGGGCAGATATTAGAATCCAGGCTAACCATGAAATAGGTTACTAGTACAGGGTGTCCACACCTTAGATTCTTACTAGCTATTACTTTTTTATACCTATTTCAGAATAATATAGTCGGTACTCACCCATGGGCTATGAAAAAGATTTATAAAGTTAGAAAAAAAAAATTAAATGCGGGGTCTAACTAAATGATACCTAATGGAAATATAATTGTTTGCTAGATTGGTCAAGTGTGGGCCCTGGAAGGATTTCTTCTTTTTTTCTTAATTGATGCTACCTACTGTATTTCATTTATTAGACAATACGTTGAAATATGTTCGTAGTTAAATGTAATATACCCATTTTTCATTACAGTTTTAATTAGAAATGTTGCTATTTTTTTTTTGTAAGTACCTGGAAAAGACCTGAAAACCTATGGAATTTTTAAATTTGATATTAGTAGACACCTTGTAGTATCTAAGAATTCCATTGTATACGGCCTTATTAAATAAAATTGAATTGAATATAACCAACATCGGTTATAAATATAAGGTTTTTATTTTTCATTAAATAGGTCACACTTTCGTTCGTCACGCCAAATCTGTTCGTCGAATAAAAGTTTGACTTTACAGCTCGAAGTACATTGGTCCCAGGGTGCTTCAGGCACAATTTGTGTTGAATATCTTTAAAAATAAAGAAATGAGAACGATTTTTGTTTTTTCCTGGCTAGCCCGACTATGGAATCACCCGATTTTGAGCTACCAATCAAGTATTCGTCATCTATGGATATATATATATATATATATATATATATATATATATATATATATATATATATATATATATATATATATATAAGAAGGAGCAAATGCAAGTTCTGCAGGTGATAACAACCAACACAGGGCTTTCGCCATATTTATTTTCTGCCTTTCAAAACAATTTTGAAGACAGGCAGAAAGGTGCAGAATCCTTGCATTGCAGACTATATAACAATATAGTACAAGAAAGAGAAATTGGACGCGAATGAGCAATGAGACAAGAAACAGGAGGTTTTTAGAGGTAAGAGAAAGGGACATTAGAAGAAGACTAGAGTCAAAGAGAGCAGAGGGCGGCACAATGAAGGCAATCCTTTACCGAGAAGACAGAGATAACGCCAGAGAAAAAAAGTTTGAAATTCCTTCCCGGGATTCGAACCCGGGTCTGCTGATTGCCGGTCAGCAGACCCGCCAGGAATTTCAAACTTTTTTCCCCTGGCATTATCTCTGTCTTCTCGGTAAAGAATTGCCTTCCTTGTGCCGCCCTCTGCTCTCTTTGACTCTAGTCTTCTTCTAATGTCCCTTTCTCCTACCTCTAAATACTCCTGTTTCTTGTCTCATTGCTCATTCGCGTACTATATATATATATATATATATATATATATATATATATATATATATCAGTGGAGACTCCGGCACTCTGGCTGTTCAGGCTTAGCCCGAGTATAAATTTAGTAAAGTGCACGTGTATTTACAAGCTGATTTAATTTCTCCCAAAAGTGACTTCAAGTAAGTAATTGGTAGCAATTCATATATTTTCCTTCAGCGTCTGGCGGTCGAATTAGAGGTGCCCTGTATTTAAATATATAATTCATAACAGACGTTCTCTCACATCGTTCACACGCGCTTGACTCGGGCTCAGAAGTTACAGCCCGAGTTGTTATCTATAATCGTAAAAAGTAAAAGTAATTAAAATTCAATGTTTCTTGAAACAATAAATTTCTATAGAGATTAAGATTCAAATTCCAATCTATGAAAGTTTTTCGTTCTACATTATTCTTAAAGGAACGAAAACCTATCGAGTAACTCGGGCTAGTATGAAAGAGTCTGGTAGGTATAAAAGAATAACTGGCATCTCTTGTCAAGGATCGGTCTCTGGCTAATGTTTGTTGTTCACAGGGCTGCCGCTGCTGTGTTTTTTTCACCCAGATCAGGGTTTATGGGGTTTATATCTGGGTTATTATCTTGCTAATAGAGCATAATCGGGATTTTTCGTACTTCCAATAACTAAGAACATCAGAATTATTGACTATTTACTTAGGAATATCTTAATATCACCTTACAACATCAATTTACGAATAAAAAACTACTGAAATATTCTACGGTTCACATAAACGCATTTGAGTGAGTTGCGAACAGGTTTATTACTTGTTCACCGTTCCAACACCCCTTTGACGGCACTGTGTCGTTGCAGTCTTGCTAGCTACAGCTAGTTTCAGACTTTCAGTACCCGCAGTGAATAGTGCAGTATGAAGTTTTAGTCACAAGATTGTTCGCTGAAGTTAGTTATCATTGGTAAAGAAATATTGTGTGTTTCTTCATGTCTGAGAAAACAGTGTTGAGATAAATATCATAAACTAGTGTATCAGAATGTGATATATTTAATATTCTTAGCTATTATTATAATGAACTTAGTGTGTGTCCGTTTACATTTAAAAAAAATTGTGATTTTTTTGTGCACATCAATTTAAATGTTATGAAATAATAAACCTTTTTCTTTCGTACATTTTCTTAATTTTGTGAGCAAAGCGAACTAGCACCACAGGCCTAGCAAAAAATGGCCGTAGGTCAGATTTTTGCTAGTAATAAATTTGCGTACCTTAATTAACTAGTGAAATTGCGGTCATCTTCAAGGCAAGGCCGGTTCATGGAGCTGCGGGCCCCAGCCCGTATATATATATATATATATATATATATATATATATATATATATATATATATATATTGTATCTCACCCCCACCCCACATTTTCTTCTGCAGAGAGGGAAAGAATTATTCTGAGGAATTCAAAAGAATTGCTCATATGGCTGGGAGGCCTCGACTGAAAAAGGAGGGGTTTCTTTTCTACACTTTGTATTCCTTTTTAAAGAACAACACCAGGCATACCAGTTGCTTAGCCAGTTGACTATTTGTGCTGCCTTCGAGAATCTTGGATGAACTGAGTGCACACCAACTAAGTCAGTCAAGGAAATAGACACTTAAGAATCCATCGTCAGGACTTTCAGGCTATTCAATTTATATATGTTTATTTCTGCTGCACCCAAAAGGTCCGGATTTGGCCCGCGGGCCGCCAGTTGAGCAGCCTTGAACTATACGGTGGACTACTATAACATAATGCCAGACTTATTATACTATGCAGTATGCTCTATGGACGTTTTCTATATTTTTCTTATATATAGTAATATCATAATATATAATATTATTATAAAAAAATCAGGAAAATGAATAATTATTTTGTCTCGGCCTTCTCTGCCTAATGGCAAAGACTTAATTATTACTCATTTTTCACATCCCCCCGGGTCCCCCTGGAGCGCGGGGCCCGTAGCACGTGCTACATGTGCTACCAGGTTAAACCTGCAGTTTCAAGAAGAGCAAAAGTACTTCTTTAGTCATAGGTTTGTTAAGTTTTTGCATTCATTACCAGGCGATGTAGTTAATAGTATAAAAGTAAAGAGGTTATCCTTAAACTCTACAACTCGTATGTTAGGCCACATTTAGAGTACTGTATACAAACATGGCCACCGCATTTTAGACATGATATTAACCAGCTAGAGTCAGTACAAAAGAGGGCGACAAAAATAATACCTTCCCTGAAGCACCTTGAATATGAAGATAGACTGAGGGTACTAAATATGTTCTCATTTGAGAGATGTGAGAGGGGAGATATGATTGAGCTTTTTGAAATCTGTTGTGGGATGGATAAGTTGGATTTTAGCAAGTTATTTGAGTTGGAAGGTAGTAATAGGACTAGGGGTCATCAGATAAAAATTAAATAAACAGAGGTGCAGGTTGGATGTTAGAAAATATTTTTTACCAATAGAGTACTAGATTACTGGAATAGTTTGCCATCTGAGACAGTGAACAGCCCAAACTTATATGTTTTCAAGCACAGATTGAGATCATTATATGGGGAGAGGGAGTTAACTTTTGTTAAGGGGCCAGTGATTTTTTGGACCCGGTAATTGTTAAGATTAGTGGCGCACGATTTTTAGAGATTTTTGTTAGCTACCTTTCTAGCAATCACCTTTGAATTCGAATCTAATGCCAGGCTTTCGCATTGGTAATATTACTAGATTATTAAAAATAGTGGGGATTGGGGAGTGCAACCCTCACTATTAAAGGGTGATATGGGGGCGAAGCCCCCCATTTCCCAATTCCCTTCAAAATCTATAATACAATATGATGTGATTCCAAAAACTGAAAAAACAAAACAAACAAAAAGCACTTTGGGGGAATTTGCCGAAGAAAAAACACTAAATTAAAAACGAACAAACAAACTTGTTATAAATTACAAATATTTATTAATTATACACGAAATATATGGCAGTGAGTCACTTTCTGAAATACCCAAGTATAAAAAAGCGGTCCACGAATTCTTGCAGCTGCAGCAAAACCTTACCCATTGGCCTAACGTAAGTTTAATGCATTTATAGAAAGTTTAACTGAAAATAAAACAAAAATCCTTTAAAAAAATAACAGCAACATAAAGAAAAACGAACAAACAAACCAAAAGCACTAAAAAGAAGCATAGGTATGTCACACGCGAGTACCCAAACATTTGAAAACGGCTAAAAAAGGAGTTTATTTCTGAGTCATCGATTATAATTTAGGCTTCAGAAAAAAACAACAGCGAAAATGAAATATAGTTTATACTCATCTTTAGAAGCAAAAAAGGATCCTTGAAAAAATAAACGCTTATGATTGCTCAATACCAGGGAATGATTCATATCGTTGATTTGTCAGCGGGCAAGCTAAAAAACGCTAAGAATATAGCAAAATTGTAGCAAAAGTGCAAACAAAATCTTGCGCTACTAATCTTAACACTTACACTGTACTCATTCCTGGGGATGCAGTTTTTTATTATTGTATATTATGGGTGATTTTCTAATATTTTCTAATATTTACTGTGTCAAAACCAAGGCCACAAATTCCTAAAAAGCAGAGGCCACGAAAGAAAGGCTACTTGCAAAACAACATATAGTGAAGTGTGCAAAAACGTGGACAAAATGGGAGCAGAATAAGGAATTAATCAATTAATCTGGGCCGTTTGGTAAAATCTAAATGGCAGCCCTGGTTGTGCACGCCGCTGTCGTTATTTGATTGCTGTTATTCTGTGCGTTTGTGTGTAAAGATCAGTTGTGTTTTGCAGGGTTGCTTTATTTTTTACCCTCAACTTAGAAATGGAGAAAGACATAGTTCTACATATTAGAAATAAGCCTTTTGAAGCTAGAAATATTGCGGGAAAACGGGAAATTCTTCGAGCGGCCAGGCCGACTCCTTCCTTTAGCACTAAAGGTAGAACTCTAACATTCCCGATGGTATGAACAGATTGATTGGTTTTGTGAAGGTAGCGTCACAGATAAACTCTACTGCTGGCCATGTTTGTTGTTTCAACCAAAAGCTAATCTGTTGTGGACAGATGACGACTATAGTAGTAATAATAAAAACATCCTGAGGGAATGTAAGTGTCAGTAAATCATTGAGTCATTTAAGTACGAGGGGCCTTCAATAAGTTTTGCGAATCAGTAGGGCAAAACAGAGGAAGGTGGATGGCTGTTTGTGGGGGTGTTAGAACAAGTTATGACAAGTCAGGACCTGCAGCCACACGTCCTGCCTCGTTATTTAAGAAGCAGTAGCTGATCTCAGATCGTCAGTCACAAATTTTGCCACAATGGAGAAAGTTGAGCACCGCGCAGTGATCAAATTTTTGACCAAGGAAGGCAAGAATGCAAAAGAGATCCATGAACGCATGGTTGCAGTGTACACCGACATCGCCCCTTATTATGCAACCATTGCTCGCTGGAATAGAAGGTTCCGCTATAGGCGTGAGTCTCTTGAAGATGACCCTCGTCCAGGACGCCCGTCAGACGTGACCAACGAGGACAATGTGGCCCGTGTGGAGAGGATGATCCGCGAAAATCGACGGGTGAAGGTCGAAGAAATCGAGCGAGAACTTGGAATATCACATGGAAGTGTTTTCAACATCATCCACGACAATTTGGCCATGACCAAGGTCTCTACCCATTGGGTCCCTAGAAAACTCACGCCCCATGATCGACTTCAACGTCATCAAAGTCAACAAGGACAGAGTTGCACAAGCTGTCTTGCGCAAGTGCAGATTCGAGGAGCTCAACCATCCCCACTACAGTCCAGATCTGGCCCCTAGCGACTACTTTTATCCCGCCAGCTCAAGGCAGCACTGCGTAGACGCCGGTTTGGGGACGATGAAGATGTCCAGCTTGCCGTCTAGGAGTAGATTGAACAGCAGTCAGGAGATTTCTGGTTGTCGGGAATTTGAAGCCTCAGGGACAAGTGGCGCAAGTGCAGTGAAATCGAGGGTAGTTATATTGAAAAATAATAAAACACTTTTCCTTATATCTCGTTTCTTTATATCCAAATTGAAAAACTTATTGACCACCCCTGAGGGTATATGTAAAAGCTTGAAAACTTTCGGACTGTACGATATTGTGACATCAATTAGTGAGTCTGCTAAACTAGAAAAAGAATGGCATAACAAAGCAGCTTAAGAAAATAGACAATATTTAAAGCAGTTAATAAATGCAATGTTATTTCTGGTGTAAACAAGAGTTGCCTTTACGTGGACATGATGAAGGAAGTAACAGCCTTAATAGAAGAAATTACCGTGAACTATTGCAGTACTTTCTGAAATCGTGTTTGCTTCTAGACTTTCTACTAACGAGGGGTCGAAACAGTTCTCAGTAGTCTCGAGCACAATAAAAAATGACCAAATACAAGCGATTGGAATTAGAAGCAAAGTTAATTAATCTCCGTTTATGTCTTTACAAACCGACGAAATTACAGACTGTGCAATAGATGCCGTACTATCAATCATGATAAAATATGTATATGAAGACAAAATATGTGAACGATTTCTTGGATTCTATGAAGTGATTGATGATAAAAGTGATATAAGACTGGCTAATATGATCGCCCCTGCGTTCACAGACTTACGACGGAGTAGCTGTAATGGCGGGAACGGTAAACGGAGTAGAGAGGATTTAAACACGTCCACTTCATTCACTGCTATGCACATAAACTTAACTTAGTCTTGAGTAAAAGTGCCGAGAAGGTGAGGGGAGTAAAAATGTTTTTTTCTCATTTACACACATTTAGTAAATTTACATCTTCGAGTACCAAGCGGAAAAAGTGTTTTCAGGCAGTTTAATGTCAGTATTCCATCGCTGTGCGAATCAATTGGTGTTATAAGTAGATCAAGAACTGTGTCACCCATAAAACTCTTGTAGGAAAACTTGAAAAATGTCTTCACAAGTATTCTAGACCCTAGTGAAAAGTGGGATGAAGATACACTTTGTCAAACAGACAATGTATTGGCGAAGTTGAATGATTTCACATTTATCTTTTTTATCAATTGCTTTCATAACATACATTCTCACTCTAGAAAAGTCTTTTATATCGTACAGTCTAAGCTACTTGACATAAAGCACGGTCAAAGTAAACTAGATGACTCCATTCATTGTGTTGAAGCTTAACGTAAGGAAGAACATTATGGAAAAGTTCTACGCGATACAGCTGCGGTCATTGAACAGGCAGATGAGTCCGATCTTCCTCCTGGAAAACGAGTCAGAGGTGCACAAATTAATTACAAAACTACCTAATTGGAACGAATTGATAACATTCTAATGTCCTTATGAGAGAGATTTTCTGGCATACAGGAATATGCATTTTTTCATTACTAGACGTTAATAAGTTTGAAGAGTTTGCTAACTCATTTCCCATGCAACATATGGACTCTCTAGAAAACATATCCCTGTATTTTTGTCTGTAAGAGCTTAGTGAACGAGCTAAAATATATGTATATTGAGTGATTTCAAAAAGTGTAAGTCAATCAACTCCATTTTAGAATTACTGTATAAATTGGAGTTTACTTCCGCTATGCTGGAATGTATTAAGCTAGTGCTGACCATCCCCGTAACATCAGTGGCTAATAAGAGAAGTTTCTCAACGTTTGAAGAATCCGCTCATATCTGAGAAGCTCAATGGCCCAAGGACGGCTGTCTTCACTGGCTCGTATTTCCATCGAGAAAAACATTTTGAACGACTTGGACAAGAAGAATGAGCTGCACGCTAGGATATTACACCAGTTCGCCATCAAAACAAGACCACTGAAGTTCATGTATAAATAAAGTGACTAATTTTTATATTAAAACTATATTTCTGTCTTATTGTTAAATTATCAGTGCACACATAAATCTGCGGTGTGCATTACGTCCGTCTCTTACCTTCTTTTATACATGTGTCTTATGCGAAATCTGTGATGAACCTGAATGACGCTGATGACGTGGAGTGAGTCGCCTCTGATATATATATATATATATATATATATATATATATATATATATATATATATACAGACTTTCGGAAATATATATTATATGAGTTGACGACATTATTTTCGGCAAGTGTTTTTAGTAAAATTAGTTAGGTAGATTACGCGTATTTTTTTTCTGTTCATCGATAGCTTTCCTTCCTCGATCAAATTGAGTGATCATTTTTTTTTTCAGAATTGTTCGATTTTTCTCAAAACGAAGCGGCCAGTGTTCTTAACATTCTGAGTCTATGTACTGAATTATAGAAAATTTATTTAATTATACAAACTTATATTCATAATACAGCTAATAGTATAGTAAAAAATATAGTCAGCTCGCAGAACTATATTTTAGGCTAGATTATCATAAACTTCTTTAATGTAATAACATGAATTTATGCTAACGTAGTATAAAATAAGATTATTTGTATGCATAAAACATGTTTACAAAATTTGTATGCACACATATTATACATATGCAAAATGTTTTATTTTTTAGTATAAAATTAATATAAAATGTGTTTTGTATGCCTAAATATTAGTCAGAAATGTTTTTATTTCTATTACAATTAAAAACATTCTTATATTAACTCAACTTTAACAAAAAGATGTTTTTGCGATGTCACAAAGCAAGAAAAAGCGTCGTCAATATAATTTTGAATCGAATATCTCAGCTATTGTTTCGTACCTTCTGCCAATCAACAACTTGTGGTTTATTATGTGCACATATATTGTCTAATGAGGTCATGAATCACTTACGCCTGAAGGAGCACATAACTTGTGTGCCATTTTGCAAGAAAATCCATTTACTCTTCAGGATGACGAGGCAACTTTCTCAGATAATAACGCTTTGCTGATGACCTATGGTCATTGTACGTCATCTTGTGATATTCCCAAAGAATTTTTATTTCCCTCAAGTATTTGGAAACATACCCTAAAGGGCAGATGATTTGAAATCACTTTAAGGGTATTTATATATACAACATCTGTATAATCTAAACTATGACCTAAGGAGCAGAAACACGAAACCTGACAAAGAATTTTTATTAAAAGTCAGACAAAAACAAAAACCCCATGAAAGCATTAAGATGGGCCAACCAAACTTCAGGATAATGTGGAAGCTATAAGAATGGAGGTGGGCAAGCAAGGTGGCAACATTACAAGACGTTAGATAGAGCATAAACTTAACGATTGGACTGCCCTTGAGAAAAGACGACAGAAAAGAAGATTAAAAACAAGATGGAAAATCTTAAAAAATAGGCTCAAATTTGACCAAATTGCACAAGACTGACACAAATTGGGAGGATAAGAAAAGGCTTGCTTCAACAATAGGAGGCAAATGCCTGAAATGATGATAAAGAGCATTTGAGTTCCAATTATATTATAACTGCCGATATCATTGATTTTACCACTGATGTAGACCCATTCTTGGTTTGACGGTATTATGAGTTCACGAATCTGTTGAAGAAGAAGAACATGGCTCCACACATTTCGACCGTCTATTGTGTACATCACCGTCATACTCTAGTGAAAGAATTCAACAAGGAGGCAAATTTGAGCGGGAGTTAAAAACATGAAGCGAATTTTCAGCTGGACTTCAAAAAGGAGGCAAATTTCACCTAGAATTTAACAAGAAGGAAAGTTTAGTTGGACTTCAACAAGGAGGCAAATTTCAGCGGGAGTTAAAAACACGAATCAAGTTTTCAGCTGGACTTCAACAAGGAGGCAAATTTCAGCGGGAGTTAAAAACATGAAGCAAGTTTTCAGCTGGACTTCAACAAGGAGGAAAATTTTCACCTAGAATTTAACAAGAAGGAAAGTTTAGTTGGACTTCAACAAGAAGGCAAATATCAGCTATAATTCAATAAAGAGTCAAGTTTAAATTAAGTTTGGAGTTCAAAGGGAAGAAATTTCGATGGAATTTGACAAGGAGGAAAGTTTCAGTTGGACTTCAAAAAAAAGGCAAGTTTCAAATGGAATTCAACATGGAAGCGACGCCTTTCGGCTCCCTAACGGCATCCTCCCCCAGTACCCACCGTGTTTGATGAGCCAGAGGAAGAAGGAAAGGAGCGGGCAGTGGAGGTATAGGAGAAGAAGAAACATGGGTGAAAAAAGAAATCAGTAGGAGAAAAGAAGTTGATCTAAGTTGAACGTCTTCCTACAAGCAGTGAGGTATAAGACAAAGAATGGAATATTCCATTATTTGCACCTACTGATTAAAGTGGAATCCGAACCACGGCCCCTAATTCTTTCATTTGTCAGTCGTCTTTTATCTATCCAGTCGTTAAGCACAAATCCATATTTGGCTTTATTTGCTTATAATGAGTTTTTTCTGTTTCTATCAAATGTTTCCTCATGTTGTTATCAAATATGTTTTCACATTAGTGAATTTCACTTTATTGTGTCACTTTTTTTCTCTGTAGTTTGTTTTTTTTAATTATTGAAGTCTTTATCGGTTTATCATTTCCTTTTTCTTGTTTGGGAGTCTTGTCTGATAAGATCGTCTTAGTTTGGATAGTTGTAATAGCCGTGAGTTCTTGTCGTGTTCTGGTTCATTAATTTCTTTCTTTTTCGGTTATATCAGTTTCGTGGGAGCTGGATCTACTCTTGGATGCTGTCACGCTTTTCTTAAATCAATGGTTCATCATTACCCCTCTATTTGAAAATTTGGATGGGGAAGGGGGAGCCATTGGCTACCATCGATCGTTTCAGTTATCCTTGTTTATTCGTCTACTGGATCTCTTGGTTGGTTCAGCTACACCAGCCTTATAATTTCTATATACAAAATCTTTGAATGTGTTCCGGTGTAAGGTGACGCAGTCACCGGAAAAGATTCCAAATTTGTGACTGAATAGTAATTCCTCAATAACATCCTCATCCTCTTCTTCCTCTTCCGTCTCACACGCGAAAGCCCATTTGCATCTAGCTTCACGTAGGGCTTTAACTACGTCTTGTTGTTTTTAACCCTCAGGAAGGGGTATTCTTCGCTGGCATACACTTTGAGGTTAAAGTGTGCTGCTCATTACTACTAGTGCTGCTTTCTACTGCTGTTTTCATTTCTTCATCTTCTGTAGATGTAGTTTTGCTAACGGAAACTATTTCTTTTTCCCTTCCTTTCTTCATTTAGGTTTCTCCCCTCCTGTAGGCTTAGCCACATTGATGTTTGATATTTCTAGGATGATGAGTTCTCAGGGCAAACCACATCTTCATTACATTTTTAACCAGCATGTTATTGAGGGTGTCTAAAAAGGTACTTTATTATGTGTTTGTACAGTATCCACGTAAGAAGCTCCATCGATGACTCATTTGGTAGTGTGAGATGAGTTTTTGACTTCCTTATCTGATGTACAGTTGCCTCGGCTACTCATGAGTAGGTTGTTTTATCTCCTTCCTCTTTGGCAAAGCCATTGCCATTGCCTGCTGTGGCCTATCGCAGTTTGGCACAATTCTTCCAAAAGTGTCCACGTTGGCCACATTCAGAGCAGCTTTGTTCAGGCTCTGTGTATTTACCTTTTGTATGGGGTTCGATCTCATAGCAGTTTTATCCCATCTGTATGTTGACGGTGTTTCTCTCTTTCCATATTTTCCGGTGTGATCCTCATGCTAAACAAAAGTAATCCGTTCTGAAAGATTTTCTTAACCATTTCTGTTTTGGTGCACACGATTTTGAAAACGTGCGTGTGGTTTCCAAATTTTATGACTTCATAGACCTCAATTCCTGGATGGTACTTTCGATTTCTCCTTTTATTTTTCTTTAAAAGGAAGCCTACCCAAGTGTCTAGCCCCCGAAATATGAGGCTCATATCGCTCATAATTTAAGGAAGAAATTGTGCGTCCAAGTCCAATTTTCTTTAATACGTCTATTTCGTCCTCTAAAACTAATCTTTCTCTATCGCACTCTGCATAGCCGATTACGATGAATCCATTTGATACGACCAGAATTCGAATCAGAGTAACTTTGAGGTGTCCATATAGTGTTTCGAAAAGCTTTCCTTCGTATAGTCTGCTTCTGTACTAGAGGGTCCTTAAGGGTACTCGATGCCATTCGAGTCTGCCGCCTTTTCCCTGGACGGTAGGGCCTTCAGTGTTTTTTTTAAGCTCTCCCCCTTAAATATGTGTTGTTCATCATCGTGCTATATGAAAATAGATTGTGTCAGAACAGTTCCTTTATTTCTTTCGCACTACCTCTATGTCCATAAATACCTTTATATTATAGTAGCATTCTTCTACCACCCTAACCTGCTACTATTAGGTGCCTCCACTAAATATTGAGCTTATGGTCCTAAAGACCCCTTTCTTCACGCCCCTTAACCAGGCTTTCTTCCGGGGTTCACTACGCCGTACTTTAAAGTGGTTCTAAGCTGTGGTTGTCGAGTTATGTCTACCCCGTACACTGAAATCAGGAGGAATCTCCAATTAACCCAATGGACGTATCTCGTTTTTGTAATTTCTTTCTTCAAATCCGTTGGAAAATTGGCGTTAGTCAGTTACAGATGAAAGAAGAAAAGGCGTACGAGAGTAAAGAGTAAAAGTCTACTACGTCCAGAGCTACACCAACCCCTCCTTTCGTCTCTGGCTCCTTTTCGGGGACACTACAGATGAATTTTTTGTTTGTATAGGTTTGTTGTGCAATAGCGATATATGACATAATAATATATAAATACATATAAATACATAACATAAACATTACACAAAGTGGGGAGCCAGCCTGTGTCGGCGTGCAGCAGGACGCGGCGGAGTGTCCCACGCGTGGCTTGTCTGCTGCTAGTGGGTGGTGGCGGTCCTCACCACCCATTGTCCGGCTTGCCGGGCGGCGATCAGCGCGGAAGGGGTGCTGTTCTCAGCACCTCCAGCAGTTCGTTTGTTGGGGTGTAGCGAACCACCTGGGCGGCTCTTGCCTCTCGCGCCCTGAGTAGGGCGCCTTTTATAGGGGGAGGGGCTGGCGCTCGCTCTGGCCTGAGGCGGGCGGTGGCTGGGCAGGAGAAGAGGTAGTGCACCAGTGGGCGCCAGGAGCGGCCGCCGCAGTGTTCGCACCTCCCTGCCACAAAGTCGGCGTGCAGCTCTTCCCGCGTGGAGTAGCCCAGCCTCACACGCTGTAGCAGCGTGCCGTTCGCTCTGGGCTGCTGAAAGGATGGGTTCAGTGGGCGATAGGCTGTGGCTGCAGCATACCACGCCGCTTGCCTCTTGGTTGCTACCCATTATTGATGCTGCTGGTGGGCATTATGGGTGGTCATGCGCTTGGCCTGCGCTTTGAACTGCTGCAGGCTGGTGCGCACAGTCCAGATGATGGTAGGGCTGTGGGCGGCTTACTTCGCGGCCTCTTTGCTGCGCACGCCCACGTGGCTGGGAATCCAGTGGAACCGAAACCCCCTGCCCTATGCTACCAGGTCCTGCAAGGTGCACAGGATGGTGGTGGTGAGGTGGATGTTGTCCCTAGTGTGTGCGTGGGCGTGCTGCAGCGCCTGCAGTCCCGACCAGGAGTCCGTGTGTATCACCACAGTGGCCTTCGTGCAGAGTAGGGCGTGCAGGATTGCTACCAGCTCTGTCTGTAGGGTGGAGCAATGGTCTGATGTCCTCCACGCCCGTGTCAGACCACTCGTGACGAAGGCAGCGCCGGACCACCCGCTACCGGAGTCGACGGAGCCGTCGGTGAATTAGACTGCGCTGCCTGGCTCCTTGACCTCAAACATAACTCTAAGGGCGTACTGGCACAGCTCCTCAGTGAGTCATTGCGCTTTGCTGGCGGGTAGCTGTGTGGCGCTGAAGTCGGGGGTGGGGGGCTCCCATGGTGGTGGTGGAGTGTAGGCGGGGTGGGAGGGTGTTGGGGTCGCGCCACAGCCAGTTCTACAGATGAGTCCTTCCATGTTTATTAAATCAATCAATGTGGGTATAGATGAACAGAGTGGGATCACTGTGAAGGCCACAGAATATCATGTGGGCGTGGAGGAAATAGTTCATAAAAACTCATAAATAGATAAGGAAAACTTTTACCTTAATTTACATTACCTCTCGCACACGTATTCAAGGTGCTTCAGGCAAGGTATCATTTCTGTTACCCTTCTTTGCACTGACTATAGCAAGTTGATATTGTCGTAGAATGACTCTCGACGATATTCCATATATCACTATTCGTTGAGGGAACTTCCTTAATTATCTTTAGAGTGCGTTAATGTCTGGCGGCCGATATTATGTATCTTCGATATGCTTAAGAAGTGGAACTGAGCTCAAGGATAATAATATTGCTATCATTAATAAAATAGAGTTTTATTAATAGTAACTATCAACAAACACAAAACGGAAAATATTGACATAAACAAAGAATGGAAAGGGTCGTAGGGGCTCGGCTAATCCGAGGATTTAAAGGATTTAAAAAGGTAAAACAAATATAGAGTTAAAGAGATGGGATGGTTCGATAAACCATTTAAAGCACCGGATAGAATTGACAAAAGGGTTAAGTACTCAAAGGTGACGTTTGGCTTACGTAACTTTACGCTAGTGGTGCAGTGGAAGGTGGCTTGAAGGAATTTCGGTCCGCTGGCGAGTTCCAGCCGAAGGGGGGGAATAAAAGGATCCTGACGTGGCGTCTTGGGGAGGAGAACCGTTTCTCGACGAACGGCTTGAAGAACAATGGCTGTTCTACGTTGTTCTCTTCTGAACAAAGGGGGGTGAGAACCGTCTCTTGTCTACGGGCTCAAGAACAATCGCTGTTCTAATGTTGTTCTCCTCTGAACAACAAGGGGGAAGGGTGAGAACCGTCTCTTGTCTACGGGCTCAAGAACAATGGCTGTTCTAATGCTGTTCTCCTCTGAACAACAAGGGGAAAGCCTTTTGGACTCGGCGTCGCAAAGGCTCGAACTTTGGCACTCAAGGGATATTGTCCTCCTTCTGGACAAGTGATGGTGAATCTCGAGGTCGAGGTCCCTTCGCGCACAAAGGAAGAGAGGGTCGTGGTGATGTTTCACGACGAAAATCTGGATCTCCAATCTGATCTTAGTGGTAAAGTTTCCATATAAATAGCCAAGACATCTCCTTGGCGTAGGGGACAATGGAGTGAAAGCTTCGAGGGAACGCACAGCTGGGCCGGAGAACAATGCCTTATCTGCCCATAAGCCTAACTCAATCCGGCGAGGTCGGCGTATGGGAGCAAACGGGGGGACGATAACCTCCTTGTTTAAACATTGACATCCGGTGGCTGTGATAAGGCGCCAAGCTTCGAATCGAAGATGCACGTGGGCAACATCGTGGTTTTAATTAATATGTGATAGAAGTTGAAATTAACGCAACTTCAACTCGTTCTATCACAGATATCATGTCTAAAATTTGGTGACCATGCTTGTATACAGTAGTCTAAATGTGGCCTTGCATATGAGTTATATAGTTTAAAGATCTGGTGCCAAGCGTTCTGAATATAAAGGACATGTCCTGATTTTGTATGAATTTGTCTCGTGTCAAAAATCGACCCTGTTTAGAGACTTGAATGTTCTGAATTATGAAAAATGAGCAATCAATAAAAAATATAAGAATTATTCTTGGTAAATTTTGGCAATGGCACACTTTAGTTAACTGGATCCTGGCTGCGTTGCCAAAAATGTAGATTAGCAACACTGGGCCACCCATTGTGGCAACGGCGCGATACCACTATTGTCCACTTAGTATTTGTCAATTACCTGGCTTCATTTGACATGATAGAACTCGTCCACGTAGAGCGTGCAGTAAAAGCTTTCCTTTGATCTACATTCGTTGCAATTGATGTTGTTAATTATATTTAAGGGTATCTTTTAAAGTGAGGAGTATTATAATATTATTATTAGTCGCGTGTGCTTAATCACGAGACACTTTACATCGCACTATGTCGCTCGGTCTCCGTTTTGCTTTTTTCTTTTGTTTCGGTAATAACATTGTAACTATTCGGCCAATTCTAACGAAATTTGAAACCCTTATGTTGTTTTACATTCTCTTTCGAATACAATAATTGAATGTCTTAAGGTCATAAATCATAAAAGTGATAGCACGCTACTTTGGTCAGCAGACTTCGTTTTATATAATATTTCAAAATCACGGTGCCAAAATGTAAGTGTAAATTTCGTGATGAATTTTCTCAACAATGAAGTTTCGTTATGTGAGGTGAAACTCTTATTCGAAATTTTTTTTGCAGTGTATATTTTTTGATTTTATATTGAAAAGGGTTTGTCGTAGAATGACCAGGTGTACGCGGTTATACGCACACTGGCCGACTGGCCACCCGAAATTAAGGCTCCACCTGGGGATGGCTTTGAGAGTGTTTTAAATACACAGTTGCTGGGCCAAGGAATATTCAACCTCAAATACAACAATATACTTTAATAGGAGTAAAGTTCAATTATACATATAGGGTAAGTTAAATGACAAGGCAATTAAATATTGACGTTCACGACTAAAATGATTAACACTATCAATTAAGTTTGAACCGAGTGATCACACTATCCAACGATGATTTTGCTACAGAAATGAGAAAGTAGTTTTCTATTGTAGTTTTTTGCGTAGATTACGAAAATGACCTTTATTTTTCATGAAATGAATTCAGTTTTTTGTAATCTGCACATTTAATTTTTTATTAATATTAGATTATTCAGTATATAGAGGTATGGAATATTTGTTATTATTTTCATTTTATTTGACAAAAAGTACCAAGATAAGTGAAAACAAAAAGCTTATTCATCAAAAGAAATTAATAAGTCCTTTTAATACATTTCACAGTGTGGTATTAGAAAAATATATTCAAAAAAATAATGAAGATTTAAGATTTTCTCAAAATGGCTGAAATCTATACAATAGTCATATACTTTTAGAATATTTAGGCTTCTTTTTATGTACAACATCGTGTTTGTGTCTGAGAAGGGTCCAGCAAAGTCAGCAAGCATTGCAGGTCTCTATTTTTCTTTATAACGATTTTCTATGGTAGCAATATCTTCGTGGAATCTTTCACCTGCTCATCGCTGACGTCTGTTGGATTCTCTGGAAAGAAAGACAGATGGGAATGCAAAAAATGCACCTTTACTGACATACTAAATCCCAACTCATTATTATAAGACCTAATTAAATTCTGAAAAGAATGTGGTAATTTTCTGATTTGTGTCTTCCAAGGAGACCATTACATACACCTTTGAAACTATGCCAGGCCTCAAATTCTGGCTTGCCTAATTTTGCCTCAAACTCGCTATCTACCATAAGTTGTCGAATCTGAGTCCCAACAAAGATTCCTTCTTTAATTTTAGCATTACTAATCTTCGGAAATTTTGTTTTTAAATATAAGAAGGCTGGCTGGTCATGCTTTAAGGCTTTCATAAATTGTTCCATTAAACCGAATTTTATGTGAAGTAGTGGCAAAATTATGTTTTCCTAAGCAACCAATGGTTCACGTATGACATTATGACAACCTACTTTGGTCTCTTTTCTTAAAGCCGTTCTGAGCGTATGTAATGTTGTCCCCGAGGTCTACTGTTCCACTGGCACAAAAAAACATGAATTTTGTGTAGCCTGACTGCAAGCCATTTAAAATGGCTACTACCTTAAGGTCAGCATAAATCAACCATTTATGTTCACTGTATTTAATGCTTTGGCGTTCGCCATACCATTGTAACACCAAATTGAATGCTTTTTATTTTTCCTTTAGACCATTTTGATAAAGAATTAAAGCATGTCGAGCAACAGATATGTGGTGCCCATAGTTTATCTCGGTCGCCAATTTTACAACATAATATAAATTATATAGTTTTTTTCACTAGAGAAGAAAATTTTCTTCGAATTTTTAAATGTTACTGAACCACATATGTAGCAGAATTTATCTGGGCTATTTCTACACTGTTCTCTGGGCATTTTAATTAAAGTTCTTGCTTTTATTTAAAATTTTATCTAGTTAAATAACCTAAAAATAAGAAAGAAAAGAATAAAATTCGTTAAAATCTTCAAAATTTGACAAAAATAGTAATTGGCAACTTACATAAAATTGGAGTCATTTTGATAAAAATAACTTACATTTTTTAAATCTATACACTGTTATTAATTAAGAAATGACTTTACAATTATGCAAGTTCTAGAGCAAAGGGGATCCTAGAGGTTCGACGCAGTAAAGGTGGGAAGAGCGTGACGAAGTGGGGGTTAAAGCCCTTTTACCTTGATGTGCGGTGAGTAGGACCAGGTAAGTAAGTTCGACCTTGAAGCTCAATCCAATTTCAAGAAACTGAAGTTGGGAGCCTTTTATGCTTAGGAGGCAAACGAGGGAGTGCTTCTGGGATGGCTTTTCCGATCCTTAAACTCCCAAGACGTGGTGAAAAGGGTTGAAGCGTGCCTAACTATTTCCACAATCAATACTGAGTGACGACTAGCTCTTCCTTGGCTCTTCGACAAACACTTAATTCTTCTCTGGACGAGAATGTAGTCGATTTTCTCTCGACTAACGAAGACGTTATGGCTAACGTACTGAATGGCGGCTTCAGACACAATCTGCATGTGAACTTCGAAGTATCGAATATATATATACCTCGAAATTATCTTGGCGGGGAGAGAGATTCATCGTCAACAGACGTCCTTAATTGCCTTGGGTTGCGATAAGGGCCCATAGCAAGAAGTCGCGATGCCCCATTAATGGTCTTCCCATTGTTCTAATTTTGGCACTATATAGGGCAGACGAATTTAGAGCAGTCAACGGAGAACTGGGGAAGTAAGGTTGGGAGGAGGGAATCCCTTCTATCTCTCCTTATTCTTAACAATAAAGTAACTATAGCATAATAGATGCTATAGCCATATTTAAGAAACATACATTTGCATGTAATTAGATATAGATAGATCAATAGATAATAGATAGACAAATAGATACGAATTAAACGCTTAGCAGTTTAATAGAGTTATTTCTAAAAAAAGCTTAGGAATCTGTTATACGGTCAAAGACCCTTTTGGTTGGCGTCATATGTTTGACGTCTTTTTAAATAATTTTCAAAAAGAACTAGGGATCTGTTATACAGTCAAAGACGCTTTCTGTTTGACGTCATACGTTTCCGGTGGCATGCACTTTTTAAGAGAGGTCAGGAAAAGTATATGCCCACCCTCTGGTTGTGAACACAGTAAATAAACAGGCAGTGTTGGAAATTAACCTGCCTTTCTTAAGTCTCTGATTGCTAAACCCACTTAAAAACCTATGTAAACTCCTCCTACGTAATATAGGATTGGAAAACCTCCATTAAACTAGCCCACAGCTCGTACTTAGTATTATCTTATTGGAAAACCCCTTTGAAGGTGAGCATCCACCTTTCATAATATAAATCCCTTGTAAATCTTAGATCAATTGGCATTCAAAGAAAACCTCATTCATTGTTGTTCGTGAAGATAGATAGGCGCGCTTCAACCTTTCTCATCACATATTCTGATTTTAAGGATCAGAGAAGCCAGCACCAAAGCAACCCCCATTTGCCTCTTAAAGATAAGAGGCTCTCAACTTCAGTTTCCAGGAGGTGGATTGAGTGTCTCTTGAGACGCTCACAAGTTCAAGGTCGAACTTACTTACCTGGTCCTACTCGCCGCACATCAAGGTAAATAGAATTTAACCCCCGCTTCGTCAAGCTCCTCCTACCTTTACCGCGTCGAACTTCAAGGACCCCCTTTGCTCTAGAACTTGCATAGTTGTAAAATCATTTCTTAATTAATTATCCCTCGGTTCAAACTTAATTGATAGTGTTAATCATCTTAGCCGTGAACGTCAATATTTAATTGCATTGCCATTTAACTTGCCCTATATCTATATGTAAACTTTAGTCTTATTCAAATATATTTTTGTAGCCGTGTTTGAATATTTCGTGGCTTAGCAACTGTGTATTTAAAGCACTCTTAAAGCTATCGCCAGATGAAGCCTTAATTTCAGTCAGCCAGTAGGCCAGTGTGCGTATAACCGCGTACACTTGGTCCTACCACGACACAAAACTGACGTCAGCTCTTTGGGTTTAAAAAAAATTCCACCCTACCTGATATTTTGCTATTTCCTTAAAGATCATTATTTCTACTCTCTAAAGTTGCAAGTGTCAAGAATATTCAAACAAAAATAAGACAACTTATTTTTTTAATTGGCACTTATATATTTTTTTTAGTTGAGCGTATTTACGTGAATCAAGATACCACTAATTCAACGGCAAGAATATCCGCCAAATTTTAGTTTTGCTGAGGTAAAAATTACCAGAAGACTCAGTCCTGAGTCAGGTTCCCTCGTTAATTATTTTGGATTTTGGTGTGCATAATTAATTGGCACATTTACTTAGTTTTTTGGGGGTAATTGTTAATTACAAGAAGGTTAGATTTGTTAGAATGAGCCTCAATTGTTTTGGTAATCTTTGTCGTCTGCCGAAAGACGAACGCAGCATATTCTGGATTTCTTCGTTCGATCGTTTTCATGAGTAGCAACAGATCGTAGGAAAATCAAAAAAGGGTTTAATCGCTTACGTTCAAGAGGAAGAACGAGAGTAACAAGCAGAAAGGAAAGAAAAAGCGCAGAGAGAAGCAGAGGAAAGACAGAGAGAAGCAGAAGAAAGAGAGAGAGAGAGAGAGAGAGAGAGAGAGAGAGAGAGAACAAATACTACAACACGAGAGAGAATTAAGCTGTGATCATGTTGAAATGACTTATTTGGGATCATGTAACCATCAGCCATAACCACCCTCGTTAAAACTCCTCGCGTATAAAGACGGAGAAGATTTTTGATCTTATTTGACCCTCTTTGAAAAAAGTTTCGAAGTCAACAATTGGGATTTACAATCAGATGGAGTTGCCCGTCTACTCCCTATCTTAAACATTCGTCTGAATGAAACCTTCATTTCTCTGCTCCCGGAAGCAACCCTGGATTATTTAACCCTAAAAGCAGAGCTCCTCTCTGCTATTAATATGAATCCGGAGTTGTATCGGGTTAGATGCCGCTCGGCTAGGATACAGCCGGGACAAAGGTTCAAACAATTTGGGTTCACTCTTCACCGCAATTTACAGATTTTGCTGGATTCCTCACAAGTGACTAACGACTATGAGTTATTAGTCGACTTTATTTTAAGGGATCAACTCATGGCTACCCTTTCCCGAGAATTCAAGGCCTTTGTAACAGATAGAAGAGCTTCTTCGTTTAAAGAGTGTGTAGAGGAAGCCGACCCTTACGCTTCAGGCCACGACCTATATCCCAAGGAGATCAAGAAGAATCCCCCCCGTCCCTCAAACATAAGTTTGGGCCTAATAAGTTCCATGCTAAGCATAATGGTAGCTTCCTGAAGATTCAGGCGCCCATAAGCCCAAGCCCCATCCTCAGCGTGAACAAAAAGACGTAAAGCCTCCAACGTTTCCTTCTGCGCCGTCTCACTACCCGCGTAAGCCCATCGTATGCTTTACATGTGGCAACCCTGGTCACCATATTTACAACTGCGCCCAGAACTCGCAGCTAAGGACTACTTCTCATCAACAGGTCCACCAGATAACCACTTCTCTTCCCCCTACCTCTTCTGCCTCGTCATCGCAGTCGCCACCTGCTCCCTCTCACTTGGAACAACAGGTAAATTTCCTGTTCAATAAGAGCTCCCCCGTTGGGCTCAAGTTTGAGAACGGCACAATAAATGGGTACCAAATGTCAACCCTTGTAAGAGACACGGGTTGCACATGCATAGTAGTCTCGCACAAGCTGCTGCCCCCAGTAAGTCTCCACCATAAGAGATTTGCGATCGTTCACGTCTTCTTCGGTCGTGCCACTAAGTTTCCTGTGGTAAAGTGCTACATACATTGTCAGTATTTCACAGAGGGCTGATGTAGTCGCTGCCTCGATAAAGTTTTGCTCTGTTCTCATCGGACAGAGCTCGCAGCTCTCCCCCAAAACCATCACGCAACCAGTGATCACGAGGGCCAAGCTGCGAAAGATACCGTTGCCTCGGTGCTTTACCGTCCTCGTAAATCCCGAACGTCGAGTTATCCAGAAATGATCAGTTTGCTGAAGCTCAAAAGAATTGCCCTTCTTTGCAACCCCTGTGGGATAAGGCCAGTAAAAAAGGAGCCCGAAACCGTTCGAGGAAATAGAAAAATTGACTATAGAAAAAGATTCGTTGCTACATCGATTTTTGTAGGACCAGATAACGCCCCGGTCACTACCCTGTATGTACCCAGGATGTATGTCGGTTAAGTTCTGCAAATGGCTCATAACGGCTTAATAGTTTGGCACTTCAGCCCTAATCTGACGGCCCGGCGCGTCTTCAAGTATTTCTTTTGGCCAGGCGCTGCCAAAGAAATATCCGACTTTTGAAAGTCCTGTGACATCTGTCAAAAGGTCACCGCCAAAGGTCGTGTTGCCCCGCTATCCTTCAGAAGACCCTAATAAAGAACCACATTGCCCCTCCCTCCTCAAGAAGACAAAGTTAAAGCCATAGCTGAAATGCCGCTTCCCTGGACGAAGAAGCAGTTGCGGTCATTTCTGGGTTTTGCTTCATTTTACTGGCGCTTCGTTGCCAATTTCGCCACTATAGCGTCACCATTTTATGATATGTTAAAGAAAATGGGACCTGCTTCTATCAGTTGGACTTCCCCCACGGTCTCTAGCTTTAACCAGCTGAAGGAGAAACTGATCTCTGCTCCTATTTTGAGACTCACGAATCCGAACAAAAAGTTTGGGATTCGTACTGATGCCTCTCGTAATGATATAGGTGGTGCCCTCATGCAGTATGAAAACGATGGAACTGGATATTCCGTTGCGTATACAAGCAGGAAGCTGTCTGTGCGGGAGAAAGCTTACTCCACCATTGAACTCAAGGCGTTAGCTATAGTATGCTCAATTCTATGTTTTAGAATTTACATTATAGGAACCGAATTCGTAATTAAAAGTGACCATAAGCCATTGTCGTACCTTCGTAATTTTAAGAGTCAAAATGGACGAATAATGCAATGGAGTCTGTTAGTCATGGAATATCAATTCCGTATTGTGTATATCAAGGGTACTCAAATTTTTTTAGCGAATAGTTTAATTAGAAATCCTCTTGAAGACCTTATTGCCATAAATTAAAGATACCATTAGTGTATCTCCTTGTAAATATGTTTGCTGATTTGTTTTATATTGTAGGTTAGTTACTTGAAGTGTTGTATAATTTTCCTCTGTTGTAGTGTGTCTTTAGTAATGCTTCATTTTTTTTCTTTTATTTAGATACTCAATGTGTTGTAGGGCTTAATTTTTTTTTTTATTGTACCTCTGCGTATAGTCTGAAGTAATTATTATCATTTGCTAACCCCGCTCATGTCCGAATTTTGTTGGTATCTCGTTGCACTAATTCAATTTTTATAACAACTTCCCCTTGAAGAAAAATTAGTTCAAGACATTTTTTTCGCACTCGACTTGTGAAAGAAAATAAAATCTCTTCCTAAAAAGGGAAGGTTGTGGAAGAATAAGGAGAGAGAGAAGGGATTTCCTTTTCCCCAACCTTACTTCCCTAGTTCGCCGTTGACTGCTCTAAATTCGTCTGCCCTATATAGTGCCAAAATTAGAACAATGGGAAGACCATTAATGGGGCATCGCGACTTCTTGCTATGGGCCCTGATGGCGACCCAAAGCAATTGAAGACGTCTGTTGACGATGAATCTCTCTCCCCGCCAAGATAATTTCGAGGTATATATATTCGATACTTCGAAGTTCACATGCAGATTGTGCCTGAAGCCGCCATTCAGTACGTTAGCCATAACGTCTTCGTTAGTTGAGAGGAAATCGACTACATTCTAGTCCAGAGAAGAATTGAGTAACTGTCGAAGAGCCAAGGAAGAGCTAGTCCTCACTCAGTGTTGTTCGTGGAAATAGTTAGGCACGCTTCAGCCCTTCTCACCAGGTCTTCGGAGTTTAAAGATCGGAAAAGCCATCCCAGAAGCACCCCCTCGTTTGCCTCCTAAGCATAAAAGGCTCCCAACTTCAGTTTCTCAAAATTGGATTGAGCTTCAAGGTCGAACTTACTTACCTGGTCTTACTTACCGCACATCAAGGTAAAAGGGATTTAACCCCCAGTTCGTCACGCTCTTTCCACCTTTACCGCGTCGAATCTCTAGGATCCCCTTTGCTCTAGAACTTGCATAATTGTAAAGTCATTTCTTAATTAATAACAGTGTCTAACCAAATTTAACTTTTTGTCGGATACAAAGATTAGAATAATATTTTTTTAATGTATTTATATGTATAGATTTAAAAAATGTAAGTCATTTTTATCAAAATGACTCCAATTTTATGTAAGTTTCCAATTACTATTTTTGTCAAATTTTGAAGATTTTAACGAATTTTATTCTTTTCTTTCTTATTTTTAGGTTATTTAACTAGATAAAATTTTAAATAAAAGCAAGAACTTTAATTAAAATGCCCAGAGAACAGTGTAGAAATAGCCCAGATAAATTCTGCTACATATGTGGTTCAGTAACATTTAAAAATTCGAAGAAAATTTTCTTCTCTAGTGAAAAAAACTATATAATTTATATTATGTTGTAAAATTGGCGACCGAGATAAACTATGGGCACCACATATCTATTGCTCGACATGCTTTAATTCTTTATCAAAATGGTCTAAAGGAAAAATAAAAAAACATTCAATTTGGTGTTACAATGGTATGGCGAGAGTCAAAGCATTAAATACAGTGAACATAAATGGTTGATTTATGCTGACCTTAAGGTAGTAGCCATTTTAAATGGCTTGCAGTCAGGCTACACAAAATTCATGTTTTTTTGTGCCAGTGGAACAGTAGACCTCGGGGACAACATTACATACGCTCAGAATGGCCTTTAAGAAAAGAGACCAAAGTAGGTTGTCATAATGTCATACGTGAACCATTGGTTGCTAAGGAAAACATAATTTTGTCACTACTTCACATAAAATTCGGTTTAATGGAACGATTTGTGAAAGCCTTAAAGCATGACCAGCCAGCCTTCTTATATTTAAAAACAAAATTTCCGAAGATTAGTGATGCTAAAATTAAAGAAGGAATCTTTGTTGGGACTCAGATTCGACAACTTATGGTAGATAGTGAGTTTGAGGCAAAATTGAGCAAGCCAGAATTTGAGGCCTGGCATAGTTTGAAAGGTGTATGTAATGGTCTCCTTGGAAGGCACAAATCAGAACATTACCACATTCTTGTTCAGAATTTGATTAAGTCTTATAATGAGTTGGAATGTAGTACGTCATTAAAGGTGCATTTTTTGCATTCCCATCTGTCTTTCTTTCCAGAGAACCCAGCACACGTAAGCGATGAGCAGGTGAAAGATTCTACGAAGATATTGCTACCATAGAAAATCGTTATAAAGAAAAATAGAGACCTGCAATGCTTGCTGACTTTGCTGGACCCTTCTCAGACACAAACACGATGTTGTACATAAAAAGAAGCCTAAATATTCTAAAAGTATATGACTATTGTATAGATTTCAGCCATTTTGAGAAAATCTTAAATCTTCATTATTTTTTTGAATATATTTTTCTAATACCACACTGTGAAATGT
The DNA here is from genome assembly GCA_963969495.1 of Ceratothoa steindachneri. Classification (NCBI taxonomy): domain Eukaryota; kingdom Metazoa; phylum Arthropoda; class Malacostraca; order Isopoda; family Cymothoidae; genus Ceratothoa; species Ceratothoa steindachneri. The sequence goes on from OZ018333.1 coordinate 41,079,781, forward strand.
ATTAAAAGGACTTATTAATTTCTTTTGATGAATAAGCTTTTTGTTTTCACTTATCTTGGTACTTTTTGTCAAATAAAATGAAAATAATAACAAATATTCCATACCTCTATATACTGAATAATCTAATATTAATAAAAAATTAAATGTGCAGATTACAAAAAACTGAATTCATTTCATGAAAAATAAAGGTCATTTTCGTAATCTACGCAAAAAACTACAATAGAAAACTACTTTCTCATTTCTGTAGCAAAATCATCGTTGGATAGTGTTATCACTCGGTTCAAACTTAATTGATAGTGTTAATCATTTTAGTCGTGAACGTCAATATTTAATTGCCTTGTCATTTAACTTACCCTATATGTATAATTGAACTTTACTCCTATTAAAGTATATTGTTGTATTTGAGGTTGAATATTCCTTGGCCCAGCAACTGTGTATTTAAAACACTCTTAAAGCCATCCCCAGGTGGAGCCTTAATTTCGGGTGGCCAGTCGGCCAGTGTGCGTATAACCGCGTACACCTGGTCATTCTACGACAAACCCTTTTCAATATAAAATCAAAAAATATACACTGCAAAAAAAATTTCGAATAAGAGTTTCACCTCACATAACGAAACTTCATTGTTGAGAAAATTCATCACGAAATTTACACTTACATTTTGGCACCGTGATTTTGAAATATTATATAAAACGAAGTCTGCTGACCAAAGTAGCGTGCTATCACTTTTATGATTTATGACCTTAAGACATTCAATTATTGTATTCGAAAGAGAATGTAAAACAACATAAGGGTTTCAAATTTCGTTAGAATTGGCCGAATAGTTACAATGTTATTACCGAAACAAAAGAAAAAAGCAAAACGGAGACCGAGCGACATAGTGCGATGTAGAGTGTCTCGTGATTAAGCACACGCGACTAATAATAATATTATAATACTCCTCACTTTAAAAGATACCCTTAAATATAATTAACAACATCAATTGCAACGAATGTAGAGCAAAGGAAAGCTTTTACTGCACGCTCTACGTGGACGAGTTCTATCATGTCAAATGAAGCCAGGTAATTGACAAATACTAAGTGGACAATAGTGGTATCGCGCCGTTGCCACAATGGGTGGCCCAGTGTTGCTAATCTACATTTTTGGCAACGCAGCCAGGATCCAGTTAACTAAAGTGTGCCATTGCCAAAATTTACCAAGAATAATTCTTATATTTTTTATTGATTGCTCATTTTTCATAATTCAGAACATTCAAGTCTCTAAACAGGGTCGATTTTTGACACGAGACAAATTCATACAAAATCAGGACATGTCCTTTATATTCAGAACGCTTGGCACCAGATCTTTAAACTATATAACTCATATGCAAGGTCACATTTAGACTACTGTATACAAGCATGGTCACCAAATTTTAGACATGATATCAACTTGCTATAGTCAGTGCAAAGAAGGGTAACAAAGATGATACCTTGCCTCAAGCACCTTGAATAGGTGTGCGAGAGGGGATATGATTGAGCTTTCTCATATATTATATCTAATGGATATATTGTAATTTTATTAAGAATTTTGAATTGGAAGTTAGTAAATGGACTAGAGGCCGACATTTGAAATTTAAAAACAAATGGGTAGGTTGGATGTGAGGAAGTATTTTTTCCCTAACCGAGTGGTAGATAACTCGAATGGGTTATCACAGGAGTCAAAAGGCATTCCAAATTAAAATGTTTTCAAGAGCAGGTAAGATCAATATATATGGGAAGTGTAAGTTATTATAAGTGTTGAGTTGTATTGGGGCAAATTACATATCATAATATTGATATTGTTGTAGAGTAGAGGTGATTTGCTGAACGCATTCGTATGGATGCAGATTTTGGTGAGACAACATAAGTGTTTTTTAATTGTAAATATTAAATTATGATACTGTGCATTGCAGCTGCATGATTTAGTTTTCAACAAGCCATAATGATGGTGTATTTTAAGCAGGCTTTGAACGCGATCTTGTGGATGAAGTCTATGGTGTGGGTGTTGAATCGGATGCCCCCTCAAATTTGTCTTTGCGGCTTGTGGCATCCGTTAAATTATCTTATGTTATGCTGCAAAATCTTTTCACACCCAGTGTGGTATTCATATGTTAAGATTATCCCCTATTCCAATAAACAAAATCTTTAGTTTTTTATAATTTCTAGTTTGCTGAAAACTTTTTTAAATTAGTTAGTTACCAATGTAAATTAAGGTAAAAGTTTTCCTTATCTATTTATGAGTTTTTATGAACTATTTCCTCCACGACCACATGATATTCTGTGGCCTTCACAGTGACCCCACTCTATTCATCTATACACACATTGATTGATTTAATAAACATGGAAGGACTCATCTGTAGAACTAGCTGTGGCGCGATCCCAACACCCTCCCACCCCGCCTACACTCCACCACCACCATGGGAGCCCCCCGCCCCCGACTTCACCGTCACACAGCTACCCAGTACGCTGTGCCAGTACGCCCTTAGAGCCATGTCTGAGGTCACGGAGCCAGGCAGCGCAGTCTACTTCACCGACGGCTCCGGTAGCGGGAGGTTTGGCACCGCTGCACGGGCGTGAAGGACTTTATACCATTGCTCTACCCTCCAGACCTAGCTGGTAGCAATCCTGCACGCCCTCCGGAACGCCCTACTTGGCCGGGAGGCCAGTGTGGTGATACACACGCACTCCTGGTTGGGACTGCAGGCGCTGCAGCACGCCCACGCCCACACTAGGGACAACATCCACCTCACCACCACCATCCTGTGCACCCTGCAGGACCTGGAAACACAGGGCAGGTGGTTCCGGCTCCACTGTATTCCCAGCCACGTGGGCGTGCGCGGCAACGAGGCCGCCAAGCGAGCCGCTCACAGCCCTACTATCATCTGGACTGTGCGCCCCAGCCTGCAGCAGTTCAAAGCGCAGGCCAACCGCATGGCCGCCCATAACGCCTACCAGCAGCACCGAGAATGGAAGGCGACCAAGAAGCAAGCGGCGTGACATGCTGCAGCCGCAGCCTACCAGCAGCCCAGAGCGAACAGGTGGTGCTGCAGCGTGTCAGGCTGGGCTAATCCACGCGGGAAGAGCTGCACGCTGACTTTGTAGCAGGGAGGTGCGAACACTGCGGCGGCCGCTCCTGGTGCCCACTGGTGCACTACCTCCTCTCCTGCCCAACCACCGCCCACCTCAGGCCAAAGCCAGCGCCAGCCGCTCACCCTGAAACAGGCGCCCTACTAAAGGCGCGAGAGACAAGAGCAGCCGAAGTGGTCCGCCACAGACCGACAAATAAGCTGCTGGACGTACTGAGAACAGCACCCCCTCCACGCTGATCGCCGCTCGTGCCCAGCCGGGCGACTGGTGGTGAGGACCGCCGCCACCCACTAGCAGCCACGCGTGGGACACTTCGCTGCGTCTGGCTGCGCGCTGACACAGGTTGGCTCCCCCGCTTTGTGTAATGCTTATGTTATGTATTTATATGTATTTATATATTATTATGTCATATATCGCTATTGCACAAGAAACCTATACAAACAAAAAACTCATCTGTAGTGTCCCCGAAAAGAAGCCAGAGAGGAAAGGAGGGGTTGGGGTAGCTCTGGACGTAGTAGACATTTACTCTTTACTCTCTTACGCCTTTTATTCTATCATCTGTAACTGACTAACGCCAATTTTCCAACGGATTTGAAGAAAGAAATTACAAAAGCGAGATACGTCCATTGGGTTAATTGGAGATTCCTCCTGGTTTCAGTGTACGGGGTAGACATAACTCGACCACCACAGCTTAGAACCACTTTAAAGTACGGCGTAGTGAACCCCGGAAGAAAGCCTGGTTAAGGGGCGTGAAGAAAGGGGTCTTTAGGACCATAAGCCCAATATTTAGTGGAGGCGCCTAATAGTAGCAGGTTAGGGTGGTAGAAGAATGCTACTATAATATAAAGGTATTTATGGACATAGAGAGGTAGTGCGAAAGAAAAAAAAGGAACTGTTCTGACACAATCTATTTTCACATAGCACGATGATGAACAACACATATTCAAGGGGGAGAGCTTAAAAAAACACTGAAGGCCCTACCGTCCAGGGAAAAGGCGGCAGACTCGAATGGCATCGAGTACCCTTAAGGACCCTCTAGTACAGAAGCAGACTATACGAAGGAAAGCTTTTCGAAACACTATATGGACACCTCAAAGTTACTCTGATCCGAATTCTGGTCGTATCAAATGGATTCATCGTAATCGGCTATGCAGAGTGCGATAGAGAAAGATAAGTTTTAGAGGACGAAATAGACGTATTAAAGAAAATTGGACTTGGACGCACAATTTCCTCCTTAAATTATGAGCGATATGAGCCTCATATTTCGGGGGCTAGACACTTGGGTAGGCTTCCTTCTAAAGAAAAAAAAAAGGAAAAATCAAAAGTACCATCCAGGAATTGAGGTCTATGAAGTCATAAAATTTGGAAACCACACGCACGTTTTCAAAATCATGTGCACCCAAACAGAAATGGTTAAGAAAATCTGTTAGAACGGATTACTTTTGTTTAGCATGAGGATCACACCGGAAAATATGGAAAGAGAGAAACACCGTCAACATACAGATGGGATAAAACTGCTATGAGATCGAACCCCACACAAAAAGTAACTACACAGAGCCTGAACAAAGCTGCTCTGAATGTCGCCAACGTGGACACTTTTGGAAGAATTGTGCCAAACTGCGATAGGCCACAGCAGGCAATGGCAATGGCTTAGCCAAAGAGGAAGGAGATAAAACAACCTACTCATGAGTAGCCGAGGCAACTGTACATCAGATAAGGAATTCAAAAATTCAATACCATGCTGGTTAAAAATGTAATGAAGATGTGGTTTTCCCTGAGAAATCACCATCCTAGAAATATCAAACATCAATGTGGCTAAGCCTACAGGAGGGGAGAAACCCAAATGAAGAAAGGAAGGAAAAAAGATATAATTTCCGTAAGCAAAACTACATGTACAGAAGATGAAGAAATGAAAACAGCAGTAGAAAGCAGCACTAGTAGTAATGAGCAGCACACTTTAACCTCAAAGTGTATGCCAGCGAAGAATACCCCTTCCTGAGGGTTAAAAACAACAAGACGTAGTTAAAGCCCTACGTGAAGCTAGATGCAAATGGGCTTTCGTGTGTGAGACGGAAGAGGGAGAAGAGGATGAGGATGTTATTGAGGAATTACTCCTCCGGAAGGGGGAGGAGAGAATGAGGATGTTATTGAGGAATTACTCCTAAGTCACAAAATCGGAATCTTCTCCGGCGACCGCGTCACCTTACACCGGAACACATTCAAAGATTTTGTATATAGAAAGTATAAGGCTGGTGTAACCGAACCAACCAAGAGATCCAGTAGAAGAATAGACAAGGATAACTGAAACGATCCATAGTAGCCAATGGCTCCCCCTCCCCCATCCAAATTTTCAAATAGAGGGGTAATGATGAACCATTGATTTAAGAGAAGCGTGACAGCATCCAAGAGTAGATCCAGCTCCCACGAAACTGATATAACCGAAAAGAAAGAAATTAATGAACCAGAACCCGACAAGAACTCACGGCTATTACAACTATCCAAACTAAGATGACCTTATCAGACAAGACTCCCAAACAAGAACAAGAAAATGATAAACCGATAAAGACTTCAATAAAGAAAAAAAAAACTACAGAGAACAAAGTGACACAATAAAGTGAAATTCACTGATGTGAAAACATATTTGATAACAACATGAGGAAACATTTGATAGAAACAGAAAAAACTCATTATAAGCAAATAAAGCCAAATATGGATTTGTGCTGAACGACTGGATAGATAAAAGACGACTGACAAATGGAAGAATTAGGGGCTGTGGTTCGGATTCCACTTTAATCAGTAGGTGCAAATAATGGAATATTCCATTCTTTGTCTTATACCTCACAGCTTGTAGGAAGACGTTCAACTTAGATCAACTTCTTTTCTCCTACTGATTTCTTTTTTCACCCATGTTTCTTCTTCTCCTATACCTCTACTGCCCCCTCCTTTCATATTCCCTCTGGTTCATCAAACACGGTGGGACCTGGGGGTGGATGGCGTTAGGAAGCCGAAAGGCGTCGCTTCCATGTTGAATCCCATGTGTACTTGCCTTCTTTTTGAAGTCCAACTGAAACTTTTCTCCTTGTCAAATTCCATCGTAATTTGCTTCCCTTCGAACTCCAACTCAATTTAAACTTGACTCTTTGTTGAATTATAGCTGAACTTTGCCTTCTTGTTGAAGTCTAACTAAACTTTCCTTCTTGTTAAATTTTAGGTAAAATTTTCCTCCTTGTTGAAGTCCAGCTGAAAACTTGCTTCATGTTTTTAACTCTCGCTGAAACTTGCCTCCTTGTTGAAGTCCAGTTGAAAACTTGCTTCGTGTTTTTAACTCCCGCTGAAATTTGCCTCCTTGTTGAAGTCCAACTAAACTTTCCTTCTTGTTAAATTCTAGGTGAAATTTGCCACCTTGTTGAAGTCCAGCTGAAAACTCGCTTCATGTTTTTAACTCCCGCTCAAATTTGCCTCCTTGTTGAATTCTTTCACTAGAGTATGACGGTGATGTACACAATAGACGGTCGAAATGTGTGGAGCCATCTTCTTCATCTTCAACAGATTCGTGAACTCATAATACCGTCAAACCAAGGATGGGTCTACATCAGTGGCAAAAGCAATGATATCGGCAGTTATAATATAATTGGAACTCAAATGCTCTTTATCATCATTTCAGGCATTTGCCTCCTATTGTTGAAGTAAGCCTTTTCTTATCCTCCCAATTTGTGTCAGTCTTGTGCAATTTGGTCAAATTTGAGCCTATTTTTTAAGATTTTCCATCTTGTTTTTAATCTTCTTTTCTGTTGTCTTTTCTCAAGTGCAATCCAATCGTTCATTTTTATGCTCCATCTAACGTCTTGTAATGTTGCCACCTTGCTTGCCCGCCTCCATTCTTATAGCTTCCTGTATATATATATATATACAGACTTTTGGAAATATTTATTATATGAGTTGACGAAATTATTTTCGGCAAGTGTTTTTAGTAAAATTAGGTAGGTAGATTACGCGTATTTTTTTTCTGTTCATCGATAGCTTTCCTTCCTCGATAAAATTGAGTGATCCTTTTTTTTTTCAGAATTGTTCAATTTTTCTCAAAACGAAGCGGCCAGTGTTCTTAACATTCTGAATCTATGTACTGAATTATAGAAAATTATATATATATATATATATATATATATATATATATATATATATATATATATATATATATATATATATATCAGAGGCGACTTCAGATCATCAACGTCACTCAGGCTCATCACAGATTTCGCATAAAACACATATAGAAAAGAAGGTAAAAGACATAATGCACACCGCAGACTTATATGTGCCCTGATAATCATTTATCAATAAGACAGAAATATAGTTTTAATATAAAAATTACTCACTTCATTTATACATTAACTCCAGTCGTCTTGGTTTGATGCCAAACTCGTATAATATCATGTCATGCAGCTCATTCTTCTTCTCCAAGTCGGTAAAAATGCTTTTTTGGGTGGAAATACGAGCCAGTGAAGACAGCCGTCCTTGGGCCATTGTGCTTCTCAAGAATGAGCGGATTTTATCCAACTTTGAGAAACTTCTCTCATTAGCCACTGATGTTACGGGGATGGCCAGCACTAGCTTAATTAGTTTAATGGATTCCGGCATAGCAGAAGTAAACTCCAATTTATACAGTAATTGTAAAATGGAGTTGATTGACTTACACTTTTTGAAATCACTCAATATACATATATTTTAGCTCGTTCACTAAGCTCTTACAGACAAAAATACAGCGATATGTTTTCTAGAGAGTCCATATGTTGCATGGGAAATGAGTTAGCAAACTCTTCAAACTTATTAACGTCTAGTAATGAAAAAAATGCATATTCCTGGATGCCAGAAAATCTCTCTCATAAGGACATTAGAATGTTATCAATTCGTTCCAAATATGTAAATTTGTAATTAATTTGTGCACCTCTGACTCGTTTTCCAGGAGGAATATCGGACTCATCTGCCTGTTCAATGACCGCAGCTGTATCGCGCAGAACTTTTCTATATTGTTCTTCCTTACGAGAAGCTTCAACACAATGAATGGAGTCATCTAGTTTACTTTGACCGTGCTTTATGTCGAGTAGCTTACACTGTAGGATATCAAAGACTTTTCCAGAGTGAGAAAGTATGTTATGAAAGCAATTGATGAAAAAGATCAATGTGAAATCATTCAACTTCGCCAATAGATTATCTGTTTGACAAAGTTTCCACTTCATCCCATTTTTCACTAGAGTCTAGAATACTTGTGAAGATATTTTTCAAGTTTTCATGCAATAGTTTTATGGATGACACAGTTCTTGATCTACTTATAACACCAATTCAAACGCACAGTAATGGAATACTGACATTAAACTGCCTGAAAACACTTTTTCCGCTCGGTACTCGAAGATGTAAATTTACTAAATGTGTGTAAATGAGAAAAAAAACATTTTTACTCCCCTCACCTTCTCGGCACTTTTACTCAAGACTAAGTTAAGTTTATGCGTATAGCAGTAAATGAAGTGCGCATTTTTAAATCCTCTGTACTCCGTTTACCGTTCCCGCCATTACAGCTACTCCATCGTAAGTCTGTGAACGCAGTTGCGATCACATCAGCCAGTCTTGTAGCTCTTTTATCATCAATGACTTCATAGAATCCAAGAAATCGTTCACATATTTTGTCTTTATATACATATCTGTCGTAGAATGCCCCCCCCCCTTTTTGTTCTATTCTAAGAGTGCTAAGAGTGTCTAATATATATTGATATCTGAATATCTTAACGAACAGAGCCGTTCCGAAACACGTAAGGATATAGAGAGAAACGCAAAATAATCCCCAAATAAACTTATATTTTAACTTTAACCATTGAATACACAACATCTAAACATTTACTACAGCAATACTCTGAATATTATCCTAAACAAAAATTAATTAAATTAGTTTACCCACAAAAATTGGTTAATTTCTCTATACACAACAATAATATAAGAATTAGGCTCAGGGACTCATCTGGAGTTTAAAGGGCCTCAGAAATGATATTGACTCACGACGCGTGCCGTCTGTCCAGATGTAGATAAGCAAATCACACGGTCGTTTTGGCGAGGGTAGCAGCTGGGGGGTCGACACGTTCTTCCGGAAGAAGGGGGGTTCTTCAAGGACGTGAACAAATACGGTGCTTTATGCAACACCTAGGCAGTCGTGATCTCTCTGGCGAGAGTGAGTCGAACTTGGTTCTTAAATCAAGTTAACTTGGAGTGCGGTGTGACCACCGAGTAACGAGCTCGAGGAGGAGCTTTTCTCCTTCGTTACTAATTTCCTTATGGACGAGGATTGAACTCGGGGAGGGTCTTCTTCAAGGGCGAGGATCGATGAGACGGGGTTTCTCTGACGAGAATAAGTTACTTAAAGTTCGGTTTGGTAACCAAGGAACTAGCTCGAGGATAAGCTTCTTCTTAGTTCCAGTCTTCTTCAAGGGCGAGTATAACGGAGGGGGATTTCTCTGGCGAGAATAATTTGAACTTGGTTCCTTACCAAGTTAACTTAGGAGTTCGGTGTGGACACCGAGTAACGGGCTCGAGGGAAGAGCCTTTTCCTTCTTCTTTTCTTAATTCCTCCAAAACGAGGAATACCCCTGGTGTTTAAGGTGCACCGGGATATGAGGAGTCTCTCTGGCGAGAGTAAGTTGAACTTAACCAAGTTAACTTATCGTTTGGTTTGATAACCCGGGACTAGCTCGAGGATGAGCTTCTTCTTAGCCCCTTAAGGTAGGTAGCCCTGCCTCTCTTGCAGGGTACTTCTTGGTCTGGCGAGCCAATTACACTACCTCTCCAGTCTTGGTAGTTCGGTTTGATCCGAAGACTTCGTCACCTAGAGACTGACGTATACTACCACGATTTTCCTCAAAGTTTCTCATTTATACCTCGTCACCCCACTGGGGGAGTGGTAAGGGGGAAAGGGGCTTGAGGACGGCCCCAGGAGAGTTCTTTTTCCAAACGGTTTTTCCCACGAAGTCAAACATCGGCTCCTCGTTAGCCTTTGAGATTGGGAGAAACAAGTCTCCAATTTCTTATTTGACGTGAACTGGATCTCACTCTCCTGGGGGAGATCTTACATTTTGACCTTTAGGGTCTTCCATGGCACCGAGTTGTGCCACGCTGTGGTTACGCTTTTGATTCGTTGATGCCTGGGCCGGATGTCTTTGCAGTAGCCACCTTGAGACTGCCCCGCGAGTGAACGGGGGGAGGGAGTTACTATTCCCCTACAATATCTTATCATGATCGATAATACGGCATCCATTGTACAGTCTGTAATTTCGTCGGTTTGTAAAGACATAAACGGAGATTTATCAACTTCGCTTCTAATTCCATCAGTGATGACATTTCCAATCGCTTGTATTAGGTCATTTTGTATTGTGCTTGAGACTACTGAGAACTGTTTCGACTCCTCGTTAGTAGAAGGTCTAGAAGCAAACAAGATTTCAGAAAGTACTGTGATAGTTCACGGTAATTTCCTCTATTAAGGCTGTTACTTCCTTCATCATGTCCACGTAAAGGAAACTCTTGTTTACACAGGAATAAAATTACATATATTAACTGCTTTAAATATTGTCTATTTTTTCAGTTGCTTTGTTATGCCATTCTTTTTCTAGTTTAGCAGACTTACTAATTGCTGTCACAATATCGTATAGTCCGAAAGTTTTCAAGCTTTTACATATACCCTCAGGGGCGGTCAATAAGTTTTGCAATTCGGATATAAAGAAACTAGATATGAGGAAAAGTGTTTTATTATTTTTCAATATAACTACCCTCGACTTCAATGCACTTGCGACACTTGTTCCTGAGGCTTCGAATTCCCGACAACCACAAATCTCCCGACTGCTGTTTAATCTACTCCTGGACGGCGAGCTGGACATCTTCATCGTTCCCAAACCGGCGTTCACGCAGTGCAGCCTTGAGCTGACGGCATAAAAAGTAGTCGCTAGGGGCCAGATCTGGACTGTAGTGGGGATGGTTGAGCTCCTCGAATCCGCACTCGCGCAGGGCAGCTTGTGCAACTCTGTCCTTGTTGACTTTGATGACGTTGATGTCGATCATGGGGCGTGAGGTTTCTAGGGACCCAACGGTTAGAGACCTTGGTCATGGCCAAATTGTCTTAGATGATGTTGATAACACTTCCATGTGATATTCCAAGTTCTCGCTCGATTTCTTTGACCTTCACCCGTCGATTTTCGCGGATCATCCTCTCCACACAGGCCACATTGTCCTCGTTGGTCACGCCTCACGGGCGTCCTGGACGGGGATCATCTTCAAGAGACTCACGACCATGGCAGAACTCCCTATTCCAGCAAACAATGGTCGCATAGGAAGGGGCGGTGTCGGTGTACACTGCAACCATGCGTTCATGGATCTCTTTTGCATTCTTGCCTTCCTCAGTCAAAAATTGATCAATGCGGGGTGCTCAACCTTCTCCATTATTGAAAAATTTGTGACTGACGATCTGAGATCAGCTACTGCTTCTTAAATAACGAGGCAGGAGCATGCGGCTGCAGGTCCTGACTTGTTATAACTTGTTCTAACACCCCCACAAACAGCCATCCCCCTTCCTCTGTTTTGCCCTACTGATTCGCAAAACTTATTGACCGCCCCTCGTACTTAAATGACTCAATGATTTACTGACACTTACATTCCCTCAGGATGTTTTTATTATTACTACTATAGCCGTCATCTGTCCACAACTGATTAGCTTTTGGTTGAAACAACAAACATGGCCAGCAGAAGAGTTTCTCTGTGACGCTACCTGCACAAAGCCAATCAATCTGTTCATACCATCGGGAATGTTAGAGTTCTACCTTTAGTGCTAAATGAAGGAGTCGGCCTGGCCGCTCGAAGAATTTCCCGTTTTCCCGCAATATTTCTAGCCTCAAATGGCTTATTTATAATATGTAGAACTATGTCTTTCTCCATTTCTAAGTTAAGGGTAAAAAATAAAGCAACCCTGCAAAACACAACTGATCTTTACACACAAACGCACAGAATAACAGCAATCAAATAACGACAGCGGCGTGCACAACCAGGGCTGCCATTTAGATTTTACCAAATGTCTCAGATTAATTGATTACTTCCTTATTCGGCTCCCATTTTGTCCACGTTCCTGCACACTTCACTATATGTTGTTTTGCAGGTAGCCTTTGTTTCGTGGCCTCTGCTTTTAAGAAATTTGTGGCCTTGGTTTTGACACAGTAAATATTAGAAAATATTAGAAAATCACCCATAATATACAATAATAAAAAACTGCATCCCCAGGAATGAGTACAGTGTAAGTGTTAAGATTATTAGCGCAAGATTTTGTTAGCGATTTTGCTACAATTTTGCTATTTTCTTAGCGTTTTTTAGCTTGCTCGCTGACAAATCAACGATATGACTCATTCCCTGGTATTGAGCAATCATATGCGTTTATTTTTTCAAGGATCCTTTTTTGCTTCTAAAGATGAGTATAAACAATATTCCATTTTCGCTGTTGTTTTTTTCTGAAGCCTAAATTATAATCGATGACTCAGAAATAAACTCCTTTTTTAGCCGTTTTCAAATATTTGGGTACTCGCGTGTGACATCCCTATGCTTCTTTTTAGTGCTTTTGGTTTGTTTGTTCGTTTTTCTTTATATTGCTGTTATTTTTTTAAAGGTTTTTTGTTTTTTATTTTTAGTTAAACTTTCTATAAATGCATTAAACTTACGTTAGGCCAATGGGCAAGGTTTTGCTGCAGCTGCAAGAATTCGTGGACCGATTTTTTATACTTGGGTATTTCAGAAAGTGACTCACTGCCATATATTTCGTGTATAATTAATAGATATTTGTAATTTATAACAAGTTTGTTTGTTCGTTTTTAATTTAGTGTTTTTTCTTCGGCAAATTCCCCCCAAGTGCTTTTTGTTTGTTTTGTTTTTTCAGTTTTTAGAATCACATCATATTGTATTATAGATTTTGAAGGGAATTGGGAAATGGGGGGGCTTCCCCCCCATATCACCCTTTAATGGTAAGGGTTGCACTCCCCAATCCTAACTATTTTAAATAATCTAGTAATATTCCAATTGCGAAAGCCTGGCATTAGATTCGAATTCAATGGTGATTGCTAGAAAGGTAGCTAACAAAAATCTCTAAAAAATCGTGCGCCACTAATCTTAACAATTACCGGGTCTAAAAAATCACTGGCCCCTCAAAAGTTAACCCCCTCTTCCCATATAATCATCTCAATCTGTGCTTGAAAACATATAAGTTTGGGCTGTTCACTGTCTCAGATGGCAAATTATTCCAGTAATCTAGTACTCTATTGGTAAAAAATATTTTCTGACATCTAACCTGCACCTCTGTTTATTTCATTTTTAATTGGTTACCCCTAGTCCTATTACTTCCTTCCAACTCAAATAACCTTCTAAAATCAAACTTATCCATCTCACAACAGATTTCAAAAAGCTCAATCATATCTCCCCTCACACATCTCTCAAATGAGAACATATTTAGTACCCTCAGTCTATCTTCAAATTCAAGGTGCTTCAGGGAAGGTATTATTTTTGTCGCCCTCTTTTGTACTGACTCTAGCTGGTTAATATCATGTCTAAAATGCGGTGGCCATGTTTGTATACAGTACTCTAAATGTGGCCTAACATACGAGTTGTAGAGTTTAAGGATAATCTATTTACTTTTATACTATTAACTACATCGCCTGGTAATGAATGCAAAAACTTAACAAACCTATGACTAAAGAAGTACTTTTGCTCTTCTTGAAACTGCAGGTTTAACCTGGTAGCACATGTAGCAAGTGCTACGGGCCCCGCGCTCCAGGGGCCCTGCAGGGATGTAAAAAATGAGTAATAATTAAGTCTTTGCCATTAGGCAGAGAAGGCCGAGACAAAATAATTATTCATTTTCCTGATTTTTTTATAATAATATTATATATTATGATATTACTATATATATATATAAGAAATATATAGAAAACGTCCATAGAGCATACTGCATAGTATAATAAGTCTGGCATTATGTTATAGTAGTCCACCGTATAGTTCAGGGCTGCTCAACTGGCGGCCTGCGGGCCAAATCCGGACCTTTTGGGTGCAGCAGAAATAAACATATATAAATTGAATAGCCTGAAAGTCCTGACGATGGATTCTTAAGTGTCTATTTCCTTGACTGACTTAGTTGGTGTGCACTCAGTTCATCCAAGATTCTCGAAGGCAGCACAAATAGTCTACTGGCTAAGCAACTGGTATGCCTGGTGTTGTTCTTTAAAAAGGAATATAAAGTGTAGAAAAGAAACCCCTCCTTTTTCAGTCGAGGCCTCCCAGCCATATGAGCAATTCTTTTGAATTCCTCAGAATAATTCTTTCCCTCTCTGCAGAAGAAAATGGGGGGGTGGGGGTGAGATACAATATATATATATACGGGCTGGGGCCCGCAGCTCCTTTAACCGGCCTTGCCTTGAAGATGACCGCAATTTCACTAGTTAATTAAGGTACGCAAATTTATTACTGGCAAAAATCTGACCTACGGCCATTTTTTACTAGGCCTGTGGTGCTAGTTCTCTTTGCTCACAAAATTAAGAAAATGTACGAAAGAAAAAGGTTTATTATTTCATAACATTTAAATTGATGTGCACAAAAAAATCACAATTTTTTTAAATGTAAACGGACACACACACAAACACACACACTAAGTTCATTATAATAATAGCTAAGAATATTAAATATATCACATTCTGATACACTAGTTTATGATATTTATCTCAACACTGTTTTCTCAGACATGAAGAAACACACAATATTTCTTTACAAATGATTACTAACTTCAGCGAACAATCTTGTGACTAAAACTTCATACTGCACTATTCACTGCGGGTACTGAAAGTCTGAAACTAGCTGTAGCTAGCAAGACTGCAACGACACAGTGCCGTCAAAGGGGTGTTGGAACGGTGTACAAGTAATAAACCTGTTCGCAACTCACTCAAATGCGTTTATGTGAACCGTAGAATATTTCATTAGTTTTTTATTCGTAAATTGATGTTGTAAGGTGATATTAAGATATTCCTAAGTAAATAGTCAATAATTCTGATGTTCTTACTTATTGGAAGTACGAAAAACCCCGATTATGCTCTATTAGCAAGATAATAACCCAGATATAACCCCATAAACCCTGATCTGGGTGAAAAAAACACAGCAGCGGCAGCCCTGTGCACAACAAACATTAGCCAGAGACCGATCCTTGACAAGAGATGCCAGTTATTCTTTTATACCTACCAGACTCTTTCATACTAGCCCGAGTTACTCGATAGGTTTTCGTTCCTTTAAGAATAATGTAGAACGAAAAACTTTCATAGATTGGAATTTGAATCTTAATCTCTATAGAAATTTATTGTTTCAAGAAACATTGAATTTTAATTAATTTTACTTTTTACGATTATAGATAACAACTCGGGCTGTAACTTCTGAGCCCGAGTCAAGCGCGTGTGAACGATGTGAGAGAACGTCTGCTATGAATTATATATTTAAATACAGGGCACCTCTAATTCGACCGCCAGACGCTGAAGGAAAATATATGAATTGCAACCAATTACTTACTTGAAGTCACTTTTGGGAGAAATTAAATCAGCTTGTAAATACACGTTCACTTTACTAAATTTATACTCGGGCTAAGCCTGAACAGCCAGAGTGCCGGAGTCTCCACTGATATATATAAATATATATATATATATATATATATATATATAGTACAAGAAAGAGAAATTGGACGCGAATGAGCAATGAGACAAGAAACAGGAGGTTTTTAGAGGTAAGATAAAGGGACATTAGAAGAAGACTAGAGTCAAAGAGAGCAGAGGGCGGCACAAGGAAGGCAATTCTTAACCGAGAAGACAGAGATAACGCCAGGGGAAAAAAAGTTTGAAATTCCTGGCCGGGACTCGAACCCGGGTCTGCTGATTGCCGGTCAGCAGACCCGCCAGGAATTTCAAACTTTTTTCCCCTGGCATTATCTCTGTCTTCTCGGTAAAGGATTGCCTTCATTGTGCCGCCCTCTGCTCTCTTTGATTCTAGTCTTCTTCTAATGTCCCTTTATCTTACCTCTAAAAACCTCCTGTTTCTTGTCTCATTGCTCATTCACGTCCAATTTCTCTTTCTTGTACTATATTGTTATATAATCTGCAATGCAAGGTTTCTGCACCTTTCTGCCTGTCTTCAAAATTGTTTTGAAAGGCAGAAAATAAATATGGCGAAAGCCCTGTGTTGGTTGTTATCACCTGCAGAACTTGCATTTGCTCCTTTTATATATATATATATATATATATATATATATATATATATATATATATATATATATATATATATATATCCATAGATGACGAATACTTGATTGGTAGCTCAAAATCGGGCGATTCCATAGTCGGGCTAACCAGGAAAAAACAAAAATCGTTCTCATTTCTTTATTTTTAAAGATATTCACCCCAAATTTGGCCTGAAGCACCCTGGGACCAATGTACTTCGAGCTGTGAAGTCAAACTTTTATTCGACGAACAGATTTGGCGTGAAAAACAAAAGTGTGACCTATTTAATGAAAAATAAAAAATAAAAACCTTATATTTATAACCGATGTTGGTTATATTCAATTCAATTTTATTTAATAAGGCCGTATACAATGGGATTCTTAGATACTACAAGATGTCTACTAATATCAAATTTAAAAATTCCATAGGTTTTCAGGTCTTTTCCAGGTACTTACAAAAAAAAAATAGCAACATTTCTAATTAAAACTGTAATGAAAAATGGGTATATTACATTTAACTACAAACATATTTCAATGTATATTCTAATAAATGAAATAAAGTAGGTAGCATCAATTAAGAAAAAAAGAAGAAATCCTTCCAGGGCCCACACCTGACCAATCTAGCAAACAATTATATTTCCATTAGGTATCATTTAGCTAGACCCCCGCATTTAATTTCATTTTTTTAAACTTTATAAATCTTTTTCATAGCCCATGGGTGAGTACCGACTATATTATTCTGAAATAGGTATAAAAAAGTAATAGCTAGTAAGAATCTAAGGTGTGGACACCCTGTACTAGTAACCTATTTCATGGTTAACCTGGATTCTAATATCTACCCTACAAAATAAAGATACATAACAAATGTCAGTGGCTACACACAGTTAAATTGACTTAGGACTTTTTCTCACTAGAAAGTTTCTTCTTCTTGTAGTCACTTTTGCTCCTGGTAGCTTTCTCGGGTGCATCCGGATTACCTCTTTTTATGCCTCTTCTTTTGACTTTTGCATGGGCATCACTGTTAGATTTTGACACGATATTTTTGCCCATGACATAGAAGAGGGACCTGGCGATGGCAGGAACAACGGTGTTGACCAGGCTGCAACCCTTTTCCCATTCCAGCAAGGACATGACTAAGTCTTTGCCCATTATTTCCTTGTAGACACTCACGAACACTTCTTCTGAAAAGTAGGCCGCCAGGATCTTGGCCTCCTTTCGCCTGGTGTTGTCATCGCCTTGAAGACTTCCACGGCCACCATGGTCATGTGGATGCACTCGTTTAAGGGGTAGAGGAGACCGCCGCGGTCCTGCAGTTCAATCAACTCTCTGAAGGTCTCTGGTAGCTTTTCAAGGTCGGCCACCTGTGCTGAGGGCATAAGGGTGTTGCCCTTTTATTATAAGTTATGTTCCTATATAAGAACATAACTTATAATAAGAGAGCATCACCCTAATGTCCTCAAGTTATTAACCATTCAAATTATTTATACATTTATTTCTGAATAAATTTCAAGAAGTTTTGAAGTTTAACTTTGTAGTATTAATACAATATTAGTATAAGTGAAAGGTAAAAAATAGTAATGGTACTTAGACACCATTAGAGAAGTATGTGCTGTAGAAGCTCATATTGGAATACTTATAGGATTAGCCGATAAGCAAGACTATAATATATCAGCAACGTGGCCGATATGGGCGATACCGATAATTTGCCGATATTATCGGCGTATAGTAAAAATATATCACATAATTTATAGGCTTGTGTCACGCCATATATTATGATAGTTCATTAATACTTCACAGGGTATTTTAACTTTAACCCACTCCTGGATACTTAAACACAACGTTTTGGCATAAGTACTCACGCTAACAGGCCTAAAACGGGAAGTATTTAAGTGCAATTACCGTGGGCGGCAGCGTTCCTCCCCAAGCAACAGATAGGTATCATATGCTGGCTTCCCTTATTTAACACACATTATAACTTATTCACTTAAATAGTAGACAGTCCACGTCTTCACTACCTACAAGAACTAGAGCTAACAGGCCTAAAACGGAAAATAAAGACAATTAACTTATGATTTTAAAATTTTACAAGATAGCGGCAGCGTCTTACCAAGACTAAGTCGTAACAATGACTGGGATCGCCGCCTGGCGGGCATAGTGGCAAACACCCGCGCTGACTGTCACCCGACTATGGAAGCAGCTGACTTGGGAATTTGCGGAAGCTACCAATCGAGTATTCGTTATCTATGATATATCTAAAAAAACACAGAAGCGTACCTGTAACTATAGGGATAAAACCACAGTAATAGGACTAATTTTATATGCGAAACCAGGTTTTGACGCAGACATCCGTCATTGGAGATATACGTCTTTGCAGCGACTGACAATGACGGATGTCTGCGTCGAAACCTGGTTTCGCTTATAAAATTACTTCTATTACTGTGGTTATATATATATATATATATATATATATATATATATATATATATATATATATATATATATATATATATATATAGGACCGCTATAGAAGGCCACTTAGAGTGGCTTTGAAGGCTAACAAAGGTCACCATTGGGGGTAACTTGGCCCGGGGAGTAACATATGCTACTCCGATTGGGCAAAAGTGATGCCACCTGGTTGGTAGGTTAAGTGTTTTATGGAAAAGTAATCGAGGCCTTGAGTTGGAATTAAAGCATCAACATTCCCCGTGGTAAATTTAAGGTTTGCCAGGCCACTTATGCGACTGAAATATTTAAAAACTCGATAATACCTATTATCAGCATGCCCGAGACTCGAATAATTTATTTATTTAGTTAAAACTCGCGCCCATCTGTTTTAGGTGCGCTTTAAAGTCTCTGGCTGCCACTCGCGTAATCACGTTTGCTTGTCCGCCCGCCTGAGCTCCCGCCCGCTTGCTCGCCCTACCACAATACTGTAATGTGAAAATCGTTTTCTGTTAGATTTTCATGATACACTACTCCATTACTCAAAATTCAAATTAACCTTATATTTCATACCTACCAACTTTTATTTGCATAATTTAACTCAAGCAGAAAATTAATTTGTTCAAGATAGTTTGTTAGGGCCTGACAACGCCGGGTATATTTGCTAGTTTCTAATAATTCACAATGAATTGAGTAATTATTCAATAGCCATCTATTAAGAGAACGTTGAACGTTGTTTTATATCAATTCTTGCAATAGAACAAGATGGCGCCGAAGACATTACATCAGTTGAGTGGATACCATATTTTCGGTATTTTTTTAGTCGCATGAATCTATGAGTTACTATGTAGGTCTGTCAGTCAGCCCGTCGTTCAGTTGGTCGAATGGTAATAATATCGTAACTATTTGACTGATTCTAACAAAATTTGAACCCCTTATGTTGTTTTACATTCTCTTTCAACTGATGTAATTGGCAAGGCACACCCATGGTTAGTCGGGGAATTATTGAAAGAAAACTAATTATGGGTCGGATTACCCCACTTGCTGGAAGTTATGAGGGTCATACGGTCATAAGTTAGAATACTCGAGAACACGCGACTTAGGTTTGTTGGCCTTGTTTTAATTTTGTTGAGTTCAAAAGACTTTGTTCTGGCAATCTAGTTTTAGCCACTTGATTTAAATCGATTCCAAAAATGTACGAATGACATTCGCTGCAACGCTCCCTCCCATTAGAGGACCAAGACTCCCTCCCATTAGAGGACCAACGCTCCCTTCCTTTAGAGAACCAACGCTCCCTCCCATTAGTGGACCAACGCTCCCCTCATCCGAGAACAAACTCTCCCTCCCATTAGAGGACCAACGCTCCCTCCCATTAGAAGACAAACGCTCTCTCCCATTAGAGGACCAACGCTCTCTCCCATTAGAGAACCAATGCTCTCTCCCATTAAAGAACCAACGCTCCCTCCCATTAGAAGACCAACGCTTCCTTCCATTAGAGGACTAACGCTACCTCCCTTCAGTTTCTACCTCCCCTGGGGGCGATAGCCCCACTTTTGAGAACAACTGGTCTAAGTATATTGAAATGAGGTGTATTTATGTATATGTTAAATAACCCGACCCGGCAGAAACTCCAGCACAGAAGGGCTGTTATTAAGTTTTCGTAACCTCGAATTTTGATTCCAAGTGGCCTTAAAACCGCGATCAGCGATTGCTCGGGGCCAGGATCAGGGCCAAAATTGGGGCCATGATCAGAGCGCGCCATTCCCTTGGATTTGGCCGCCAAAAAATTGAAGTCGGAAAGAAGCCGATTTAGAGGCATTCTATTCCCAGGGGTGGAGTTGGGTGGAGGATTAAAAGAAATTCAAAACACTCTCGGATTTATTTGCCTGTGTGTGTGGGTGAGAGGTTGGCCTGTTTATGGATTAAGAAGAATAACCACACCGTTTTCGGTCGTGCGCAGTAAAAAAAATGGCCTATTTCATGATAGGGTCTGCTAGCAGGGAAAGCTGCGCACCCAAAAGTATTTTCCTGTGAGCGCAATGATGATAATGGATGGGACGGTCGATTAACTCCTCTATTCATGCCAGTTGGCTATGATGAGCACCAACCTACAGGATGAGAAAGTTGATGTTGTCGCTAATGGAAACACCCGCTTATACTAAAGCATAGAAAAAATACTGAAAACTAAAACATCAAGTTGTTATTATCAAATAATACTAAATGGGAGATAATAATATTATTATTAGCATTATTATTATTAATATTATCATCATTATTATTCTATTATTATTATTATTATGAGTAGCCTTTGTATTGAGATCGTAAGTTTACAAATCCAGGGCAAGTTATTTATGGTGTATACTGTGCGTAATGGAATTAGAAAGAGCGTAAGACTGTAGGAAGAAAGTGTTATCGTAGGCTGTTAAGATGCAAGAGTGGGTGATTGAACTGTTGGCTAGTATGACATGTTTTATGTTGAAAGTAAGAAGTTAGCCTGAAACATGGTCGGAATGTCTGGTTTGATATAAGTAAAGGTGTAAACCAAGGTTAAGTGTGTAATGTCGGTATGGTGGCTCGATATATTCATGAATGGAGTTCTGACAGAAGTTCGAGTGGGAATGAGAAACAGCGATGTGAGATTGATGAGGAATGTTGGGCGGGTTCTGTCTATGTTGAAGGAGTAAACTGATAACTGGTACTCGTGACTGAAAGTGAGGCGGATGTAAATTCAGAGCGTGGAATGTGCTAGGTGGGAATCTGTATGAGTATGCTAGTACCACTTTTAGTGTAATTGGCGTGAAATTATGGTATGAAAGGAGATTGAAAGATTGAAACTAAGAGGGAGGGAAATGGATGACTTGATAAGAATGATGGGAGTGAGAAGTGTAGATAGAATAAGAAATAAAATGGTAAAAGGTATATACTGATACGGCAAAGACGATTTACCACGACAAATTTTTCCACAACATAATTATAAATATGTCGATGTAGATATGTGTAGCCAAAGTACATGTTTCTCTCGAGTTGACGCGGTGATACTCTTACTAATATAATCAATCCATCTCACTTGTATGAGAAGATACGAAATTTGGCTCCATTCAACGAAGCTTCGCTATCATCCATGTCATGTCTCATTGAAAGTCGCCATTAGATTAGTTCGTAAGTCTAAAATTCAATAATTCGGACACTTTCGCGGATGATTTATTTTTTTTTAAGTTAATGAATAATATTTTAAAATGAGTTATTGAGGATAATCATCATGATTAAGGACAAAGGAGAAAAGCAACAAATACAAAGTAAGCGGCAATCACGCTGCATAATGGTAATTAATGATCAAAAATGTCAAACCTTAGTTTTGGCTCCGATAAAGGCTGATATATTTGAATTGCAGTTAAAAAAATCAAGATACTCATTTTATCTTATTATTTACCGAAACTTTCTAAAATGTTTACGTGAAAGGAGAATTTGCCCTCACTGTTTGGCTGCAAACGAGAAATTTGGTCTCACACAACATCCAAGAAAGTAGAGCATACGAATTTTCAAGCAAAGATGGTAGTGGGGATAGTCACATCTCTCATGTTGATTGTGTCCTCCGTCCTTTCTTTCGGTGGATTCCACGGACCATAAAATGAAACCAACATAAAGAACAGCGTGAGACCCATAGTGGCCCAAGCGAGTGCCACCTAAGTCCACGTCCGGTGAGTGTAGACTAGTGGCTATCAAATTGGGGTCCGGAGTCTCCTATGGAGCCTGCGAAGGATTCACTCAGTTGAAATTATGGGCTATTTGCGGTTGTTGCCAAGTCCCATTTTTTACTTGCATTTTTTTTTTTAATTTATGTACCTGAATTCATTAAACTAAGGAATTAAAGAGCACCGAATAGGTATAGTTTTATTTCTAATTGTGAGAGATGTAACACGCTAAATGTGCTTATCAGGTAATTATTTAGCGAAATAAGTTTTCTTACGTCTGGCAGTTATAATGCTAGCATTATGGTTACAAAGGAGGTGTTCTACATCAGGACTGCAGCTGCTGGGGTTTTCAACACCTTTCCAACGCCGCGCTGATGGCGTTGTGTCCTTGCAGTCTTGCTAGCTACAGCGATCCAGCTGGATGAAACAACAAATGTTGTCCAACTTCGTGTCCCCGTACGATATGTATATGACAAGCACCTGGAGGACGAATTGTTGTTTTGCGAAACACTCAGCACCAGAACAACTGCAATGGAAATATTTAGCAAAGTGGCCAAATTGTTTAAGGCACATGGTATCAAATGGAAACATGCCATTGGCGTGTGTACTAATGGTGATCCAGCAATGCTTGGTTGCCATTCTGGTATTCAAACTTTGGTTAAGAAAAAATCTTCACATAATATTGGTACACACTGCACTATTCATCGCCAAGCCTAAATAATGTAAACTGTGCCTGATGGGTTCAACAATGTTCTCAGTGAAGTTTTTAGAGCAGTTAACTTCATTACAGCGAATACACTCAACTCTCGTCTATTTTCTGAGTTATACAAAGAAAGTGATTCTGAATTTGAAATACTCATGTTGCATTCACACGTCAGGCGGCTTTCCAAAGAGGAAGAGAGTTTTCATACTGCATAAAGAAATGCAACACTTTTTGCAGGACGCTAAACCAGACATGAATGCAAAATTCTCTTATGTCCGCTTTTTTTTATCCATGTCATTTTTGGTGGAGAAATTCAAATTCGTGAATTCCATCAATTTGGCGCTGCGAGGAAAAGAGATCACAGTGATCCATTGTCATGAAAGTTTGAGACCTTTCAAAATGAAACTTGAACTATGGTATTCAAAGTTAGAGAAGAAGAACTTTCCACCATTTCCACAGCTAAATACATACATATATTGATCATAATGAGCTTAACGTCGATAACGATATACTTGAGTAGATGAAACAACATGTATTAATTATTAGTGAAGAAATTTCTCATTATTATCCTGACCTACAAGAACTTGAAAATACTATTGATTTATCAACAACTCGTTTGTACACTTCATTAATGACCTGGCTTCGGAGGACAATTTAATTCGAAAACAGTTTATTGATTTGATTAATGATGGTGGTGCAAAACATATCAGTGAAATGTGTTGTAGTGATTTTGAGATTAAAATGGTACAAACCTGCCCCGATGTTGCGAAGATGGCTCTAAAAGTGCTGAATCTATTTTCAACCACCTATGAGTGTGAGACAGCGTTTTCCACACTACTTGCCATTAAAACAAAATTCCGAAACATATTAGAAGCGACAAATGACATGAGAGTTGCACTGGCCAAAACAAAGCCAGACCTAGAAGAACTGGTTCAAGCAAAGCAAATGTCTAGGGTCTCCGTAACGAATTCTCTCTCTCGTAGTTTCGTAGGCTGGGTTAGGTGATTAGCGAGCTTCTTTGGGATAAAGGAGAATATATATATATATATATATATATATATATAGCTGGATTCTTTATTCCTTGGTAAATAGATGGAATAAGCCTCGAAATGGCGAATAGTAATGACAACTTTTCTTCTTGAATAATAATGATAACTCTTTCTGCACTCTACTGACTTTTCCACAAAACTACACCTATATAAATAGTCATTTCATCTACTCATCATACCACAAGATCTAACCAATCAGGAGTGAGATACATTTAATCGTCAATCATAGGTAAGATTCTAGAAAAGACTCTAGCCAACAGGCTTCAGAAACAACTCGAGGAGAGGAGGGCCCACAACCCACAAAGCATGGGTTCCGGAAGAAACGTGGAACAGATACGGCACTCGCGCTCCTAACCAAGAAAATCGCCAAGTGCTAAGCGGAAGGAAAGTACACTGACATCATGCTAAGGGACGTACAAAAGGCCTTCGACAAGGTCTGGCTGAGGGACCTTCAATATAAGATCCTGAACCTTCAGCTAGGCCCGATTCTGGAGCGCATTATCTGCGACTTTGTCATGGAACTGCGCGCCAGAATCATGATTGAGGGTCACCAAGGACTTGAGTTTCTCATCGAGGCCAGAGTCCCGCAGGGCAGTTGTCTGAGCCCCCTCCTTTACCTAATCTACACAATAGATTTACCAACCCCAATAAAGGAGGACTCATTATATCTCCAGTTCGCGGACGATACAACCCAGGGGATCCCTGGTACATACAGGGATCCCAGGGCTCAGGCTCAATAGACTGCTAATGAAATCAGAATCATAAATGAGTACGAGAGTTAGTTGAAGATCCGCATGAATAGCAGAAAGTTCAAGATCCTCGCCCTCGGTCGCAGAAAAACAGCAGACGTGACAATAGGGGAACTGATATTTCCCTATCACCAAGAAGGGATTGTTTTGGGGCTTAACATCACCCCCACCGGGTACGGACATCACTTCAAAACGCGGGAAATTCACGATGTTAGAACTATCCAAACTTCACAGATTCAGGAATATGAGATCTAACAATATCAGAAAGTTATATCTCATCCACGTCCGACTAGCACTCATATACCCCGCGGTGATGGCCCAAACCCTAAGTAGGAATCGCTTGAAGCGCCTACAAATAGTTCAGAACAAGGCGTCTCTCTACATAAATAAACATAGAAGGCGAGACCGAATTCCCCAAAGACAACTCCACGGAAGAGCCACCCTAACACCTATCAATCTCTTGACCCAAAGTTTGGCCAAGGAAACTTGGGAGAGGATCTTGAATGAAACGGCACCTGAACTGGCGGAGGATCTAAAAATCCTAGCGAACAAAATGGATAAAGTGAGCAAAAAGAGACGATTTCCTAGCTTGAGACAATGCTCAGAGGAGCAGTTGGCACCGTGGTTCACATAAAAGACCGCACCGAACAAACAATTACATTTACGATATATTAACAAATGCACTCAGAAACACGAATGTATGTGTAGAATGCAGGATAATTAAATGTATATAGTAGAATTAGACTCTTGAACAACTTAATTTAGTATTACTCTGAAAAAAATAAATAAAAATGAATAAAAATACAAATAATAAAATAAAAAATAATAAAAATATATATAGAAAATAATATATAAAACAAATAAATAAAAACAAATTTTATCTCTCTTAAAATAAGTATAATACTAAAAAAAAGGTTGCAAATTATGTATAAAAGAAAAGTTTGAATGCGTTAAACCACAAATTAAGATACACACAAAAATACAAATTACAGGATTGAAGGTTAAAAAAAAAGAATAAGAAATCTAAACAAATGAAAAGTGTAGCCCTCACCACCAGGGCAAACCCTACAAACTCTCTTCACCCACAATTTCAAATCTCATCTTCCAAACTAATATTTTCCTAACTATTATTAATAAGCAATCCTTCGTCGACTTGGAAAAAAACTTGAATTATTTTACGCTCAACTAGAAGTCACAGCCGGCAAAGGTGGAAAAGTCGAGGGAAGACATTTAAGAAAACCTCAACGAACTTAGCTTTTTCCTCACGGGGACTATAAGAACATTTTTGTTTGGAGCCACATATAGCCGACCCATGTTTGGCTAAGTCCCCCCACAGTCCCCCCGCCCGAACAGGGAGGCTGAAGTGAACTGAACTGCCATTCATCTAGTCTCACCCCAACTATGTCGGTCCACTTTGATAGACATAATTGAAGACGTAAAGTAAAGCAGGTTTGAGGATTAGCCCACTATGGAATTCTACAGAAGAGAACACCCGGTTACTAGGCAATGCTGAAAGCTTTGGGGAAGAGTTTGCTCTAATATCTAAGGGTAGTTTTCGGCCAAGACCACAGGGGGACATGCAACCGTCCCTGTGTAAGTTGGAAGCAGCATTGATAGCTAAACCTCAGACGGGGCGGCACCCCGAGTAGTAGTAGTTGATTCGATCACCACCCATCATTAAGTCCACCACATTTACCCGTCTGATAGGCCTTCCCGGGTCCACCCATCATTCATCCTCCCAATCCCGCAGTTAATGTTTTCTGAAGCTCTCTTGCAAGGGGGAGGGGAGGGGGGTTGTCCCCCATAAAGAAGGAAGAATCACCTGTTACAAATGCTAAGAAGTAAAACATCAACAAGAGGAAATTCAACCCAGGGGGTCTTCCCCCGAGGAAAAAATGGAGACCAATATAACCACTCGGATCCCGCTGCGCGCCATCAGTGGAAGCAGCAGGCCCAGCCGAGAGAAGGTGTTCGAAGTAGTCGTCGGGAAACGGAAGATCGCTATGCTCCGTCTGCTCGAGGTCCTCGAAGGATATGTTGCGGTCTGCGAAAAAGAAAAAGTTGTAAAGGGTATAACGAAGGAGGAGGCAGTAGAGACACTGCGCGAAATAGGTCTCTAACCGGTAATCCAGCCGCAAATACACACGCACAAGAGCGTCGTATGCAGGAGACTAGATCTTTGGATTGGACAGCAGTCCAAAGAACAAATAAAGGAAGAAATCGCGAGGAACCAACCATGGGCCAAGGTTTCAGAGAAGAAAGAATACTCACATGTATTCAAGGTAGTCTTATGGACACATCGATGGCTCAAAAAGCAAAAGAAAATGGACTTCTTTTATTCAACGCAAAAATCAGCGGAGATCAGGTAGACTTGGAACAGTTTATTCCCATACAGTTCTGCTTCCGCTGTTACAAAATGGAGAGCCACGCGACTAAAGATTGCCCCGAACCACAGGAGATCTGCTCAAGGTGCATTAAGGCGGGGCACCACTTGAAGAATTGTAGCAATCCGAGGGAGAAGTGTGCCAACTGCCGTCAAGCACATCGCTTCATGACTATGGCCTGTCCTCTTAAAAAAGAACTAATAAAGAAAAAAGTCCAACAGAAAAAAGAAAAGCACACCAGGAAACAAAACAACGTACGCTCAAGCAGCGATGACAGTCCTTACAGAAACGGAGGTTAAGAAAAATTATCTAAGACTGGAAAATGAAAACTCCACCAAAATACTGACATGGATCTTATATGCACATGTCAGAAATCTTACAAACCCAGGAACCTTTGCAAAGGAGCTCAATCAGATGCTCGCAAAAAACGGGATGAGCGAGATGTGGTTTTCTGATAATCTAACATCTGGCAACGTACTTCAATTACAAATGTTCCCCAAACAAATAAGTGGTAAAAGTCAGGAGACAGAGAAGAAAAACATTAAAGAATTCAGGCGGCCAGATTCAAGGATCGAGGTCAAAAAAGAAAGAGAGGCGGCCGCTAAGGCAGCTCAACAAACTACACAATATGTGGAAAGAGAAACTGAGTCCTCCGATACCATGGACATCTCGGACTCAGAAGGCTCCGTGTGTGAGGTGAAACCCCCAAAAGGGAAAAGAAAAAGTAATAAGATAATCGACGCCGACAGAGTAAACCATAACATCTACGCCACGGAACAGTTCCCCACCCCAAAGGATTGGGACACAAATAAAATCTGTGTGGGGATAAAAAAAGAAGTTCTACAAGTGGGACTTCGACGCTCAATGCGACGAGGAAACGGTTGATGAGGCATTGTTTAACCAAAACATCGCCTTCCACCGAGAAACATTCGTGGAACTGTCCCCAGCAGAATACAAGAAGAAAAGGAACGGGAAACTTAAGTTGACAACCCGTAAACACTAAGACATCCACATAAGCCAGAACAGAAAATGGAAAACCAGAACAACAGGTTAAGGATCTTGACACTCAACGTAAATGGATGGGAGGGAAAAGCCACAGCATACGGTAACATATTCCATTCCATGTGCTTGATCGCGACATCATATTAATCACGGAGCATGGTATCGATTCGACCAACAAGCAGTTAAAGATACCAGGCTACAGAGTGATCGCAAAAAAACATGAGATCTTCGTGGCGGTAGAGCTGCACACTCTAGTGGGCAAGCTCATAATCGCGGCGGAATACCAACCACCTTGACACTCAACGTAAATGGATGGGAGGGAAAAGCCACAGCATACGGTAACATATTCCATTCCATGTGCTTGATCGCGACATCATATTAATCACGGAGCATGGTATCGATTCGACCAACAAGCAGTTAAAGATACCAGGCTACAGAGTGATCGCAAAAAAACCCATGAGGTTTCGTGGCGGTAGAGCTGCACACTCTAGTGGGCAAGCTCATAATCGCGGCGGTTTACCAATTACCTTGACGAAAGTGCCTTCCTCTCACAAGTTTCTACACCCTGTTTGGCCAAGGCAGAATGGTATTCCTTGGAGGCGACCTCAATGCTATGCTATGGTAACACGAACGAAAGAGGCCATAACTTGGAAATGATTATGCGAAGGAAAAACATACAGCGGATATGGCTGGATTTTCTGACCTACTTCACCGTAAGGTCAGCAACAAAGCCCGACATAATCATAACAAGCGATGGCTTTCCCTTTAATTACCGTAGTGAGCCAGGCCCAACAGGCTATTTGTGAACAAGTTAAAAGGTCTTACAAGCAGAGAAAAGACCCGCATAAAGGAGGGCGATGACTAGTTAGAAGACCCGGTGATTTTGGAAGAAAGGTTCTGCACATTCTGGAAGGATGTATTCAAGATAACACCAGAAGACAATGCGGAATTCGACGAGGAATTCGAGGGCCAACTGATTGAAGATCTTAATCAGATTGTGAATCGCACGCTCCCACATGCTTATGTTTATAAAGGGAGGGTTTTGGAAGACCATGGCCGTCCAACTACACCTGAAGAGGTCATAGCAGTCTTAAAAACCTTTAAACAAAAGGTACCAGGCTGGTCGGGCATCACCGAAAATAACTTGGTGCATGCCCCCTGGCAGATCATTCAGGGAATCACGAACATCTACAATGCTTCCCTGAATACGGGCTACTCACCCGACGGTTTCAAGATGGCTAAAATCATATTTATACTTAAAGGGAAGAAGCCTGATCAACTGGTGGACCACAGGCCGATATCCCTCCTGGAGATTATAGGCAAAGTCTACGAGAAGCTTCTAGCCAACAGGTTACAAGACCAACTGACGGAGCTGGCAGCTCATAGCCCTCAGCAACACGGGTTCTTCTCCGCAAGAGAAGAAATACTTAGACGTGGTGATGCGAGATGTGGAAAAGGCCTTCGATAAGGTTTGGCTAAAAGGTATACAATACAAGATCCGAGGCCTCCAGTTGAACCCAATCCAGGAAAGGGTCCTCTGCAACTACATCATGCGCAGAAAAGCCCAAATCTCGATCGAGGGCTACAGAGGATCCGAGTTTGAACTTGAGGCGGGTGTTCCACGAAGTGGCTGTCTGAGTCCGCCTCTGTACCTTTTTTACACACTCGACTTACCTGATCCGGTAGGGGAGAAAGTGATGCACCTACAGTTTGCAGATGACATCACACAAATCGTCCCCAGTTACTACAAACATGCTGGATATCAAGCAAGGCAGACAGCCATCGAAATCGATAACATCAATCGATACCTACGAAAGTGGAAAATCAAGACCAACCGCCGAAAGTTCCAGATCCTTCCAAATAACTGCCGAAAACGTGTTGATGTCTTAGTGGACGGCGAAGTATACCCATACGGAAAGGAAGGCAAAGTCCTAGGTCTGCACTTTACATCCAAATGATACAAAGTACACATTAGCAGCAGAATCTCCCTAGCCAAAATACAGCTCGGAAAACTATAGATTTAAAAGATTCAGCTCCAAAAATCTTAAGAAGCTATACACTGCTCTGGTACGCTCAATCTTAGTGTACCCAACAGTGGTCATGTAGGCTGCGAGTTCCACCTCTCTCAGACAAATGCAAAGAGTGCAGAACGAAGCAGCCCTGCTTATAGCTGGAGCACGAAGGATGGACCATATACAGCAAACAGAACTGCACGCAAGGGCAGGTCTGACCCCACTGAATATGGTACTCCAAGGCTAGGGAGAAAGACCTGGGACAGGATCGAAAATGAAATACTCCAGAACATGAACCTCGACCTAGATATTCGGAGAGCAGTTAGGGGACGTGCCACCAGGCAAGCCCTATTCCCGAGTGGAAGAAACTGCTCCAGAGAAAACCGAAAGGGAATATATACTTGATCAAGAAAAGCACAAACACATAAGTGTAAAAAAAAACATGAAGAAAAAGAGGCGAAGTGCCCACTATTAAAGAAAATAAAAATAAATAAAATAAGAACCTAAACCCCGGCAGAATAAGTTATAAACTGTTAATTAAAATATCAAGAAAAATATATATATAGCAGACAAAAAACTTGAAAGGCTTGAATGCCACGATGGAGGAAAGAAACAAATTTATTCATCTATTTATTTATTAAAAAAAAAGGTATATATAAATATATGTGTATATCTGAGAAGTGGATATATATATATATATATATATATATATATATATATATATATATATATATATATAGATATATATATATATATGTGTGTGTGTGTGTGTGTGTATATGTAAAAAATAATAATAAGTGGGAGGAAAAATAAAAACTAAACTAACAGAAAAAACCTGAGAGATGCCCTCTACACCAGGGCAAAACTCAACTTCTTTTTATCTTTATATACCTACCACACATTTCCTACTTATTACATCAATTTCCATTTTAAATCCTTCGATGGGCGAATATTCGACTGCGTAGCATTGCCTTACTACCTTCTGAAGAGCGATTTTAAATACTCAGTGCTTAATTTACGGACTCTTGAGCCTCGCCATCTAAGAACGCCACTCCTGGGAGTCATCAGGATCCCAATGGTTCTGAAAAGATTTAATATATCTCTTTCGCTGCGAATAAAGAAATAAAATGAGGGCTTAAACACCTTACTGCTCCTGTCCACCGCCCTGTGTGGGAACCTGCTCGGATGACTGGCATGCATTAATTTCGTCTTAACTATCTCGGCCACTTGGACTGGCATAATCAAGGGCTTGCGTGGAAACTGGTTTTAGGACTAGCCCACAGCCGAAGCACAAGTAAGAAATTTTCTCAAATATGCGGGTCCTGGACGGAGGATAGATCCTCATCGCTCAGGAGACCCGGCCAGAATCATAGAGGGAAGTACACCCTTCTCTATGTAGTTGGATGCAGTTTTGGCGTATGTACCCGTAAGGGGGTGGAAAAAACTTGGCGGTCGTTGATTCGGCCGCTATGCATCAAGTCCACCAAGCTCAACCCTCTGAGGTCCCCACTCGAGACTCACCCCATCCATCATCACCCATCATCCCGGCACCATCCGAGCGGGGGACCAACAGGAAATTGGAAGGGAGCGTTTTCTCATTGACGCCCTGAACATATTCTCGGTTCTTCCTCCCTTACCACTTCTGACATCACTTTTCTCACCCAAAACACAATAATTACACATTTCTTACAGAGAAGAACATAAAATACAAGAGAGAAGACTACCGCGACGATGAAGGGTTCCCTTAAGTTCCATACCAGGAACAAAGGCACCGGAAAAGAAAAAAATATGTGAAACCCTATTCACTAAACTGAGGATCGCGCTCATCAAGCTAATCGAGATCCCAAATAGTTTCATCGCGATATGCGGGGAAAACAAGGACGTAGACCAGCTCCTATCCGAAGAAGGAGCCGAAGTCCTAAAGACATTAAGCTTGGAAGCCAAAACTCCACCAGCAATCTCGGCCAACCACAGCATCATCTGCCGAAAGGTAGAAAGCTGGGTAGGGAAAAACTCCCCCGCCGAGATAAAAACCCAAATTGAAAGTAACCACACATGGGCTAAGGTCAGGGATGCGATAAAATTATGCGACCATACCCATGTCTTTAAGGTGACATTTCAAACCACGGAAATGGCCCACAAGGCGGCAACGGAAAGACTCTTCATCCTTAATATGAAGATCCCAGGATGTAATATAGAACATGAAAAGTATCATAGCATTCAGATGTGTTTCGTATGCTACAAGCTCGAACCACACACCACCGCCAACTGCCCACAAAAAGGACAGACAGGGTGCAGTGAATGCGCCACTGAGGGTCACAGATATGACTCGTGCAACATCACAGAAAAAAGTGCTTAAATTGTAAGGGGCCCCATCGAACGATGGCCCTTAACTACCCCCAAAGAAAAGAGATCATCAAAAAATGAAAGACGAGGAAAGAAAAAAAAAGAAATCAAACACCTACGCGAGCACAGTGAAGAAAAGTGAAGGGATGACCTAAACAATGGCAACCCCTTCACAATTGGTCTTCACAAATGACCTAAGTGCCAAAATACTCATTTGCATTACGCATTCAAACGTTGCAAATGCGGTAAAACCTGGATGCTACAACCAAGCTCTGAACGCACGTTTAAAATCAAATAACCTACCTTCGATCATCGAGCCCGCTAACCACGAATGCTCCAAGGCATTCAAGGATAGCGTTATCAAAAACAACGAGAACCACGAGAAAGTCACCGGTCTAAAAGAAGTTATTGAAACTCCCTCATCGGAGGAATCCGAAGAGGAAGACGACGAAGAAGAAGACGAAGAAAAAGACCAAGAAGAAGACGAAAACACATCTTCAGATAGTGATGAAGGCCCATGCACTCGCATTAGAGCGACGAAAAGCAAGTCCAAAACTCCTAGTCCTCCCCCGAAGAGTGAAAAGCCTGGGCACTCCAAACCAGCCCCACAGGCCAAAAAGAAAATGAAGAACTAGAAGAAACATAGATAAATACATCTCACGAATGAACGGAACGCACTAAGAATTCTGGAAGTCAATACCAACGGCTGGACAGCGAAGCGAACTCTTTACGGAAATTTGTTCAAAGAAATTGATGCAGATGTCATCCTGATTTCTGAACATGGGATTGACACTCGTAGCTCCGAAATGAAGATCTGGAACTACGATGTGTTAATCACAAATTAATCTCATGAGCGTTACGACAGTGCTTCCATCAGCATCACCTCGAACAATCCTATCTTGGAATAGAGGTCGAACTCCATATAGGTAAGCTGGTCATCGCCACCGGGTACTAGCCGCCGAGACGAGGATATTTTCCAATTCATTCTCTCTCTGGCCTATGTGGCAGAAGAGCCCCCACCATATTAATGGGGGATCTTAATGCCAGATGTCGGGAATCACAGTACAGGACCTTCAATGGAAGTAGAAGGTGCCGCAAAACTATGCTGGACCGAAATATGGTCCCAAGGATAGGCCCGGAATTCCCTACCTATATTCGAGGAAGAACAACAACAGAGACGATGGAACGATGCGATCGAGGGATACTCGCTATCCCTACACCAACGAATGTAATGTACTTGGTATAAAAATTACTTCTACTGGGTACAAGAAGCACGTCCAAGAACGAATTTCTCGAGCCTCGGCCGCTGTCAGAACTCTATATACGTACAAAACTCTACGTGAAAGTAACAAGAAGAAGATCTACAATGCTCTTGTTAGATCTACGTTGCTTTACCCCCTCCCCTCTGCCCTCTCTTGTGTCTCAAAAACACAAAAGAGGCGACTACAAGTAGTGCGAAATAAATGCATGTACCTAATCACAGGTACACGCAGGGGAGAAAGAAGACGCCAAGAAGACCTGCACAGAGAGGCAAGGATAATTCCCATTAACAAAGTCATCGAAGAACGGACCCGGGGGGAAGCAGGATCTGGTTAATCGAGAACTGAGTGATGGAATTACTCAGATGATTAACCAAAACAAAAGAGCAGAATGTCACGCCAGATTTCCAAGCTCCGCTAACCGAGTGGCTGGCGGGGACGAAGTGCCGTTCTACGCATGGTGAGATGTAGAATCTAAGAATCTAAGAAAACAACCGAACTAAGGAAATAACTCACAATTATGACTAAAACACACCGAAGAAGACAAAAGTAAAACTAAGAAAGAAGAAAAGCACCGAATACAACGATAAATCAAAACGACTATGAAAAAACAATAAAACTAAAACACACACACATTTAAAGAATACAACTTAAAGTTTGAAAAAAACCTAAACTAACAAGCAATGCATATCACACAACAAAGCTAAACTAAAGTTAGCAAGACAAATGGCTCGAACGCCATAACAAATAAAAATCAACGAAACATCAGAGAATACACACTCAAGAAATAATAAAAGTGATAGGCCTGATCACCAGGCTCTTGCATCTCTTTGCACCCTACCACGCTTCTTTCTCTCTTCACCACTTGTCTATTTTCTCTATCTATCCACACACCCTATCGTACTTCTCTGCACACACCCACACCTTTAACTTAATTGTAATTAAATCTTTCATTCGAATGTTTTACTTGGTTCGCCCCCACAGTACTACGGCCCGATAAAACAGTGTTTAATATATAATTAATATCTACGCCTTATAATTATAAACATATATATATGTGATAGAACGGGTTGAGCAGCGTTAGTTTCAACCCCTATCACATATTATTTAAAACCACGATGCTCCCACGTGCATCTTCGCTTCGAAGCTTGGCGCTTTATCGCAGCCACCGGATGTCAATGTTTAAACAAGGAGGTTATCGTCCCCCCGTTCGCCCCCATACGCCGACCTCGCCAGATTGAGTTAGGCTTATGGGCAGATAAGGCATTGTTCCCAGGCTCGGCTGTGCATTCCCTCGAAGCGCCCACTCCATTGTCCCCTACGCCAAGGGAGTGTCTCGACTATTTAGATGGAAACTTTACCACTAAGATCAGAGTGGAGATCCAGATTTTCGTCGCGAAACATCACCACGACCCTCTCTCACTTTGTGCGCCAAGGGACCTCGACTTCGAGATTCACCATCACTTGTCCAGAAGGAGGACAATATCCCTTGAGTGCCAAGGTTCGAGCCTTTCGTGACGCCTAGTCCCCAAGGCTTTCCCCTCCTTGTTCAGAAGAGAACAACATTAGAACAGCCATTGTTCTTGAGCCCGTTGACCAAACACGGTTCTTACCCTTCCCCCGTTGTTCAGAAGAGAACAACTTAGAAGGCCATTGTTCTTTTGAGCCCTTCGCCAAGAAACGGTTCTCACCCTTCCCCCTTGTTGTTCAGAAGAGAACACATTAGAACAGCCATTGTTCTTGAGCCCGTAGACAAGAGACGGTTCTCACCCCCCCCCTGTTGTTCAGAAGAGAACAACGTACAGCAGCCATTGTTCTTCAAGCCGTTCGTCGAGAAACGGTTCTCATTCCCAAGATGCCACGTCAGGATCATCTTATACCCCCCCTCGCTTCGACTGGAACTCGCCAGCGGACCGAAAATTCCTTCACGTCGCCTTCCACTGCACAACTAGTATAAAGTTACGTAAGCCAAACGTTACCTTTGAGTACTTAACCCATTTTGTCAATTCTATCCTGTGCTTTAAATGGTTTAGCGAACCATCCCATCCCTTTAACTCTATATTTGTTTTACCTTTTTAAATCCTTTAATCCTCGGATTAGCCCGAGCCCCCACGACCCTTTCCATTCTCTGTTTATGTCAATATTTTCCGTTTTGTGTTTGTTGATAGTTATTATTAATAAAACTCTATTGTATTAATGATAGCAATATTATTATCCTTGAGCTCAGTTCCACTTCTTAAGCATATCGAAGATACATAATATCGGCCCGCCAGACAATCACGCACTCTAAAGATAATTAAAGAAGTTCCCTCAACGAATAGTTATATATGGTATATCGTCAAGAGTCCATTCTACGACATATATATATATATATATATATATATATATATATATATATATATATATATATATATATATATATACACTATTTAAATTTGGTATCAGGTTTGTTAGGTTTAACGCTATATCTTTGCAAACACTGGTCTCAGTCGAGTAAAGCATAGCGTTATTCGTTATAGTAATAGAGTATAGTAGTTCCCTTTTGTTTTAACGATTGCTATCCCCTTTTTTTGAAACTTAAGAAGCTGGAGTAGCTCAAGGAACTGTTATAATAATTTGTTTGTGGTTTTTTTTTGTGATTTTAGTCAGTGGTTATTTAGATTGAGAAACCAAGTACGAATAGGTCAGTGCCCATATTTAGGTAGGCTAATTCTATAGAGGGATAATTCTTGTTGCAAGGAATTTTAGTTGGTTGACTAGTGCGCCCCCAAGTGCAAAGATGACTCAGTTCGAAATCTTTAAAGCGCAAGGAGAATCCTTGGGACTCTCCGGAAAAGAACTAATTGAGTACGTTCAAGAGGAGCCAAGAACAGAAAGAGAAATCCAACGAGAAGAGAGAGAAAGAGAAATCCAACGAGAAGAAAGAGAAGAACGAGAAAGAGAAAGAGAGGAACGGAAAAGACAAGCTGAGCTTCCCCATCAGATTGAATTAGCTCGTGTTGAAGCAGAGATACAGTCCGCCAGTTCCCGTTCGGAAGCCCAGCCCCCAATCTCTCACTAAACCTCCCCAATTTCAAGGATGAAGAGGATTTCGGAGCATTTATAGCCCACTTCGAAAAGATCCTCGAAATCAATAACATGGATCTGGAGGCTGAAGGTGTAGCCAGATTACTTTCCCTGTTAAATTGTAAATTGCGCGAAATTTTTATATCTTTTCCATCTGAGTGTACAATTAACTACAGCACCTTAAAAGCTGATTTATTGGCCGCTCATAATTTGACTCCCGATTTCTACCGCCAAGAATTTCGAGGAGGTCGTATTAAACCCGGACAGACGTTCCGTCAATTCGGATACATTCTTCAGAGGAATTTTAAATTTTGGTTAGAATCCTCAAAGGTTGATCCGAACTACGAGTCCTTAACAGACTTCGTGTTGCGAGATCAATTTTTGGCGTCTCTCCCGATGGAGATCCGCGCGTTCGTCAAGGATCGTCTGTGCCAGACCTTTAAAGAATGTACCGAAGAAGCGGATGTCTATGCCGCAAGCCATAATTTATACCCAAAGGAGAATCGAACTTTTCACCAACCCCCAAACCAGGTAAGAAGGAAGGATTCGCGCCCCTTCCCAGGAAAGCTTACGAAGTTTCCGAGCCCCGTAAAACCCCAAAACCAACAACGGGACTCCAAACCTCCCGTTAAGATTTCTCCTCCATCTCTCTTCCCGAAGCGACCAATTATATGCTTCACCTGTGGTGTAGAAAACCACATGAGCTGGAATTGCCCCCAAAATTCTAGGCTTAAAAGCGGACCAGCCCACCAAGTTCACCAGATTAATGCAACCCCGGCTCCCCGGTGGTGCAGACCCAAGCATCAACTTTTTTCCCTCCGTTAGGCCACCAGGTAAATTTTATTTTTGATAAAAGTTTCCCGGGAACTTTGAAATTTGAGGAGGGCAGCGTGAACGGCTGCCGTGTATCTACTCTCGTCAGGCACACAGGGTGCACGTGTTTCATCGTGTCCGACGAGCTCCTTTTCCCAGTGGACCCTAACCACGAAAAATGGCGGTGGTACACGACTACCTTGGGCGGGCGAACCGATTCCCCGTCGTTAGATGTTACCTGCAGCGTCAGTATAATGATGGCTGGGCTAAGGTCATTTCAGCACCCATAAAATTTTGTTCCGTACTTATAGGACAGAGCCCTCAAGTAAGCTCCGACCCTGTGTCCCAGGCCGCCCTTACTCGAGGTCGAGCTAAGAAGGAAGCCAAGGATTCCGTTCCCCTCAGAACCCCGATACCGTCCGAAATCTCGGAGATCCTTAACCAGGACTTTAGGACGGCACAAAAGGAGTTTGAAGCACTAACACCCTTATGGGATAAAGCCCAAAACCAGGACACGGAGACTGTCCGTGGACCCAAAGTCATCCGGTACCTGGAGGAAGGTGGCTTACTTTATCGATCCGCCGAGGACAGTAATAACGCTGTTACTACTGTCCTATGCCTTCCACGATCCCATGTCCCTATAGTGCTCAAAGTGGCTCATGAAAGCATTTTTTCCGGTCATTTTAGTCACACTAAAACGGGCCAGCGCATTTTTAAATATTTTTATTGGCCGGGTGCTGCAGCTGACATCTCAAAGCATTGTCGATCGTGCGATGTGTGCCAGAAGACGTCCGCTAAGGGGCGGGTCAAACCTGCTCCCTTACAAAGGGGACCAGTCATTACTGAACCCTTCTCCAGAGTGGCCATCGACCTGGTTGGCCCTATCCACCCCCCTTCGAACGAAGGGCACAGCTACATTTTCACCTTGGTAGACTTTGCTACCCATTTTCCCGAGGCTGTCCCCCTTCGCCGAATCAACAGTATTTCTTGCGCCGAGGCCCTCATTTCCATCTTTTCAAGGGTAGGCGTCCCCAAGGAAATACTCTCTGATAGAGGCCGACAATTCAACTCTGAGTTGATGGAGTACGCAGGAAAGCTGCTCATGGTAAAGCCCCTTTTTACCACCCCTTTCCGGCCACAGACAAACGGGATGTGCGAGAAATTAAATGGAAATTTAAAATCCATTATTAAGAAGATCTGTGCCGAGCAGCCCCGCGAATGGCACCGATATCTCCCGGTCGCCCTATTCGCCTATCGGGAAATTCCCCACCGTACATTAGGCTTCGCCAAACTGTTTGAGCTCCTTTATGGACGTAATGTACGCGGGCCACTCAGTATTTTAAAAGAGTTGTTAATCAAGCCCCAACTGGATCAAGAACTCCAGTCATCTTACGCCTATGTCTTGGACCTACGCCAGAGGCTCTAGAAATGCGCAAACATCGCCTATAAGAATGCCGATGTCAATTTGGAGAAATACAAAACCTATTTTGATGTCAGGTCCGAAGATCATAAATTTAAGCCCGGTGATGAAGTACTCCTGCTCCTTCCCACAGCCAGTAATAAATTACTGAGCCAATGGAAAGGTCCATACTCGGTCCGCGAGGCACGATGACCGGTAGATTACCTCATTGGTACCCCAGCAGGCGATAAGCTCTATCACGTCAACTTATTGAAAAAGTACCACCGGCGCGCCCATGGAGATACCTTCGTAGCACTGGACGAAGCATCGGCGCTTGAAGAGGATTACCCCGCGGAGTCCCTTAATGTAATCCAGACAGTGTGCATCCAACCTGATGCCGATTACCCTCTTCCTTCCCTACCAGGCGAGCCTCTTGAACCCCCTGACCTGAATATCGACGCGCAGCTGACACCACATCAAAAAAGTCAGCTACAAGATCTATTATGTCAGTTCGACGACGTTATTTCGGAGAAGCCTGGG
The DNA here is from genome assembly GCA_963969495.1 of Ceratothoa steindachneri. Lineage (NCBI taxonomy): Eukaryota > Metazoa > Arthropoda > Malacostraca > Isopoda > Cymothoidae > Ceratothoa > Ceratothoa steindachneri. The sequence continues at coordinate 41,119,650 of OZ018333.1, forward strand.
TCGCTACTAGTTTCGAGCATGACATCAAATTAACAACCTTAGAACCCGTCCGTTCAAAACCCTATCCCATGCCGATTCATTTACGCCAAGCCTTTAACGCCGAAGTTGATAATTTAATTAGTTTAGACATCATAGAACCTTCCACCTCTAGTTACTGTTCCCCAATCGTCATGGTCAAGAAACCTGATGGCTCTTATCAGATGTGCATCGACTTCCGGAAGTTAAATTCGGTAACTGTGTTCGACGCCGAGCCCATCCCGTTGGTAGACCAAAAACTCCACCTTTTCGAAAACGCCAAGTTCATCTCAGAACTCGATTTGTGCAAGGCGTATTATCAAATCCCCCTCCGGCCCGAGGTGAAAGCGTATACCGCCTTTGCAACGGAGAAAGGCCTTATGCAATTCAAGCGCCTTCCTTTTAGCCTCGTCACTGCTTGTAGCAACTATAACCGTCTCATGAGAAGGTTGTTAGATGGACTTCCAAACGTATTATTTTACTTTGATAATGTCTACGTCGCTACTCGCGAATGGAGTCACCATTTAACCCCCCCATTAGCTCTTTTCGAGCAACTGCACGAAAATGGCCTCACCATTGGCCCCAGCAAATGCCATTTTGCCCACGAAACCATCAAATATTTGGGTTTCAAAATAGGACAAAGCCAGTTGGGTCCCCAAGAGGATAAGATTAAGGCAATCGCCGACATGCCCCTCACGATTACAAAGAAGCAATTAAGATCGTTTCTAGGATCAGCTTCGTACTATCGGCGATTCGTTCCGAATTTCGCTGCAATTTCGGCGCCCCTCAGCTCCCTTTTAAAAAAGAATTCACCCGATCGTCTACGTTGGAATGATGTCGCTATTTCCCATTTTAATGAGCTCAAGAGTAAGCTCATTTCTGCCCCCATTTTAAAGTTGCCCAACCCGGAAAAATCCTTTGGGATTAAGACAGACGCGTCCAACGAGGGCATTGGAGGTGTACTCCTTCAATACGTGGATGACGGAACGAGTCATCCAGTTGCATATGCTAGTCGTCAATTATTACCACGCGAAAAGAGATATGCCACTATAGAAAAGGAAGCTCTATCAATTATCTGGGTCATAGACAAATTCAAGCTGTACTTGATAGGTAAAGAATTTCAGATAGGAACCGACCACCGTCCGTTAGCCTATATTAGGAATGTGCGACACTCCAACGGCCGAATCATGCGCTGGAGTTTACTCTTGCAAGAGTATCAATTTAAAATAAATTATATAAAAGGTTCCGATAACCAGGTCGCTGACGCACTCAGTAGGAATGCGTTACCGAATAGCGTATAGTAATTGTATTCATAGGATTAGTATCTCCATGTGGGTATATACCGTCTTGTACGACTTAAATTAAGATTCTCTTGTATTATAATTAGTTAATGTATATGTCTGAATTTTGTAACGCTCAATTTCTAATTTTTTTGTATGTATATATATTTGTACCCATTAATTACGTATAAATTATTTTGTCCCATATGTACTATATTTATATCATTTCATTGTTCTATGCCTTTTTTTATTATTAAGTTTGTATTAAAGATTATTTTCCCTTATAATCAAAAGATCAAAATAATCATATGTATTGAGGTAATACTAGTTAGGTGCAGGAAGGTACGGTTGGTACAAGAAAACGAGTTCCCCACAACGGAGCTCTATCGTTGTCCCTTCTCTCTTTTTCGAAGTGACAACTTCCCCGGAATAGAGGGGTGTGATAGAACGGGTTGAGCAGCGTTAGTTTCAGCCCCTATCACATATTATTTAAAACCATGATGCTCCCACGTGCATCTTCGCTTCGAAGCTTGGCGCTTTATCGCAGCCACCGGATGTCAATGTTTAAACAAGGAGGTTATCGTCCCCCCGTTCGCCCCCATACGCCGACCTCGCCAGATTGAGTTAAGCTTATGGGCAGATAAGGCATTGTTCCCAGGCTCGGCTGTGCATTCCCTTGAAGCTCCCACTCCATTGTCCCCCACGCCAAGGGAGTGTCTCGACTATTTAGATGGAAACTTTACCACTAAGATCAGAGTGGAGATCCAGATTTTCGTCGCGAAACATCACCACGACCCTCTCTCACTTTGTGCGCCAAGGGACCTCGACCTCGAGATTCACCATCACTTGTCCAGAAGGAGGACAATATCCCTTGAGTGCCAAGGTTCGAGCCTTTCGTGACGCCAAGTCCACAAGGCTTCCCCCTCGTTGTTCAGAAGAGAACAACATTAAAACAGCCATTGTTATTGAGCCCGTTGACCAGAGACGGTTCTCACCCTTCACCCGTTGTTCAGAAGATAACAACGTTGAACAGCCATTGTTCTTTTGAGCCCTTCGCCAAGAAACGGTTCTCACCCTTCCCCCTTGTTGTTCAGGAGAGAACACATTATAACAGCCATTGTTCTTGAGCCCGTAGACAAGATACGGTTCTCACCCCCCTGTTGTTCAGAAGAGAACAACGTACAGCAGCCATTGTTCTTCAAGCCGTTCGTCGAGAAACGGTTCTCATTCCCAAGATGCCACGTCAGGATCATCTTATACCCCCCCTCGCTTCGGCTGGAACTCGCCAGCGGACCGAAAATTCCTTCACGTCGCCTTCCACTGCACAACTAGTATAAAGTTACGTAAGCCAAACGTTACCTTTGAGTACTTAACCCATTTTGTCAATTCTATCCTGTGCTTTAAATGGTTTAGCGAACCATCCCATCCCTTTAACTCTATATTTGTTTTACCTTTTTAAATCCTTTAATCCTCGGATTAGCCCGAGCCCCCACGACCCTTTCCATTCTCTGTTTATGTCAATATTTTCCATTTTGTGTTTGTTGATAGTTATTATTAATAAAACTCTATTGTATTAATGATAGCAATATTATTATCCTTGAGCTCAGTTCCACTTCTTAAGCATATCGAAGATACATAATATCGGCCCGCCAGAAAATTACGCACTCTAAAGATAATTAAAGAAGTTCCCTCAACGAATAGTTATATATGGTATATCGTCGAGAGTCCATTCTACGACAATATATATATATATATATATATATATATATATATATATATATATATATATATATATATATATTAATATGCTATGGTTTACTGTGAACCAATTATAGAATTTCCTAAGACTTCAAAATGCTCATCTTTGAGGTATTTCCGAGTCATATTCAGTTCTATAATGTGGTTCGAGCACCACAGGAGTTTGACGCCAGAACATGTGTTAACATATTATGAATAAACATAGATGTAATTTAAATAATTTCGGAAGTACTTTAGAGCGTTCGAACGTAGGAACTGCAGCACCTAAATGCGAACAAAATTATGTTTGCCTGCGTGTGTGCGCGCCATGGAACTCTATTATTCCGTTCTTTTACTTCTATCATTGGCTGCAGTATAAGTTAATTATATTTCTAAGCATACCTACAACTTGTAGCGCCTACAACATTATATACTTCCGCATTTCATTTGTTATTCTTGACTGCATAACATCGATTTCAGAGGGGTCAGCAGTGCTGAGATTCTTTGTATAACTTATGTTATGCCAAACGATTTAACAACATTGATTAAAGCGTTCTGCATAAAGTAGTTACAGTTTCTCGTTGCGAACTAAACCTCTTTTATGTACGCTACTTTGTGTGTAGGCACCAAACCACTTTCCTTAATTAAACAGAAATAACTTTATATTGATGTATACACTAATTTTTTTTTTCACACACCAAAAATTACTATATTATTCTCATTACTGGACCCTTGATTTTTCACTATTTACACTTTTTATTTTTAAAACTAAATAGGCACTGAATATACACTATTAAACTTATTTAGACTGGGATTTTTTACACTATTATGGTATAATTAATTTTTAAACACTTTGCACTTCTGTTCGAAGGAGAGAGTAGTCCTCAGATGAAAGGACTGCAGTTTGAAGTAGATTGACTGTGTCGGGAGGTAATGCAGTAAAGATATCGTATAATTTTGTGTCCTCCCGAATTATCCTTGAGATGTAGAATTGTGCTTCCACAACTTTGAATCCCGCTACTGCTGCTTCATTGAAGACAGGAGGTCTGATTGTGATTAAGTTGGCATGCTACACTTCATGGTGTAGAAAATGAGCAGCTTGTTAATGGCTTGATAAGTCGCCTAGTGAATCCATTTTGTTGTATGATCACGTTTCGTTCGACGAAGAAGGGCCACGGCTCGATAACGATTTCTCTCTTGTAGTTTCGTAGGCTCGGTTAGGTGATCAGCAAGCTTCCTTATAGGGGTAAAGGAATATATATATATATATATATATATATATATATATATATATATATATATATATATATATATATATATATAGCTGGATTCTTTATTCCTTGGTAAATAGCTGGAATAAACCTTGAACTGGCGGATAGTAATGACAACTTTTCTTCTTGAATAATAATGATAACTCTTTCTGTACTCTACTGACGTTTCCACAAAAATACACCCAAATAAATAGTCATTTCATCTACTCATAATACTACAAAATTCAAATAATCAGGATTGAGATACATTTAATCGTCCTACTTATGTTCATTTTTGGAATAACAGACCTTAGCGTTAACAAATTGACCAATCAGCTTTTAGACATAAGCACTGCAATAATTGTACAATCAGCGTCACGACAGATTTAAAAAGTTAATAACCTTCAAACCGTTTGCAAATAAACACGGCTGAAATCCACAAAAGCAACATTACCGACGAGCTTAACGAACAAATACATAAGACGCACCCTCACCACCAGGTGGATAGACAGCGCGACGGAGACGCCGTGATTATCGAAGAAGAACTACTCGGCGCGCTCCGCTCATTTTAACAAAAAGCCCCAGGACAATCGGGGCTTACAAAGCTTAACTTTCAAAAGGCACCAGCCATTGTCATAGGAGGGATGAGAAGAATATATAACGCCTGTAGGAACACGGGATACTTTCCAGATGCTTATAAAACGCTAAGATGATTTTCTTGACTAAGCACGGAAAGAACCCTAAGTTGAAGGAGAGCTACCGACCAATTTCACTTCTGGAATTTGGTGGGAAGCTCTTCGAGAAGATCCTCAACAAAAGACTGATGTCTCACCTGGAGGAGAACTCCATCTAAAACCCACATCAATTCGGGTTTAGGAGGAAGCGAAGTACGGATATGGCGATTAATATCATCAAGGAAAAGTTATCCCAAGCAAAACGGGAAAAGAGTTACGTGGGCAGTTTGTCGGGATGTATCAAAAGCGTTTGATAAGGTGTGGAAACGGGAAATACAGTACAAGATCTTACGACTGGGCCTAAGTGAAAACTTTCTGCTCACGGTAGGCCTCCCACATTCCGCAGGGAGGTTGCCTGTCCCCCACTCTCTAATTGATTTACACCGCAGATGTCCCGGCCCCTGTAAGTTCCACTTGCCTCAACATTCAATTCGCCGATGATTTCATACAGATAATCACTTGTCCATGGGGAAATGGGCCTTGGCAAGCTCGTATTACAGCAGCAAAAATTGAAAATCTTAACACCTACGAGGCCCGGTGGAAGATCCGCAACAACCAGGAAACGTTACAAGGATAGTAAGTACCTCAAAAGAACATTCGTTCCATTTCAATGGAGGTACTTTTTTTTTTGTATTTATTTGCTACATCCAAACTTTTTATTATGTTACTTGTGCTACATTATGCAAGAGTTAACTCTTTTTTGTCAATTTGCTGTTCTCTCATAACTTACTTATTCTATATAATATTTTACATGCTAATATATATATATATATATATACATTCAACTTAGATTAGGGTTTCTCGTCCCATATTAGAACATAAACTCGTTCTTTGTCTTTGGTTAATGATTCTGAGCTATAAGGAATATTTAGAACATATTCATGTCAAAAAGCATTTTATTATGATTTCATACAATAAATATATTTTATAATAAATACAATTAATATTTTGTAAATCTTAAAATTAGCATACAAATTTTATTTTAACTTACTAGTCACGTCACGTATTATGTTAGATTTCTTAAAATTTTGTCTAATTTCTTTTTAAAATTTTCTACTGTATTACATTTCACTACATCCTCTGGTAATTGATTCCACTTGTTCACAATTTTATACGCAAATGAGTTCCCACATATATTTGTGCGAAAATTCTTGGGTTTTATTTTCATTCCGTTTGATCGCGTAGTAGATGTGCTAAACTGAAACCAAATATTAGAGTCTACATTTTCTATTCCTTTTAGTAGTTTAAACATTTCTATTAATTGACATCTCAATCTTCTTGCTTTAAGGCTGAATAAATTTAATCTTTCTAATCTTGTTTCATAATTATAATTCCTTAGTTCTGGAATCAATTTCGTGGCTCTGGCTTGTACTTTTTCTAACTTCTCAATATCTTTTCTTAAGTAAGGAGACCAGGCTTAGGAACAATATTCTAATTGTAGCCTTACTAGTGCATTGTACATATTCAGAATTGTAATTTTATTTTTGAAAGTGATTTGGTGTTTTATATATCCAAGAATCCTTTGCGCTTTCTTTTCGACTTCGATGCACTGCCGTGAAAACTTTAGATCGTTTGTAATGTAGACACCTAGGTCTTTTTCATTTTCAGTTTCCTTGATCTCATTGTCGAACAGTTTGTATTCTCTCCTTGGATTATTATAACCAATATGCATTATTTTACACTTTTCAAGATTTAAGGGCAATTCCCATTTTTCCGTCCATCTTACTATTTTACCAATATTATTTTGAAATTCTTGAACGTCCTGTTCAGTAACTATCCCTTTCCCTAATTTACAATCATCAGCAAACTTAGAAATTTTCGATAGTAGGCCATCATCTATATCATTAACGTACATAATGAATAGCAACGGGCCAAGGACAGAGCCTTGCAGGACGCTTGTCCGTTTATAACTACTCGCTGTTTTCTATTCGTAAGCCAATTTTCTATCCATTTTGCAATTTCGCCTTTTATTTCAAAGACTCTTACTTTACACATCAACTTCTTACGACGTCAGGATGGGGGATAGACGATATCCCTACACCACGGAGTGCAATGTACTCGTAATGAAGATTATCTCATCCGGGTACAAGAAGCACGTCCAAGAACGAATCACCAAGGCCACTGCTGCAGTCAAAACTCTATAGGCTCAGAAATCTTCGTCAAAGCAATAAGAAAAAGATCTGCATTGCAATGGTAAGATCGATGCTGCTACTCCGCTTCCGCCCTCTCGTGTGTCTCGAAGACACAAAAGAGAAAACTACAAGTGGTGCCAAATAAATGTACTTACCTAATTACAGGTACACGCAGATCAGAAAGAAGACGCCAAGAAGAGCTGCACCGGGAGGCGGGGTTAAGTCTCATTAACATTGCCATAGAAGAACGGACAAGGAATATGCTGGAAAAGGTTAATCTTGAATTGGACGATGAAATCGTCCAAAAGATTGACCAGAACAGAAGAGGAATGAGTCGTGCCGGATTTCCGAGTTCGCCGGGGTTTTACCTGGCGGAGCAAAAGTCCCGTTCTACACATAAGAATAGAAGTGTTTTTGCCCTAAACCAATATAGAAAAACCCGACTAAGAAAAAGCTAACCTAACTATGAAACCTCACCGATTACTACAAAAAAACCGATAAAGACTCAAATCTATCGATGAAGACCGAAATTTACCGAACAAGACATCCACGAAGAAACAAAAAACACATATTACAAAACAATAAAGTAATTAATAAAGTAATTATTACCACAACAGCAAATGCGCATATTATATATATATATATATATATATATATATATATATATATATATATATATATATATATATATATATATATATATAATTAACTCAAAGACAACAAAGGAACTACAAAACCAGAAATACTTAAAAGCGATAGGCCTGATCACCAGGCTCTAGCATCTCTTTGCACCCTTCCACACTTCTTTCTCTTTTTACCACTGGTTTACTTTCCGCTATCTGTCCACACACCCTTACTCTATACCCTACCTACATCTACTCTATCGTACATTGTATTAGCCAAAGGAGGTAGAATGAAATGGAAAATGATAAACGTCCAGCGAAGATTTTGTGTGAACTGTTTAAATCTTTCATTCGAATGTTTTACTTGGTTCGATCCCCACAAAAGCACCCATCCCATTGAATTTACATTTGATGATTAAGATTGTCATTTTCTCAATAAATAATTGATTACAAAAAATGTTTGTGCTTCAGTAGATTAAGGTAGCCATTTTTGAATATATAATTGTTTGCCCAAAATGTTTGTGCTTCAGTAGATTAAGGTAGCCATTTTTGAATATATAATTGTTTGCCCAAAATGTTTTGTTTCAGTAACCTATATGTTAATTATACTTAATTTAAAAGGGTACACGAGTCATCTAAAAAATTATCGCTTTCACCTATAGTTTAGTATATCGGTTCGTCTCTCGCTTTCACTATCATCTCGTATATAGCTTTCATCCAGCACTTCGTTGCTCGCTTCGTACATTGATTATTCTATTGTTTTGATTATCGCTAAGTTCGTCGAGCGACGATTTTGTACACGTAAACTCCGTAACTAGTCTACCGTGCAAAGGAAGAACACCGAATATACAATTAGGTGAGAGTGATGAAATTGTGTGGTAGGTATATAAAGGTGTGAAAATGGTTTCTAGTTTGCCCTGGTGTTAGGGCATCACTAGCATTCTTCTCAATTCTTCTTAATATTAAAAAGATCCTCCATCATTAAAGGTGCTGACTGTCGTTGACAGCCAGTTTCCTCCATTACAATATATATATATATATATATATATATATATATATATATATATATATATATATATATATATATATATATATATATATATATATATTCAATTTTATTGTACTGTCGAAGCATTCGAGCCTTTCAAAGGTATCTCTTATGCTGAATCTCATTAAGTTCTGAATTTTAATCTGTTTCTTTTATTTGGGCACTTCGCCTCTTTTTGTCGTTTTTAGTTGTTTTGGTTTTATTTTCTGATTTGGAAGTGGGCACTTCGCCTCTTTTAATTCTAAAATTTTAATTATTTTTACAATTGTTTAGTTTGGGCACTTCGCCACTTTTATATTTAAAGTTAATTAAGTTTTTAATTTATATTATATTTATATTTGGGGGAGTTCTTTAGTGTGGGCACTTCGCCTCTTTTTTATTTGTTTATATTTATTAAATTTTAACTGTCACTTTTACTTCAGTTTAGTGTACTACTACTACGTGTACATAGTTAGTACCACTTCTCTCGCGCAGGTTCTACTGCTAGGGAACAGAGCCGTTCTACCTATTGCGCGTCTTCGGTTTGCACGTATGTTTAAGTCAAGGTTTATTGTTGGCAGTATTTCACGGTCTACTTTGTCCCATGTCTTTCTCCCTAGCTTTTGAATCTCCGTATTGACCGGCTTCAGTCCCACTCTATGGTGTAGAGTTGATTGCCGAATACGGTCGATCCTTTGCGTGCCAGTGATCAGAAGGGTGGCTTCATTCTGCCCCCTCTGCATCATTCTGAGAGATGTACAGCTTGCCATCTGCGTGATCACGGCCGGGTACACTAGGACTGATCGTACCAAGGCCATATACAGCTTTTTGATGTTTGGCACGCTGAGGCTTCGGAAACGGTAAAGTTTCCTCAGCTCTCTTTTGGCTAGGGAGACTCTGGTTTTTATATGTGTCTTATATCCCGTTTTGAAGAGTTGTAAGACCAGGAATTTACCCTCGTTGGAGTACGGATAGAGTTCGTTATTGACGATGACGTCGTATACTTTCCGGCGGTTCATTGGAATAATGGTGAACTTCTGGTAGTTAGGTTTAATTTTTCACTTCTTCTCATATCGGTTGATATTCTCGATTTCGACAACTGTCGCCCTCGCCTGACTTCCAGAGTTCCTGAATGGACTCAGGACGATTTCGGTGATGTCATCTGTGTATTGCAGATACATCGAATCGTACCTCACTGGAGCAGGCAGGTCAATCGTGTACACTAAGTACAGTAGTGGGCTGAGACAGCTGCCTTGTAGAACTCCCGCCTCGAGTTCGAATTCGGGTCCCTTGCAGCCCTCGATCTCAATTTGGGCTCTCATATCAGAGAAATAGTTGCAAAGGACCCTTTCCAGGAGTGGATTAAGCTGGAGGTTGAGGATCTTGAACTGTAACCCTCTCAGCCAAACCTTGTCGAAGGCCTTCTTTACATCTCGCAGCACCACGTCTACGTACCTCTCAGATTTACTGCAAGCGAGTTTTTCCGCAAGGAGGGCGAGGGCTGTTTCCGTTCTTCGTCCCTTGCGGAACCCGTGCTGCTGAGGGTTGTGGGCTCCCAGCTCGGCTAGTTGTTTTTGAAGCCTGTCAGCTAGGAGTCTCTCGTAGACTTTCGCAACGATCTCCAGCAGGGCGATCAGCCTGTAATTTACCAGTTGATCAGGGAGTTTACCTCCCTTGGGTATGAAGATCACCTTAGCAATCTTGAAACCTTCCGGGAAGTAGCCCGTATTCAGGGAAGCGTTATAGATGTTAACGATTTCCTGAATGATCTGCTGTGGGGCATTAACCAAGTGGTTTCTGGTGATGCCCATCCAGCCTGGTGCCTTTTATTGAAAGGCTTTTACAGTGGCCATGACCTCCTCTGATGTTATGGGGCGGCCATAGCCCGCCATCTCCCTGCCTTCGTTGACTCGATGTTTTGGGTGCGTGCGATGCATTTCCTGATTTAGTTCTTCGATCAGTTGGCCTTCGAATTCGTGGTCAAACTCGTCGTTTTCTTCAGGGATAATCCTGAAAACTTTTTTCCAGAAGTTCCTGAACCTGTCTTCGAGAACCACCGTGTCCTCTATGTAGTTTCCGTTCTCCTTTATCCAAGCCTTTGGTCTTGGTGTAATTCCCTTTAAGTTCTTGACTTGGCGCCAGAACTTAGCCGGGCTAAGTTCGCTGTCGACTTTGACTATCAAGCTGTTCCATATTTACTCCTGTTGGAGGTTGATAGCCTCTCTAAGCTCTGAGCTTAGGCGTCGAAGGGGCGAGCTTCTTTTCCGGTTGGGACCCTTCCGTCTTATTTCTTCGTACACTTCCCTGTGAACGCGAGCGATATCTCTCATATCCTCTGTCCATCTGGGCTGAGAAGGTGTTTTCTACCCTGTTATGGATATGCTCTCGCGGTCCGCATTTAGTATGGACGTTGTACACCTTTCCAGCTCCCTGTCATCTCCTCTAACGACGCTGTGCTGAGGTCAGCAGGCGCATATTCACTGAGTCGTTGCTTGTAATGATCCCAGTTGGCCAGGGCGTAGTTTTTCCGGAGAGGGGCTGGGAGCTGGATTGGTGCGAGAGATATTGTGGTGAGAATCGCTACGTGATCACTAGGAACTGTTGGGCCTGGCTCACTATGGTAGTTGAATGGGAAGCATTCATTTGTTAGGATTATGTCAGGCTTGGTTGCTGATCTGGAAGTGATATAGGTCGGAAAATCCGGCCCTATCATTTGGATGTTTTTTCTTCCCATAATCAGTTTCAAGTTTCAGCCTCTATTATTGGTGCTACCATAGCCCACCGCACGGCATCTGGCATTGAGGTCTCCCCTTAAGAATGCCATTCTGCGGTGCCCGAACAGTGTGTAGAAGTTACTTAACGGGAGATATGCTCGTCGAGGGGGTTGATAGGCTGCGGCTATCACGAGGTGTGTAGCTCGATCGCCACAAAGGACTCATCGAGTTCTGGTAGTTGTTTAAAGGAGATGTTCCTATTGACAGCTATTGCAGCACCATCGAACCTTTCCTGGGAATGATTCTTCATGACTTCTCTGTAGCCCGGTATTTTAATACGACCAGCTGTAGTGTCGATACCGTGCTCCGTAATGAGAATGATGTCGGGGTCAAGCACTCGGAATATGTTTCCATATGACGTGGCCTTCTCCTCCCATCCATTCACGTTGAGTGTCCGAATGCTCATTCTGTTGCTTACTCTCTCCATCTTCGATTAATTAGTGTTTCTGGGTGAAGTTCTTTTTTCTTTCATTTTTCTTTTTCCTGAACTCAGCGTTCGAGATTTGCTCGCAGGTGCTGTGATGTAGAGTCACATTTTGTGCAAGCAGGGCCTTTTCCACTGTTTCAGGTTCCACTTCATAATCCTACTCCCATTTGTATATCTTAGATCTTATTCCTTGGAAGATACTCCTGGTTTCCATTTCCTCGGTAAATTGGAATTGATCGCAGGCGTATATTTTTAGATTTATTTTGTTCGCCCGCAGTCTCTTGATTCTCTTTTTCTTTCCATTGGCTTCTTGGGATTTTGTTGCCTCGGAGTCTGAGGAATCTGATGATTCTGAGGAACTGCTTGTGTCTGAGTTGTCCTTTTCTGCTGTGGTTACTTTATTCTGTGTGGGCGCAGGAGTTGTTGCCTCGACTTCTTGCTTTTTTTCCTCTCTTGCTTGTCGGTTTACTGCATTTTGCTTGCTCTGCTGGTTGTTGTTCTTTCGGAACCATCTGTAGATGCAGTAAATCCGCGGAAAGGGGGGTGGCCGGGAACCACATCTGTTCCATTCCGTTCTTCGCTAGCATCTGATTCAGTACTGCCACGAACGTGCCCGGGCGAGCCAGGTTCATGACGTGCGCGTGAAGGATACACGTCATGATTTTTGTGGAGCCCTCGTTCTCAATTTTGAGGTACGTTTTCTTGGCGTCCACCTCCGAGATGGCTGCCTTTGCTGCTTGAGCTTAGGACGTGTTTGCTCTGCGTGTCTCTTCGTTTTTCTTAGCTTCCTGCTTTTTTCTCATGAATTCTTTCTTTGCGAGACATGACATGGCCATAGTCCTATGTTCCTGCGTGCAGCTCACGCACTTCTCTGCATTGAGGTTACAATTCCGCCAATTGTGCCCCTACTGGCTGCATTTAGAGCACGTCTCTTGCAGCTCTTTGCAGTCCTTGGTGGCGTGTGACTCCATCTTGTAGCATTTGAAGCAGAATTGGACCGGAGTATATTCTCCTTTCTCAACCTGCTCCCCGCTAATTTTGGCGTTGTTCTGTTGCCTTTTGTGCCATGGTCGTCTCCGCAAAGACCACCCTTGAACACATGGGTGTACTCGCCACCGTCCCTCCTGTTTTTGAATTTTATTACTTCGGCTACCTTGGCCCAGGCTTGCTGAAGCTGAATCTCCTCTCCTATTTCCTCTGCAGAGTGTTGCCCTATCCATGGGTCGATACGACGGCATACCACGCTCCTGTAGGCCAGGATCTGTAGGGGGTACTGCTGGCTGCAGCCCAATGCCTCGTAGGACCCCAACTGCCTTCTCTTTCGTTATCTCCTCTATGTCCTTTTCATTTTCGCATATCACGATATAGCCTGAGGCTATGTCTAATAGCCTCACCATGGCAATGCCTAACTTGCCATACACGGCCTCGAATACGGATTCTCTGCTAGGCTTGGGCTGCCCGTCGACAACCCGCAGAGGTATCCTGGTCGTGTGGTCCTGGGCCATCTCTTCTCGAGAGTGGCCTTTCAGCCCTGCTTCTGCTTAGCTCGCACTACTTTCGTTGTGTGTGACTTGATTTAGGTCAATGTGTTGCACCTTTGCTTCTTAGTCTTCTTTATTTGGGTTATTTGATGACTCCCTCTACTTCGTCGCTAAGCCTACGTGAACGTGAACTGCCAAATGGGGGGGATGAATGTCCGTTGCTCATATGAATCTTATCGGAGTATACTAAAGAAAATGAACAAAAGTTTTTCTGAACTTTGTGTTAGCAAATGTTCAACATGATTATTTTATAAATTGAATATGAATGAAGAAAATGCTGAAAAGGCTCAATTGCAGAATGAAATGCAAAAGAAGGCAATAAAAGAATACAATAGAGATAGTGAGATATACGAACAAATGGATGGACTCCTAATATTTGCTGTCGATATGCAAAAGGTTTTGTTCCTGCCAAGGATGCCTGATGTTAAAGAAAGTTTTTTACTGCTCGAGAATGGTTGTGTTTAATGAAACATTTGCTTCTTTAAAGAAAAATCAGCATCACTATTCTGTAGTTCGGAATGAAAGTCTTCGAGGTAGGAGGAATGCTCCTGATGTTGCATCATCCTATATCAAAGTAATTAAGGAAAATAGAGATACGAAGAAGTTTATATTTTGGACAGATAATTGCGTTGCTGAGAATAAAAACTGGACATTATATTCAGCATTCGCTTTACTTGTCAATGAAGATCTTGAACCGTCGGAAATCACGTTGAAATATCTTGTCACCGATCAGACATTCTCTGCCGCAGATGGCGTTCATGGAAAAATTGAAAAGTAATCCGGAAAAAGAAGAATCTGTATCATATGAGAGACCTCTGCGATTCACTGGAACTTTCAACGAAGAGAACAACGGTCTTGGAAATGCAACTTTATGATTTTAAGGCTTACGAAAACTTGTCAAGGTTAAGAACAGCCCGAAGAGCGTCTTCTGAGAATAATATTCCTCTTTTACAAGATTAATGTGGTCTGATTTGAGAAAGGTCTGCACGGACTGATCTATAAAAAAACCATTTCAGGACTCTGGAACTAAAGTTAAATTTCTGAAAGAAATTAATTCCCCCAATTATTCGGCGAAATATTCATCAAAGACAAAAGAAATTCAAAAAAGAAAAATTGGATCAAATTCACTCAGGTCTTGTTATGAGAATGCCTATTTCCCGTCGAGCATTTTGGAATAACTTCCCTACTAGTGATGATATCTCGGATCTCTTAAATTCTAGAGTAGATGAAACATCAAGGTCTTATGAATTTTCCCGTTAAGTTTAAAATGGATTAACTTTTTGTGTATTTAGTCATTTTTCCTTAAAAAGGGATATAACTACAGTTTTTGTGAAGTTTTATCCTTTTACTCAGATCGTTTTAAATATGACTTTATGTTCACTATTTTCTTTATTAAATTAAGGATATTTCAAACTAATAATAAGATGAAAATAGAAAGATAAATTCATTGCATTTTTTAAAGATTCTGTTTGGTTTGTATTTTTTACGGTCAAAATATCGATAAAAATTACATAGATTTATAGGATTGTTTATACCTTCCCAATGACTTGTTAAAATTTCTAGTAATAAACAAGAGCAGTGATGAATGTATAATGTAATGTGGTTGCCATAATTATAATGAAGTCTGATTGCTTAATGTTGTCAATAATACAAAGTGAAAACACCGAATATAGGTATAATCAGTCTTATTGTTTAATATTAATGGTCATTCAAGAAGAAAAACACCGATATACTTATATTCGGTTTCTTTCCTCTGCATTTGTGGTGAATAGCAATCCACAAACCAAAGGAAAAACAGTTTTTGTGCAACTGAGCCCCAAAAATATCAAATTAATGCACAAAAGAAAGTACAAATATGAAAGATGATGCCCATAATGGAGTAAATACATTAAACGTTTAACAGAATCTTGAAAATATACTATTTTTTTTGGCATTGCAATAAAGGAAAACTTTGAACGCTTCTCCTGTAAAGTTATTCATTTGTATATTCGGTGCTCTTTCTCTGCACAGCAGTAGTGTTCTAAATTCGCTAAGTTTTTACCAGTAATTACCGATTTCTGAAAATAATACAAATTACCGTTAACGAAATTACATACTATTTATTACTGTCTCTTAAAACGCAATTGTAATTTATTAAAGTCTGCCATAACACAATTTTCTTTCAAACGTTTTCTCTTTTAGAAACGAGAAAATTAATTTTAGAGTGGCTTTAATTTTGCGAAAAGCAATTAAATTCTATTTCATCCTCGTTCTAAACCTATCCATTTAGTATTTATGTAGATTATAATAGTCTAGGAGTATATTCAAAGTTGAACATAGTTAAAATATTCTCAAATTATAAATCGCTATTATTTACTCTCCAATATTTTCAAATAGGATATGCTTTTGATAAATGCCAAACCTTTTGTGCTCGAGTCTGAAGGACGTTATATTTTACAAAATAATTTTTATTCTCTTCAAAAAGGTTCATTTTTATTTTTGTTCATCAAAGGAAGGATAGTTTATGCTTTTTGAAATCTTATTTCACTAAAAGTTAAGTGAATAAATTATGGATTACAGCGGGGGGTTTTTATTACATTCATTAAAGGACGTTTATTTTACAAAATTATTTATATTTTCTTAAAAAAGTTTTTTATTGTTCCTTAAAGGAAATTTGTCTATATATTTTTTATTTGTGTTTTTTTTGTTAAATAAAGCATTTTTTTACATCTTTTTTTAATATTCTAATTAAGAATAAACTTATTGTCGGTAATTACCGGTAAGCACAAATTTCACTTCGGTATTTATCGGTAATTACAATATCGGTAAATCTCAAATCCTTGTCCTAACCCACCCATTGCTTTCATCACACGGTCCGATGTATGGTTGCTCTATTTCAGCCAGCATATTCACTACTTTGTAAGTGACCATAATGCATAGCTGTCCTCTTTAAACCAAAACATCCACTCCTTTGTAAGTGATCAAAATTCATAGTTGTCCTCTTTCAGCCAGAACATCCACTACTTTGTGAGTGACCAAAATTTATAGCTGTCCTCTTTCAGCCAGAACATCCACTACTTTGTGAGTGACCAAAATTTATAGCTGTCCTCTTTCAATCAGCACATCCACTACTTTGTGAGTGACCAAAATTTATAGCTGTCCTCTTTCAGCCAGAACATCCGCTACTTTGTGAGTGACCAAAATTTATAGCTGCCCTCTTTCAGCCAGAACATCCACTACTTTGTGAGTGACCAAAATTTATAGCTGCCCTCTTTCAGCCAGAACATCCACTACTTTGTGAGTGACCGAAATTTATAGCTGTCCTCTTTCAGTCAGCACATCCACTACTTCCTAACTTACAATGGGTAATTTGCACTTCTTTCCCTCGTCATAAGAAAGAGCTTATTGGAAAAAACAACTTGCGTTGTATTCATTCATAATTTCCAGATCGCTCTCGTCTTCGAACAGAGACTAACTTCTCTCGTGTTATGATGCCGTGATGCTTTGCACTCCTTCAACACCCCCATTTCACCTTTACATACCCTGTTTGTACAAATAAGTACTACTGGCTCCACTCATCATTATAGAGCCCTCCTTCCCATATACTCACGTTTTCCATTTCCAAAAATGAAGATAAATTAGATCGAAAAAAAGAAAATAGTAAAATTAACATTAAAATTACTATATTAAAATTTACATATTAATATTAACATTGGGGATAAAATGGTATTGTTACATGAGCCCGAAATTGTATCACTGATGCGATGTGAGAAAACCCACATCAAAATATTGTAATAAAATGATTACTATTTGTGCTGAGTAATTGAGAGCAACGAGGGAAATATTATTATTCTTTAGATTTTAAGTTGTATTGAACCAAATTTCGCCCCCGACCCCTGAATTATATATTTGCGATGATAAATTATTTTAAACTCTATTTAGTTATGACTCCAAGTATTGAAAAGAAGAAGTAATCTTCCTCTAAGCTAAGAATTCCGTATTGCAATTGATAGAACCCTCAAATGTTAACCAATATCAAAAAAGAATTAATACTTATCTGCAACGTATTTCTTAAGCTTTTTTTGCATTTAAATAAATATTTTCAGTTAAGTAAATTTTAGCCTTGAGTTAATGAGCATAATCGGATTTAGGGATTTTCTAGGCATGTCGCTTTAAGTGCAAATAATTCTTGCTCTCAATTCTGAGAATTATTTCATTTTTCTTCACCTTTAATAAAAAATAATCAATTTTGGTTTTCTAGTTTCTACCAAAGAAGGAAGTATGGTAAAAGCCTAATTAGTTAGATTCTGCTGTAAGACTATTTCGTGAGCGTAAATATTTTCACATACTGTATTGAGAGGACTTGGACTTCAAAGATCCGGATTGTTAGGTATTTTTTTTATAAGCGCGCGAAGTCACCTTATTAAAAACCAGATGTCATATTAGAACATGACATCTTGAATTGGTAGAAATTACCTTATTATAAAGCATTTTTTCCGTGTTTTTCGTCTACTTACAGACATGTTATCAAATTAGCACTTGATAAGGTTCATATCCTAATTGTTTTAAGCTACTTTAGATTCGTTTGCTCTCATCTGATGTGAAATATTCAGTACTAATTCCGATAATTTCCTACGTTCTATTTCTTTCTTCCTCTCACAAATCAGATTCTGAACTCCCCAAAATTGGATCGTCGCTGCTGATAATAACAAGGTTAGAATTCCTTTCATACCACCACGAGCATCTTTCGCAGCGTCAACAACATTATTAAAGGATTCGATCTATATTTTCTTTCTGACTTATAAGCTTTCATGTTTCCCATTGTTTATAATCTTCGTTCACCTTTTTTTAATTAATTATAACGATAATGATTATCTGTTTAGTTCAGAAGCCACGCACGTATCAGAGTACAGGAATTTTTACATGTACTTTGTACTCTCCTTTTTATATAGACGCGCGAGAATGTTTACAGAATTAAGAAATTGTAAAGAGCCTAAGTCCACTCGAGGCTAGTTCGAGAAAGAAGTGTGAAGGGTAAAAGTAAAAGGGGATAAGAATATAAAATTAGAGATCAATTGAAAAATTCCATGCCTCAA
This sequence comes from Ceratothoa steindachneri, assembly GCA_963969495.1. Taxonomy (NCBI): domain Eukaryota; kingdom Metazoa; phylum Arthropoda; class Malacostraca; order Isopoda; family Cymothoidae; genus Ceratothoa; species Ceratothoa steindachneri. The sequence continues at coordinate 41,138,265 of OZ018333.1, forward strand.
GATATGCTTTGGGTGAAGATTGAATAATTGAGTGTTGCTGTGGTGGACATTCTACAATAGATCATTGTCGTGGTATATTTCTATATTTCCTACATACATCTATTATATTTGATTTAGAGTGCGCGGTGGTTTCCTTTTTAAATGGTTTACATAGGCCGAGGTCCGGTTATAAGGTCAGATCCTCGTAAGTAAGAGCTAGTCCAAAAGATGCTACCTTAAAACTTAGTATTGGCTGAGAGTTCCAAATCTCACTTAGTTACAGGTTATTGTTATACGGCTATGATGAGCTCGAGGGTCAGAAAGCAAAGGAGTACGCAAAAATAGACTTTAATAAATATTAATAATCAAAGTTAATATGATACAATAATACACATTTAATTAAGACACATAGTTACACAATTGATAATGAAGAACGGTAGACGGCAATTTTAAATTTGGGGAAGCTAAAATATTCGTTACGATACCTTGTACACAAATGGAGGGGTTGGGGAAGACGATGATCGTTTCCGGTGAAGCGGTGAGATGATGGTTGGGTCACTTCGACGGGGTCCAAGGTCAACTTGTTTGTAGTAAAATATTCTTTAGAGATGACGGGGGGGGGGGGGGGGGAGCAGAGTCTTCGAGAAGGGAGGTTGGGAATTTTACCGGTGTAAATTCCTTTGAAGAAAACGGAGGGTGAGTTTCTCCGGGACGTCAATGGATTGTTTGGTCAGAGATGCGTAATCAAGGGGGTATTACGCTAAGATGAATCATGACTTAAGTCTTTTGGGTTAAGACTTGTTCTTGTTACGTGGGTAGATATGGACACTAGAAGTGAGGGAGCTTACCCCATAGAAGAGGGGGGGGCACTATCTCACATCGTTTGAGTCATAGCGAACGCGGCTCGGATGGTGATTGTCTCAACCGCTCCCAGCGTGGATGAAAGGGGGGAGGGGGAGACTTCTCGTCTTGTTCAAATACTCACCTTGATAAGGGCTACATTCCATGAACCCGCTCCTATACTCTTTCACGCTTTTGATCTTCGAAAATTGTTTGTAAGCTACACGAGGCCCATCATGTGGAAGAAATGCTTAAAAGCGACGTTATTTCTCACCTCAAGTGCTTGTTTCCTCACAATCATGATTCAGGATCAGTAGCGGTTTTTGATTTTGGCTACATGGGCAATTGCCCAGGGCGGCATTATCTAGGGGAGCTCCACGAGAATGAGAAAAAAAAAATTCTATTGATTTGTGTTCATTGCCAATTTGCGCCTGATATCATGTTCTGTGTGGCAATGGGCGCCCTCATTGCTCACACGAAGTGGATGAAACCAAAGCAAAAAGGAGGGGGATGGGTGAATTCACCGCTCGGCCTAGCTCTGGTTAATTAAAAGGTTAAAAGTTAATTACAACAAAAACCGCTTACATACAAGACATAATTCATTCATAATATTGAATATATCACGGGACAAGAGTCTCACATATAGTTATTTCACTGTGAAAGTGTTAAATAATAAAACGAAGCAAATCTGCGAAGAAAGATGAATTGGTTAAGTCCTCACCTCTAGTTGAGGTGCCGGAAAATGTCGGTAATGCTGATAGTTGATTGGCAAGTGACAAACAGGGAAAAGAAACGGTAAAAAAAACAGGTGCTCAATTTCAAAGGAAGAGACAAGAAGACGAGAAATAGGCAAAAGATAAGGTAATGAGCCATGTCTTATCCTTATGTAGACCATATTATGAAGTGGATATTCTGAAATAAACTAACTTTACTTTGTATAACTCAGATGTTCATTTATTTTGCTACTGAAAGTTTTAATTATGTGATGAAAATATTGTATTTTCAATGTAATTTAAGGAAGGCCGTGTGTATCACCACAGTGGCCTCCCGGTGAAGCAGGGCGTGCTGGAGAGCGTGCGGGATTGCTACGAGCTCCGTCTGGAGGGTGGAACTGTAGGCTGATGTCCTTTACGCCCGCGTCAGACCTCTCGTGATGAAGGCGGCGCCGGACCTCCCGCTGTCGGGGTCGAAGGAGCCGTGGGTGAAGTAGGATGCACTGCATGACTCCGTGACCTCAGACATGGCTCTAAGGGCGTGCGTGGCGAAGCTCCTAGGTGAGGCAGTGCGCTTTGCTAGCGGGCAGCTGTGTGGCGGTGAAGTAAGCGGCGGGGGGGTTCCCATGGTGGTGGTGGCGTGTAGGCATGGTGGGGTGTGTCGGGGTCACGCCACTGCCAGTTCCCTGCCTGGCTGAGGGTGTTGGTTGCTAAGGTGACGTTTATGAGCCACCTGTTGTTATGCAGGCACTGGATGCCCTGCGCCACGGCCATCTGGAATCTCCTCTGCGCCAAACCCTCCACGTCGCGCTGGAGCACTCTGGCCACCTAACAGGCCACAATGCAGTCCACCCTGGCGGTGGGGGGAACCAGGTGGGCCTCGCTCTGCATGACACAGGCACTGCACCACCTCGGTGCATCTAACATAGTTCTCATGGCGGTGTTTTGCACCACCTCAAGGCGCTGCTACTGCTGCCGGGGTAGCGCTACAAGGACCGGTACACTGTAGTCCACCAGGGATGGCACAGCCTGCAGGTAGTAGAGGTGGAGGACGGGGCAGGTTGCACCAGCAATCGGCTGCGTCATGACACTCATCACGTTGAGCCAGGCCTGCGTCCGTTCCCTCAGGTGCGTGAAGGACAGCCGCTTCTCCATCCACACCCCGACGTACTGATAAGAGTCGGTCCAGGACAGCCTGCCTTCCTGGATGCGCAGCTGCTGGCCAGAAGCGTGGAAGTCTTGATGGCCATGGCTTGGGACTTCTCTGCCGAGATCTTGAGCCCCAGCTCTTCGCTCTTAGCAGTGATGATGTGCAGCGTCTCTTGAGCCCGCGCGAGCTTGTCGCTGCGCCCGGTGACAGTGAAGGCCAGGTCGTCGGCGTAGTTGAGGAATATGCTTCCTCCCCGATAGAAGAACGACACACAGTTGCTCCATCAGCACGTTGAAGAGGAACGGGCTGAGGATGCCTCCCTGTGGTTGCTGAAGGTAGTCCTGGAGCCAGCCCAGCAGTCTCCATCGGATGCTCTTCCTTAGAAGGGCGGCTAGTATGGCACAGGGGCTGATCAGCTTGAAAGCCTTCTTGAGGTCAAGGAAGACTACGATGGTGGGCTGGTTGTTGACGTAAGCCAGGAGAGTGATGAGGCAGTCCGCCGTGCTCACCCCCTCAGTGTAGCCGAACACGGGGGGGGGTGAAAGCTCCCCATGCTCCACTGTAGGCGACTTAGCACCATCCTCTCCGCTGTTTTCCAAGTGCAGCTCAGGAAGGAGATTGGCCTGAAGATGGTGGGATCCTTCGTCTTTTGGATGGGCTGGATGTCGGCGTCCTTCCAGGAGGGCGGCAGACGGCCTGCCAGCCACGACGCGTTCACAAGGGCCAGCAACGCGGAGTCCCCGGCGGGCCCAGCGTTTGCCAGCATGGAGTACCGCACTCCGACGGCCCCCATCGCTGTGTCACGCCCACGCTTTACCCTGGCCAGCTCCTCTAGCGTGAAGGGCTGGCCCCGTATCTCCCTGTCCTCCTCGTCGCGCTGTGAGCGTAGCTGCTGCTGGTGGTGGCAGATGTGGGGAGGGAGCTGCTCGCTGGAACTCCTCGCAGTGAAGCAGTTCGTCAGCCGATCTGCCTCTTGCTGTGGGCGTGGGTGGGCGGCTGGGTGGGTCGGAAAAGCGCCTGAGGCCTTCCCGAAGCACCCATACAGCTGGACGAGGGAGTTGTGTTGGCTGAAAGAGGCACACGACTCTAGCCACTTTGCCTCTCTGGCGCTCAGGGACACCTGCCGCGCGCGGGTCACCACTTCCTGCAGAAGCCGCAGGTTGGTGGCGGTCGAGCGCTTCTCGTACAGCCTCTTGTGGACATTGACGCGGTGATTGTGATCCCGGACCTCTTCGTTATAAAACCACCCGTCCGGGTGCCATGGTGGTTCAAGGCTGTCCTGGGCATGGCCGCTTTCTGCTGCACTCTCTATGGCCGCCGTGAATTCCCTCACCTGATGTTTCAGATCCATGAGCGGCACGTACGAGGACCACCACTCGTCCAGGGTGGCTTGGAACTTAGCCCAATCCGCCTTCCTGACGTTCTACTGCAGCAGCAAGAGGGGAGGAACTGGTGGGGCCATAGTGAGCGAGGTGAGGGTCCCGTAGTGGTCGCTGGTGAGGGTGGGGTGGACCTGCTAGGTGGCGCTGGAATGTAGGCCACCCGACACCAGCGTGAGGTCAAGCCTACCCCATGAACGTGCGTGGCTTCCCTGGTGTTTAGGAGGCGAAGATGAGTGACTGCTTCGAGCAGGTCGGCCAGGTGTCGCCCAGTCGCATTGGTGTGTGACACAGAGTGCAGCACAGGGTGGTGGGCGTTGAAGTCGCCCTCCACAAGGAGGCTTGAGTGGGATGCGAGGGTGAGCAGTTCCCCTGCCTCCAGCAGGTGCAGCTGGCTCAGGTATACGTTGCATACCGTGAGTGGGAGGAGCCCCAGCTGCAGCTCCAGTGCCAGGACCTCCACGCCGTCCCCACAGTGCACGGGTGCGGCGATCCTCTTGTGCGGTTTGGTGTTCCATATGAGGGCTGCACAGCCACGCCTATTTCCGTCGCCGGCCGGAAATAGTCGCTACTCGCCACTCAAAGCAGGCCGGCGTTAGCGAGGCCTGCAGGAGAACCAGGTTCAGGTCCTCCTGGAAGACGATTTGCAGTACCTGGTGTTTCTGGGGGCGGAGGCCCTGTACATTCCACTGTGTCACCCTCAGCGTGGGCGCCGGCACATGGGCTGGGTGGGCGGGGCTATCACTCCGCGCCTCTATATTGGTTGTGGGCGTGTAGTGGGTGGAAAGGGTGTTGGGTTGGCCCCATCGGCGTCGAGTTCCTGCTCGGTGTGTGCTGCCGTGCCCTGCCGGCGGTCGAGCAGCCTCTTCACAAGCCGTACAACACACTCAAGGATGACGTCCACAATGGCTCTGCCCTCATCATTGAGTCCCTCGCCGTAGCCAGGGGGGCCATGTCGAGACTTTGTCGGACGTTGGGCATTGGGCAGCAGCGTGGAGGGCTCCTCGACGAGGCAGATGCGGTGGGCCCAACACCTGTGTCCCCCTTCTGTGGCTTTGAGTCTAAGGAGGTTTGGCGCTGGATCGAGGTGTGAGCAGAGTTGCCGGTGGTGCGGCTGCTGGTCCCCAATCTCGCTGCCCGCCCTTTCCCCTCCCCCACCTCGACCTGTGCCTGGATATTGAGGGGTGGGAGGCCCACGTCGGCCTGTTTAGTGGTGGCGCGGGAACAAGGCGTCGGCTATCATGTTGCTAGGGGGGCATCCGTAGTTCCCTCTGCTGCTGCTGCTGCTGCTTTGCCTTTGTTGCTGGGGGGGGGGGGCACCCGTAGTTCCCCCTTCTGCTTCTGCCTTTGTTTCTGGGGGGGAGGCACGCGGTTCCTTCTGCTGCTACTGCTGCCTGTGTCCCTGTGGCAATCTCCTCATGCGCTCGGGGCACTTCACGTTCCACGCGTGGTGCCTTTTGGCGTGGTGGCCTCGCTGGCCTTGTGGCGACCGATGCCCTGCTCCGTCGGGTGCTCTTGGCTACACACGCCGCACCTGACGGGGTGTTGGCACGTGGCCTGCAGGTGCCCGAAGCGCTGGTACTTTAGCACCTCACAGGCTCACCCTGGTAGAGGCGCAGGGTGTAGCGGTCCCAGCCAACCAGGTTCAGCTTGGGGGGCAGCGGCCCCTCGTACACTAACAAAATCTGCCTCGTGGGGACCTTTTCTCTGTGCACCCGGAGCGGTGTTGCCGAGAGGATGTGGGGGTGGGCCTTGACGGCCTGGAGGGGGAGGTTGGTGGGGTAGCGCTCCAGCACCACCTTATGCCCCCTCACCGTGGGGTCGAGCAGGATCACTCGGTCCCCCTCCTCGGCAAGACGGCGCAGCAGGGCCTCCAACACATCGTCATTCGGGATGAGGACGTATTCGCTGGTGAGAGTGGGGCGTACGTTTTTTCGCAGGCTAGGGTGGGTGCTCTCCAGCTCCGTCACAGTCTGGTAGGCACTGGTGGTGTTCTCCTGGTGCACCAGTTTGAACTTGGGCCGGGGGCCTCGTAGGGAATGAGAGACTGTTTCCCAGCCTCCCTCGTTCTCCTGCTGGGCCTCCTCAGTCTGGGGGCTCTCGTCGATGACGAGGCGACCGTTTTCCTCACTGGGGGCCTCCTCTGCGTGTGAGAACTCCGGCTCCAGGCTGATGGCAGTCCTCTTCGGCGTGGAGGTCACCGCTGGTGACGCTGAAGGCGAGCGGTTCCGCGTCTGCTTCACCGATCTTCCTGGGGTGGCTACGCAAACCAACCCTTGCACTGTAAGGTCACTGAGGGCATAGTGGCGTCTCAAGGCACACAATGGTCATGGTCACTAACGGCATGGAAGCGAGTTTAAGAGATCTAACTAACAAACCGCTGATCTGACCTAAATAATCGTGGACTTTTTCAGCTCCGGGCACGCCTTTTGCTCACTACGTGTTCACAGCGTGAATTTCCGTTTGTATCCCATTATACATATATATATATATATATATATATATATATATATATATATATATATATATATATATATATATATATATATATATATATATATATGAAAAAAGCTCACAAAGTGCACGTGAGTCAAAGGTATGCAGATACACCCACAAATTGAAAGTGATTCCGAGCGCTTTCGTCTTTAATCTTAAAGACCTTTTCAAGGCATGAACAGGAGGCTGGACATACATTGCCTTAAATAGTGTAAGGGAGGATTAGACTACTCACCTCTGAACCTTAATTAGTAGGTACAAAGTCCTGAAACAACTTTATCTGAGATTTTATGTATGTAGTGATAATGGGGTCTAGCAAGAACAAACCAGGGCTAAGGTTGAAATTTGGGAACGCGTTAATGGAGATACATTCTAATATATTTATCGAAATATAATTACTGCATTTTATGACTGGTTTGGCATTGTTCCAGTTAATGCTATGGTTAAGATTGTACATATGTAGAAAAAGCGCAGATTGTTCACTGTGATTACGTACATTGGCTTAATGTTGCTTAATCCTGACAGATAGTTCTTTCCCGGTTTGTCCATAATAACATTTTGGCACTTGTTGCAGCCTATCGAATAAACAATGCCAGGTCGGGCGGGGGGGGAGAATGAACTTTTGACAAGGATGCGATAAATTGTAGTCTCGTACTTAAAAATAACATTTATGTTCAGAGGCCTAAGTTAACTAGGTAATTTAATGAAAATATGGTTATAGGGTAAAAATAATAAGATTTTGGCCTGGAATTTAGGGGTATTAACATTAGTTTGATAATTGCGTTCATATTATCAAAGTAAAGTTCAAAGGAGTTAATAATTTGGATAAGGCATATTTGGCCGTAAAAATTGAAACGGAATTAATGCCAATAATCGTAGCCACGAGATATGAAGCACTAAGGAAAAATTACCTTCCCCTGCACAACCTATTTAAAATCTTTGGCACAGGTTTCCTAACCATCTTTATGGGAGACCACAATGCCAGGCGCAGTGCAAATGGATACCGCTCCAGAAACAACAGAGGAGCCAACTTAGAAATGATGTTAGAAACAAACATTTTCAAGAGATTAGGACCAGAATTTACAACATATGTCACAGGCAATGCAGCTACAAAGACAGACGTCGTGCTAATTAGCTTCAATATGCCATACAATATCCACATATAACCAGTTACCTTTGCATGTAGCGACCATGTTCGAACACATTTGCTTATGAATCATTACCCGATACAGGTATCGGTACCGGCGAGGAAGGCTTGCACGAGAGCAAACTGGGCAGGTTACACACAAGATCTTAGTAACTTAGTCCCAAAGAATCTCACTGACACCAATCTGGAAGATATTGATGAGGAGAACTCAAGATTAACAAGAACGATAATTGAGGCGGACGAAAGATATATACCAAAGATAAAATACCCTACTCTTTCACATCTTCGATGGACAGAGGAAATGAAGAGAAAGAATGGGCAACTAAGAGGATTACTAGACCAAATATTTCTCCATACGAAGAAATCAGAAGACGGAGGGAAAAACTGAGGCATCTCATAGAAGAACAGCAAAGTCACGTATGGGATAGCATAATAGAGAAAAAAAAAACGAAGAAAAAAGACCAAAAGAGAAATGGAGACTAATAAATAGACTTGAAGGCAGACCTCCTAGAGAAAAAATAACAATTAAGAATCAACGGGGAGAAAAGATCCAAGAAGAGAGGACCAAAAGAGAGCTTTTCCGTAATCACTTGAAATCAGTTTTCTCCATAACACCAGATGAGGACGAAGACTTCAATCCAGAGATACATGAAATGGTCCACACTTTCTTGCGAGAAATCATATGTAGACAAGAATACTCCATCACCAAGTATAGAGCAAGAAAGGGAAGAAATTCTGGATACAAAGGCCTACATAACAACGGAAGAGATCAAAGGCGTAATACAATCATTCAAGCAGAAAGCGCCAGGCCCCTCAAGAATAACCAGAATTAATCTTACCAAGGCACCTAACATAATCATCAGAACATTAAAGAATATTTTTAACGCGTGCTTAAACACCGGTTACTTGCCTGATAGCTATAGACTAGCCGAAATGATATTCGTCTTAAAGACAGGAAAACCACCAAAATACCTCAGCAGTTATCGACCAATATCGCTATTTATGGGCAAAGTCTTCGAGGAAATCCTTAACAGAAGAGTAAAATAATATCTTGAAGAAAGTGACCTTTATAATGATTATCAGTTTGGATTCAGAAGAGGCAGAGACACTATATTGGCACTCGGCATAATACCAGAGAAAATAGCAAAGGCCAAAACAGAGAATAATTCCATCGATCTGGTCCTGAGAGATGTAGAAAAAAAAATCGAAAACTCTGGGTTAGAGGAATGCAATATAATAACTAAATTATCCAGATGAATAGCAATCTGGAGAGAATTATCTGCGATTATGTCACAGACAAAAGAGCATATGTGGAGGTTAATGGTTATTCAGGACCAGAATTTGAATAGGAAGCTGGACTACAGCAGAAAGGCTGTCTCAGCCCCACGCCGTATTCAATATACACAGCAGACCTGCCACTACCAATAATGCCTGGTTGCCTAAACATACAGTTCGCGGACGACATAAGCCAACTCATCGCCTCTCCATACAGGAACGTACGCTTTCAGGCAAGGACAACAGCTTTAAAAATCAGCAACACTAACAACTACGAAGGAGATTGGAAGATAAGTATGAATAGGAGTAAATTTCCAATAGTCCCAATCTCCAGGAACAAAACAGCTGAAATTGTAGTTGAAGATCAGAACTACAGATATCATAGTGAGGGCAAAGTGCTAGGACTCAGAATAACAAAAAGTGGCTACAAACAACATATAACGGAGAGAAAGAACAAGGCGATTCCGATGCTTAACCTACTATACAATCTAAGCGGGTTAGGCATGAAAAATAAAAGAAAAAATTATCTTGTACTAGGAAGATAGGTACTACTATACCCGCCAACCCCTATCAACGGTGAAATAAGGACCAAAAAATTAGAACTCCAGAGAATACAAAATAAAGCTCTCTATCTATTTACCAACACCCGTAGGAGAGAAAGAAGATGAGTACTGGATCTGCTCCAAGAAGCAGGATTAGAAACGCTCAATATCAACATCAGGAATAGAGCGGAGAAGCTATGGATGAAGATAGACGATCTACTCCCGATATTTGCAGAGCACACGAACACCAGGGCTGGAGTCCTCTTTAACACTCGATTTCCCAGTGGCAGACAATAGCTGAGAATCAAGTTTACTTAAGTAGAAATTCAAAAAGAGAGAAAGAACAAGAATAACGATAAAGATAATTACCCGACTATATATAAACCCAACCAATACACAAGAGTGATACCCTAATAAGACAACCGAATTTAAACAACCTAAAATAGTAAGAAACAACGGATTAAGAATACAACAAAGATCAAAAGTGTAAACAGAAATAATACGAACTAAAAGTGTAATAAGTGAACTATATTAAAAAGTTTAATAAAAATGATAGTGAATTGAAAGTTAACAGTAAAACTGAAATAAAACGAACATAGTAAACTAAAAGTGTAATAAGTGAACTATACTATTAAGAGGTTTAACAAAAATGATAGTGAAGTGACATTTAATAGTAAAACAAGTGAACAAAGTGAAACTAAAGTGAAATAGCGAAAAAAGTGATAACAACAAGAGAAAGTGAAACAAAATAAGGAAAGTAAAAACAAGTAACATAACAATACACAAACAAAGCTCAGAGCTAATTAACTCAAAACGGCATGAATGCTACAATAAACAGATGAATGAAAGATGAAGAGAATAAGGGAACATAGATTAGGCGGTCCTCCCACTTCTGTATGAGGAACATAGGTGCAAAAAGTGTGAGAAAGGAAGTAAGAATGATGAGTAAATGCAGGACGGTGGTTCGGAATCCACGTTAATCAGCAGGTTGTTCTTGTCCTTTGGGCAAGGGTATTCCACCCTTTCCACCTTTAACTACTGAGGTTGTTCAATCTGACTCCTCACCAATCTGTCCTTTTTTTAAATCAAAACTTTCCGTCTCCCACTATAAATCTTCGTCTAGAGCTTGTTTTAGATTTCCTATTAAGCACTACACTATCGGTTCACTTAAACTGAGAGTCAGAAGTGTGGGGAGTTTCTCCAGCAGCAAGTCGGCCGCGTGCCTCCTCCTCTTCTGTGCCCCCCTTTCCAATCGTGGGAGGAGTACAGAGGGGAAGAGTAACCGCAAGCCATACCTTTTCTCCCTCTAAAAGAAAGAAAAAAGTCTGACTATTTTATTTATTCAGCCTGTACGCTTGATCTCTCGTTTTGAACTGGTAAAGGCTATCTCAGGTAAAGGAGGAAATGTTTCTGGTATGAGCAAAAAACGCCTTTTTCAAGAAGACTTCTAAGTAGAAATATATGCGCTCCTAGGGCTGATTGGAGATTCCTCTTGTTCCTCTTGAGCCAATTGCCCCCGGCCGAAGGGGTTGGTTGCTCTTCCTTATTCTAAATTTTTGGCTCTTTATTCATACTTTTTACCTCAAACTTACTTCTCATTAGCACTACATAACTTAGTCACCGGCAAGGTCTGAGTTGCAGTTGGTAGTAAACCCGTACAGGAGGTCCTCTTAGCGGGCCAGAAAAGGGAGCCTGATTCTCGCTCATGAGCCAGAACCCAACTGTGGACCGCTGTTAGGGCTAGGCCCAGATAGGTATGGCTGATCAAGGAGAGTGCAAAAGTTGGAAGGTAGGCGAGATATAACTGGGGATAGAGGTGCTCCTCCGACTAGTAGAGACTGCATAAAGTCTCCACAGCTGAAGATCGACAGAAGAACCCCTCTCTTCGCAGAAGGGATGCCTCCCAGTGAATATGGACCCACCGGACTTCAAAAGGCTTCCCCTTAAACTCACACCCAACGGAAGGAAAATATAACCACAAGAAGTAGTTCAATACATATTTACTGATCTGGAAATACCACTAATCTCCAATGTATTGACACACCATCTGGATTCACAGTTATTTGCCCCCAAAATAAAGACGTAGAGCAGCTACTATCATCTGCTGGGAGCATTACGTTGAGGAAGTTGGATTGGGAAGCAAGAGTAACCCCACAAATCACGGCGAACAGAAGTGTCATCTGCCGAAAAATCGAGTCCTGGGTAGGAGAGCACTCATGCAAAGAAATAAAAGAAGAACTACAGGAGAGGCAGAATTGGCTCAAGATAACAGAGGTAGTCAAATTTAAAGATCACACTCACGTTTTCAAGGTCATTTGTGAATCTACCGAAATGGCTTCAAGGATCATCGAATAGGGACTTCTCGCTTTGAACATGAGAATCCCATCCGCCCACATACAAAGAGACGTCTTCACAAGCATACAGATATGCTTCAGATGTTATGCGATGGAGGAACATATGACTCAAACTGGCACCCCAAAAGGCCTAATCATCTGTTCTGAATGTGGAACTGACGGCCATTCTTGGCGTTACTGCAACAACACAGATAAAAGATGCATTAACTGTGAAGAGGAACACAGAACTATGGCCATGATCTGTCCTAGAAGAAGAGAAATTATAAAGAGAAAAGAAACAGAGTCAAACAGAAATAATACTAACGTAAATTAAAAACTCATACACATCAATGGCAAAAAGCGACCAACAAACCGGCAACATAGATAAATTTGGATGGGACTCTCAACGCGAAAATACTTACCTGTATAATACATGCCCACGTGAGGAACATAGCTAAGCCTGGAAGTTACGCAACAATAGTCAACAGCATGTTACAGGAAAACGGGCTCGAACCGATGAAATTCCCCAAAGAAGTCGACTCATCGGCTATTTTCAAAATCAAACTCACAGAAAAGACAAAACATGAGTTAATCGACGAGGCGAAAGGAAACCAACAGGCAACAGAAACAGAAGAGGACACAAACGATGACTCAGAGACTGAAAATACCTCCGACGACATAGAACAAGAGTGCACACGGGTTACTCGCAGGAAAGCCCAAAGATTTAACAGATCTATATCCGCAAGTAAAAGGGGTCCATCACCTAGAGATGAATTACCAGAAGGACCCTCGAAAGCAGTCAGCAGAGAGGAAACCCAGGAGAAACGAAAGAAGAACCAGAAAAAGAAGAAGAAACACCGATAACTTAACAGATAAGACAAATAAAACGGAAAACGAATAAACTAACGGAAATGGACAATTGGATTATGGATATTAAGAAATTAAAAATATTACAAATTAACACATGCGTATGGAAACAAAGGATATTATGTACAAAAAATATTTCATATATCTTGACCTACATGTTATACTAATATCAGAACATGGAAGAAACACAGAAAACGAGAAATTAAAGATATGGAACTACAATGTTATTAGCGCAAATCCTCCAGGAGAAACACACGACGGAGCGGCAATAGCGGTCAAGCAAGGATTGCAGTACAAAACAATACAAGGATTGGAGGATGCATATTTAGCTATAGAAATTAAAATGGAATTAAGCAACATCATTGTCGCAACTGGATACCAGCCACCCAGGCGCCCCCAATTACCGGTACAAAACTTTACTAAACTGTTCAACTATAGGATACGGGTCATTTTTATGGGCGATTTAAACGCCCACTGCGGAGCTCCTGGGTACAGATATACAAACAGAGTCGGAAGACAACTTAACACGCTTTATCAATAGAGGTATACTGCAAAGACTGGGACCCAATTTATCTACATACTTACGAAGAGAACACGCCACAAAACCGGACATCCGCCTGGCTAACTTCAATCTGCTCTTTAACTATTTTATGGAACCAGTGGATGTTCCTTGCAGTGACCATACTGCAACTCTAATGCACATAAGCAAGAATTCTATACAAATCCCTTCGAAGAAATGGAAGGCATACCATAAAGAGGATTAGGATAAGTACAAAGAATTACTTCAGACATACGTGCCCAGCCCGCTCGGGGAGGCCACTCTAGAGGAAATCGATGGGGAGTTGAACAGGATCAGAGAAGAAATTAAAAGGAAATAACAGGTGGCCGCCCCCATTAACTCGTTCTAAACCATTAAACAATTTAGCTGGATACCAGAAATGGTGGCTTTGAGCGATGAGATCGGCCGGGCGGCAGAAAATATAAAAACATTCGGAACATCAAGGGAAGCATACAACGCACTCAGCAGACAGAAAAGAGAACTAATAACACTAATTTATGAAAAAAAAAGAGAAATGAGATTAGCACATCGAGAAAATAGATGTTAAAACATCACCAAGGGAATTTTGGAAACATATCAAAAGATTAAAGACACGGAAAGCAAGGGATAAAATGAAAATTAAGGATGCAGAGAACAACATGTTAGAAGATGAGGAAGAAATAGAGGCATTATTTGGAAAGCACTGGATAAATTTATTCAAAATTAGCCAAGAAAACGAGGAATATGACATTGAATTCGAACATCAGATCAAGGACGCACTCAATGTGGAGATCGAAAGGACATACCCCTTCAACTTTGTCGAGGAAAGGAGAAACAACAACGACGAAATAGACGCAATCATTACATCTCTGGAATTAAAAGAAACGCTGAAGAACTTCCGACAGAGAGCCCCGGGCAGATCGGGACTCACCAGATTAAATTACCTTGAAGCTCCCCCGAACATACTTGAGGCAGTGAGAAACGTCTTCAATGCGTGCTTGAACACGGGATACTTTCCTGATAAACTGAAAGTGGCTAAGATGATATTCATACCCAAGGCGGGAAAACTCCCAGATCAAGTGGGTAACTACCGCCCCGACTCGCTACTAGATTTCATCGATAAGGTATTAGAAAAAATAATTAATAACAGTCTGTCCAAATTTTTCGATGATAATTGCTGGGCAAACCGCTGCTAATTTGGCTTCAGAAAAAAACAGAAGCACAGAGATGGCCCTTGGAGTCATCCTTGAAAAGATAGCGAAAGCAAAGATAGAAAAAATAAGCGTAGACATCATATGCCGGGACGTGTCCAAGGCATTCGATAAAGTATGTCAGAGGGGTGTGCAACTCAAGATACTCATATTAAGAATGAACAACAAGATCGAAAGGATTTTATGTGATTATGTAATGGAGAGACGTGCTTATGTGGAAATAGGATGACATCAGGGAGAAATATTTGAGCTCACTGCTGGTTTGCCCCAAGGCGGATGTCTGAGTCCGTCTCTTTATTCAATCTACACAGCAGATATACCCCCACCAAAAATTGAAGGATGTTTGAACATCCAATTTGCCGACGACGTCACCCAGATCATAGTTTGCCCCTACAGAAACAGCCCAATGCAAGCTAGGATGACTGCAAAGGAGATAAGAAAGCATAAATAGATACGAAGAAAAATGGAAAATTAAAACCGACAGGGATAAATTTATAATGGTACCCGTGCACAAGAGGAGCATCTCAGATGTATATGTAGAAGGACAGCGCTACAGATACGACAAAGAAGGTAAGGTGCTTGGACTAACCACTACGAAATCAGGTAATAAAAAGCACGTAACTGAGAGGGTAAATCAAGGGAAGAGCGGCCTGATATTACTCTACAAGTTAGTTAACCTAAGCAAGAAAAACAAGAGGAAAATTTATCAAGCAATTGTACAGTCCGCAATTATCTATCCAATCATAGCGATGTACACTATCTCGAGAAGTAACCTATTAAGACTCCAAAAAGTCCAAAACAAAGCTATATACTTAATAACAAACATTAGAAGAGGAGAAAGAAGACTACGAGACCTGCACAGAGAGGCAAGGATAAAGCCACTTAACAGAATAATTTCAAAAAGAGCAAGAAAAGTCTTAGAAAAGACACATAATGAAGTAGGAGTTGAATTAACCAACTAAATTGCCCAAAGAGAAGGATAGAGATCACACAGATTATTACCAAGTTTCCTAAGGATTGTAGAAGGAGGAGAAGAGGACGAAGAAGAGATGAACACCTAGAAAAAGAGAATAATACTTGACGACGACTAAGAGTAATTAAATAACAGAAGCATCACCAGAGAATATCATATAGTCAATAAAACTAGGATAGGAATACAAAAGAATAGATAGAGAGATAGAACTACACCAGTTATTAGTAAGAATAATTACTAATAATGGTTTGAACGCTTATAATACCAACACTACTTAGACATATTAAAAATAGATACTCGTACATATACCAAAAAATATGAATAAATAATTAAAAAAATAACAGCAATGCGGGACACTCACGCAAATACAAATTTTCTAACTTTATCACGCTAGCTATAACTACCTATAATGGATAGAGATAAGCCTGACCTTCAAGCAACTAGCATCTCTTTTCAAACCTCTTTCTTCCTTCAGCCTTCAACATCTATTATTTTTTTTTACTATGACATTCGTACACGGGACTCACAGTAGATACGTGGGACAGGGGACACGATAAACTGCAAAGTTATAGTTAGAGACAAGCGACACATCGTGGTTAGGATTCTATTTTAAGCTGTAGGTCCCATGAATAAGTTTACTTTTGTCTCCTACTATTTTCTTCGCTTTCCTATCCTAAAACTTTCTTCTTCCTCTCTCTCTCTCTCACTCCTATCCGCGGTACTCACAGTGCTCGGAGCCTACTTTGGCTCTAGAGAGTGTAATTATGGGGGTATACAAAGAGTACCAGGCCTCCCTGCCTCCCACCCTGGCCCCTTCATGAGGGCCAAGTGGGCGGCGGAGGGTCGGAAGAGCTGTTCTTTGTCTCACAATTCTCTTTTCATTTCATTTCATTTCATTTCTGGCTATTTGTTGCACCGATCTAGTTCTCTGGCAAAGGGCGTAAAGGAAAATGGAAGTTTGAAAACGTGCTTCTTTAATGGCGGTCAACTTAGAGATGCCGAGATGCCGGGAGTATAGTTTTCGGCTGAAGTTGCACGGTAATTTCCGGTTTCTTCATTTGAATAATGACGGCTTCGGCTATCCACAATCTTCTGCGGTTTTGGAGTCTCAGGATGTTCGATGTTTCCTTATTCAGTTTTTCACGAATTAGGGTAGTGCCATGAGAGTGTGCGTGTTTATTAATCGCGCCATCTTGAAGGTGAGCTGTCAGTCGCCTTGAAAGCGTTGTAGAGGTTACGACGATGTACTTTGAATTGCGGTGTTCGCAGTGACCGACTTTGCACGAATATTCGTACACGACGTTAGTCTCCCAAAGTTCGCTCGTCGTAGGGAGACAGCCGTTCTTCAGGATGTAATTACTTGTTTTCTTGGTCTTGTAGTATATAATTAGATTTATATCCTTATTAGGGTTGGGGTCACGTTACGATGAAGAATGGCTTTGAGAGCCTTTTCATCTTCACTATAGCCGGTGTTCATGTTGGCCTTGTAATAAAGGTCGATATTATTCTTCTTCTTCGGAGTAGACCTGACGCCAAGCCTAGCAGCCAAGTTCATTTTCTCTTTCAGGGTGGCATCGATGGATTCTTGTGGGTAGCCGGTGTTAACGAGAATTCAGGAAACTATCTGGAGTTCGAGATCAACAGCCGTCCACGAGGATGAATGTGAAATTGTTCTGTTAACTAAGGCATTGATGACTGATCTCTTGTAACGTTCAGGACACAGAAGAACCGTTTAAGCAGAAGCCCAAGTTCGTGGCCTTAACGTATACTTGGGTCACAAATTTGGACTCCTGGACACTTATAAGGATATGAAGGAAGGGAAGGGATCCTTCATCTCCGTTTCGTGGGTGAAATTCAGACACGAGTTGTTTTTAAATGTTTCAACTAGGCCGTTAATTTGTTCGAGGTTATTCGTATTCAAAATTACATTTCTCCAGATCGAACTATATATATGTCGATTATCCCCTGGAGGGAGGGGAGGGAAGACGAGGGCCCACTTTTAAGCCTCTCTCTCCTAGGGCATAAATTTTCAACGTTGTGACAATTCACTCTTCTGGTTTACGTACTGAGAAAGTGAAATTTCGTCTATTTGGGGAAAATAGAGATAAACAATCGGAGGGGACAGTGAGCCTCTTCGTAGATTTTTATTCTAAAGGCTATCCCACCCTCCTATGTTTATATTAACGGACTACGAATGCTGCTG
The DNA here is from genome assembly GCA_963969495.1 of Ceratothoa steindachneri. Lineage (NCBI taxonomy): Eukaryota > Metazoa > Arthropoda > Malacostraca > Isopoda > Cymothoidae > Ceratothoa > Ceratothoa steindachneri. The sequence continues at coordinate 41,155,911 of OZ018333.1, forward strand.
ATTGTAATCCTTCTTTGCGAGCGACGCTCAAAGATCTTTGGGGCAGCGGGGCAAAGGGCGGGGGCAGGTAAGGTATCGGCCCATATGGAACGTAACCGCTGCTGACGCTGTATAAACAAACTAACGTCTGTTTGTCCTCGTAATATTTATTTCCCCACAATATATATATATATATATATATATATATTATTGAAGGCGACTGTGAGTTTAGCGTTTTCTTTTCAAATCTCTCGATTTTTCTTATATTCTGCTTTTAGTCGTGAGTTAATCCATATATAAGTTTGCCAAAATTCCTAAGAAAAATATTAACCAACGAGGGCATGAAACTAGTTTACTGAGCAAAACAAAATATTTATTGGCCTGACGCGTTTCGATACTCACCTGTATCATTATCAAAGGTTGGTCTTAATAACTTAAGGAATTAAGAATCAGGGCTTTATTTACATCGTTATTTAGATGTTAACAAATATAAGAACATATTTATAGCGAATTGAAATTCATAAATACAAAAAGGTACATTGAAATGAAGATTTGAGACTGTTTAAACACAAAATGCTACATAAAAATGAACTCTTGGGGTACTGCTTAATATGTTTAATCTATAATGGGCACAGGATTAAGTTGGCTAGGGATTATTATTCGGGGCGCGGGGACGTGAGGAAGGCAGATTAAATTGCATTTATGTTTGCCTATTTAATTTGAGCTGTTTATCTTTAATAGATAAGACTGTCGACGGTTTGGAGCATATGGTAGGATTTTGGTATTATCTTCGAGTGACTTCCGGTCTAGTTGTCTTCCATGTTTTTCCAACGTGTGTGTTTTGGGGGCACCATTGTTTAAATGGTAACTCATCCTTCGTGTTAACTTCATCTCTGTCATTCCGATATATGAATGAGATAGGAGCTCACGGTGTCCCATTTTGCAAATATATTCATATATTAAATGACTTCTCTGCTTAGGTGTTAGGTGAGATCCTGGGTTATTTTTCATGATAAGGTTGTATGTTCGTTAACTATTATAGTAGATTATGAGTGATACATAATTTTCATTTTGCGTTGGTTTTACTCCTCTGTTTATGAGTTCCTTCATTATTCTTTCATCCGTTTTGGTACGCTGTGCTCACAATGTTCTTGTGGTATAGTTTCTTTCGTCTGGTTGATTGGTACTGTCAGTAGGTGATGTATACCATCTTTCCATCTTCTTGCGTAAAACGGTGTGTATCTCGCCGCTTTGTAAAAGCGTTATTCACGACTAATGTGTAGTGCAAAAAGAAGATTTATAATGCACATGTAAGATCTGTAGATCTTACAAGTGCATTGTAAATCTGCCCCGCTTTCGTCCTCTCTTTTGCCTCAATGGCAGACAAGAGGAGACTACTAGCCGTGCAGAACAAATGAATGTACCTAGAGTTCAAAGGGTGGGAAAGTTTCATGGAAAATGGAAACTTTCCTGGAATTTTCAGGAGTATTCACATTTTTCAATTTTTTTTCCTGTGTAGTAATAAGTAAAGCAATCTTGGGTAATATATATTTTAATTAGATACAGTTGAGCATTAAAACATGTATTTCCGTACAATTACAATACCTACAAGGTTGGTGTCAATGATCACAGCCAAAAGCTTGCTTTGAATATTACAAATATTTGGTAGGCTTTAGTAGTTAGTATGTTTACTTTCCAGAAGTCGTAGTTTTGAAAATACTTGATTACACTTTTTGATGACGTAATAATATCCTTATGTGAGTGTGCGTGCGTGAATATTGTAATGAGACAATCTCTAAGAAAGTCTGTAGAAAATAAGTGTCTTCAATTCCATTTAGGGTTGAGCGAAAAACATTTTTTCTGAAATTTATTTTCCCACCACGATTTTTTTTATGGGGTTATCTGTCAAATAAAACCTCCTAAAAGGATTTTTAGATGTAATAAAATTTAAGGGTTCCTCATCGCCATTGAAAATTGAAAATAATGCGATTTTTAACTAAATTTTGACTTTCGTGGATTATAATCTGAAAATTACGGCCGTATATTAAAACAAATGTGAAATGCACATTTGAGCAAAAAAACTTCTTTTTTTTATATATTTTACATTTTAGCCTTTTGCATATAATAAATTTATAAATAATTGTGAAGCTACACTAAATCTGATAAAAGTGCATTTCACATTTTTCTTAGCATATGGCCGAAATTCGAACTTTGAATCGATACCTCCAAACAAATAATTATTGTATTTTAAAGAACAAGTAAACGAAATTTGACAGTAATCGATTTGATATTTAGAGGTTCCTCAATGACATTATAGCGGCGTACGTGACAATTATGTTTCAGTAGCGCGGAGGATCTCGTTGAGAGTTGATGTGTGTGTCTGTGTGTGTGTGTATGTGTGTATGTGACTCTGTCTAGTGTATAGTTTTGATTACATTCTTCCATTTATATTAACTAACAGTTATTTATAGTGTAAAATAAATATTTCTACACTTTTTATTATATTTCAGAGCTAAATAATATAAAGAAAAAAAATTAAAACAATATTTAATTATGGCATTGAAACCAAGAAAGCGTCAGGAAGTTCAAAGCCCTTCGTTTGGCTCACCCTGAGCCATTAGTGAACGAGTGTTGCCAACTTATAAATATGTTATAAAATATGTTTTATTTGAGCGAGAAAAGGAAAAGAACCGCGATAGAAAAGACCCACCAATTAAATAAATTATCACATTAGTTAAGTTAATTTCTATTCGGAAAACTACATCAATCCCTTGTGTCTCAAAAGAGGCAGTTAGAAAAAGAATTTCAAATTATTATTCAAAATATCAGGCTTTAATGAGAAATATTAGCAGGAAAAATGTGACATCATTCAAACAGAAATGTGACGATTTTACAAAGAATGCAGAACAATTGTTTGATATTTCGTGTTGTAAATGCGATAGCTTTGAAAATTGTTCTTGTAGCAAAGAAAAGAAGGTAACGCCATTGGAGCAAACGTTTTGGAAGAACAACAAACAACTAGGAAAATGGCAATAGGAAATATCGATTAAATTCAATCAAAGAAGAATATTCAGAGTGTAGTTAGGAAAAATCGTGAGTATTGTCTCTTATATATTTTTCGATTTCCATATTCTAATAGACAAAACTTGCGCATGTATGAGAAAATAGCCTCTGCAAAATCTTAGTTAAATAGGTAACCATCTTCTGCCCTCGGCAGAGCAATGAAAATCATAATTAATAGTCAATAACGTATTTTTCTTGTAATTTTCAAAATATTTCAATATGCATCAAAATTGTTCCTAATAACTATAAAATCGACGAAAAGCATCTCGCATGTTAATTTTTCCAAGCGCGTTGTCCTACGTTATTATCTTTTACCCCCGGAAATGGCAACCATATAACATGTAGTGCTCACTGCGCAGTTTCCTCAGATGCCTTTTGACAGCATTGAAGGCAGGTGTGTACTGTGTGTGTATTCTGCAACTGGGTCCTCGAGTCCTCAGTGTATGTGTGTGTGGCTCCTCAGTGTGCTTAATCTCTGTTCATATCCTTGTTTGTTTTTTTTCTGATAACTTTATTTTCGGTTATATTGTTTAACAGAGAAATACATTAGTATTTAATCTCTACAGGATGGCTATCGCTAAAACTAGAAGGTCGGTTGTGTGTCCAATATTTGGTGCTAGGAAATATTTGAATTTGCGATGTTTTTCCTCATGTGAAGATGTGATGCAATACTACCATCATGTGAGAACTGAGTTGAGTTCATCAACGAAGGAACCTGCATTCAAAGACATCGCCGCTGTGGTCACGTCGAGACTGGAATATTTGTGGAAATTAGCTTCCATTTCAACAGTTTCGACAGCACGGCTAAGTAAAATGTTGAGAAGCTATCCTGATAAAATAGCTAACATCATTAAATCACTGAACGAGAAAAAGAAGAACAAATTGTTACAGAAAAACCTTGAAGCCTTCAAGAAATCAACTAAGACCACTTTATTTGTCATATCGGCTTGTAAATACCCTGATTTGACATAATGCAGAGTACCATTGAAAGAGCAACAGTTTTTGCTCGACAAAAAGAAGTGAACGCAAAATGGCAATAGGAACTTTGGATGCTGAAACAACGAATATAAACAAGCAGACTCTTGCAAGAAGATTGACCTTATTGAAACAAGAAACATTAGCAGAACATCAAGAACCGTCGACTAGTAAACAACAAGAAACTTCTCAGGAACCACCTAATTCGACACCGACAGTCTCTAGTGAAACCGAATATACATCTACAGAATTATTTTCATCGTATAAACTCACACCGATACATAGACATGACATGAAGAAAAAGACAAGAATTAAACTTCAGGCACTTGCTAAAGTTTGTGATCGTACGGGTGTCTCATACAGAGGTGCTTCATTTAATGCTTCTTCGACGTTAGAAGACGTTGGATTGATACGAAAAGATGATGTCCGTTCAGTGATTGATCGAAATAAGATAAGAAGAGCCTGAAAAGGAGTTCGTTCTGAACATCAGCAGGATGACAAATCACGCTACCGTTACAGGGCATTTTCTTTGACGGACGAAAAGATAAAACAACGATACAAGAAGAAATAGAGCATGTGTAGCATATAAGAACTGCGGTAGAAGAGCATATATTTTTAGTTCAAGAACCAGAATCCCAGTACATGGGACATTTTACTCTTGCATCAGGTTCTGCCATTGCAATAACATCAGGTATCATCAACTTTCTAGAGACTAACTATATTAACACGGGCGATATTGTGGCTATAGGCTGTGATGGTGCTGCAGTGAACACGGATCGAAAGGGTGGAGCCATTTGTATGATTAAAATGATACTACAAAGGCCAGTTCAGTAGATCATATGCCTATTACATGGTAATGGATTATCACTGCGACATCTCATTGACAACTTGGACGGCAAAACAACTGGGCCAGTGGGTTTTACTGGACCACTTGTGAAACAACTGAATGACTTCGAAAAACTTGTTAGACATCTACAGAACAGTGTTGAGCGGTAGCTGCTATTCAGCTCTCGCTGCTCGAATTCCAGGTGGCTGACAACAGCGAATAGATTTTTGCCCCTGTATGTTTCAACCAGTGAACCATTCAGCACGTTAAACGAAATTTTTTGATTTATTATGACAGTTTAAGCACCAATTAGGCTTAAGATAAAGAAAAACTCCAGTTTTACTGGGGGCGCAAAGAATTTTTCTCGAAATGATGCGTCTCTCTCAGACCATGACTTAAGGATCTAAGACAATCGCCAATAAAATCCTCCAGAGAATTTCTTTCTTTGCTCACCCAGAAAATATTTTGATCTCCATGCTAAATGACGATGAGCAACACATACGACAATTGAGATTGAGAACAATATTAAAAGCACGATCAAAACAATCATCTGGGGGGAAATTGGAGGCTTCGCCATACCTGAGCTGCGCTACGATATTAAAAACTATTACGAAATGATCAACTGGCAAACAGCTGAAGTGACCGAACACCTCGTTCTACGAACAATACCTGATGCTCAAATAAAGAGTTTATTGAGACGGGAGACAAGCCCGATGGACTGATCCCACTATTCCCTTGTCATGCTCAAGCGGTCAAGTGAGTCATCAAGTTAGTAACCGAAGCCGCTGCCAGTGTAAGTGGAATAGAAGAGAGGGACAGATTCATCCACTCATGTCTTCACTCTCGGGAAAATTTCCAGGATTTGAATCAAAGAAAGATTAGCGTATGTAAATCGACATGGAGCCAAAGGAGGGGGGTTGGGGCTGGACAGGGTGGAACTCGACGTACAGCAACCTCCTTGTGGTGAGTTCTGGGTTGCTAAATTTATTAAATTAGCAAGCGAAGAGCTGTAGTTCTACTTATCGTACGTATAACATCATGTGAGATGCTTTTCATCGACTTTATAGTTATTAGGAAAAATTTTGATGCATATTGAAATATTTTGAAAATTGCAAGAAAAATACGTTTTTGACTACTAATTATGATTTTCATTGCTCTGCCGGGGGAAGAAGATAGTTACCTATTTAATTAAGATTTTGCAGAGGCTATTTCCTCATGCATCCGCAAATTTTGTCTATTAGAATATGGAAATCGAAAAAAAAATGTAAAATCGATCTACCCGAATGTATATGTAAACTTTAGTCCTATTAAAGTATATTTTTGTAACCATATTTGAATATTCCTTGGCAACTCTGTATTTAAAGCACTCTTAGAACCATCCCCAGGTGGAGCCTTAATTTCGGTCGTCCAGTAGTCCAGTGTTCGTATAACCCTACCTAAGCTTTTGTTATTTCCTTAAAGATCATTATTTCCACTCTATACAGTTGCAAGTGTGAAGAATATTCAAGCAAAAATAATAGGACAAGTTCTTTTTTTTAATAGGCAAGTATATTTTTTATTTAGATGAGCGTATTTACGTGTGTCAAGATACCACTAATTAAACGGCAAGAATAGCCACCAAATTTTGTTTTGTGTGTGGTAAAATTACCAAAAGACTTAGTCCTGAGTCAGGTTCCCTCGTTAGATATTTTCTTTTTCTGGTGTGCTTAATTAATTGGCAACTTTAGTAAGTCTTTTTGGGGTTAATTGCTAAATAAAAGTAGGTTAGATTCAACATTTTAGAATTTACATTATAAGAACCGAATTCGTAATTAAGAGTGACCATAAGCCATTGTCGTACCTTCATAATTTCAAGAGTCAAAATGGACGACTAAATGCGTTGGAGTCTGTTGCTCATGGAATATCAATTCCGTGTTGTGTATATCAAAGGTACTCAAAATTTTTTAGTGGATAGTTTAAGTAGAAATCCTCTAGAAGACCCTATTGCGATAAATTAAAGATACCATTAGCGTATCTCCTTGTAAATATGTTTGCTGATTTGTTTTATATATAGGTTAATTGTTTGAGGTGTTGTATAATTTTCTTCTGTTGTAGTGAGTCTTTAGTAATGGTTCATTTTTTTTCTTTTATTTAGATATTCAATGTGTTGTATGGATTAATTTTATTTTTATTCTACTTGGGCGTACAGTATGAAGTAATTATTATTATTTGCTAAGCTCACTCATGGCCGAATTTTGTTTGTATCTCGTTGCACTAATTCAATTTTTATAGCATCTCACCCTTGAAGAAAAATTAGTTCGAGACATTTTTTTCGCCCTCGAATTCTGGACGAAAAAATGTCTTCCTGAAAAGGAAAAAGTGTGGAAGAATAAGGAGAGAGAGAGAGAGAGAGAGAGAGAGAGAGAGAGAGAGAGAAAGAGAGAGAGAGAGAGAGAGAGAGAGAGAGAGAGAGAGAGAGAGAGAGAGAGAGAGAGAGATAGATAGAAGGAATTCTCTTTCCACCCTTGACTTCCCTTGTCGCCTTTAACCGCTCTAAATTCATCTGGAAAATTAGAACAAAGGGAAGACCATTAAGAGGGCCCCGCAACTTCTCGCTATGGGCCCTTATCGCGACCCAAGGCAATTAAGGAAGGATGTGGAGATGAATCTCTCTCCCCGTCTAGATAATTTCGGGGTATATATTCGATACTTCGAAGTTCACATGTATATTGTGTCTGAAGCCCCCTTCCAGTAAGTTAGCCGTAACGTCTTCGTTAGTCGAGAGGGAATTGACTACATTCTCGTCCAGAGAAGAATTGAGGGATTGTCGAAGAGCCAAGGAAGAGCGATTCGTCACTTAATGTTGTTAAGCGCACTTCATCCCTTCTCACCACGTCTTCGGATTTTAAGGATCGGAAAAGCCATCCCCGAAGCACCCTCTGTTTTCCTCTTAAGGATAAGAGGCCCCTAACTTCAGTTTCCCGAAATTGGATTAAGCGTCCCGTGAGACGCCCGCAAGTTCAAGGTCGAACTTACCTACCTGGTCCTACACGCCGCACATCAAGGTAAAAGGGATTTAACCCCCGCTTCGTCACGCTTCTCTAACCTTTACCACGTCGAACCTCAAGGATCCCCTTTGCTCTAGAACTTGCATAATGGTAAAATCATTACTAAATTAATTATTCATCGGTTCGAACTTAATTGATAGTGTTAATCATCTTAGCCTTGTACCGTCAATATTTAATTGCATTGCCATATAACTTGCCCTATATGTATATATAAACTTTAGTCCTATTAACGTATATTTTTGTAGCCGAGTTTGAATATTCCTTGGCTTATCAACTGTGTTTTTAAAGTACTCCTAGAAGCCTCCCAAGGTGGATCCTTAATTTCGGTCAGCCAGAAGCCCAGTGTGCGTATAACTGCGTACACCTTGTCATATCACGACATAAACAAAAAAATTGCATCCAAGACTCCCTCTAAATGATTATAAATTGTCAGAATTTGCGTTGGCATGTGACCGCACTGGTGTGCCTGATCGAGCTGCAGCATTAATAACAAGTTCAATCCTTAAGGACCTATCGTCAATTCAAGGCAATAAACTTCTCTAGTAGTTTTAAGATCAAAAGTTAGAAGAAAGCGTGTCAAAGAACGTACTACATTACAGCAAGGAATAAGATCGGATAACCCATTACATTCTATTTATTTTAATGGTAGAAAGGATAGCACGTTTGTTGTTTAGATGATGGAAGGAACTCATCACAATAAGAAGATAATAGAAGAGCATATCTCTATGATAGAAAAACCTGGTTTAGGATACCTTGGACATCTGACAATGAAGACAGGTTCTGAAAAAGCTATATGCGACGCAATATTCTCGTATCTAGAAGCAAATAACTTCGCAACTAATGAATTCGTTGCTGTGGGATGCGATCGAACGGCAGTGAATTCAGGAACAAAAGTAGGTGTGATCAGACTTTTATAAGAAAAACCTAATAGACCACTTCATTGGTGTATTTGCCAGCTCCAAACAAATGAGCTCCTTTTGCGCCATCTCATCAGCAATATGGATAGGAAAACAACGGGGCCTGGTCAATTCCGACTAACTTTCCGTCTGCTGACCTAGGAAATCTGAGCACCGATCAAAATTATCTGTTTGATATCCTTCTATCTATCTCACAAGGAAAATGTTTTGCTGAATTGGTTCGTAAGAATCCCTGGAAAATGTCGCATGCACGATGACTTACAACGGCAATTCGGATACTTCGATTATATGTTTCAACTTCTGACCCTTCTGACACGCTTAAATCCATTGTCTTATTCATCATGGGGGTGTATGCACCATGCTGGTTTGAAATTAAAGCTAACTCTTCTTCGCAATATGGATCATTCAACCTCTTCAAGACCGAAAAATTACTACAAGGGATAAACAAAAAGATTAAAGATATAATTGCCCCAGTGGTTCAAAGGAATGCGTATTTTGCACATGCAGAAAACATTCTTCTCTGTATGTTGCAAGATGAAAGAAATCATATCAGGGAACTCGCATGGAGAAATGAGGTAATCTCAATGAAATTGGTGTATGCTGTACTGAGAAAATCTGAGCTGATTGAACAAAACTATATTCATTTTTGAGCTCAGGAGGTTTGATTCTTTAAGAAACCACAAAGAAATCCTGAGGAATATAAAATATTTTTTCAAACGCAGGCCTGTGTTATGTTGGAATTTATTACTTTTGTTGAGCTAAGAATTTCTAGAGCGCAATTGAATTCACTTAAAACATCGTCCCTTTTATTGTTACTCACTCTATCCACACTTCCATGTGATTCGTGCAACAATTCTTCCCCATTCTTGAGGTTTGTTGTATAATCTCGCGTATAGACGTTCTTTTGTTTTCCATTGAAACGAACTTAACAATTTTCGTCTTGCCTAACAGATCTGGATCATGAAGAAATAGTGCAAGTATGACAACATCGTTTTGACATCTACTAACAATTCTTTCAGGAAGGCGTTGATGTAATTGGGTAGCGATAACATTTTTCATACTCTCCAGCTTAGTCAATAGAAACTGAATTGATATTTCTGCTTTGACCAAATTTGAGGTTTTCAGGGCACAGATTCTTCAAAACTATTTGCACATGGTTGAGTGCATTAGAAATATTTTGTAGAGTACGCCATTCAATATCATTATTATTTCCGTGGAGCTGACTACTCCTAGAGCTTTAGGAATACAATTTTTTAATTTAAGAAACCTTTCAAGCATAGTAAGAAGACTATTCCAGTGTGTTGTTGAATCTAATAGAAAGTTTTAATTATGTTGCATGTACATATTTTCTAAAGTATTGCAAAGTCTCATTTTTTAAGGGTGATTTACGAAATAGTTTGCATATCTTTCGCGTTTTATCAATAATATCTATAATTTTCATTAACTTCTACAAAGCAAGAATCTTCATTATTTGTATTGTTGATAAGGAAATTTAATATATTTTCAGTTAAATCTCGGTCTTCGTCACTATCATATGCAACATCTGGCTCCGGCTCTTCATTCATAATTTTACTTTGCTTGCAATAGAGTACATCACCAGCAGCTAAATGAATCGTGTGAGCAATGCACTGCTAATGAAATGGTTCAATTTCATTTCAAAGTTTCACCATTACAGATGCTCCATCTCTTTTACAAGTAATTATGTAATGGTTCAGACCTAATCCAAATTTCTCTATGTTTTTACAAATTAATTCTATAACTTTGAACTGTTTATTGATCTATTCAATTTCGCAAGACAAAGCGACCAGTGTTTGCTTTCGTCATGAACATTGATATTAAGAAATCGTCTGTTTTGAAGTGATGTAAATTCGTCTAAAGTTAAAGAATATCTCACTTCTCTTTTGACTTGATTCGTGAAATAAGAATGCAAATCACGTTGCTTTTCAGCAGCATAGTTGGGCACCCTATTTCTAACACAAGAGGCATCGGTAGGAGAAGAGTTTCTATACCTAAAGTCTTTGAAACTCTCCTGACTAAAAACACTATTTGCACTTGTGTTAAAGCTAATGCCATCTTCACTATCTAACTTTGCAACATCTTCTTGAATTCTTCTTTCGATAGTTTTCTTGTTTTCCTCATTCATCTCGGTAACTATTTCACTCTGAACAGTTCTCAAATGCTATGCCTGAGTTGACGAGGAACTGCCGGCACATTTTAAAACTTTTGCACATATTGTACATTTCGCTCCATCTTTCTCTCGTTTATCAAAACTACGCCAAACATCTGACTTTTTTCTCTTTGGCATAATTTGGAAAGGGTACCACCACCTAAACAAAGAAATAATTACGTAATTATTAGTTACTAGCGGTTACCTCCGAGGTAAACTAAACAGAATTCTCGTACATTTGGGCTTACATAAATTCTCTTTGTTAATCCCTGTTCGTGGTTAACAATAGAATTGCAAATAAATAAGATTTAAATAACTGAATAAATATATGGTTTCATTTAATTATTTTTCGGTTAAATATGATCTATCCTTATTTGGTCTAAACTAACAATAATCTGCTTTTACCTGCAAGTAATAATCAGCTTTCTTACAATTCGGTTAATCAACAGTTAACCGGTTATTAACCGCTCTTTGTTAACCGGTTTTTAACCGCTTTTTGTTAACCGGTTTTAATCGATAATTAACCGAGTAAATTTAATCGGTTACAAGCCCTACACACAATAGCTTTAGCTAATTTCGTAGATGGCCTTTGAGGTGGTCAATGACATCATCATGAAACTATATTGGGAGAAAATCTTGTTTAGGGGAACTTATCTTATGATAATAAAAGGCTGTCTTGTGTAGGATATATTGTGAATTTGAGTACAGATTATAGCCAATTCATGAAATGTATGTGAATCGGGCTTGCCAGGGAGAAGGTTGTTTTCTTCTTCAGTATTCTCCTTTCCCATAAAATAAACAGTTACAAAGGTGAAATCACACACTTTTACTGGCGATAGTTTGTTAATAATCTAGGATTTTCCTTTCTTCTCAAATACCACGAGTAAAGAGTGATTTATGGAAGCATTTCACTGCAGTGAATAAAAAGAAACAAACTGTTTATCTCAGTAAGCATGTTCAGCGCAGAATACTAAAAATGGTACAATGCAAGCAGCACATTTAGAGAAATGTTTAAAAAAGAAACAAGGAAGCCAACATGATTCCCAGGTCGAGTGTTCATCAGCAGCCCAGCAGTAAACAGTAAACTTATTAATAGCAAAGGCTGATCAATCCAGCACTTCAGCATTTGGTAATTCTCGAGGAAATGTGAAAGGATTCTTTGCCATAATGAGCAGTAATGTAAAACAAAAACTGGTTGAAAGTCTAGCAAGAGCAATTTATGCATCTGGTTTACCGCTTATGTTAGCAGAAAATGTCTACTGAAGAAAGATTTTCAAAGAAATGCGCCCATCGTAAAAGCTTCCTGCAAGACAAGCTTCAAGTACTCATCTTCTAGACTCAGAATACAAGCGTGTTCACGATAGAGTAACAGAAGTGATACGGGATGTGGACTGTCTTTTTGTAGTATCAGATGGCTGGTCAAATTGCGGGGAGAATCAATAATTAATTACATAATATCAGCTCCTCAACCAGTTTTCCTCAAAAGCACTGACACCAAAGATAAACAAAGCACCAAAGAGTACATTGCTAGTGAAATAATTTCTGTTATTGAACAAGGCAGCGGTCAAAAGTTATTTGCCATAGTTACACATAATGCAACCAACACATAACAGGAATTGGTTGTGGTACACACACCCTTAACCTTCTCCTTTCCCATGTAATGAAGCAGAACACTATGGACAACTTAGATAAACAAGCCAAATGGAACATCAAGTATGTCAAGCAAAAACAAACCGGACTGTCCACTTTCTCCTCTAAGCAAAAACTCAAAGGCAAAAATTCATCCCTTAAACTTCCTAGTAAAACAAGGTGGGGAGGAATAGTCTTGATGTTAAACAGTCTAATTAGAGAGAAAGAAGCTTTACAGGAGTTGATCATCATGGAACCTCTCAGTGTAGATAAGGAAATATGCAGGTTGATATTAGACAACAAAGTTTTCTGGGTGCTTGTAAGTAGCTCACTAGCCATTCTAGAGCCTATTGCCTCTGATATCCAGAAAAAAGAAAAGGATGATGCAGTGTTCTCAGATGTACCACGTCTCTTTGCTGGATTAAAGTAGAAAATAACTCTAGCTCTTTCTTCATCATCTTCACTTGGAGTCCAATCGGAAGAGGCATCTGTGACAACATATAATTAGAACCAAATGCAATTTTGCATAAAGACAATACATGCAGCAGCAAATCTCCTTGATCCTGTGCGCCAAGGACATTCATATGAATTTTGATGTTCGGCAAGTGATGGAAAGCCTGGTAAAATTTCGTGCCAGTTATGGTATTTGGAAATCAAACGTTATCTGGAAGTAAGCTGTGCATGTTTCAAAAGCAATTTGGTGGAAAGGGTTCAGCAGCTCGGAACCAGTATCACCAATAGCAAGTATTCTTTCACAGATACCACCCACATCCACTTCTTCAGAGAAAAACTGGTGTATGTATTGAAATACACACAGCAAACTGTGAAACAATATTACCAATGATAGAGTGGAAAAGTTGGTGGCCATTCGTTCTAACCTCAAACTGTTTGAAAATGACATGGATGAGGAAAATTCAACCATATGCATCAGTTAAATGGATTCAGACAGTGAAGTTATGAAGGATTCAAGGTCATCTGATTCACAGGAAACCGAAGTTACCGAACAACTAAATGACAAATTGAAACCATCTGCTTTATTGTTGTAACTTGTATGGCATAGCCAGTGATAATTAATGATAAGTTATGCTTACTTACAGTTCGATACTATTTCACTGCACCAGTGAAATGGCGTACAAGCGCCCAAATGTAATCTCCGATCAATGTTTCAGTTTATATCTTGATGGAGTTCTCCTCTAAGTATGCTGTTTCCCCTATTCTCCTGAAAGATAAACATCAAGGATGTATACAAACGGAAATCGATAAAAACTGTTCACTTCTAACTTTTTCAATATGGCATCAAGGATGTGTACAAACGGAAATCGAGGAAAACTGTTCACTTCTAACTTCGCATTTATTGTTCTATTCACGCACTACTTTGTGAGTTTCTCATATTTATTTTCCAATATATTATCTTGTGGAAGTTTTAATAAAATGGTATAAATTCAGCCCTACAATAGATGAAAAACTATTGCCTATTGTTAGTAAATATTTCATAATACAAAACAAAGTTTAAACTAATAAAGCCTATGTTCGGTAATAAACGGGAATTGGCAACTAAAATATGAAAATCATTAAAAAACACCTTGAATAGAGAAATTAGAATGAGGATAGACCTCGCCAAATTATTAAATAATAAAAATAGGGTAGGTAGATAGATAGATAGAAGAAAAGGTATGAGAGAGTAAAAATCTATTGCGTCCAGAGCTACTCCAACTCTTCCTCTCATCTCTGGCTCCTTTTCGGGACCAGAGGAGAAGAGAAGGGATGGGAGAGCCCGGACTCCCCCTCTCCCCCCGTTTCCCTCCTCCTTATGCATTATGGCATCAGGGTGAAGGTTACAGGGAAAAGAGAGAGAGCGATAGTGTAGCGAGAAACTAGTAGGCCCTACATCTAAACGCGCTGTTAATATCACGGGGTGTATCGCCCACCCTCGTATGTATGTAGAGCACGTTTTGAAAGACAGTGTTTAAAGTGTTAGTGAGGAATGGAAGGAAGTTGGAGAGTTGCAAATTGCTTGGAGGTCAAGCTGATCTCTGGCCATTGTTAAGTAGTTGTAAGAATGAATTATAGTCAAAGAGTGAGTACCTGAGATCCAGGTTGTTGTGCATTCCGTTAATGTTTTCTAGTGTTTAATGTAGGCCTTCAAACCGTTGTTAGTTGTAAGTTTGTTACTGGTAAGTATTTGTTTGTTTTAGTTGCATGTTTTGTTGTTAGCTAGCTGATTTATTTCTAATGTCTATGTTCTTTGTTCATTTTAGATCCTTTGATCGGTATTTTCTTTTAGTTAGAAGTGATTATTATGCTTCTTTATCCTGTACCGTAGTCGGTTCTCTAATCGGTTGTCGTATTCGTGGCTTAGTCTTTGCAATGTTGATCCGTTTTCGAGTTGTTGATTATTTCTTCTATGTGCATATACCATCTACCTCTTCTTCATCTCTTATCTTCATCCTGCTTGGGAACAGTCGGTGAGATCTCCATCCTTCCCCTAGTAGTATTTGATTGGCAAGTTCTTCTCCAATCTTTGCGCCCGTCTTTTCAATGACAACTTTCGCCCTTTTCATTATGATTTTGTTAGGGAGCTCGGTATTAGCTATCCTGTGTAGGTCTTTGATTTTTCTTCTCTATATCCTTCTCGTGACAGTTATTATTACATTGCCTTGTTTTGTATTCTCTGTAACTTGAGTAGATTACTCCTCGACAATGTACACATCGCACGTGACGGATAGATTAGCGTCAGTTGGATTATTGAATTATAAATATTCTTTTTATTTCGTTGGTTGAGCGTTCTTAATTTATATAAAAGCTTTAGTCCTATTTTGCCTTTATCTATTCTGTCGGTTACGTATTTCTTATAACCCTTTTTAGTTATCGTTAGCCCCAGTACTTTACATTCATTACTGTATATATATATCTTTCATTATCTACACTTATTTCCACTGTCTGTCTCCTGAATATTGGTACAATTTTAAATTTCTCGCGGTTCGTACTGAACATCAATCTCCGTTCGTACTCGTTTATCCTCCGTATCTCTTCTTCCGTTGCTCTCGATTGCCTGTAATGCGCAACAACAACCTGCATTATGTCATCCGCAAATTGTATATTTATACACCCTTCTATTGCTGGGGGTAGTATTTCTGCTGTGTAGACAACGTTTAATAGCGGACTCCGGCAACCGCCCTGGGAAACCCCGGCTTCCAGCTTGAAGCGGCCCCTTGGTAATTGCCCGTGTCTATATACGCGAATCTATTTATTATCTAGTTGCACAATAATCTTCAAGTTTATTGTTTATTCCAAGTCGAAGTATTTTTTATTGTCTGCCCGGTTGCCAAACTTTATCGAAATCTTTGGACACGTCTCTACAGACGATGTCTACTCTCATCTTTTCGCATTTTACCTTTTCTAGTTTTTCCATTATTAGACAGAGTGTAATATCCGTGCTCATGTTTTTCTGGAAGCTGAATTGGAATTATTGTAAAAGTTGTTCGAGTATATTCTTTATTATTTTCTCGAATACTTTCCCGAGGAAATCTAGTAGCGAAATAAGTCGGTAATTTTCCACCAGACATGGGATGGGTATTTTTCTGGCTTTCGTATGAAAATCATTTTCACTACTTTGAGGTCTCTAGAAAAGTAACCCGTATTTAGGCACGCATTAAAGACATTCCTTAAACCTTATAGAATGTTTTCAGTTGTTTCGATGTAGTTTATCTTAGTGAGTCCTGAGACCCCTGGCACTTTCTGTTTAAAACTCCTTATCTCATCTTTAAGTTCTTGCATTGTTATTATTGCATCAATTCCTTCGTTGGTGTTTCTATTTGAGTGGACAGAATGGTGATGATGAGTCCTTTCCCTTATTCTTTTCAGTTCTCCAACAATTTCATTCTCAAAGTCAGTGTCGTAGTTTTTATCTTCTTCTGCGCTGATCCGAAAAATGTTCTTCCAATGATCCCTAACGGCTTTGTTCAACCTCGGTTTCTTCTTCCAGTAAGTTTCCTCTCTCGTCTTTGAATCTGGTTTTTCCTTTAATCTGTTTACTCATTTCCAGAACTGTTTCGATGATACTTCCTTATTTATTTTACGCATATGGTTATTACAGTGAAATGAAATGAAATGAAAAGGAAAGTGGGAGAAAAAGAAGCACATCAGTAGGAGAAAAGGAATGAGAGAGTAAAAGACTAGTGCGTCCAGAGCTATCCCGCCTCCCCTCATCTCTCCCAGCCTCATCGTCAGGGCCAGGAGAGAGGAAAAGGGGGCAAGCGAGCCCGGACTCCCCCTGTTCCCCTATTCTCTCTCCTCGTGCTTTGAAGCACCGGGAAGAAGAACATATGCAGAGATAGGAGGAGGACAGAGAGAGGAAGAGGAAAAGGAGCGATAGAACAGCGAGAAACTAGTAGTAGATCTGATAGATGATCTAGGTGGTCTTGGCCATACATCTAAAACGCGGTGCTAATACCACGGTGTGTATCACCCACCCTTGTGTTAGTGTAGAACCCGTATTGAGGACAGTAATAAAGAATTAGAGAGGAAAAGAAGGAAGTAGGAGAGTTGTTGAGAGTTGCAAATTACTTGGAGGTCAAGCTAATCTCTGGCCATTTTATATAGTTTGTAGTTAGTATTGTAAGTAAAGAGTAAGTACCCGAGATCCAGGTAGACTAGTGTTGGTTGAACAATCACATTGTAGATCTTCTTTTTATTCGGCAGTCTTAGTCTTCTTAGCTTATCCAGGAGTATCAATCCTCTCGGTCCTTTCTCTATTCTTTCTGCTCATTCAATCTACGGATTTCTTCCGCAGTCGCCCTTGCTTGGAATTGGGTGTGCCTGTAGGGTAACACCACAACTTGAGTTATGTCATCCGCGAATTGTATATTCATGAACCCTCTATCGCTGAAGGGAAATGTCTGCTGAATATACGGCGTATAATAACGAACTCAGGTTACTGCCTTTGGGAACTCCAGCTTGAAGGAGTCCTCTCTGTGATTGCCAGTGTCTATATACGCGTCTCTCTTGTATACATAATTGCATAGTAGCCTTTCCAGTTGGTTGTCCAACCCCAGCTGGAGTATTTTGTATTTCAAACCTTGCAGCCAAACTTTGTCAAATGCTTTGGACACGTCTTTACATACAATAGCCAGTTATAAAATTTAATACAAATGTATTTTGAAATTTTTATTAATTACGGTTGATTAACGTGAAATTTATCATTTCTCAGTGGCATTTGTACTAAAATAAAAATGAGTAACTAATTGAAAATTGGTAAGAGATATTAGTATCAGATAACATATTAGTTGCATTCCAAATTTGGTTATATTTTCTGTTTCTCGCGACTCATGCCGCTGTTTTGTTGCTATTTTTGCTCGTTTATTCGTACGTGTTTGTTTAAAATGTTTGAATTTTCTGAGATCTCTTTCAGAATCAAGTTTTTGTTCTTTGCTCGTTATTTCGATACTCGTTCTTTTTATAAATATAGTTTTCTTTTAAATGTTTTATTAATGCGTAATAATTATTATGTTTTTTCTCCCCTCCCAAACGTAGAAGGAAATTCATCTCATTTGTAAGGCTCTTTAATATAACCTAAAAATAAAGTCTGTGCTTACGGCCTTGGTAGGCTGTAGCACTTCAAATTCAATAGGTAGAATATAAATAAACCTAAAAAAGCCACTAGTATATATCAAATTCATTCCATTCACTCTTCCAAAACACATTAAATAAAATATAAATGAAGGCTGAAAAAGCCACTAGTGTCTATCAAATTCATCCCATTCACTCTTCAAAAACACATTAAGTCACCACCATGGCATAATCTGTCTCCATTGGATTACGTTATCTGTCATCAACCAGTAGTATTGTAGCGTGCGAGAAGTTCAGGCGAGTGGCTTAAATGCTTTGCTTGAATGAGTCTTTTGGGGGGACTCAGGATGACCGAGTAATTTAAGGCTCTCGCTAACGCTAGGTTGTCCAGCAACGCGGGAAGCGCGTTCGAAACTCGTTTCGCTACTTTTCTTTCTATATTTTTCTTTGCTCCCCTTTCCTACTCTAAGCTATCCACAGTATCGTCAAAATGAGTTTTATAATGAAATAGGCTAAGCATACAAGTGCTACAAACTCGTCAAGAGGTCTAATTTAGTTGATATACAGTCATGGCCAAACTACTCAAAAGGTTTATATAAATGATATATTGTCAGGCCTAAAGTTTTGGAAATACTTTATTTTTTTCATTTTGTGGTCCTGGAACCACATTATCGAATCGCATTTGACTCAAAAGTACATCAAAGATGAACATTTTTGAGTCTTATAAAATTATATAATTGGTTCATAGTAAACCAAAATAACATTCCATGTAAAGGGAAATTAATGTGTTGTGAAGGGAGCAATGAGATATTAAGCCCTCATTTAATTATTAATTCTCCGAATAAAATGTTATATTATCTCCTTAAGTGTGAATAAAAATTCACCGTTAGACTGTTGACTGTAGCCGGCGGTATTCACAGTCCTTTAGCAAGAGAAGGCGTTTTTTTGGACCCTTATAAACCGTTACCTCCTTTACCGGCTAGAGGGATGTAAATAACAAATGTATTTCGTGCAAGAATTGTCGATGTTGATGAGCTAGGTGGTGAAATGTGTGGTAGGAGTGATAAGGGTGAAGAAGTTTGGGGAGTTTTAGTTGCACTGGTTGCGAGAGACTCGTCTTCGTTTTACTTCCATATTGTTCATTTTCTTTTGTTGCCTTTTTTTGCCTTCAGTGTTCCCACTGTTTGCATTTTTTACCGGCAAAACCGATCTGATTCTTCCTCATATATATATATATATATATATATATATATATATATATATATATATATATATATATATATATATATATATATATATATATATGTATATATATATATATGCTTTTGACCAGTTAATCTGGTGACCCAATCTTAAGCCTGTGGACGGCCAAAGCATTATTTTTACATCTCTGGGTCAATCCAATATAAACTATCAAAATATTTAGTTAATTTACTTTCTCCGATCAAAGGATCCATATCACCCTCACATATAAAAAATTCAGTTGATCTTTGCAATAAGTTAGACATTATGAATGTAACATCAGACCTGAGATTAATCAGTTTTGATGTTACCTCATTATTCACTCAAGTGCCCGTTGATGCCCTATTGGATTTCCTAGCTGGTATTCTTAATTCTTATGATTTTCCTTTACCGTCCAACTCGATCATTCATCTCATTTACCTACAATATATAAATTTAGTTTCAATGGCAACTTCTACGAACAAGTGTTTGGCATGGCTATGGGTAATCCCTTATCTCCTTTATTGTCAAATATATATATGGGATATTTTGAACCGAGGCTGATTCCACCGGTTTGGTACACTCAAATTGTTTGGCACCGCTATGTAGACGATGTCCTAGAAATTGTAAAGGAAGATTTTGACCTCGATGGTTTCCTTTCCTAGATGTTCTAATAATTAAACAACCAGACAGGTTTAAGTTTTCTATTTTCAGGAAACCGACTAATAATTTATCCTATGTTCATTTTTATTCAGATAATTCTTGTCGTATAATAGTATTGTAATTGTTGTTTTAAGGAAGCAGGTCTGATCCTATTATTATGAAAGACAACAATACTTCAATATTGTCTGAGTGGACTTTTAAATTACCTTATTGTTGAAAGAGTGTCACAGCGTTTAATCCGTTTTAAGGAGAGAGCCCGTTAAACACGTAAAGGATCCATTGAAACACCAGAATTATCCCAAAATAAACATATATTTTAAATTTATCAATTAATTACAAAAAAAAACCCAGAAAAATATTTATATTCACCTAATAAGTTTAACGAGGATAAACATACTTGAAACTGGGCCTATTACAGAATCTATTCATGACGAAATAAATAAAATAGGCTCCACGTAAACATACCAATTGATGATTAGGTATTTTATAGATACCCTTTTAGATTAGCATTCAACTCCACTTTAAGATTCACTCGTCTCCCGGTAAAGATGACGGGGTTCACTAACAATTGTTTCTACTTCAGTTAATTTGAGTACTGTAATAAACTCCTACTAAAGCAATACGAATATAAATGGTCATTCTAACTTATATGAAAGAAAGGATCAGGGGTTGCTTGATGTCCATAGATGGCTTTTCTCGCGCTTCGGTGTGTTGGAGCGGCCGATGGTATATTTGCTTCGAGATGATATAGAGGTAAAGGAATCCGATGTCTAATTTTTCGGTTTTAAGATCGCAATTTGAGAGTCATTCGAGGGTGATTGGACTTCTATTATCTTACTTGCGAAATTCTTGTTTGGCACTAGGAATATTGGTCCGGCTAAGCTTCTTACTAAGCCTGTGCAGGATGCTTCGGGCTGGCACCGAAATAATCCTTCTTCTCTTGCTGCCGAAATTCCTGGTTTGGCACTAGGAATGGTAATCCAGTCAACCTTCTTCTAACTCTGTACAGGATGGTTCGGTCTGGTACCGATACAAAACGTGACGTTTTAAGTTAATTCGATACTGGGGGAAGGATCGCTCTTCTCGAACTGATTCTTTATCGTCTCTCTTCGAATAATCCTTCTATGTTAATTCGACACTCGGTGAAGGATCGATCTTGTCGAACTGATCCTTTATCTTCTCTCCTCGAATAATCTTTTCTCTTTCCTTCAGGAGCTTATTTATAGGCTGGCCACCGCCCCATCTAAGGGTGAAGGGGCGAGGCCGCAGAAGGAAGAGCGAGGGTGAGGCCGCATCGGGGAGAGCGAGGAGTGAGGAGGGTGGCAGTGCGGTGCCCAAGTCGGCTTGTTAATTAGAGACACCACCAACCGTCACCATCCTTGGTGTTCCTTTTGACTAGCGCCGCTTTTTTGGCGATTTAACCACGGACCTGCCGATCTCTTAGGTAATTGGATCTTTTGAGCGCTGTTTGAGGGCCTTTGATGGTCACCTTAGCACAGCGGCTCGCTCTGACTACCTATGCGGTGGAGAGATCAAACAGGGTAGACAGTTAGACGGTTATTCGCCGGCTAACCTTCCCACGACTCTACTCATGTGGCTCGATTCTAATGCTTTCTCCGCAGGGATGAGGAGGGGGCTTTAATGTATACGTCCGCCTGGCCCTCCGGGAGGTTTTATGTTGTAATTCCTCTACAATTCTAAAAATATTAAAACATCAGTATTTTCTTCCATGTATCTTAGGGCACCCGAAATATGTAGTCGTGGTTATATAGATGAAGAATTTACAAAAATTGAAGAGTTTGCCTTCAATCTATGTTACCCGAAATATTTTTTGGAAATCTGCATGAATAAAGCTAAAAAAAAAGCATTCTATAACCACAAGTTAAGGAAAACAGAACCTTTAAACAACGTATTACTTTTACCTTACCATGATAATTTCTTGTATGCAGTACCAATGTTAAAACAACTTGATATAAATGTAATTTTTAAATACAATTATACATTAAAAAATATGTTAATAAAACACAGTCCAAGGAACGATAATAATGTAATATATACTATATCTTGGTTGGATTGTAATTTATTCTATTTAGGTCAAACTTCTAAAAATATCTCTGTAAGAATTAAGCAACATCAAAATGCAGTAGCTAAAGGATATACAAATAATGCTTTGGCCGTCCACTGGCTTAAGTTGGGTCACCAGATTAACTGGTCAAAAACAGATAATGCATATAAATGATTTTAATAGCAGAAATATCTTTGAATTGTTCCTAATCTCCAACACAAGAGAGAGAAATGTAAATATTAGCCCCGGTTTGTTTTCTTTAGATCCAGTCCTATCCTTCTTTCTTAAATCAAGCTTGAAGGAGGTCATAAAAAATCTGACCTCATAGGAAACATTGCTTTGTATAAATACGGTGTCTCTCTATTTCATAAACCATTGTGAGTTTGAAAATGTTATTAAGATAATGAAAGTGCTAGCTCCAATCAATCTTTCATTTTCCCTTCGTGGTACAAACAAATATTTACACTTATTCACGTGTTGCCTCTCGTGATGTTTACATATATATATATATATATATATATATATATATATATATATATATATGTTTGTTTTATTTTAATTATTCCTCTGTCGTAGCTTTCTAGGCTTTCAAGTTTATATTAAGGCTAATTTATTTCTGTGGGGATTTCGCCTCCTTTGTTTTTATTTATTTTTATTTCTTTTTGTGGGCTCTTCGTCTCTTTTGTTTATTTTTTTATTTTTAAATTAGTTTTATACTTTTTCTTTCTTTTACTATTGATGGGGTCTTCCTCTCTTTTAGCCATATAGGCTAAAACCAAAAAACGAAAATAGAATAAGACCATATAAAATAACTAAAAGGACAAACAATAAAAACAGATGAAATGCCCATTAAAGGTAAAGTAAGAAGAAATAAACAAAATAAATAAATTAAAGTAAAACCTAAACAAAGGAAGCGAAGAGTCCATCAATAGAAAAAAAAAGAAAAAGTAAATAAAAACAATTTAAAATAAAATAAAAATTAAATAAAAGAGAGGAAGACACCATCAATAGAAAAAGAAAGAAAAAGTATAAAACTTATTTAAAAATAAAAAAATAAACAAAAGAGGCGAAGAACCCACAAAAAGAAATGAAAATAAATAAAAACAAAGGAGGCGAAATGCAAACAAAAATAAATTAGCCTTAATATAAATAAAACAAACATATATATATATATATATATATATATTTATATATATATATATATATATATATATATATATATATATATATATATATATATATATATATATATATATATATATATATATATATATATATATATAAGACCGGAGGAAAACAAACAAGAATAACCAATATATGGTTATTCTTGTTTGTTTTTCTCCGGTCTTATATTTGTATTTCTCGATCTCGATCATTTATATATCGGGTTAATTGCCTCTCCCGCGCAGATTCTTCCGCTTCGGAATAATGATGACCTTGCAACTTTGTGTTGCTTCTGCTGTGGGATTGCAATGTTGACGTTTTCTAGTGTAAGGATAATAGTTCGTTGTATATTTTCCTAAGACTTTCTCCCTAGCCTTTGAACTTCCGTATTAATTGGCTTTTGCCCTGCTCTTGCGTGCAGGACTCTTGGCCTAATCCAGTCGTTTCTTCTAGCACCAGCTATTAGAATGGTGGCTTTATCTTGTACTCTCTGCATCGTCCTGAGAGAGGTACAACTTTTCAACTGCGTTATCACTACTGGGTACACCAGGACGGAGCGTACCAAGGCAGTGTATAGCTTCTTCTTGTTGGCGCGTTAAGGTCTTGGAACCTGTATAGTTTCCAAACTTGCCTTTTGGATAAGGAGACTCTGGAGTTGATGTAGGCTTTGTACACAGACTTGGTGACTCGGAACCCCAGTACAATACCCTGTTCTGAGAACGGCCATAGGACGTAAATCACGATGATATTATTTATTTTCCGACAACATATCGGGATTACTTCCATTTTTTAGCAGTTAGTTTTAATCTTCCACAATCTTTCGTATCTGTTTATGTCGTTTGTTTCACCAGCTGTATCCCTTGCTTGAACTTCGGTGATCCTGTAGGAGCAAAGGAAGATTTGTGTGATGTCATCTGCGAATTTCAGTTACATCGTGGCAGGGAGGTCTAGTTCTACTACCGAAGCAGGGAGGTCTAGTGTGTACACGAGGTATAGCAACTGACTCAGACAGCTGCCTTTTGGAATTCACACTTCAAGTTCAAATTCAGATCCTGAAAAGCCCTCGATGAATATTTGGGCTTTTCTCTCCATGATATAGTCACAGAGGACCATTCTCTAGGATTGGGTTTAGCTGGAGGTTCAGGATCTTGAATTGGAAACCCTTCAGCCAAACCTTATCGAAGGCCTTCTGTACATCGCGCAGCACCACGTCTACATATTTTTCCTCGGCTTTGCAGTGGGCTATTTTCTCCGTTATGAGGGCGAAGCTAGTGTGCGTTCCTCGCCTCTTGCGAAACGCGTGCTGCTGGGGGTTGTGAGCTCCCAGTTCGGTTAGTTGGTCTTGAAGCCGATTTGCTAGGAGTTTTTTTAGACTTTACCCACGAACTTAAGAAGAGAGATTGGCCTGTAATTTACCAGTTGATCTAGGGTCTTACCTGCCTTTGGTATAAAGATGATTTTGGCCTCCTTTAGATCGTCGGGGAAGTATACCGTTTCCAGGGAAGCAATAAAAATGTTGGTGATTCCCTGAATGATCTGCTGTGGGGCATTTACCAGATTGTTTTAGTGATGCACGTCCAGCCTGGTCCCTTTTGTTTGAAGGCTTTCAAGGTGAGCATGACTTCCTCTGTTGTTATTGGACGACCATGGTCAACCATCTTTTTTTTCATGTCCACGTGGTGGTGTGAATGCGTGTGGTGTATTACTTGATTCAAATCTTCAATCAGATCGCCCTCGAATTCGTGGTCGAACTGTTCGTTGTCTTCTTCGGTGATAGAGAAGACTTTCTCCTAGTATACTCTAAATCTTCCCTCCAGAACCACTGGATCCTCTATATATTTCCCGCCCTCTTTGATCCGAGCCTTTTCTTTTCTTTGCAAACCTTACATGTTCCAGATTTGGTGCCAGAATTTGGCCAGGATCATCTCACTGTCTACTTCGGCTATAAGGCTGTCGCAGATCTCAGCCTGTTGGATGTTTATTGCTTCCTTTATTCCGGAGCTTAGCCGGCGTAATAGCCTGCTTCTTTCTCGGCTTAAACCTTCACGTCTGATTTCCTCGTACACTATTCTGTGCACATGTGTGATCCTCTTCATTTCCCCACTCCATCTGGGCTGAGGTATCGTTTTGTACTCTGTCTTGGGTACACAGTCGCGGTTCGCTACGATGATGGAAGTCGTTACTCTTTCTAGTTCTTCGTCGATCTCCTCCAATATAGCCTCGCTCAGGTCGTTCAGGCGTACTGTCGGAAAAAGTCTTGTAACACTCCCAGTCGGCGGCGGCGGCGTAGTTCTTATTCAGTGTACCTGGTAGCTGAAATTATCGATAGGATCGCAATGTGGTCGCTGGGAATTATTGGACCAGGCTCGCTATTGTAGTTGAAGGAGAAGGTTCCGCGTGTCAAGATAATGTCAGGTTTGGTGTCTGACATGTTAGTAATGAAGGTCAGGAAATCCCCCCCTATCCTCTGGATATTTTCCTCTCCATTATCATTTCCAACTTTCGGCCTCTTTCGTTGGTTCTTACATAGTCTGCCATTCGGCATCTGACATTGAGATCGCCCCATAAGAATGCCATTCTCCGCTGCCCGAAAAGTGTGCAGAGGTTTCTGACGGGTAGGTAGGCTCAGCGAGGGGGTTGATAGGCTGCGGTTATCATGAGAAGTTGTATTACCACAAAGGATTCGTCCAATTCTGGGAGATGCTTGGACGTGAGGTTCCATCTAACAGCTATCGAAGTGCCATCAAAACTTTTGTGTGAGTGATTCTTCATGAGCACTCTGTATCCCGGTATTTTGAGTTGACACCTTGTGGTGTCATTATCGTGCTCCTTTATCAGGATTATGTCGGGGTCTAACACACGTAATATGTTTCCATATGCCCTTGCCTTCCCTTCCAATCCACCAATGTTGAGTGTCAGAAGCCTCAGTCTATTGTTCATGTTCCCCATGCTGATCTTTTTCAATTGGTATTTCTGGGTGATGTTTCTTTTTCTTCCGTTCCTCTTCTCCTTAAATTTTGTGTTGGATACCAGCACATACGTGTCCTCGTACAGAGTAATGTTATGGCGGTGTAGGGCCTCCTTAACTAGCTCAACCTCGTCCGAAGCGTCATACTTCTATTTGTAAATTTTCTTATTTACTCCGTTTAGAATTTTTGTTTTGTCCACATTTTCAGTGATGGGGAATTTTTCTATCGCATAAATAGTGAGGTTGATCCTCTCCGCATCCAGCGTTTTTATATTGATTTCTTCCATACTTTGTTTTTCTGTTTTGAAGAGCCTCTCAGTCGGAAGAGTCCGAAGAGTCTGTGGAGTCCGTTGATGCCGGTTCCACATCAATTCTCTTTGTGAATGTTTTGTTTGGTTGAGCCTGTGTGGGTTTTGCCGAAGCAGCTTTAGGTTCCTTGGTGTCGGGTTTTGCCTCGGGTTTCTTCTCCATTTCTCCCTTGTTGGTGTCTCTTCTCATTTGCTTTATTAGGAACCATTTGCAGCTGGAGGAAGTCTCCTAATAGGAGGTCATCCGGGAACCACATTTGGCTCATTCAATCTTTGGCTAGCATTTGGTTGAGTTCTTTTGAAAAGCAACCAGGTTGAGTTAGATTCCTAATGTGTGCATAAAGAATGCACGTTAAAGTTTTTGTAGACTCTTCGTTCACTATCTTCAAGTTAGTTTTATTTGTCTCGGTTTCGTTGTACGTGGCTTTAGCTACCTGCATGTAAGTGGTGTTTGACCTTAAGTACTTCTTCCTGTTTCTTATCGTTTTTTATTTTTGGAATTATTTTGGGGGGGCATGCCCTAGCTATTGATATGTGGCCTTGCCCGCAGTTGGTGCATCGATCATAGTTGTTGCGGCAGTCCTTCCAGTGGTGTCCCTTCTCGCTGCACTTGGAGCACGTTTACGTACGCTCTTTACAGTCTTTGGTAGCGTGCTGCTCCATTTTGTAGCAGTGGAAACAAAACGGGATTGGAAATAATTCTCCCAGCTCTATCTGATATCCACTCACTTTGGCGTTGAACATAGGGAACCCTTGTTTTTTCGCTTTTTGGGCCAACAGGGTTTCTGCAAAGACAACCTTAAATACGTGGGTGTAGTTGCTGTTGTCCCGCCTGTTTTTAAATTTGATGGCATATGCGACTTTGATCCAATTTTGTCTAAACTCGATTTCTTTTTTAATCTCTTCTCTACTATGTTGTCTGATCCACAGAGTCTCCTGCAAACAACACTGCAACGAACCTGTAGTTTTGGAGGAATAGCCGGGTGTAGTCCAATGGTTTTTAGGGTTTCCAGTGCTTCTTCTTTCGTATTGGCTTTGACGTCCTTTTCCCCTTCGCAAATGGCGACGTACCCAGAGGGGACGTCTAGAAGACTTATAAGGGCAATGTTGAGTTTTACGAACATTAGCTCAAATACATTCTTCATGCTGTGCTTGTTCTGCCCGTTGATCACCCACAATGGGCCGTTTTGATTTTTGGCTCTTCTCATTTTTTACAAGTTGTTAGAAGATGGTTGAATATCTTGAGTCTTCTTCTTAGGGGCTATGATTTCTAATTGAATGGATTAAGCGAGGGGCTAACCCCCTCGTAGCAGCGCAGCGTTAGTGAACATGGATTTCCGGATGGGAAGGGTGATGATGATGATGGGTGAACCCGGGGAAGGGGAGTGCATCAGGAGTTTTGTTGGTTAGCGCGGAATCAACCATCGCTAACCGATGGTGCTACCCCTTGAGGGTTTGAGTATTAGTGCTGCAGCCGACATACATAGAGACGGATGTTGCTTCTCTCTATGGTCAAGGCTGGGCTGCCAGATTGAAAAAGTGGGGGCTGCTCCCCACTTCCCCAGAAGTTAGAGTCCTGCCCCTGGTTTGGGTGTCTTAGACGCCGAGTTCCGCAGTGGGCTAATCCTCAAACTTGCTTTCCTTGGTGCATCCAATTATGTCTATCACAGAGAACGGCATAGTTGGGCCGAGACTAAATGAATGGAAATCCAGTTCACCTCCGCTTTGCTGCCCCTCTGAGGGAGTAGTAGGAGGGTTTATACAGACATGTATCGCCTATTCACGCTCCGAATGTATCATTTTCTTTTTTAATTCCCCGTAGGGAAAAGTGAAAAAGATTTCACGTTTTTGACCTCGCTTCCCTCCCTTTCTTCTACCTCCTTTATCGGGTATCGACTTTGTTCTGAGTTAGCGTTATTTCTTCGATGAAGTCTGAGTAGTGGTTTGAGAATTCCAACGATCAACGATCGTAAAAGATAGAAGGTGCTGGGATAGAGAGTAGATGATAGATAAAAAAGTGTTAATTTAATGATAGAGTAAGTGTGCAAGGTTGTCTGGCTACCTCAGTATTTACTCATATGTTCTAAGCTGTTTTAATGTCGTTTAGTTATTTTTAAAATTCAAGCCTTTGCATTAGTAATGAGATCTTTGCATATAATGCTAGACTTGACATTGCACTTTGATTTTTTGTTGTCTTCCAATCTTCACTTTTGGTCCGGTTGTTATTTTATTATTTGTAACTTTATTTATTTGCTCTTAAAAATTACTTCTTAACATTAGTTTGTCCACTTCGGACCTTCTTTTGCGAGTTTGTCCACTTCGGATCTTTTATTTTTGTTTATTTATTCAAATTTTTAAAAGTTTAATTATCTTTGGCTTGTCATTTATTTAGATTTGTTATTCCAAAAGTTGGGTACACTTCGGAGAATGAAGTAGCAACAAAAGAAGAGGTTGAAACAACCTTAAAATACGCTTTTAAATCAAAGTTTAACCATTTTTAAAAACGTGGTATTAGAAAGTTAGTAAAAAGATAAAGAATAACAACAGAAACTGGTAAAAATGTTATTACTCATTAAATTAATAAATGAATACTAATTAAATATAAATTATTTCATTATAAACATGAAAAAGGGACGCATTATTTATGAGATGACATAATAATATTAGCAGCTCCGTCCTTCCCACATCGAGGTGTTTAGATATCTCTAATTGACACCTCAATGCCTAAAAACTGACCTAACCTAACCTAACCTCAATCTCATCCAAAGTCTTAAAAATGTTTGGCTACAGCTAAAATATGCATATTCTTTTAAAATCCAATCCTTGGCTAGGTTTAACTAGAATATTTATAACTACATGGCAATTTTCCACATGGCAGTTTTTTCGCCTTGGAAATCTTTCCATATGTGAATATCGCCGGGGGCAGTTTCACTATACATGTGTGTAGTTTTCTCCTGGTCAATTTACCTCGTGGCATTGATCCGCGTACGCAGCTTTAGTACGTCTGTTATTAACTTTTTCTTATCTCTCATGCATTCTTGATTATGTTTTCCTTCCATGTATCGCTCGTTTGTTTTCAATTTTCCATTATAATTGCAATTACATGTCCTCGTGTACGTTATGTCGTCGTGGTTTTATTATTCTACGTGTTTATTTATTTCTATTAATCTTCCCAATCGTTTTTATCGGCATGAAGCGTCTCTGTCACGTTATTCAACACCCATTACAGTAAGATCGAATCTCGCTCCGCCCACATCAGCAACGAGTCAATTGACCGCCTCTTAAGCGTCAATAATTCAACAATATCCGGAGGCTTTGTTTTGCGCAGCAGGAAATTTATCCAAACATATCCACGTGGATACAGACAGAAAACCATCGCAGCGGAGATCGCTCGCTTAAGTTTTATCCAACTTTGTGCAACAGCCAAATTGCATAACAACAAGCGGTGGCTGCAGCGGGGCTGGGGACCTGTTCCTCTCTCTCGTTGGCTGTTGCCACGTGCTCTGCGTCGCTCGCTCAAGCAGATGAAGCTTAACTCCTGTCCTATCCTCTTTGATTGTGGTTTGAACGGGAAAGTATATATATATATATATATATATATATATATATATATATATATATATATATATATATATATATATATATATATGTGTGTGTGTGTGTGTGTGTGTGTGTGTGACAGAGAGAGAGAGAGAGAGAGAGAGAGAGCGGAAGAGAGAGACTTCCTAAACCCCTTCCGATCGCCTTAGGCAAGCACGACTCTACGTAGAATCACACATCAGATAACTGAGGGTTTTTTTTTGTCGTATTCATTAATTGATAAATTTGATTGTGGCTTTGGACCTTTAGAGAGGGAAGGTAGAAAGCAAACGATTATGCCCCCAAACTGTCTGGGAGGATGGGATGTAAAGAGGATAAAGAGAGGATGGTTATTAAAATGGAACATAGGATCCGTTGAACGGTTGTTGACTCCACTATCATTCAATCAAAGACACGTCTCCCACTACGTAAGGTAAATGAGCGATCCACTACAATTAAAGAAGAAATTGAATTCGATTCTCTTGTGGTGGATTTGTATGAAAATGAGTTTGTTTTGTAAGGAGTGAGAGAGTGAAACCAGGTCATAAATTGCTGCCTCTCTCTATCTCACTTAACTAACGCAACAACTATACTTCACATCTTTCCCCACTTGATTTACTGACTTAAGGGGGCACGTCATAACGAAACTTTGCTCTAGGTCTGCCTCTTGTCTCTCCCACTCAGTCCACTCTGTCCAGAGCCAGCTGTTCACACTAGTTCAAAGGCAGCCCACAATCCACAGGAATCTGGTCCACCCCATCTCTTAAGTGGTCTACCTCTCGGTCGCCTACCTCGAAAGTGCATGTATAGGCTTGTGGTACATCGTTTTCTGGCGGTCTTCTCAATAGGGTCTCCTCCATGTTCAACTCTTCTCTTACGCTAACATTTGTCCTTCTCTGTCTCCAGTTAGTGCCGACGATACTCCTGAGGCACCTCATTTCAAAGGCATTCAGTCTGCTCTCATCTTCAGCGAGCAGAGTCCAGGTTCCCACAACACAATACCATCACCTTCAGGAACAAGAAAGCCACAACACCCATACAAAAAGCAGAACACTTCAACAAAAAAATTCACAAACACAACCATACACCAAACGAATAATGGAAACAGGAAAATAGACAGACTTACAAAAAAACTCCCCAAACCACAATTCACAACCGCCACATAACAGACCATCAGAGCCATAAAACAAGCAAGAGACAACAACTCCACCGGCCCTGATGACACAAACATCAAACACCTAGGCCAAAACGCCATAAACCTCCTCACGCACACTTATAATCTCGCCATATAAACACAAACAACATACCTAAACAATGGAAAGTAGCGAAAAAAACACAATACCCAAACCAAACAAAAGCATAAACAAAGGAAACTCCTACAGACCAATGGGCTGCTTTTCCCCATAACAAAAACACTAGCGCATTCAACCCCCACAACATTACACACAATAAACAACATAATCACAAATTGATTCAACAAGAAAGTTCTACCACATAGATCCATAGTAGTCGCCCTTGACATGTCCAAAGCATTCGACACAGTTGACATACAGAAACTCACCATACCCACCAACCTCATCAATTACATAACAAACTACATCAAGGAACGACTCCAATACACCACCCAAATACAAAAAACAAAATCAAAACACATACACACAAATTCCGGAGTTCCCCAAGAAGGAGTACTTTACCCAACACTTTTCAACATCTAGACCTCAGATATACCAACTCCCTCACAAACAGTAAAAAATGTCAACAACGCAGACGACATCACAATACTCTCCCCATACAACAAACCAGAAACCACTGCACAACAGATACAACTTTACCTCAACAAAATACACACATGGATAATAGAAAACTGACTAAAGCTAAACGCCACCAAAACAATTACCACTCTCTTCACACCAGACCCTGCAGAATATAACACAACCCTAAATCTAAACATACAAAACATAACACTACACACCACAAAAAAACTGAAGATCCTTGGCCTCACTTTCGACCCTAAACTCACCTACTCAAAACACGTACAAAACACAATAGTCAAGGCCACGAAAACAATCAAAGTCCTCAAGTCACTCACAATTACACATTGGGGAAAAACCAAGAAAACTCTCATTGACACATACATCACAATCACAAGACCATCACTAGAATAGTTCAACAAAATCTGGTCCTAAATCATTCCAGAAACCAACACCAAAAACCAGAGACAATACAAAACCTCCGCACTGCCACAGGATGCATTTTTGTCACAAACACCAAACACCTACACGACGAGACGAACATCACACCAATCGAAATCACCTAACACTACATGTATCACAACTCAGGCAGGAAACTCAACATCCAAATCCTCCCCTCCACCACATCACCTGACAACCTCCCAATCACCGCCACAAAAACAGACCATTTTCGATAACAACAACAACTACACCACCAACTTACAGTAGACACCGACCCTAACACAACAATAGAAGCCCCAATAAAAAAAAACAGAAAACAATCCACTCTCAAACCACACATCAATACTTGACACACAGAACCTACAAAAAATATTAAGTGCACCACCTCTAATCATACACAACTCAGAACGAACATTCACAAAGCATATTAGAAGAAAACTAGCACAGATACGATCAAACAAATCACCCCTCCTGACGTCATACATGCACAAAACATCTCCTACCACCCAAACAACACCAAGCCGCCCCAAATGCCTAGCACAGATACACGACACCACACATCTCTTTAACAGCCCACATATACACACAAACCTAGGCCCGGTGGATCTCTGGGAGACCCCGGGAGGCGGAGGGTCTGCTCCTGCGATATTCCAGGAGGCTGTGGTGGGGCCTGGAATCGGTGTGAGGATCCCCGACCCACTATTTGGCCGGGGACGTGGTCGCCCCCACTACCACTATTAAACATTTATATAATCTTATCTTTAACTTCTGTGGTATATCTCTTCTGAGCCACACACTGTTTTTCAGCTTTCCAAATGCCACGCAAATTCCAAATAACATCGTCACAAGAAGATCCCGGGATAACACTCTCTAGAAAAACAAATTGATCTACCTTCTACACCACATTACCGTCTGTCCGGATATTTCCATCAGCTGAGGACAATAAATTACACTTGTTGCTGTTGAACTCGAGCCCAACTTCTTGCATGCCATTTCTAGTTGTTCCGTTGACATGTTTAATTTGTCAATGTGGTTGTCAACGAGGTGGTATCATCAGCATACCTCACATCTAGGGACATTTTTTCCTCAAGATTCACACTGTGACCCAGGCTATTAAGTTCGTTCATTACAAACTCAACAAAGATGTTAAACAGTGTAGGTAAGAGGATACACCCTTGCCTCACCCCAACTTCGACGCATAACTACTCTGTCAGTGAGTCGCTTACCATCACTGAACACTGTGTTGTCATAGAAACTTTTAATTATATGTTCAAAAACAGCATCCAAGAACTTCCAAAGAGCCTCTCTCCGGACTGTATCAAATGCTGCTTCAAATCTATGAAATTAAAATGCACTTGAACCTGATGTTCTCTGGCTTTCTTCAATAAATATTGCATGAATGGTGCCTCTGGTAGGCCGGGAACCATATCGACTTTCTCCTAGGAATTCTTCTATCTGGGCATTTATCTTCTCTAGAATGATCTTGAAGGAAACTTTACACGGGGCAGAATTCAATGAAATGGCTCCTTTTTGAACACAGGATTGATGAGCAGCCTTGACCAGTCCTTAAGGGTACCCTCCTCCTCCCATATCTTGTGAAGGATATAGTAAACAGCCTCCACCATCCTCATTCCACCCATCTTCAGAACTTCTGCAGTTATTTGGTCAAATCCCAAACACCTTATTAATTCTCATTCGAACGATCTAGGCTGGATCAATCCCGAATGGCAGCTAATATGACTGACACGTGAAAAAGGACTAAGGGTAAAATAAATGGTGTGATTGACACGTGAAGAAGGAATAAGAGTGAAATGCATTGTTTGCGTGATTTGTTGGAATAAGAGTGAAACTATTGGTGTGATTGCTTCGTGAGAAGGACTAAGAGCGAAATTAATGGTATGATTGATACGTGAATAAAAAGTAGGAGTAGAATAAATGGTCTGATTGACACGTTAATAAGGATTAATAGCAAAATAATGGTGTGATTGAAACGTGAAGAAGGAATGCAAGCAAACAAAATGGCGTGATTGGCACGTGAAAAAGGACTGACTACGGACAAAATGAATGCTGTGATAGACACGTGAAATAGGACTAAGAGCGTAATTAATGGTGTGATTGACATAAAAAGAAGAAGTAAGAGTGGAATGAATGGTCTGATTGACACGTGGATAAGGATTAGAAGAGCAAAAATAATGGTGTGATTGAGATGTGAAGAAGGAATAAGAGCAAATAGAATGTTGCGATTGAAACGTGATGAAAGACTGAGGGCAAAATGGATGGTGTGATTGACACGTGAAGGACTAAAAGCTAAATTAATGGTGTGATTGATACGCGAAGAAGGACTAAGAGCGAAATTAATGGTGTGATTGACACGTGAAGAAGGACTATAAACAAATTAAATGGTGTGATTGACACCTGAAGAAGAAGTATGAGTGAAATGAAAGTTGTGATTGACGTGTGACGAATAGGTAAGAGTGAAATAAATGGTGATAAATATATACTTTATTTACAGACGGTAAGTGCTGAGAGTTATGGTGGTTGAGGTGATGGGTAGCGAGGGGTAGCGAGGGGTACGCTATGTCCCTATTTATATTCCCTAAGAGTTACATCAAGCGCGTGGAGGAGTTGGTGTACTCCTCCTCGATCCGGGAAGTGGTTGTTGGAAGGCCATATGTGTGGCAGCATGGCTCTGCCAGACAAGAAGTAGGACCCAGTATTGGATTTCAAAACATTTATTTGACCACATCACCCCGAAAATACGGCTAACTATCCCCCTCAAACTGTACCCCCTCCCTTTGGTTATTATATGTGGGCGTTGGAAAAAAAGGAGACCGACAAGTCTCTCCTGCACTACCAAGGTGAAGCTTAGGTCCTAAATCATCCCAGTTTTCCCCCAGTTAAAGGGGGAAGGAGGTGTCGAGAAGCCCTGCAGCGGGTTCTGATGTCACCGAGAGGCCAGAGCTGAGTCCCATGTCGATTACCTTGATTAAAACGAGTGCTAGAATTTGTCCGGTCTTTAACATGGAGCTATGGGAAATAGATCTGTCTAACTGAAGTCTTTGTTATTCTAGTTTAGGTTGAAATGGTTAGCCTCTCTACTAAGCCCTTTGGTTGGGACCATTTCCAAATCACAGATTATCAATAATATGCACCTCATTAGTAAACTTAATGAGCTCCCCTACCCTGATACTTTTAGCCTGGTTAGTTTCGATGTTTGTTCCCTCTTGATCAAATTTTCCGTACCCGATCTCTTGAATTTCATTGAAGAACACCTCGACACAGTTGCTCTCCCTATACCCGCTTCTACCCTCATTAAACTCATTGCTATTTGCATCAACAATTGCAAATTTACATTTAATGGAAATTTTATCGCCAAATCTTTGGAATGAAAATTGGGGAATTGTTTGTCCCCTGTACTCGTAAACCTATACATGAAATTCTTCGAATCTAGAATACATCCCCAAAATAATGAAACCCCTATAGCATGGATGCAATATGCTGATGGCATCCTTTACCCTTGGTCTAATAATTTAAATATTAATGCATTTCTTACTAAAATTAACACCTTAGTGCCCTCAATTAAATTTACTTTAGAAGTTAGAAAAGATCGCACACTCTCTTTTCTAGATATTCCAATTCATCGGATAAACCATTGTTTCAAATATGAAATATATAGAAAACCCACAGCCATAGACTCTTTTATACACTTTTATTCTAACCACCATAATAACATCAAACGAAGTGTTTTCTCCTCTATGTTTTTGCGTGCCCTTAGATTTTTTTATTTTTTTTTATTTAAGGGGCTATCTGGCAACTGCCGACTTAGGCATAAGTCGCCGTAAACAAACAGCCTAGTTCTAGGCTACTTCAAAAAATGGAACAGGGAACAACAATAAAAAGAAATAAAAATAACAATAACAAAGCAATAACAAAAACAATAACAAAAACAACAACAACAACAACAATTAAACCTGGTTAAATGAAAGGGAGAAAGAAGGCCGGCCTCCCACAAAAAGTAAACAAGTCCACCAGTCAAAGTGCATGCACTCGTCCCGAGTACAAGGGACAGACGGTAGTGACCCCGCCCATCCCGGTACCAGGACAGGTGTCGTGCGCGAAGATCACCCAGACTGGGACATTCGACAAGAATGTGCCGAACAGTCTGAGGGACGACGCAGTCGAACGCTCCATCAAATAGCGATGCGTCACACGAGTGTGCCCGATTTGGAGACGACATAAAGCAACCTGAAGCCGCCGCGGCATTGGCGGATAGGTCCATGGGAACAATCGCGGCGCAATGGCACGCAACTTTAAGTTCCCTTCGACCGTCTCCCATCTTCTTTGCCAAGCAGTCCGAAGAGCTGCCCATATTCCTGCCATGTAGTCAGTGTGAGGAAGAGCGAAACGCTGGTCCGGTCGCAGAGTCCTCGCGGACTCTTTGGCGCCCTCATCGACGCGCTCATTCCCTGCAATTCCTACATGTCCAGGAACCCAGCAAAAGATAATCTCGACATCTGCCCGGCTCGCCAAAACCGTGGCGTCACGGATTTCGCGAACCAGGGGATGCAGAGATTTCAATGCTCCGAGAGCACTCAGGGAGCTTTGTGAGTCGCTTTAGATCACAATCCGGTCTCCGAACCGGGCACGTCGCGTAATCTTTCGTACCGAGTGGTGTATTGCCACCAGCTCGGCCGTGAAGACAGGCGCAGCGCCTGGTAGAGCCCCACTGACTTCAAACAGAAGGGATACGGCGTGGAAGCCGACCCCCTCTCGGGACTTGGAGCCATCCGTATACACTGGCACGGTACTAGCGTGACACGATGTGTGCTCCGAAAAGGTCGAGCGCAATACTCCCGGCGCAGTACAAGCTTTGGGAGCATAGGCGTGGCGACAAATAGCCAAATGTGGTACCCTCCAGGGTGGCGTCCTGGGCAGAACCAGGGGCGCCACCGGCCCGAGAGCTATATTTCCCTCTCGAAGGAGTTTCCTGGCCCTAAACCCAAAGGGCTTAGGGTATGACTGGCGTCTCTCGGCGGCATAGGCACCATCGAGATCAGCTGCGGATGCAGTAAGAGCAGTTGGTGACTGAGGGAGGCGCCGGGCTCGCGCGTACAGGCGAGTGATGCACTGCACGCGGCGCAGAGCGAGTGGCATCTCCCCAGCATCGACCAACAGGCTCTCAATGGGGGAAGTGCGGAAGGCACCGGTCGCAAGGCGAAGGCCGGTGTGGTGGATCGAATCCACCTTCCGCAATGAACGCTCGGCTGCGGACGCATAAAACTCGCATCCGTAGTCGAGCTTCGAGCGAACAAAGGATCAATAAAAAAGTAAGGCAGTAGCCCTATCAGCGCCCCAAGCAGTAAACGTCACGGAACGGAGGATGTCCATGGCGTGGGTACAAGAGACCCTAAGGCTCTGAATATGAGCCTCCCAGGTGAGGCGTCGGTCAAATACAAGACCGAGGAAACGGTGCGACTCAACCACATCCAGGCGCACCCCATTAAGAAACAAATCTGGGTCGGGGTGAAGCCGTGGATGGTGGCAGAAGTGCACCACCTTAGTCTTGGCCAAAGAAAACCGAAACCTGTGCGCTTCGGCATAGCGAGAGACGCGGTTCAATGCCTGTTGGAGTCGACGCTCCAGAGTTGGCATTTGGGCCGCGCCAAAAGAGATCGAAACGTCGTCCACGTAGAGCGTAGCGAGAACATCTTTGCAGCACCGAGGTGATGCCGTTGATGCTCAGGGCAAAGAGTGTGACACTGAGGACACTTCCCTGCGGGACACCCTCGTCCTGCACCTTTGGGCCAGAGAGGGATCCCCCCACCCGTACGCGGAATCGACGATCTCGCAAAAATTCAGATATAAACATTGGGAGGCGTCCCCTCGCCCCCATCGTGTGGAGAGTCTCCATGATACCGTATCGCCATGCGGTGTCATAGGCCTTCTCCAGATAAAAAAAACCTCCGTGGCGTAGTGCTGTCTACGAAGAAAAGCCTCACAGACGGCATTTTCCAGTCGGAGCAGAGCATCCGACGTGGAGTGGAACTTACTGAAGCCGCACTGTGCAGAAGACAGAAGGCCTCCGCTGTCCAGGAAATAGGCTAATCTAACATTTACCGATTTCTCCATCAACTTGCACACGCAAGAGGTTAGAGAGATTGGGCGGAAACCGGTCGGAGTAGAGTGATCTCTCCCCGGCTTGCGAAAGGTGAGCACAGTAGCGATTCGCCAGGAGTCTGGGAGAAGACCTTCCACCCAGATCCTGTTGAACAAATCTAACAGAAAGGCCATGCCTCGCTCACCCAGGTGTCGAAGCATGGCGTACGGGACATCGTCCGGACCATGGGCGGTGTCCGCGCACGAAGCGAGAGCGGAACGCAACTCACTTACAGTAAACTTGTCGTTAAAGGGTTCTCCGCCTCTGGAGGTAAAGTCCAGCCGGCGGCCTTCCACGACATCACGACGTTCATTGAATGCTGGCGGAGCAGCATCACGGCTAGAGAATGCGGGAAAAGCGGTCGCTAAGGATTCCGCCACGGACGCGGGGTCGGAGATTGCGGTCCCATTCTCCTGGAGAACGGGAGGTGGGTCCTGTGAGAACTTGCCCCGAATCCTTTTAACTCGCTTCCACACCTCAGCTAAATGGGTCTTCCCGTTAAGTAAAGACACGTATGCCCGCCAAGAAAAGCGGCGGGCGTGCTTCGAAATATACCATAACCTAGCCCTAGCCCGACGAAATTCAGCGACAGTGAAATCGTTCGGGTGGTGCTTATAGCGCATGTAGGCATAACGCTTCTGTTTGAGGGCCATCTCACACTCGGCCGACCACCATGGGAGTGATCGGCGTGCAAAACGGCCAGACGTCCTAGGAATAGTAGTCAGGCCCACGGCGATGAGGTTTCCGGAGAAGAACTCAACGGCCTCATCTACCAACCTAAACTCCACGACTGAGATAGAGAATTCAGTCATTTCCTGAAATGCAGGCCACCGCGCCCGCGCCAAGCACCACCGAGGTGCTCTCTCAGGTGGCAGTTGCCCTGAAAATGATATTTGAATGGGAAAGTGATCACTACCATGGAGGTCATCGACCACCTCCCAATCAAAATCAGGCTGTGCATCCGAAGGGCAGAAAGATAGGTCGAGGCAAGAAAATGAAGCGGTTCTCGGACAGTGATGCGTAAACTCATCCACGTTTAGGACACCCATCTCAAGCTCTTCGATCAGATCGGCAATGACTTGTTCCCTGGGATTTATAGAGTAATCTCCCCAGAGAGGATGCCTGCCGTTCAGATCTCCAAGCAAGAGATAGGGCCTCGGCAACCGTGCCACGACGCGGCGGAAGTCCCCCGCGTCGAAGTCAGCTGACGGTGGAATGTACGCAGAAATCAGAGTATACCTCCTATCCAGGTGCAGCTTCACAGCCACTCCCTGAAAGGAGGTATCTAAAGAGAAAGGAAGAACGGAGACATCATGCCGGGTGTAAACCGCGCATCCCCCAGCCCGGCCATCCTGCAGTGGGTGGGTCGCAAGACCCTTATACCTGGAAGGGCGGGCAGGGGGCACGCGCCTAGTATGGTCTCCTGCAAAAAGATAGCTAACGGGAAACGGGACGAGACGAGCCTCCGAAGTTCCTCCCAGTTGGCCCGGAGTCCACGGCAATTCCATTGAAGAAATATGCCCTCCAGTCCTAGCTCAGAAGAGACGCGGGGGCCCTCCTCAAACTGAAGACCCTCACGGGAATGGCCGTACGCTTCCCGGGGCAAACCCCCGGGTGCTGTTGGCCGGACAAAGCGCTGAAGGCGCTGTCGCCTTCGAGGACTTATTGGGGGAGGTTGGGCTCGCCATGCGAGTCTTTTCCTCCCTCCGCCTCGAAACCTTAGGCGGGCGTTGCGGCTTCGGAGGCGGGGGGGCCCTCTTTTCGAGGAACCACCGTCTCCGAGCCACTAGCTTTCCTTTGGGGCGTGGGCGAAGGAGCCGAAGCTCCTTTGTTGCTGTCCTCCTTTCGGGGAACAGCTTTAGGAACCCCGGAAGATGGCCTAGCGACCATCTTTAGGGGTGTTGCCTCCTGTGAGTCTAACAACTCGGTGGAGGCGCGTGGCCGTTTCGCCTTACGGGAGACGGTCACGCTGGGGGAAGAGGGGGGAGCCCTGGTTTTAGACGGGGCTGGGTATGAACCCTTTTTGCCGCCAGCTTTACCAGGGGAGGGCACGGGTTGAGTAGAGCCCGCAGAAGGGCTCCGAATGGGCGCAGAAACACCTGTGCTCCTTGGCCTGGATGGGCCAGAAGCAGAGGGTGCCTTTCTAACTATTGAGGCATATGACGTCCCAGGCAGAGCCGGGCGCACCAGGACCAAGTCCTTTGCCTCGCGGAATGAAGGTAGATCCTGGGCCTGAACGGCCAGGATTTCTTTCTCAAGGAGATATGCACCACATTGCTTTGAAGAAGTAGGGTGCGGCTCTCCGCAATTGACACACTTGGCCACACACGATTTGGACTTATCGTGTGCGACCTTGGAGCAATTTACACAGACTTCGGGTGACCCCGACTTTGCACGTCTACATAAGCTATTCGTATGGCCAAAGCAGTGAGAGTAATAGCACCGCCGTGGCAGTGGCACGAATGCCTTCACGCAGTAGCGGTACCAACCTGCACGCACCGACTCAGGGAGCTTGTCACAGTCAAACGTGACGAAGAGTGTAGGGGTGGGTCTCGAGGCCCTTTCCTGTTTTCTCATCACACGTTCGACCTTGACCGCCCCATGGTCGGCCAGCTCTAGGGTGATGTCCTCAATGGAGTAGCAACGAGTTCCCTCGCATAAACTACTCCTTTCACAAAGTTCATGGTAGAGTGCGGCGTCACATTCACCGGGGTGCCATGAAGTGTCCGAAGAGCACTTATCTTGGCCGCCTCAGCGGGATTCACCACATTCGCCAGAAGGCTCCCGTCCGAGAAACGGGTTACTTTCGGCTCTCTACCAATTGCACTAGCTAATCTTTTCCTCTGATGGATCATGTTGCCCTTGGACAACATGGTGCCATCAGTGGAGCGAATAACGAGGAAGCGTTTGAAGCCAGCGGGCTCGAAAACGCCAGGTAACCTCTGAATGAGGGGCCCCGATGTCATCAAGGCTCCGCCCTGTGCACTTTTGGTCTTCGTCATGGTCAGGAGCTCCATACCCTTGGGGGCAGAGGGGCCGGATGTGCCAATCTTGGCTTGGTCGCTTGCCAAAGTGGCAGCAGACCCATCCGTCCCCGTAGCCCCCGCGGATAGAGAGGAGCCCCTAGTCTTCTTCGTCTTTTTGGTCTTTTTCGTCCTTTTCTTTTTTGGAGAGGAGGGCGGGGAATGAACCCGCTTCTCACCCCTGCCGGTAGAAGCCCCCAGGCCAGATGGACTGGGCTCATCCAGGTCCTTCTCCGAAATGGAGAACGTCCTGGTGGTCGCAGGGGCATCATCCGGAGGAGATCCCTCCCCTCCTTGTACTGCCTGAGAATCCCCAGCAGTTTGAGGAGGACCTTGCATAGGGGCGAATTCGGGTTTGGTGCTTGGCGCCGAGCCCGGATTTTCCCCCATGGAAGGCCCTACCGTCTGAGGCTGGTTTTCCTCAAGGACCATGTCTATCACAGGAGG
The DNA here is from genome assembly GCA_963969495.1 of Ceratothoa steindachneri. Classification (NCBI taxonomy): domain Eukaryota; kingdom Metazoa; phylum Arthropoda; class Malacostraca; order Isopoda; family Cymothoidae; genus Ceratothoa; species Ceratothoa steindachneri. Next base: position 41,197,869 of record OZ018333.1, read on the forward strand.
GGCCTCCAGTTGGCCATCCCCTCCCAGGACATCGCAGGTCCCCTTGGCAGCGTCACCAGTCTTTAGTACGGAGGCACAGGCCTTGACCCCGGCAAGGTTTAATATTCTTGCCAGCAGGTCTTTTGAGGGAAGCGACCGAAGGGGCCTGGTTTCCCTTTCCCTTCCTAAGGGGGTTTGCTCTACCAAGCCGCTTGCACGAGGGGCGGTCGGCAATGGGCTGCGTGCTGGCTTTCTTGGCAGTCCCCTTAGAAAGCAAAGGAGGGACTGCCGTTGGAGATAGGGTGGTGCCCGAAAGCACCTCCAGAGAAGGGGGGGAAGGGAAGTCCCCTACACCCGTAGCAAATAGTTTGGATTCCGATAAGTTTCGAAGATTTTTTAATAAATTAGAAAACAACTTAAATAACAGTTTCTTTTTTAAATTGGTTTTCTTATATAGGGTACTAAAATAGGAATTCTTCTCTTGCCTTTTTATTGCCGATGCAAATCGGGGAGGTCTTATTCAGTGGTGGCTCGTAGCTAAAATTAGTGGGGGTGCTGCGTCAGAAATATTTTAGCATTGTTTTAATATTGTGTAAAAGGAAATAAACATATAAAAGAAAATTTATAATAAAACTGAATCAAATCCTAAACAGAACAAAATCAAACATTTTTTACTTAATAATAGCCTAAATTGTTAGAGTTCAAGATTGATCCATTCATTTAAAAACTAAATCCATTCTTCTTGTTCAAATTTGTGCGAAAAGATTAATTATTTTCTCCTTGATCTCTGGATGACTACTGAGGAATCTTTTCTTCATTGAAAGCACTAAAAAGAGCATTTAATCTTTCAGAATTCATTTTGCTCCTTAGAAAACTTTTTTATTCTTTTCAGTGTTGAAAAGCACCGTTCTGCCTATGGAGCCGCTAAAAGAATTGTCAAAATGATTATTATCACTTTCTTAATTTCACTAAGAACATCATCTAGATTATTTTACAAGATAAATCTTAGCAGCTCAATTAATTAATAAATTCTACACTTTATCACATTTAAGAATATAAATATGTTTTAAAGCACAACACCTGCGTAGTCAAAAATAACACTAACTTCCATCAGTAGACCAGAGGCGGTACTTCGCAAGCCACAGTGCTCTCTCTCCCTAGCATGCAGCTTCCTATCTCGGACATGTGAGCATGCGCACAACAGCCAAACACGGCGTCGCTGGAGCTGTGAAGCGCACAGTTCTATACAAGGATTGTTGTATTCTTTTCATATACTAGGGGATGGCTACTGACATTAAACTTAAGGATTATATAATGTACAAGTATAAAGAAAGAATTAAAGAAAAAAGGACTCATTATATTGAATGTTATCGATAATATCGAGTGGAAATAGGAAGTGCTGCAGTTCCGCAGTGCCTATACACGAGCCGCCACTGGTCTTATTGCACCCGTTGGATTCGCACAAATATGATTGAGAGAGTGGAAAGATGAGAGCGTTAACTTGTCCTCATATAATTGGTACTATTGAACTTTGTATTTAGCATCAAAACTAGATTAAAGGACTAATTATATTGAAAAAATGAAGGGCTCCAATTCGTTCTTGTTTTTCTGTCGTTGAAAAAGATTTTCTCCTTGATTCTTTAATTCCTAGAGTTAGATGGCTTCGCTTTTTTGACGATATTTTTCTTTTGCTCAATTTTTATGATGATAAACGGAGTTTACTTCTTAATCCTTTCAGAAAAAAATAATTAAATAAATTAAAAAAAAACTATTTCTGCTTCTAGAGTTTAGTTATGACCTGATTCTGCAATAGAAAAAGAACCTGTCATGTTTACTTTATGCAATTGCAATTCCGAAATATCCATTCCATTTCCCACCCAGAAAAAGGTTTTTCCTAATTATATAATCGTCTTCAAAAAGTGATACTTTTTTATTTTTGAAAATTAAACTCTTTAAGAATTTGAATTTATTTACAAGCAAATTTTCTTGGCTAAATAATAATAACCTAATTTACAAATGTGGACGGCTCAATTCTAAAATTTAATTTGCACTGTGCGCATAGAACAGGAATTTTCTTTATGCAATTTGGAGGGTTTAAATCTTAGCTTTATTTTAAAATCCACATCACTGATATATCTTGACAAATACTGACCTTGCTTACTTTGAGATGGTAGATAAATATTTAAAAATCGTCAATGGAACTGCCTTTTCCAACATCTGATATCCTTAAGATGTTGTGGAGTGATCTTAAAAACTATTGCATTGATTTTCCGACATTTTATCCTCAATAATGCCTTGGATATATAAGAAAGTTTATTTTGATTAATACAATATTAAGTAAACTAAATGGACATTTCTCTCAGAAACTTAGCCATGTTGCTATTAAATCTAAGTCATACATTTAAAGACTTTTACATAAGCGAGAAAAAAAGTCTGAACTTCTCAAAACTAGTCAAAGTTTCTGATAAAGTAGAAGAGGCAAGCTACTTACTAGCTGAGTTAATTGATAAAAATATTAAGCATAATTCAGAATCATAAACTCTAAGTTTTTCGGCTTTTAGCATCATTGTAAACACTCTTTTGTTTAGTGTCGCAGAAAATGAAGCTAACTAATCCTTCTCTCGAATAATGCCACAAGAGGATTAGTCTAGTCCCAAGTTAGCATTTTATTCGCAAATGCTCGTTTAACTAAGGAACTTGCCGCTCCGATATCCAACATAGCGGAAGCCGGCAATTGCCTCATTCCTCTTCTTATTACTAGTTCTTGTAATGGGTTTATTAGTACTAGTCAATTGGAAGGGATTTACCTAATACTGACGAGGTCCTTCGTCTGGCCTCTCCCCGCAAAAGGTTCCGTATAGTACGGGCTCTCAACCTCCGGGTAAAGCTCACGACACCCTAATTCAAGATAGGTCAACCGAGATAGAAGAAAGTGTTAGGAGTTCCATCCAGTAAAGTCAATTTTTGCTCTCCAATTAGATGAGTCAACCGATAGATGGAATGCGGCTCAACTAATGCTAAATATTGGTTTTGAACGAAATAATAAAGAAGTTGATCAATTTATTTGCTGTTAAGTAATGACAAAGATAAAAACATAGAAACCGACAATCATGACCTAAAGTTGAGACGAGTATATATTATTTTTTTCTTCGGTCCGAAAATTTTTCGTGATGGGAATAATTATTCTAATATTTAAACCAGGGGGAGCTTGCGCTTCGCTACTAAGATTAAAATTTAAAATCTAAAAAAATCATCCAGGGTTAAATTTTTAGAAATTTTCTCAAATTCGCCAATTATAATAATTTTAAAAAGGAACAATAAACTAAGTTTCCCCCCTTTCAAAATATCATTCTGCTAAAATCTAGAGTTGTAGAAGATATATAAAAATAAATTTTCTGAACTTCACCATTTGTAATTCTTTGGGTTTTAAAAATTGACAAAATTTCGATACCTATATTTATTTCTGTATTTCACCATTTTGTTTTTTGATATTATAAAATAATTATTAGAAATAACTTTAATAAAAAACATAATTCATAGCCAAACTAAGATGAAATTATTATTCAAATACTCAAAAAAATCCCCTTCTTAAATTATAGAATTAGTGATGATTAATTAAAATGTCAGCATTTGAAAAATAAGAAAAACAAGAGAGGAAGCTTCGCCACTCCTCCTTACAGAAGGAGCTTGCGCTTCGCTGGCAGACTTTCAGTCTCTGGTCTACGGCCTATCATGATTTTTTTTTTCTCCACCTAAATTTACTTTAATAATTTCCGTGCCAAAATTTTAATAAATTTTCTGATTTTATTTTTTTATATTATAAAGTAATTATTAGAAATAACTGATGAAAAGTTTAAATCTACTTAGGTGACAACGAAACTAAAAGAAAAAATCTTATTCAAACCTTCAAAAAATCTCGTTCTTAAAATGTAGGGTTATGGAGGACGATCCTTTCGCTGAATCTAAAATAGAGCTCCGGTCCTGTTCCTGTAGGAATTTCAGTCTCTGGAGCTTTGCTATTCAAAAGGGTAAAATGATGACAAAGATTGATTAAATTAATAATGTTATGTAATAATAATCTATTTTGTAATATTTTTTCAGACAAATAAATGGTTGAATCTTCGTCAACTAAGGAAATGATCTTTTCCAAAGAAAAACTTGCAACTATTGTTGCTCTGGACCAAGGTGGCTGCCCCCAAACTTCAAATGAACGGCAAGATCGTCTCCAGTTATTTTCCCAGCTTAAGATGGGCTGCATCCAGTACCCACCTTGCTCACTATTGGAATAAGGCAGGTGTGAAAGCTTCAACGCAAACAGTCAGAGGAAGACTTGTATGGGTGTGAAATGTATGAGAGAAATTCCTTCCAACTCGATAATATAAATAGCAGAAAAACTTACCCAGTCAAAAGAACGGACTCGCTAGTCGTGTTGCATGAACATCGGAAATGGAATCAAGAGGTACCTCGTTCGAATCTCAAGAGTCCAAATAACATTTATGAAATATCTCAAGGAAGAAAACGAAAATGTTTGAAGGAAGAAAACGTTTGAAGGGCCAACTTAAAGAAAAAGGAAATTCAGTCAAGATCAAGAATATTCGATAAAACCTTTGAACAGAAAACACTCAAGAAGAAAAAGATACGATAACAGGAAAGGAAAAATCAAGATGAACAAGAATAAATAAATAAATTATAACAAAAAGGGCGCCTCTCCCCATAACTGGTCAATCGAAGATGAAGGACCAACTCAACAAGAATACGGAAGCCAAGGAAATCGGAAGAAAACCTTTTGAAGGGAGAACTTAAAGAAAAGGAAATTCACTGAGGAAGAAGAAAATTCGATAAACTAACTTGCTGCAAAAAGAAAAAGGCAAGTGGAGAGCAATATGAAGATACTTTAAGGGCCAACTCAAAAGAAACAGTCAATAACGTTAAAGTAGATAAAACCATGCTGCAAAGTAGCCTCATCTCACCAAGAAGAACCTTAAGGGTAGTAGGGGCCACTCTTGCAGGGAATATAAAGAATGGATTGGTGAAGACTAGGACCAAATAATATTCTCAGATGAAGGTCCTTTACACCGGTTAAGAGCTTCTGAAAGACATTGCAACGCTTTTATGAGTGTTGATCCTGCCCAAGGCGAAGCATCCGGACGCTTTCCATGTCTGGAGCTGCTTCTCATCTAAGGAAAGTGGAGTACTAAAGGTTTTCTCTAGAACACTGCCATGAACTCAAACTGCTTCATCAGCACCATTTACTAACAGTTCAGGACCAATTCCTGGATGATAACTGTATTTTTCAGCATTATGGCGCACTTTAGATCTGTTCTCGCTGGAAACCCGTAGACTGCGTGGTCAGCTCATCGAAGTTTTCAAAATACTTCGAGGGTTCGACAATGTTGACTACCGGGATATTTTCAAACTGAGTGAGAACAGGACGCGCAATCACGGCTTCAAACTTGAACTGAAGCGTTACAACCGCAATCTGTGGGGAAATTTTTTCACTTACAGTATCTGCGGTATGTGGAACGCACTTCCAGTGGAAGTTGTCAACAGTGAATCTGTTGATCAGTTCAAGTCAAGACTAGACAAGGTCTTGAAAAGTGGCCGTTTAGGGACGCAAAACAATTGAGCAGCCATGTGCCCACTCGATTGCTAGTCCAAAGGTAACCTCCTTGAATGGACCGTAAGGTCTCCTAGGGTACCTTCTTTCCTTGTTGTTACTTATCATAAAGCAGAAACAATAATAAAGTTTTTGACTCAAAACAACATGGAACTTTTGGGACCTTGACCAGAGAATTGTCCGGATTTGAACCTGTAGAGATATACGAGTTAACCGAGACAGTTAAGAAGTTGTGAGTATATATATATATATATATATATATATATATATATATATATATCGAGGTCTTGCTCAGGGCGAAGAAAAACGATGAAAGTAAAACAAAAAGCCACCTGAGTTTCTCTAAGCTACTTTCCCCAGTCTCCGGTAAAATACAAGTCCGATAAAAAAAGGTAAATTTAGGATACAGTTATTCCCGACCTCTGCTCAAAAAGCCTAACCTCCGAGGGTGTATTTATAAACAAACAAGTCAAAAATTTAAACTGTCGATCTCGTATTACGCTCTCCCAGAGCGACACGACACCAACCACGGCTGAATTGATACCCACTACTGTTGATTCAACATGAGATCCAGTTTCCCTAAGTTCAAAATGTCTAGGAAAAGAAATAACAGACTTCCAAAAGCTAGGGCACCCTCGTGTCTCCCATTACCACACGGGAGTAGTCCTGGTATAAAACCGTTCGTCAAGAGCAAAAGGAACAATTCTTGTTTCATCCTGACATCTATTAGAACTTGCCGGGATAGAATTCCCTCAGCAACTTAAGAGGACCTTTCATTTGGGGGGCAATTCCAGAATGCACCAAGTATAATCGGCGTAGTTCAATTACCAAAGATAGTCAAGTGATCTTACCTCCAAGTACCGTCGGCCCAGTTCTGAGAAAACCTTTTTAAGGTCATAAACGCCCGACGCATCGCCTCTTCAATCGGTGTTTTGTTTTGGTTCCCTTTTCCTACGCCGACTCGAAATTCTGCGTGACCTCACTCGTCCACCCCTCGTTTGAAGTAACGCCCTCTATTGAGAAACAAATAAACTACACTCACGACGCCTCTCCTGACAAGATTCGATTGAAGGTATTTCGTTTGTATTCTCTGGGTAAACCCCACTACCTTATATGAGTAATCTATTCTATTTTTATGGCCCCGTGTCTTTAACGTAGATTAGTTGTATATCTTAAAGGCGAATATTTGGAAAGTAAATTGTTCTCCCTTAAAGCAACCAGAAACCGAGTGTCGGTAACGGGATTTAAGAACCATTTTTAAGTTGTATTTTGTACGTGTATATATTAATTTTTATTTGAGTTGATTAATGTACAGTCAAGGTCTATTTTGGTTGAGGTGTTTCAATTATCCTTGAACGAGTTGCGTTGGTAGTATTTAGTATATTAAAGAGAGAACTCCCCTTTATATTCATTCAATAGAATAAAAATCAGAAAAGTGCTCTTAGAGATCGATCCTAAAGCGATCACTGGAAGTACAATAAAAATAAAAACATAATCTTGGCTAACCTACGATAGAACTCAATAGAGAATTTGTGGGTGATAATTAAACTGGCGGCTCCTAAACAAAAGTCATACAATTGTGAGGTGTTGCGGGGTTTTATTAAACAAAAATGGAGTAATAACAGTTAAGATATCCTAAAAATTTGGTCTCCAATATGTCGAAACGAATTGAAGCAGTTCTGAAGAACTGTAGAAATATATAATTTCACGCCTGAAATGACTGTGTTTATTAATGAAATGGGTTTGAGCTTTAAATCTTGTATATTTCACCTTTACATTATGAAGCTAACATACTTAAGGAAAATGATACGTCTGATTAGATCTATGAATTTTCTTATAAGAAAAAAATATAGTAGTCTCAAAACTTTTGGTCATGACTATAATCTGCCTATTAAATATTTATTTGACAACTTGTGGCTAACCATGGAAATCCTGTGGGAATTTGTAAAGATGGTGCTCCTTTAATGGCTGGCTCAATAAAAGGATTCGTTCCTGTGGGGAAGAAAGGCAACAAATTGCTTTCTCCATCGTGAAGTGTTTCTTAGGATGAGAGTTTGTGATAATTGAATGCATTCGACACGATTGTAAAAATAGTTAAATACATTAAAAGTAGGCCCCTTATGTCGCGTCTGTTTGGTCAGCTCTTCAAAGAGGTTGGAACAAAGTATATAATCTTCTCCTTCACACAGAAGCAAGATGGTTATTTAGAGAGAAATATTTATCTCGACTATTAGAAATTTTAAAGGAGCTACACGGTATTATTAGAGAAAGGATCCAAATAAGAAAAAAACACCAGGTAATTAAAAAAAAACAACCCGAGAAACATTAACATATAACCCAAAACTAATAACAATCAAGTAACTAAAGATGCAAACTACAAACACGCAAGTATATGAATATACATATAAACAGCAATATACGAACACACAATTAAGCAAACAACAAAATACAAAGACAAATAAATTAATCACCATGTACAAACACAGAAGACACACAAACTAACACAATGGTAAGAAAAATCAAACAAAATAAAATAAATTGTCAAAAAGAATAAATATAAAACAAAGAAAAGTTAGAGCCTTGAACTTCTAAAAAAAAGCATAGACCATAAAAAGAATCAAACACATTAAACGATTAACGAAGCGATTCACCTGACCTCCAGGCGCCTTGCATCTTGTTGCAAATCTTCTACATTTTCCTTTATCCGCGCTTTATTTCTTTTTAACTATACATCTAGCATTTCCATCCTTTATAGAACCCCCTTACACAAATTGAATTGAAATGAAGAAGAACTTTGCAAATTAGTTTAGATGAAACAACGTAGGCGAAGTTAGCATTTCTATTAGATGTTTTTGTCTATTTGATCCAGGTAAATTTCAGCATGTAAGTGAAAAATGAAATAATTCTGTCGTCTAGTGAGAAAATAAAATCTCTAAGACATAAAGTAAAGAGTAAAGAGAGGTAATACTTATATTTTCCTGAATGTTGCTAATAAAAAGAGAGTAAAGCGATAATAAAGTCAATTCTTGACTATATTCAATCAATGGAAGATAAATTCAGCCTTATTTTCCAAATTTGAGCACTAGAGATTATGACCGGTTCAGAAATCCATTTACTACTTCAGGGTCAAGTTGCCCTGAACTAAGAATTGCTGAGGAGGATTTGGAATTAATAGAAAAATGAAGTGATGGTAGTTTAAAACTATACACATGAAGAATTTTGGATAGATATTAAAATTGTTGGAAAAGGCTTTGATAATTCATTTCACTTTTCCACCTTCTACCAGTGCGAACTAATGACTACTGTGCTTAGACACATCAAAACAAACAAGCGGGAAAGAGTTCAAGCAGTTGAAGAAAAATAACAATACATTTATCCAGTATTCCACCTAGGGATCACGAACAAGCGCGGATCCAGAGTGGGTAGCTAGGTGGTTGAAGCCCCCTCAAATTTCAGACCCGATTATGGCATATAATTGTATTCTGCTATTCAGAGTTATTTAATTATATAAAATATATAAAAACAAGTTTTTTAAAACGGTTCAAACGAATGCAGCTTATATGAGACATGTCTAAAATACAGGTAAAGCTCAAAAAATAATTATTAAATTCAGTATTTTACTTTAGCTGACGTCCAAAAACTACAATTCATAATTTTCTGATGTGTCGAAAAAAATTCGGATCTGAGAGAGTTAGTGCTCATTCCTTTATGAGGTGCTGTTATTTATTATCCATTCTGTTTAAGATAACCTTTATTAAGATTAAAGACCTTTTATTAGATTACTCAGAGGGAGGAATTCAGTTCAGCTCCCACAGATATTTATCCTGGATCCGCCACTGCTCAACAAATCACAGGGCCAAAAGTCTCATTAAAGTCTAGATTGGATTTGATGGTTTTATTTTGCTTTAAAATTAATTAATATTAAAAATCAGGATTTTTATGGAATTATATAGGATATCACTATTTTTTTTATGGTATTAGAAATAAAAACAGTTTTAAGCCCACTCATGTAAATAATATGAATGAATAAATATGAAAACATGTATAAAATAGCTTACTATTACGTCTATTTTATAAATTTCCTTTTCATCAGTAGCAGATAATCATTCAAGCTCTGATAGTATTGAAACGCTAAAGTATTACATTTTATTCCAGTTGTCCACTCGGACACGAAAAAGGAAAAGTTCAAATCATCTTTCACCTTTTGCATCTTCACATGGCTCACTTTGGCATCAAATGTAAGTTATCTGGCATTCCTTCTTGGATTACCCCTGATCTTGTTTATCATGTTCTGACGGGATCGTGGTGGTTCTCACTGTTGGAAAACAACTGCCTGTCTCTTTAAGCCGTCTGGTAGCTTTATAAATCCCAGATCTTTTCACAGTGGTGTTTAACATTTTGAAACTATCTCCCGCTGTCTTCCCGAATCTATACACTTTCTCGATTGCTTTACATTTTCCTAGGTCTATTTGTAAAGAGGTGAGTTTTATGAATTTACACTTTGATACATAAAATTCAATAAATCCTGAAAGAACCCCAAACAAAGTACAGTGCCCGCGAAAAGTATCCGATTATCCTCAAAATTTGTATTTTTTTCAATGATTTTTACAAACTCATAATTCAATTTCTATTTGTTTTGAGTGACATCTGGTAGCTTTCATATAAGGCTCTGATATAACAGCTTTCCAATGGAATCTTAATATTTTGGATTAACTTAGTAATAGCTTAGATCTCAATCCCATAGAAAATTTGTGGCTAATAATAAAAAATAAGGTTGAAGGCCAAGACACTGGCTCCGTCTAAAAATTAAAAGAGGCCATCATAAAGGTATGGTGCAACGAAATATCAGTGGAAGTTTGTCCAAACTTGATCAAATTCATGTCGAAGCGTCTACAACAAGTCATCAAATCCAAAGGAAAGATAACAACATACTAATATAAGGTTAGTCAATATTAAACATGTTTTGTATGTTAAAAATACAAATTTCGAGGGTGGTTGGATACGTTTCGCGGCCACTGTATTTAATCAATTGTATTCAAGGCAACAGTTACAACTAATATTTAATAAAATAAAAGAATAAAATGAAAACAAAGAGTTAAAAATTAATGTAGGAAAGACAAAGTGTATGGCTATATCGAAGAATACACCAGTGCCAAGATTTGAATTACGTTGTGGAGACTAGGCAGTAAAGTAGGTGTAGACGCTCAAATACCTAGGAAGTGTGGTGAAGGAGGATGTAAAAAGCGAGAGTGAAATTAAGGGAAGGATAAAAATAGCAAAGATGCCATTCGGAAATATTAGAAATATATTAGCGAAGAGGAAGTTATCGATAAAAACGAGGACAAGTTTAATAAAGACGCCAATGTGGTCAACTTTGTTGTATGGAGTGGAGAGCTTGACATTGTTAGCAGTAATGGTGAAAAGACTGGAGGCGATGGAGATGTGGTGCTGGAGAAGAGTGATAAAGATCCCCTTGCCATGGACAGCGAGAAGAAGGAAAGAAGCAGTTTTGAAAATGGTAGGAAAGAAGAGAGTCTTGATGAAGATGGTGCGAGGAAGACAGTTGAGGTTCTTCGGTCATATGATAAGAAAAGGATGGATGGAAAATTTGGTTGTAACTGGAATGGTGGAGGAAAGGAGGGGAAGAGGAAGGCCAAAAGAAAAATACATAGATAGACTGGTGAAGTTGGTGGGAGGAGGACCGTCTCGCGAGCAGTTCATCAGAGCTACGCGGGACAAAGGAAGATGGATGTTCTTGGTCGCCGACGTCCTCGAGGATAATTCTAATGTAAACATATTAAAAATGATTCCTAAAAAGCATCTATGCTTAGTGTTTCCCCGCTGTAGAAATCAATTCAATAAACTGAGGTTTTTGACTTTGATTTTAATGAGATGCTTTTATTTAGTGAACTGTTCCTATTTATTGTTGATTAAGGTCATACTGCTAAATATACTGCCGGAATACTCACTTTGTAACACATAATTCGAGCAGGTGAATTGTATAGAAGACAATAAGGACAATAGATGATACCTAGTCATCCATCATCTGTAACTAAGGAAGCGAAGATATATTCCAAATCTCCAAGAACAAGCTGACACTCACGTTAAGGGAATAAACAAAAAGAATCATCACGAGAATATCTGCCTTTATTTCCCGGACACAACATTATATGAAATCCTGTATAAATGGAGATGGAAAACTTAAATTAAGTTAAATATATGCTTTTCTTTTCTGACAACTATACTACAATGCAACATAATGGATGTGAAAGAAACGTTGGAATTTATAATAAAAAAAATGAGGAAGAGATTTTCTAATTGTAGATGCAACAGAGATCGAGAAGGAAAGAATGTCTCTGAACAACAAGAGTATGAAAAGATGTATGAAAACGTGTCTATTGAGAGAGAAAAGAATCAAGGCAGGTAGATAGATGCGAAAAAGAAATTAAATATACATTTAATTTTTCCCTGAATTTACTACAATGCAAAATCCTCTAAAAGGGATTTTTGAAGACGAACTTATTACAAGGAGTCGACTTTATTCTTTACTTCCCTATTTTCTCTTTTAACCTTTCGTGGGAAATAATTTGAGAAGGGAATATATTCCCCGTTCTTTCTTCGTCGCCCTCCGACTGAGTACGTGTAGCGAGACGAGTGAGTCCTACTGCGAGTTGCCCCTTTAGCTGTGGGAAAGAATGCCTTGTGTTCAGAGTACTCTTTATATTTATTTATTTCTTATTCTTTTATAACCATGAACTGAGTGATATTCATTCACGCAAAGTTACGTATCAACGCACTCATTTATCACTAGACATGAAGATAGAAATAGATATGAAGCGTAAAAGTGGCAAAGGTGCTGTTGACATTGGTCGTGTCATGAATGTCCGACCAGCCACGGTTCGATTCGTTGTGATGAATGAATGGAAGTGGAAAAAAGGGTCTACTTATACCTGAATATTCTGATGTCCTTATTAATCGTACGCAAAATAAATGGAGGGTAAGAATGGGGCGATAGCGATGTCTTCGAAATGAACACTAACTTCACCTTTGGCGTCTACGAGTAACTGAAGGCTGACATCGGTGAGAAGGAACGACAAGCAATGGAAGACCAGCCATTGAAAGCAACGAGTTGGTGGTTTTTAATTTATAAAACGACTTCTGATACGTGACGTCAAGGTCCAAAGTGAGACGACAAGGGCGGACACATTAGTGAATTTGCAATTATTGAAGAGAAATGCTAACATGAAAGACGAAGAACCGAACCAGACGGGAGAAAAAAACTTTCAAAGAAACGAGGGAGGGGGGGGGGTTGTTTTAAAAACTGACCTGAAATATACTACAGACAAGTGAGGCACAAGTGCAGATACAGGCTTCACAGCGATCCTTAAGGAACTACTGACTAATATTCTGATGAGGAAGGCTACGAGCCCCATCAAGGTTATAATTTTGATATGACTTCGACTTCTTACTCGAGGATAATAAACATTCCATGCAAGAATGCTCAGCCTGGCTGCAAAATGTCCAAGGGAAGGTTCCCATTGCTTCAGGTTCAAAACACCGAAGCCTCTGCTCATAAATCGTCATAAAAGTCCGAATGCTTTGAAGAATCTGAGAATAGCGTATAGTCAATTATAACTAGGATAGGAATACGAAAGAATAGATAGAGAGATAGAAACCTAAACCGGTTTTTAGTAACAATATTTACTAATAACAGTTTGAACGCCTCATAAATACCAATACTACTTTCTAACTTTATCACACTAGCCCAACTATCTAAAATGGACAGAGATAAGCCTGACCTCCAGGCAACTAGTATATCTTTGCAAACCTCTTACTTCCTTCAACCGTCTGCATCTATTTGTTCTTCACTATCACATTCGCACACGGGACTCACAGTGATACGTGGGACAAGGGTCACGATAAACTGTTATAGTTATAGTTAGAGACAAGCCTCACATCGTGGTTCGGATTCCACGTTAAGTTGTAGGTCCCATGACTAACTAAGTCCACTTTTGTCTCCTACTATTTTCCTTGCTGTTCTATCCTAAAACCTTCTTCTTCCTCTTCCTCTCCCTCTCACTCCTATCCGCCGTACTCACAGTGCTTGGAGCCTACTTTGGCTCTAGAAAGTGTGACTATGGGGGTCTATAATGGAGTAGAGGGCCTCCCCCCTCCCTCCAAGGCCACTCCATGAGCACCAAGGGGGGCTGGGGGAGGGTAGGAAGAGCTGGTCTTTGTTTCCCACCTTTTTTTTCATTTCATTTCATTTCATTTCATTCATTCATTCAATCTAGTGAAGTTATGTCTACGTATGATTTGGTAAAGCATCAAACAAAGTTTGGATGACTTCTACAAAATCGTTTGAGTGGGCTGTTGATTTTTCTTTGCCGCAATGTGTAAGTGTTGAATTGAAAATACCTTTGATTACAAGAGCTTGCAATTTTTATAATATCAGTTTCATAAAATAGACTTTAAAATTTTGTTTACTGATTTTGTTCATATCCCTTCTAATTCCGCTTGTACTTGCTACACATTGACCATAATATGTTTACAAATTATGAAGTAGATGGATACAGAACAGCAACAGCGAAAGAAATTTATATAAAAAGACAGCATGAACGGTATTCTCGTGTACTGAATGCTTCCAGGACCAATATTTATCCATCTGCTGCTGTCTAATCCTTCGAAGAATTCCTTTATCTGAATTTTGATAAAGTGGAAAGGGGTGAATTGCTACGCATTTTGTTCCTTTAAAAACTAAGGTTGGCTGAACTAGTAATACTAGGCATGTAAGCCTACAAAAGAGAAGGAGAAAGTAAAAATAACAAATAAAATCAGATTTACTCAAGAGTTTGCTTAGAAATAAAGCTTGGAAGAAACAAACAACTATGGTTTAAAACAGTTCTTCTCGTGGTTCAAGAGGAAGAAGAGGTGGATGATGGTGCTCCGTCCACCTCTGATTAACTCAGCATTGTGTTCTACTATCACTACTATTCCCAGAAGCTTGTCGTTCCATCTGCAATCGTTTTGTACTGTACAGATTTTCTTTACAGTTATTTTTTATTGCATATTTTTTTCAATAAAAATGATTTTGCGATCATAAACTTCGTTATGTACTGTGTCTTAGTGTTATTTTCGCCAGTTGAAGGGGGCTGTGTAGCGGTGCAAAGCCTGTCTGATGTCTTCATGAAACCATATTGTATGTATAGTATTCATATGGCCTAAGATGAATAAAGGTCCCCTCTGTACAAACGACTGAATATTTAAGCAAGAGAATTAGAGTTTGTAGCCGTGGCACCACACTGAACACATGATTAAGGGTGGCTCAACGTCGTGGCATAAGAAAAAATGACATCAAGTTGTGTGTTACCTCCCGATTAACGTGAAGTCAAGAACATTGGGTACCATCAATTGCAAAGAAAATTTAGGCAGTTAAAGTCTACGGGTTTCTTTTGACGAATTTTATTTGTGGCCTGAAAATTCCAATCTTCCAATATTTTAAAAAAATAACCCTGGCGAACAATGGATTTGGTGAATTGACAAAAGAACATTTTCATACCTAATTCGAGGATACGGAATTCAAATCTGAAATCAGATTCTCTCTAAATGCTACAGATTTTTTGTAATATCAATAACTAATATTGTACAATAATTTTCATTTTATCACGCCTATCATCATGCCCTGAAGTAATTTTGAATCATCCTTTTGCGTTATTTATAGTAAAGCAGGTTTTTTTGCACAAACATTTTATTGCATATAAGAAGAAACTTGAATTACACATTAGGATTACAAATACTGCAATCAAATAGATGCTAATTTATTAATGACCGTACATCAAGCTGGAGGACCTATTCTTGATTTCAATCGGGCAAAAATTTGTGTTTGTAACACTTTCTCTTGTAAGTATTCTCTGGCTGATCTCTTATAATCGTCCAGCAGTAGTCCACCATCATGTGTCTATCCCAGTGACCTTGGTAGCGCTCTTCCATCGTTATCAAATCCTGATAGAAGCATTCCCCTTGTTTGTCGCTCACGGCTCCCAGATTCTCTGGGAAACAGTCGAGGTGACTATTTAGGAAATGTAGCTTCATACTCATGTTGCATTCCAGATCACGATGTGCTGAAAGCATATTAGTAACCAGATTCTCGTAGTTACGCGCTTTTTTGCTTCCCAAGAGGTTACGAACAACGGCATAAAATGAGAGCCAGGCTGCCTTCTCTTTTTCATTCATGGTGTTCGCGAATCTAGAATCACTCAGAAGTCTTCGGATTTGGGGACCATCAAATACTCCTGCTTTTATTTTTTCGTATGACAAAGCAGGAAACGCCAATTCTATATACTGAAAACAATCATTGTCAGTGCTCAACGCCTTGACATACTGCTTCATCAACCCCAGTTTGAGATGAAGGGGAGGGAAAACGATCTTCTCTCGACTTACGATTGGCTCGTTAACAATGTTTGGCATTCCTGCTTCCAAAGTTTCCCGAACTGTCCAATCTTTTGGCGACCAGTGTTTGTCACGGGCTCGACTGTCCCACATACAGATATAGCATGGAAAATGTGTATATCCCTTCTGCTGGCCAAGGAGGAAGTTGACCATCTTAAGGTATACACATATAATCTAATTGTGTTCAGGGTACTTAAGTAAATCCATGACCCTTCTTATGTCATCGTGAGTTTCTCGCAGATGGACAGAGTGACTGAGAGGAACTGCGCCAAAGTCATTGCCATTATGCAAAAGGCCACACTTGGGACTACGCTTAGAGCTATCCAAAAACAGCCTCCACTCAGCAGAGCTATAGGTGCCAAGTCACAACTCGGTAAATAAACCAGGAACATCGTGGCAGTATACAAATTGTTTGTCCTCAGAGAAATACTTAACAAATGTACTCTCCCTTGTTCGGTAATATGATAACGGTACCTGCCTGTCGAGAATATGTCTTACACTCAACCTGGAGGCTAAAAGTTCTGCAGCTTTCTTGGAGAGCGTCAAATCATGTATCAAGTCATTCAAATCCTCTTGGTTGAAACAGTGAGAAGCTAATGACTGTTCAGCATCTGATGATGAATTTGCAGACTCTGAATCCATTCCATGGACGTCCATATCAGGTACATCATTTTTATCCTCAGAGGAATGATATCCACTGAAAATCGGAACCGATAAAGACTCAGAATGAGGTACTGGCCTAGTCGCCGAGGAAATGTTGGGGTAGTCAATCTTGTGCAGACTTTTCTTGCCAATCCCTTTAGTATTCACCAGACAGAAATAACAGTCCGATACATGATCTTTTGGCTCTCGCCACACCATGGGGATTCCAAAAGGAAGACCATTTCTCTTTCCTTTCGTTCACTTACTAAGATGTTCCACACAACTATGGCAAACAGTATGTGGGGCCCACTTCTTATCTTGATCGACAAGAGCAACATAAAAATATGCCTTATAAGTGCGGATCACAAAGTTTGATATATTGCGCCTTTGACGAACTAGCATGTAACAGCCACATATGTAGCAGAAGCTGTCTGGGTCATAAACGCAATTTCCTCTTGAAGAAGCCATCACTCTAACATGAGACCTGAAAAATGAAATAATAATGTCAATATTTTGCACAATAACGCTTATTACTATCTTACTCCTATGTACTGTGGAGTATTTGCTTTCTAAAGGGTGTTCCAATAACTTGAACTGATTTTAAATGTGACTTGAGGTTAAGCGTCTAATGGTTTTTTTCTTTTTCTTTCAGATTTAACAATCTCATTCTTTGGCAATTTCAACGATCGAAAAATTAACAATCGACAACGTGTTAAAGTTATCGAAGCCTATTACGTAAATGGACGTTCAAACAGAAACGCATTTTGGGCACTTCGCTTTTTTTTGGTCAACATAATCGAGATCAATTGGCCACCACGATTGTGTGACTTGGTGCCTTTAGATTTCTTCCTTTGGGGTAATCTCAAAAGTAAGGTCTATGCCAACAAGCTAACAACAACTCAATAGCTGAAGGATGAGATAATAAGGCATATTGGTGAGATCGAGGAGCAACTATGCAGAGACGTCATCAAAACTTTGACCATCGAGTGGAGGTGTGCCGTCGAAGCCTCGGCGGACATTTAGGCGATATAATTTTTCGTAAATAATTGCCATAACTCACTTAACATTATCTAATAGGGAAATAAATGAATTTTCACCAATGACATTGTTTTATTTACTGCTAACTTCGATCCGTTTACTGGAACACCCTTTACAAGCACCCTCTAGGTCTGTCCGGAGGGCAGTTTTCGGGGAAACGAGAAAATAGAAATTACAGAATGACTATAGCATGTAGGTAAAAATGGATTATATATTTGAAATCAGCATGAAAAAATAATTAAAATTGGCAGATAAATCTAAGTCACCAGAAAATGTGATTTAAAATTCTTTCCCTTTGTAATCGATGACTTTGCTAATATTATCAACGTTTTGAATCGAAATATAAGTAATGAATTTTAAATTAAAAATAATCAGGCACTTTACATTTCCCCCTTTTTAATATAATTGCAATTGCAATGTTTGGGTTGTTTACTTAGAGAAATTGTATGAAAGTACAGAGTACATTGATAGTGGAATCGATTAACTGATGATCGCTTTTCTTTTAATTAATTACATTTAGCTAAAATTCGGGTCAGTGATATTTATTTGAAGGCCAAAAATAAGCACGTATGTCAAAAACTGCTTGCTCAAATATTTTCATGTGTATTGTAAGATATACATGATTGTATACAAGGTTTAGTTTGATAAATGGCCGAAATTTAGTAACCAACGAGTCACATAGCCTACGCATTTCGTTAAATAAATCAAATGAATTTCCCTTGCCATAAAGTGCACATAACATATAAATAGCTTTAAATTCCACCAAATTTCAGTTGCCATAGAGACGACATAGCCTATGCATATCATTAAATAATTCAACCAAATTTCTGTTGCCATCGAAGCCACGTAGCCTACGCATAGTGTTAAATAGATCAAACGAATATCGTTGATATAAAGAGCACATAACATTCACATAGTGTTAAATAAATCAACCAAATTTCAGTTGCTATAGAGACCAGATAGCATAGGCATAGCGTTAATTAAATGAACCGAATTTACGTTGTCATAGAGACCATATATAATACACATAGCATTAAATAAAGGAACTAAATTTCTTTTGCGATAGATACTACATTGCCTATGCATAGTATTAATTAAATCAACAGAATTTCAGTTGCTATTGAGAGCACATCGTATTAAATAACCGAATTTTCGTTGCCATAGAAACCACATAGCATTAAATAATTCAACCAAATTTCCGTTGCCATAATACCGAATAATCCATGCATTGCGTTAAATAATTCAACCGAATTTAGGTTGTAAGAGCAACTAATAGCCATCATAGCGTTAAATGAATCAACCGAATTTTCAAAATCGGATACTTCATAAATATATGAACTTCTATGTTTATGCATATGAGAAAAAACGTTTTAGAAGATCCTGTATTTGATTTAATCTAAAAACTAATTTGATTTGATATTTCCTAATCGATATTCGCTGGTGAGCAAATCGCACTTTACAAAAGTGTTTGACTGCATAGAATTACCTAAAATTTCCCAGAGAACCCTGGTTTTATTTTTTCAATTATCACGGTCATTTGATACATTCTTTGTACATGAATAAAATAACGATGCTATTATTAGTGAAATTAATAAATCAAATTTGCATGACAGATGGCATCCCGTGCAAACATGATTATCCTTGTTTATGTTGTAAAGTCTTTGCAAAGTGTCTTTGAATTTATTGGTACAACGCCCGATTCTGCAGCAGCCTAATATAGTTCCACGTCTCGTTTTACTCTGCCTAGTCTCTCTTCTTATTAATTGAGTAGTTATGGCCCCCTTCCTAATACCACTGATGCGATGTATCTACTACATCGCATCGGTGGTATTTGGAAGGGGGCCATATATATGTAGTTGAAGGGGCCTAGTGCTTTTGAGGAGTGAATTAGTTAAAATTGTGTAGCTTTGTCACAGCAATTCTCCTTACACCATATCTCGTCTGTGACTCAATTGCTTTACAGATTATCTGCGATAAAATTTATAGAACTTGCACCTTAATCACAAAGGTTGAGAGAAATATCTCACGTTATTTATTAATTGCTTCACCCATTATAATGTTGAGATTTGGGGATTGTCTAAATATATGGGATATTACATAATTCAAATATCCGCATCTCCTACAGATTGAGATCTCTCGGATTAGCGACCTATATCAGTTTAGAGACTAACCTAGCCTAACCTAACTAACCTAGCCTAACCTAACCTAACAACCTAAACTAACTTAACCTAACCTGTTAAGGTTACTATCCCGAAATCGATGGAGTGCTAAGCAAGTTGGTATCGCTTAGATGAGAAGCGATCGTCTCCAATTAAGTTGGAAAGAAATTTTGCCTCTTCAGAGATTATTCGAAACGAGGTTTAGTCTCAAATGCTCTCGTTAGATGTAGTTAGTTAAGAGTTCAAAATACATAGAATGGTATGCATGACTTTGAAGGTCCGAAATTTTGAATGAATTTAGATGAGTTTGATGTGAGTCTCAGATGAGTTTTGAGATGACTTTTGTGGGAGCACGCAGAAGGAATTCGAGGAAAAGAACGAAGGCTTACTTTGCTCGGAGTGTAACGGATGCGAAAAGTCACGCAAGGCCAAGAGGAACTGAAACTAGGGCAGGCCTTAACTCGGTGTTTTGAGTCCGTTTTCTGCAAATGGGTTTCCAAAGAACCGGGGAGAAGTGGGGGATGGTAAGGGTGGGAGAAGAGCGGGGGCTTTGCTGACTTGACCAACAGATACCGAAATACCATCTCCCCCCTAATATAACCATACACAGATCCACGTAGGTGTTTGATAGCTAAGGAAGAGGGGGGGGGGCGAACCCACGATAAAAAGAATCTACTCCTATCCTATCTTCCCTCGACGGACATGCGTTCATGCACATACAGACACATGTGTAAGAGGTACAAAAAGCTGCAATCTTAACAACCTCCTGGTCAGAGAAAATTAACAGCTTCATAATGTTGTAAAGCTTAACCAAGAAATCCTGAAATCTAGTTCGTGTAAAAATTAGGTAACGAAACAAAGTATCTTAGATGAGACATTGGAAAGAGGTACTCAAATAAGTATTCGAAGGGAGATCTTTGAAAGGAGAACATTTGAGAGGAAATTAATTGAATTTTGAAGAATTTTAATGGAAATATTTAGAATGATCAAGTATTTGCCATGATCAGGTATTTGAAATGAGGTTTTGAGATGATCGACTATTTGATATGATCATTGATTTGAAATGAAGTTTTGAGATTATGTTTGAGATGATCAAGTATTTGAGTTGATCATATATTTGAAATGAATTTTTCAGATGAATGAATAGTAAGCCTAGCTAGCGGCTAGGCAGCAAGCTTTAGAATTCTCTCCTTAGCAAAATTCGCCGCGGCTCTTTGGCGTCAAGTTAAGGCTAGGAGAGGTTCACCTTAAGGTCAATCAGATCGTTCCTGTTCCTTCTAATTATATGCAATCATCGAACTGGGGCCCTAACCCTGGGATTTAGAGTGGGTGACAGACAGTTCGAATGAGTACAGATGTTTGATGGGGTATTGTATGAAATGGCCATCTCCTCGTTGCAGTTTAACTATTTGGAACTTATTATCTTCCACTGGGAATAGATCAAGGACGCACACCATTTGCCAAAATGGCCTTGTCTTTAAGGGGCTTTGTACAAGAACCATGTTGCCTACCTTGTCTCGATTCCTCCAGGAACTTTGTACAGATCTTTGTTTAGTTCCCTCAAACTCAAAAGGCACGAAAGAAACTACATATCTCTGAAAGCTTCGAATTGATTGGGAGGGTTTCAGTCCGGAGTGCAAATTGGACCACCCTTTTCGGAATGCTTGAAAGTGAGACTCAAATTAACATGTAGTTTAAGGAGGGATTTGGGGGTGAGAGGGAGAAGATTTATCTCTCAAGATCTGAAGATGAGAGGGCGCTCGGTCACGGCGCTTTGAATGGAAGATATAAGAGTGAGAAAATCAAAGTACTCCAGAGTGGCTCGACCCATGGTTTTGATCACACGAACTCATTTTTCCAAAAGCTCCTAACCCACCTCGAATGAACTAGTATAGTAAGGTACTTGAAGTTGCTAGAAAGTAAGTGAGCTTGAGAACATGACCTCTTTTACGAAGGTCTAAGCATTATCGCTGTAAATATAGTCAAGTACCCCATAAAGATTTGAAAATCGCTGAAAGGCTTTAATGAACTGAGAGGTGGACACATCGGGTAGAACTTCTCTGTGCACCGCTCTCACGTTCAGACAGGTAAAGATAAGAAGGTATACCTTAACATTGAGTCAGCTCAAATTCTTTACCAAAGAAATGTCCAGTAAAGTCGACACCGGGGTGTTTGAAAAGTTTAACTAGGTCCATCTGAGCCTTCGTGAAACTAGTCATCTTAAGGTACTTAAAAGCAAAGGAATTGAACCTCTTGAAAGAAAGCAATCGCTAGGAATTTTTTAACAGTTTGGCGGGAGGGGGGGGGGTAACCCAAAATCATTCGCTCCTAAGGCGAGTGAGAGTGGAGTCAATTCCCAGATGCTTGCATTTCAAATGAAAGTTTTGAAGGATTAAACGAGTTAAATAGTGATTCTTTCCCAATAATACGGGATTTACGACGTCGTAGTCATAAAAGGTAGATTATAAAATCCAACTGTTGCTTTTCACAAGACGGTGTTGGTCCAGAAAAAAGATCGAGATCTTTTACGAGAGGTGGTGTTATATTTCCCCTTTGATTAGAACCGGCCTCTAAAAAGTCGGTTTCCATGGGAAAACTTTGGGGTTATATGATATATATCCAATACAAACGACATGGATAGTTATGATCGACTCGACATTGGGGTTGTTTTGTTTCGAAGGAGGAAGACGAATTTTAATGAATGTTAACGTGGGTGGAAAAAAGAGTCCTATTTTGTTGAGTTATGCATTTAAAATCCGGTTGGGATCAGTGCCGTATATGAAGGGTAAGCCATGCCTGCCCATGGGGCCAAGGGTATAATTTGGAACTTAATTCCTTAAGGGAGACGACCCGCGTTATTAAGTTAGCGGGGTTTTGGAATGTGTTAAAGTAATTATAAGAAATGGGCGTTTTGAATTTGCGAGTGAGTTCTTCTTTAATTTGATTTATATCCTGCAGGTGGTTTTTCACGAAAACCGATTTATTCTTTGATTTTCGAACATAGTTTAAAAGCCAAGAAAGGTCGATCTGAGCGTCAACCACTCTTTCAACGGATTTAAAAGGCTTTAAGAAGGATTCAAGGAAAGAAGTTAGGGTCTTGAAAAGAAGGATTACACTCATGAATTTGAGCCAGGGTAGCGTTATCTTAGAAAATGGGGATATCTTTCACTTTGAGCTGATTAACTTAGATCTATTTTGGAAAACAGAATAGATTGGGAATCCGTAGCAAGACGTGCCCACATCGCGCAATATATTAAGCTCTGCCCCACCATTATCCTCAAAGGCATACTGTAGAATTTTCACTTCGACCAACTTCACCAAATCGGCATCAGGGCCAGAAATCGGACTATCCCAATCCAACTTTTGAGACCACAGCTTTTTCATGAGCAGTCCAATACGAATAATAACAGGCTGATATAATCCGAGGGAGTCAAACAATTGAGAAATCATCGATAGGACATTACGCTTAATTTTGACGATTTCTTTGAATATAAGGTCATTTAAACCCATCAGATCACTGTTTATCTGATAATTGTATTCCAAGACTCATTCGACTTCGCAGCTCTTTTCTTCGGACGTCTTCTCGGCTTTGAAAAATGCTTTTAACAGTTCATATTTGGATTCCAGGATCGGAGTTCGAACTCCCCTTGAGTCAACCTTTCATTAGCGCTAGTGTACATTTCTTCGAGGAAGTCAGCATCAGAGTTAGTATACACAAAATTTTCGACATAAAATGAATTATTTAAAAGTTTAGTTGTAACAATCATTAGGAAAGCTCTCGAAAAGATGTTTCAAAATTAAATTTAACCTAAAGGTGGAGCAGGTTAGACCGAAGACGAGCGTCTTTATCTATAAGAAACGAACGAGTCTGCCTTCTTTAAGCCCCCCTAAAAGCAAAAAAGAGCCTTGTCGCTCTCTGACTTCAATCAAATTTGAAGAAAAGCTTGTTTAATGTCGGAAAGTAGAACGAAGTTGTTAGAACGAAATTTACATACATAGGAGCGAAAACATAGAGGCAAGTAAATTTAATCCTCTGAAAGAAATCTCCTTAGAAGAGGCGCCCGGCTACATTTCAGAGGGCAATTAAACGACCGGACGATGGGAGATCTAATAGTGGGGATAGTCTTCTGAGTTCAACTGAGATATGTTCCAAAATTCGAGCCTGTAATTGTCTTTGGAACAGTCCACTGTAGGTTTGATTTATCCCCTGTTTCTCTTTGACAGGCTTCAGTGTTGCCAAGGCAATTTCGAAATTGGATGGATCTTGGGAAAGTATATAGTAGACCCGAGGTAATCGAAATACTTCTCTTCCCCTCATATAACCATAAACTGCTCCAGGTAGGGGTTCGATAGCCAAGGGGAGGGGGAGGCTAACCCACGACGGAAAGAATCTCCAATCCCACGCTCTCTTCCCTCGACAGACATGCGTTGACGCACATACAAACATGTGTAAGAGATGCAAAAGCTGTTACCTTAACAAACCTAACCTAACCAATATAAACCTAATTTAACCTACCCTAACCGAACCTTACCTAACCTAACAAAACCTAACTAAACTTAACCTAACCTAAACTAACCTAGCCAAACCTAACCAGACTTAACCTTACCTAAACTATCCTAGCCTAAACTAACTAAACCTAACCAAACTTAACCTAACCTAAATTATCCTAGCCTAACCTAACCAAACCTAACCAAACTTAACCTAACCTTAACTAACATAGCCTAACCTAACCTAACTAAACCTACCATAACATAACCTGACATAACCTAAACTAACTTAACCTAACCTAGCCTAACCTAAACTAACCTAACATAACCTGACCCAACCAAACCTAACCTAACTTTTTATGAAAAGACTCATTCTTAAAGAAATTAGCTTTGACTTATATTCCTAATTTTTGGGGGGGCAATTTTCATTTTTATGGGAACCCGATGTGTCAATTTAATTATTGCATTGATTTTGTATTAGCATTATTTTATTTCTCTTCCTCTCTCCTTGTCCCTCCTCCCTTCGTTTCAATTTACTTTTCTTGTCTCTCCTAATCTCCCACTTTATCCGTTAATCGTTTTAACCCTTTTGGCTCTGTTCTTGACCCTTTCTGCCTCTCAGTTTGACCTTGCTACCTTTCTTATAGCTAAATCTTAATGTTAATTTACCCATCCCTCTCCTACTTCCTCATTGGTGATCTCTTTTGTCTTAGAGGCGGTCCTTTATCTTTTACTAGCTTATATATACGCTTATTATATTATTTTCTTTTGTAGTTATGCTTGAGAATGAACTAAATGAAGTTCAAAAGTACTTGGAAGCACCTTTTCATTTTCCCTGCGGGTCATTGCATTCGTTGCGAACCTCACGTGCTACTTTGTTAATTATTCATTACATATATATATATATATATATATATATATATATATATATATATATATATATATATATATATATTTATTAGGGTGGCCCTCAAAAATAAGTTTCTGAAAAGGTGAACTCTCACCTTCAGAATTTATGAGGCTTGACTCAAAAACTCTGCATGATAAATTTCAGTTCCCTCCAATAATATTTAGTGTTGCCGCCACGTGATTAAAGTCTTTATTTTTTATAGAGGAATGTAAGTAGGTTGATTTTATTACAGAAGCATTAAATACTATTTAACAATATGTCTTACAACATTAATTAGGTCAAACACAGCAGCTGTACGTGTACTTTGTTGATTACCTTGTGTAAATGCAGGCGTACATTAATTATGCCCCGGAAAGACATTCCCCATCAAAGCGCTGCATGTTGTCCGATGAAGTCTAATTAAGGGAGAGGAATTTGGCCGAGTTTATGACCCAAAAAACTCGATTACTCTTCTAAAAAGTGGCAAAAGAATCATCATTTCGTGAAGTGGATCCTTCGGAATGGCAGTCGAGAGAAGATTAGAAGAAGGTTAAAGAGTCAATACAAACATTAATGGTGGTCAATGACAATGCAAAAAGGGCTATTGCACTCGTACAAAGCTTTAACAACTATCTTACGAAAAATGAACACTAGTTACAATACCTGGTACAGAGGCATCGGGAGAAGATTCCTGAAGACAATAAGATACAAGTAAGAAAATGTTTGTGCTCTAAATAAAGAGAAAATGCTGTCCTCTCCCTGGATTAGGTCTAAAAAGAAGCGCCTGTAATAGTTACCTCAAAGGTGGTGTGGGGAAACTAGAGATCAAAAAGTTAATGATCTTGGCAGCAGCACAAAATAGTCATAGATCAAGCTAAAAATTTATGTCCTCGGTCTTTGATCCAAGCCTCACAATGAGCAGGGGTGAGACTTTGAGAAAATTAAAGATGAAAATTTACCCTATAAGCTTGGGCCACCCTAATATAATCCCTTTATATTTCCATAAAGATGATATAACCCTGTTACGAGAACTATCTTCAAAAGATAACCGTATCATTACCCACTCTGACAAAGGTAGAAGTGTAGATATAATGAAGAAAGAGGAATATACACGAAAAATGCGCATGATTTTAGATGACCGGTCCAAATTTGCTCCCGTCCAAGAAGACCCGCTGAAACTCTCCCTCCGACTCGAGGACCAAGTCAATAGGCTTCTTCTTTTACTTAAAAAATCGCACGCCCTTGACGGAGAGACCTATAAACAGCTTCACTCTACAGGCTCCACCTACGGCCAACCCTTCGGTCTCCTTAAAATCCATAAACCTAATGTACCCCTTCGACCTATTCTCGCAACCTATAACCTCTCTAATTATTTTAACAGCCAAATTCATAGCCCCACTTATTACCCCCCTTGCCACAAACCAATACACTGTCAGAAATTCTCTACACCTAAAAGAAGAAATTACAAAACAAAATTCCAACCTATATATGGCTAGTTTTGCCGTATCCTCCCTATACACCAGTGTCCCACTTTTAGAGACAATTTATATTTTTCTTTCTCTCGCGTTTCCTTCCCCCAATTCTTTCTTTCACTGTTTTAATGAGAAACAAATGAAGAAAATACTACTTACAGTTTCTCACAAAACTATTTCTCATTCAATGGAAACTTTGTTCACCAAATAGATGGCCTGGCAATGGGAAGTCCTATTGCCGCCCCTCTCGCAAATCTCTCCATGTGTAACTTAGAAGAAGAAGCACTTGACAAATGCCCCTTACAATTCCGTCTTATCTTCTACAGGACGACACCGTCGCCCTTTTCCGCTCTAAAAGTTCATCTGATAAATTCCTAGAGTACATAAACCAGTTACATCTAAATATTAACCTCACTCAAGTAAATGAAGAAAACGACTCCATTCCTCTCTTAGACCAACTAATAACACGCACAACCGACGGTTTCTCCACTTCCATTCACCGAGAATTTATACATGCGGGTTCTGGACTTCATTTTCTTAGTCATTGTTCCACCAAAATCAAATTAAACTCCTATCAAAACCTTACTTTCTCGCGCTTACAATCTCTCTTCATCATACCACAATTACCACAACGAGATCACTTTCCTCACTAACTATTTCGAACAAAACGGATCTCCTTCAAACTTACACGACCGAACTCTTCGAAATTTGATCAATATAATATTTAACCCGAAAGATCCCTCATACAACGTCCCTAAAGAAAAGGTGTTTATACCTCTCCCATATATAGGACCCCTCAATTCACTTCTCTGGGTCAAACTCTCACCATTTCTTAAGAATTCATTTCTTGCAACATATTTAATACTAATTTTTCAAAACAGACGCAAAGTACAACATCTTTTCAACATTAAAGACAAAATACCAACGCTTCTCCGACCTCCATCATAGATGAATTGACCTGCTCGAGATGAATTCCGTGGTGTATTCGGGATCGACACAGCGCACACTACATACCCGTATTTGTGCACATTTAGGCACCAGCAACAGAACTGGAGCCCCACTCACTACTCTCGAATTCTCTCCTATCCAAATACACTACGAAAACAGACATCCACACCATAAACCCAACTTAACTAATTTTTCAATTAAAAAACCCACTTTAAACTCCGACACAAGCTCATTTCCACTTTTATTACAACTATAATCACCCACGAATTACGCACGCCAAATCCACTCCCCCCCAAAACAACCCCTATTTTTCAAATATTTCTAATTTGTCTCTTTTTTTACAACGAAAACACTCAAAACTAATTGATCTCAGTTTTATTTGAAAAACAAAAATATATTTCCCATTCCCTAATAGTTAAAAGCCCTGCATTTTTATAATTTGAAAATTACCACCTCTGCTGCTTCCCATTTCCCATATAATTAATTTATAAATTTCTGATAACTTCTCTAAAAATTCTTATTATCATCATCATCATCATCATCATCACTAACTCTATAATTTAAGAAGGGGATTATTTCTAATAATTCTTTTATATTATCAAAAAACAAAATGGTGAACTTCAGAAATAAATATAAGTATCGAAATTTTGTGAATTTTTTTAAAACCTAAAGAATTACAAATGGTGAAGTTCAGAAAATTTATTTTTATATATCTTCTTTTATAATTAAAATTTTAGCAATGTGATATTTTGAAAAGGGAAAAATTTAGTTTAGAGTTCCTTTTTAAAATTATTATAATTGGCGAAGTTCAGAAATTTTTGAAAAATTTAAACACGGCTGCTTTTTTTTAGATTTTAAATTTTAATCTTAGTAGTGAAGCGCAAGCTCCCCCTTGCGAGTGGCGAAGCCATTGCGTAGTGTTTGTATATATTTATAATCTCATATCCTTGAAAATGGGCTCCTACCGGAAAAGTCGGTACCAAAAAGTTAATATATAATAATTAACTTTCTAAATTTAGCCTGCTTATTTATCCCTTAAAATACGTATACGCCTGGCAACGCGCAACCCTCTGCTCTCTTAAGATATATATATATATATATATATATATATATATATATATATATATATATATATATATATATATATCCCTCTGTCTCTCTAGGGAGAATATCTCAAACTTAGTTTAGACTATTATGAGAAGTTCGTAGAAATTAAACACGTTGATAAAACACTTAGAGACAGCAAGCACAAATCTATTTGATTCAATCTAATTATTCCTAAAAAATATTCAGGAAGGCTCTCTCTCATTTCACTTCGGAAACTTTTAGAACTTATTTTGACAAAAAGGCTATAGAAGCTGATCCTGTTAACTTTCGGCCCATTTTTCTTACTTAGGTCTTTGGTATACTCTTGAAGTAAATTGTTCGAGAATTGTTGAGAATCTAAAGATAAATATCTAAAGAAATGAATCGGAACACTGCTTTCGACATACTTATGCAAGTTTGTCGATTTTTTACAAGAAATATTCTGATGGTTTTATCACGATCAGGGTGTAAATATTCTCATCTTGATTTCAAAATAGGACTTGATACCGTACCACATTAAAATCCTTCGATAAAACTATAAACGCGTGGAATCAGGATCGACGCAATCAAATTGCGAAAGACCTGCAGAAAAATTGTAGGGAGAAAGTTCTCTCACTGGAAATGTTTCCTATGGCCATTGGTCACTATCGACGTCCATCTTGGTTTTGTTGTCGGGTTTTTGCTTTTTTATATATACAAATGATTTTGCCATCAATTTATTATTCAAAATTTCAATATTTGCTGATAATACTCACAGAGGATCTACTGGAAGTGGCAAATTATGCGTGTGGCTCCAGGGTTTTGAAATCAGAGTTATCCTTCTCTTAGGTGGACTGCCTTATCGTGGCTACGTGCCCCACCTACCTCTCCCCAGTCACGGAGGTAACCTCCCTAGTCAATAGCGTCAGCTTTATAAAGAATCCGACGGAGATTCGCTTGCCGGGCAAGCGTGCTAACCACTATACCCGGCTAGTATTTACTAGGATTGATTATCCTTTTGGTTGAAAACTTGCACAGAGACTTGGATAGATACCACATGTAATCCAACGGAGACAAGTGTAAGAAAATGCACATTGCTCCTGATAAATTGCGTTGAGATTATAATATGAGTGGCAAAATTTTAACCACAGGCAGCATGGAAAAAGATATATGTGTCTTAAGGTGATGGGTGGTGTAGGGGAGAAAATATCCTTGCTACAACCGAAAAATGGAAGAACCCCACGCCCTTCACCCTCCAGTGGTCCAAGAGAAACTCGTAATCTCGTGTTGTCTTTTGCACTTGTTTCAAATCTTCCACTAACTTTTCCTTGACTGTAAAGACCCAACAAAGGTGTTTTTAATCTCGATTGATCTAAAATTGTAAAACTATGCGCTGTATCTTCTCAAAAGGAACATTGGTTTCTAGCAAACAGCTAGAAATTTCGAGTTTCTCTACTTAAAGCGCTTTTGAGGCATCACTCAGCGAATGCGCTACATTCCAGGAACATAATAAGCGAAAGGACCTTTTGTGATGTAACTTGTCCAACGTCGAACGGCGAAATTAATTCCTGAACTGAAGCAGGTCAATTTAAATCAAGGTTGCTAAGCGTCTCGTATATATGGGAAGGGTCCTGCAGTTCAGGATTTTGACCTATATTGATCCTATCCGGTCCTATAAATATCATGTGTTTCCAAATATTTCCGGTAAATTACTAAAATTAGTCAATAGAGCTCCAGAAATCTGTATATTTCGAAGGCAATTCTGTTTGAAAATTCGGCACTTTACAGAAAACTCTGCTAATCTGATAATCCTGGTTGACAACCGTATTCGAAGTGTTGTTGTTTTGGTTCTTTTAAAACCCGATTTGGTTTATTTTCGCACGAACTTGATGTATTTTTAGTCGTTTGGACGCAAGTCTATAAGCTACTATTTTGGTCCGTAGGTCGACGGTTGGATGGTAGCCATTTTACGTTTCAAAGAGTTTTATGTGCAATAACATCGTAACTATTCGGCCGATTTTGACGAAATTTAAAACCCTTATGTTGTTTTACATTCTCTTTCGAGTGGTATAATTGAAAAGGTCTTCCCAAGGTTAATCCGATAATTATTGGAATTTTTGAAGGTCGTAAGGTCATATGGTCATACAGTCATACATTTATGAGTCAGAATAATTAAGAGCACGCGACTCAAGTCTTTTGACCTTGTGTATTTTTACTTAAAAAATAACATTTAGGATTTGGACTTAACTTCTTTTTTTATTCTGGTTAAGAAAAAAACGTTTGTAAGTACTATTTATCAATTTGATCGGGAAGGGAGGGGAGAGGTCAATTCTAAGCCTTTCTGAAGAATGGGATTTAGCGGGATTTATCAACGTTCAGCTACGTGACAAATTTCGGCTTTTGAAGTTACGATTAATATATGGATGAGTTTATCGATGTATGCTTATTTCAATACTTGTGTTTTTTTTTAATTATCCTTTTTATTTATGTATATTTAATCCCCGAAATGCCAAAGCGCAGAAGTATATAAATTTCGCGACAATAGACATTTATTAACCTAGGTTAAAAATTTCCCTTATCCCTTTGCTAGTATGAAACTGTTCATTTTGTATCGAAAATGGAGGAAAGTCTGATATAGACCAATAAATACTAACAGCTTAGAATGAGATATTGGGTTCCACGTTCACATTTACTAAAAGAAACCCGATAGAAAAACTTATTTTACTTAATAAAAATTCAGAAGAAATATATAAAATATTCGGAGCCAAAGTTGAAATTGCTTTCCACAAAGTATATCATCATAAGTTTTGGCTAAAGGAAGTATTTTCGGATTCCAAAGTCGCAAGTCAATTTAAAAGTGCCAGGAGGGAATTGTTGCTGCAATTATTAAAAATGCAAAATCTCCATTCAGGATTATAGAGACTGCCAAGAATCCTAAGTTGTCATGTTTTTACGTCAGATGCAAGCAATTATAATGCAGAAACCCCCCCTGCTCTAATTTTATGCATTATTTTTGTGCCAAAACGCTTTGAGCTTATGAAGTTTTTGAAAATAAAAACCTTTAACTATAAGATAGCCGCGGATCTAGGGGAGCTGAGGGGCCTGAAGCCCCCTCCAAATTTCAGACCCGTTTCTGTTTATATTAAGGCATACTTGCATTCTGCTATTCAGAAGGAGATATGTAATAATAAAGAATATATATAACAGTTTTAGAAAAAAGTTGCGATCGAATGTATCTTATATGATACATGTCTAAATTACAGCTAAATCTAAAAAATAATTAATAAATTCAGTCTTATCTTTGAACTGACGTCAAAAAACTACATAAACCACAATTCATAATTTTGTGATATGTGAAAAAGAATCGGATTTGAGAGAGTTGGGGCTCAGTCCTTGTGAGATGCTGTTAGTTATTATCAATTCTGTGTAAAATAACTATTATTAATAGTCAATGTCTTTTCTCAGACTACTCAAATGGAGGGAAGCCCCTCCCCCCCATTTTTATCCTGGATCTGCCACTGGATCGATAAGAAAAATATAGTGTATTTGGTGATGCTGATTCAAATCCATGTTTGGATGTATACATAAAGGTGCACATGGATGAATAATTCATTGTAAAGTGGTGTTAGACACATTTTTCACACTGCGGTTCAAACAGTTTGAATTGAATGATTAAAAGATTTTGTGAATTTGTTGGCCTTCAAAATATTTAGATTCTCTCACATTCAAAAACTGGTAAACTTAGTTTATTTAAAACTTTGGCTTCAATTTTTTAATTCTGAAGAAATGCCATACAAACTTTTTTACTCTTTTTAAATAAATCATTAATTGTCGTTGTCAATATATTTATATGTAGCAAAAATGAAAGTGGAAAAACGATCAAATAGTGTCCTTCAATTACTCCAGGGATTTAAAGAACTTGCTAATTATCTGGAAGCAAGAATACACTTAAACCTTATCTCTCATAGTGTCAATACTGTTCTTAAATAGGACAAGATTAGTTATGAGTTTTTATATGGAGTCTACTAAATAGGCTTCCAAGTTGAGTGCAATAGAAATTGACGACAATGTTCAGTTCGTTCATTGGACAACACTTCAAACAGTTGTTGATACAACGCGAACGCGATTTTGAAGAATGTGTTTTGTTCGTAAGCAAACTAAATTAGATGCTAATTCTCAAAGCTATTAATTTTGTGCTTGTGCCTCTTCAATTTAGCTTCTCATAATGGAAATGGTGAACGCGTTTGCTCTGTATTGCATATTTAATGGCCCAAAGGATGGAATAAGTTAGAAGTGACTACTGTAGAAATTTATGGCAATGTAAATGGAGCTAAGAGTGCAACTGCAAATTATTGGTAAATTCTACAAAATAAGGATTTATTAGTTGAAGAATTATCATTGAAAAAGGGTAATTTGATCAATATACTTTATTTTTCTTAAAGAAATAGGTATTTTTATGTCCCATGAATTTGGTTCTTTCCTCTCAAGTGTTATGTATTGTATTTATGGGTACAGTGATAATTATAAGTAAATACATTTTTACAGGGTAACTTTTATTTCCAATTACTAAATCTGGCAACTTTACTTTCACTTGAAACCACTGCATTATTTATATTGAAGAATGGATCCAATAAACTTTACTTTACGATATAACTTTAAATTAAGGTTCTGGTCGTCCAATAAAAAAAATACATAAATTTGTAAATCATTGAAACGTAATTATCTCTCAATTTATCATCCTCTTACGTCATTGACAATTACCCAAAGAAAAAAGCACATGAGGATAATTGATTGATTACAGTTACCACTGGTGTAGTCCGAAAAGCTCCTTGTATATTTATATTCCTGTTGTAAATAAAAAAAGTAGGAGAATAGACCAAAACACACAACTCCTATGAGAATAGGAAAATAATAGGAGGGGATAAAGAGGAAGAAAGTCAGATAATGTAAAAATAAAAACATCCTCTTTGCTTTTAGACCTATTCCAAGGTTACATTTAGGTCTCACTCTTCAGCCGCAAAAGTCTTCTTCCCTTAGAAGAAAACCAATTTAAAAAAAGTTCTTGGTCGCATTTTGGTAAGATTTGACGATCGAAAGTCTGTTACATACTTTTACATGTACCAATTCTGTATTAATATCCTCTTTTTTTCCCTCACATCTAAATTCCAACCTTCCCCTTATTTCTTGAACTACCCTCGAGGTGATCTTACGATTTTTGCTGGTTCATATTTCTGTAATTTACTCAAATTTCTGGATGAGTTTTATGAACGACTTGTTTATTTCGGATGAACTGCATCAAAACAGAGTTTGGATTACCACTTAGGTTTCTTTGTCCGGTTTTTATGTAGGGACAATGATGGTCTCTGCGGATAATTCATCGAAACCTTGTAGTGAATGTTTTAGAGGCTTACGAGTAGTGCAAAATGTACACTACACCAATGTTCTCGACATAAGATATAAACAAGGAATTTAGATTATTGGTCACACCAGAGATTTAGGATATATTAGGAATCTGCGAGAGCCAGACGAAAGAGACCTCGCGGAAGTTCAGGTTCTTGGGGGTAAACATTTTTATATGTAAATAGTTGATAGGAGATGTGGAAGAGTCCATACTTTACAGGAAAGATTAACTAAATCTTATAGAATTTAACCTTCTAGAATCATGAGTTGTAAATATAGTATGTGCTAAAGTTTATGAATACTAATTAACGTTTAACTTTATTGTATTCTAAAGACCTCGAGCTCAAAATCAAGCGAATGAAAATGTGCCATTTGATTCTCTCAAAGAATTCAGGAAAACGAAGAATTGTATTCTAGGCGAAAACTCCTGCTATTCTAATATTAATTTTTATGATTCTAATTAGCAGGACATTTTGGGCCAAAACTACTACATTTTATATAGAATAGCTTTCTTTTGCAAAGTGTGAGTCGTTTAACACGCGAAAATAACACCTTGGTATTGTTTTGACTAATAATGATGATTTTAGAAATGACGTTCGCATTTGATTACCCTTCGGCAACTGCGACTACAATTCAATTTAATTTAACATTTCTGCCTAATATTTCCCAATCAAAAATCCTCTATTTTAAATGTAAACTCTGGAATGGGTTAGAGTGGAATATAAGCTTTCGAGCAAGAACCCGTAACAAAAATACTAACCTTTTAGGACACTCAAAGCGGCGGATGAACTAACTTTACGAATGAAAGATAAACCTAAGCCAAGTACACAACTAAGAGGGCTAAACAAAAACATCTGCACAATAATAAAAAAATAATTAAAAAGACCCTTGTGAAGCTCCCTCCTCCCTTTCGCCCCTCACCCCGTTTTTTCCCTTTTATCAAGGCGTTCCCCAAAAAGGTTTAGGGTGGGATTGAGGGGTGCCTCGCACAGGGTATGGGGCCGATTGAGGGGGCGGGATGGGGAAACCGCAGAGGGAAGATGGACAAAGGGAAGCGGGTATGATGATAAAGGGCAAGCCTTTAAACGCCCCGCCCCGGGAGCCAGATCTGGGCGAATAGGGTGCATGTGGAACCGGTGGGGCACCAGTGTGCGCCACTAGTGGCCAAACGTTGTTTGACGTAGCTACAGTGACATAGGCGTGCTAAATACAGATGGGGACAGTAGAGTGTGGAAGAATCCAATTGAGATAAAAAAACCCCACCCTAACTGATCAAGGACGAATGGACGAAAGCTGGTCGGCGACTAGAGTGCAAAATTAGCCGTCACCCCACAAAAATAGGCGAGAAGAGGCTTTTAAAGAAAGTAGCAAAAGTAAGTGAAGTGGAGATTCTTAGAAGAAATAAAAAACCCACGTAGTGTCAATCTAGTCTGACAATGCATGTGGCACTTTGCCCAGAAGGCGTGCCCCTCGTCCAGGTGCCAGTTGTAATCTTCTACACTCTGCTCCTCCCCCTTTGTGGGGTTTGAGGAGAGGGACAGACGGTACATAAAAGTATGGATAAATAAGAAGACATAAAATAATGAAATAGGTTGAATATTATGGCAAATTCTGCGATGGCAATCTTCGTCAATTGTAAAAAGTGTGGCCGAATGAAGGAAAGGGTGGGAGGAACAGAGGATTTTAAATGTATACAAAATGAGGCGCCATGCGTGGGTTTGGAAGGACAAGAAAGGAGCTAAGGACTTCGTGGACACTTCCGTGCCATGACGAAGTTTATTGGACTGAAATGGCATTTTGCTATTCCACCAGACCCCACGTCCCAAATTTATACGATACGGAATATAAACAAATGAAGGTAAGTCAATATCCTAAGTATCTATGACGTGAAAACCTGGCGAAAATTCTATCTGAGCAAAGGAAGGTGTGAATTGGCAGGCAGGCCGATAATACCGCCCCACATGACACAATTTAAAAAGTGGAAGACTGGTAGTCCCGTCTCTCACAAGGCAAAACCTAAATTGGAAGAATTAGCTAAAAAAAAACGCCCTAACAAAAGAAATCTCTAAATTGGAAGACCTATTGAAAATACAGTCCAATATTATGCAATTGATGAATTTAAACACGAGGCGAAAATAGTATCTTATGCAAGGCAAGGCCTAAATTGGAAGACTAGGCGAAAATAGCTTCTTATACAAGGCAAGGCCTAAATTGGAAGACCCACTGAAAATAACGTCCATCGCAACGCAAAGTTTAAATTAGAAGACCAGGCAATGGCTTCGCTACTAAGATTAAAATTTAAAATCTAAAAACAAAGCAGCCATGGTTAAATTTTTATAAATTTTCTGAACTTCGCCAATTATAATCATTTTAAAAGGAACTCTAAAATAAATTTCCCCACTTTTAAAATATCACGTTGCTAAAATATAGTTATAGAAGAAGATATACAAAAATAAATTTTCTGAGCTTCACCATTTCTAATTCTTTGGGTTTTAAAAAATTCACAAAATTTGGATACTTATATTTATTTCTGAACATCACCATTTTGTTTTTTGATATTATAAAAGAATTATTAGAAATAACTTTGATATAAAAAAACATAAGTCATAACCAAACTAAGATGAAATTATTATTCGAATACTCATAAAAATCCCCTTCTTAAATTATGGAGTTAGTGATGATGATGATGATGATGATGAGGCCTAGACTAAAATATCTTCCAACGCAACGCAAGGGCCTAAATTGGAGGAGCTGCTTCGAATTCCATCAGACGAAACGCTAAACATAAATTGAAAAACAAAGGAAATTGGGAATAAACAATTAAAAAAGCGAAAGACTGCAGTAGAAATTTGCCTAATCTTTCTCTATTTGCCTTTCCTGGTATGTTCTTCGATACGTCCCACGACTGATTATAAAAATAAATAAGGCAACGAATATTTGTGGGCATTAGACGGCAAAAGAATAGTAATAGTTCTTAGTAAGGTGTTTAATTATTCCTCGAACTTTGATATTTTGGACCAAATTTAATAATACACAAGACGAATCGAAGAATAGAGACGAAAAAGGAAGAAGTAAATGGATATAACGAAAGAGGAATGAGGACATATAAACAAGGTACAAATAATGTAAATAGAGATTATATAGAAAAGAGAAGGATTAACGCATTATTTAAAAAGAGTAAGGTAGTATTATTGAGATTCGTAAGCACACCGAGTACTATACGAATATATATATATATATATATATATATATATATATATATATATATATATATATATATATATATATATATATATATATATACCCCAAAAAGCACAGTAGCGTATGTGTAACTATATGGACAAAACCACAGTAATAGGACTAATTTTATATGTTTATATGTGAAACCAGGTTTCGACGGCAACATCCGTCATTGTCAGTCGCTAGTGAACAAGTGAAATACAGAAGTTGCTTAACGTACAAACACAAAAATGCCGCTACATTGTCGCATCTTCCACCTTAGCGCCACTGATTTGTGTGTTTGTACGTTAAGCAACTTCTGTATCTCACTTGTCCACCAGCGACTGACGATGACGGATGTTTCCGTCGAAACTTGGTTTCACATATAAAGATATAAAATTAGTCCTATTACTGTGGTTTTATGCATATATATATATATATATATATATATATATATATATATATATACGAAAAAATAATAATAAACCGCAATATGTGAATCTGATTTATTTAAAAAACAGGATTAGTTTCGCCATGATGCCATTATCAACTCTATGCTGAAATGCAAGGGAAGCTACTCCAGTACATAAAGGCGAGCAGATAACTAAACAGAGGAAACAAACTGGAAAACATAAGTATCTGTGTGGATCCGGGGCAATTTCTAATCCCCGTGAAGGACTGGCTTGGCAACATTATTTGAGATATATCTGTTGAATTTGTATTGCCCTTCAGATAAATTAAAATTATTGACTTAGTAAATGATGTTTAATTCTGCAATTCTCTTCTCAATATAATCTATTCACAACCTCTTATCTGGTTCCGATATGTACAAGACATCCTATCGGCATGGGCCTTAGAGAACAAAAATTTCAATGAATTTTTCCACAAACTGAATTAGTTACACCCAATGATAAAATACGAAGTAGAATGCGAACAGAACAATTCTTTACCGTTTCTAGACGTAAAAATCCACCGTTTAAATAATTGGATAAGGTGCTCAGTCTTTAGGAAACATACAAATTCAAATGCTTACATACATTCTTCTCATTGCATGTCAAATCTGTTAAGATATCCGGATTTTTTCCCCCTTTTTCCGACCCTATATAACATGCGACCCAATTTTCCTTCGGGATGAAATCAACCACCTTATCTGCAATTTCATCGAACTAAAATACGCAATTTATTTCGTAAACAGATGCCATTCTAAGGCACGGAAAAAAACCTTCTATTCCATCTCCACACCCAAAAAAGAGGATTTTAAAAGTTGTATTAGTTTTACCATATGCTCCATATCCAGCTTCAGTCCCCTTAAAATCATATACCAAAGGAAATGACATAAATATTATATTTAAATGTTTAAATACCATACTCAAGTCTTTAACCAAACTGCGTCCCAACAACCAGGACGCAGGCGTATATCTAATCCCCTACCAAAATTGAAATTTGTCATACATCAGAGAGTCTGGTCACTTTAGTAAGAGGATCAAAGAACATCAGGGAGATATAAGAAGGGGTGTAATTTTATCAAGTTTCATTACGCACATGCAAAGTTCCGACCATAGAATAGATTTTACCAGGCAAAATTTATTTATAAATCGAACAATTATATTGAAGGGAGAATTGCAGAATCAATCATCATTAACAAAGTACATAATTTAAATTTATCTATATGGCAATACAAATTCAATAAATATATATCGAATAATGTTGCCAAACTCATCTATAAACTGCCATAACCAGTCCTTCACGGGGATTAGAAATTTGACCCTGGATCAACGCAGATATTGATGTTTTCCAGTTTGTTTCCTCTGTTTTCATTTTGCTTAGTCTTTTGTTCGCCTAAATGTACTGGAGTCGCTTACTTTGCATTTCATTATACAGTTGATAATGGCTTTAAGTCGAACTAGTCCTATTTTTTTAAATAAATCAGATTCAAATATTGTGGTTTATTATTATTATTTTTGCACTGGATATATATCGCGTTAATGTAATATCTTTTAATCTTATCTATATATATATATATATATATATATATATATATATATATATATATATATATAAATGAGAGCGATAGGGGAAGGGGAAGAAGGAGAAACAGAATCTATCGAAATATAGAGAAGAAAATTTATTAAATCAAACAGGCAAATGACGAAATAGGATAAGAGACCAGATCAGAGATGGCGAACCTAGTTAATTGACAGGTCATTTTTAGTACTTTTAAATTTTTAAAAACATAAGTGAGTCACTTTTTTATTAACTCTATGTTTTTTTATTAAGAGACTCCTTGCTGCATTTTAGCTGCTAATGTTTTAATTCCTGGTTCATAATGTGTTGTTTTCAGTCTCACGCATGCAGCAGTCATATCTGTACCAAGACGATTTCTGGCGGTTGAGTTGATCAAATTCATGGATGAAAACAACCTTCCACGTGAATAAGAGAAACCAAACATTGTCAGTATAGTAGTTATGACTAACATTTTCCTTTGACGCAAAAGAGTTTGGTAAAGAGTTCCATTCGGCAATTATGAGGTTCTGTACTCTGCTTTCTTAGGTTTCATGTTCTTTCGTTACATTCAAAACTGAGGCTTTTACTTCTTTTTTTGCAACTTCCAGTTAAGGTCAATCAATTTTGCTTTCGACACCTCACGTTCTTGGAAGTCAGCTAATTCCATTTCCAAGTTACTAGGGTCAAATTAATCGAACTTTGATAGCTTAATATTTTCAAACAAAATAGAATGGGGGAATTGGATGCAATGTAGCATCTAATTACCAGAATTGGGAAAACCTCAATGCGAGCGAATACATGACAATTTTTATTACTAAACAATACTTGTTGAGTACATTTTCTTCCTTTGCTGCATTTTCAGTTAAAAAATTGAAGGTTAAAAAGTGCTTCTGTAATAATGGCAATACTTCATCTTATTGTCTTGAAGAAATGTCTAGTTTTTGTTCGAAAGCTTTAATGAGCTCAAACATTAACATTACAACACACCAACAACCTTGTAATTTTTATATCCAAGGAATTGTAATTCAATGTTAGATCAGTAAAAAAAATGTAAGTCATTCAACCAATTCATATCATTCAGTTCTGGATAGTCATGTCCTTTTTCACTTTAAGAAAAGTCATTTCTCCTAACAATACCTGAGCACAGCTTAACCATATTGGAATATTATACATGAGTAACCCCGAAAATTGAGTGTTGAATTCATCCAATAGCTTGTTAAATTGAAGTTTGTTAAGAGCATGAGCAATTATAAAATTCACAATCTTTATTAAAATGGACAACATTTTCTAGTGAGCTCAAATAGTCTTTTGCACACAGGGATTCTTGATGCAAAATACAATGAAATTCAACTAAATTGTGATTTACTTTCCGTTTCAGTAATTGCACAAATCCAACATGCTTTCCAATCATAGTTCGAGCTCCGTCAGTTGTTTTAGATAGAATATTTCTGAAGTAAATGGCAAGTTCAATAACTTTTTCTTCAATTTATTCATAATATCTTGACCTCTAGTTTTTGCAGACAGTGTCATCAATTTAATTAGCTCTTCTTTCATTATATCTCCGGAAGGAAATCTTGCAATAACTGTTACACGGGCAAGCGATCTAACATCTGTACTTGCATCTAAACGAATTGAAAAAACTTCTACATTATTCAACTCTAGTAAAAGTTGATCGGTTACGTATTTGTCCTTAGCAACTATTTGATCTTTCACCGTATTTATAGGGACTGACAACTCATTAATTTGCTTAAGAATCTCATCTTTATTCTGCAAGTCTTCAAACAATTGCTATCAGGAAGTGGCTTTCTTTGTTGAGCAATTTTAGATAATAACCGAAAACTCGCGACTGAAATATTGTTATGTGAATTAAAAATCCTTTTTAAATTGTTGCATTGTTGTTCCTGTCCCTTTACTTGTCTCCAAATAATTTAACTCTTTTGTTCATCTCTTATAAACACAAATTTCGATGATTGCTTTAAAAATGGCGTTTAATATTATATGAGCGAACTGAGCTACAACTGACTGATTTTCTTTATCTTTGTAGTCATTTTTATGGGTTATAAATTCCGGACTTTTAAAGTAATGATCACAACTGAATTCAAAATATACACAAAATTGGCGACAAGAAAACACGAGGAGAATGCAAATTGGCGCTGAAAGATAGCTTAAGCTGCTTAGGCTACGAGGGAAAGAGAAACAGATTCAAACACAATTGTCATCAAATCATCTAAAAATGGGTAATTTTTTTAGGATTGTAATTTCATTCTTGAAAAGGAAATGTGTAATTATTTGAATATTTATTCTTAAAAATTATAATCAAATGCTTATTTTTAAAAGGCAAAAGATTTATTTAACAAATAGTAAAATTACGAATGAACCAATTGCATTTTTAACTTTTCTTTTCAGAATTCTTCGTTCATTATTCAAATTAAACCGACTTATATATAATCATAACTAAGTTTATGTTTAGGGGCTGAACGAAACGTTATGACACCCTAAAACTCAAACTACTGATAAGTAATTTACAGTTATGCCCCAAAATTCCTTCATGGCAACTCTGGTAAGAGGGAGACGCTTTTACCAGCTGTTTATTATGGTATAAAAATGAAATAATTATTTAACGGCGCAGAAAAATATTAAAAATATTAAAAATTTCAAAGGAAACCCTAAAAATTACAATAAAATTTTAATATAAATAAAATCGTTGGTGGGTCTTTAGAAAATTGGCGGGGCGAAACACTGACCTACGGGTCAGTAAGGGAAGGATTGTGGTAGTTTATTTCTTCCATACATTTCCAATGAACCCTAGTTTGCCCACTTTGCAAGCCACTTCTAATCATTTGGGAGGCTGGTAGCTAATTTGAACAGCTAGTAATCGACCAGCCTTCGTCCATTCATTTCTGGTTGGGGACGGGAGGATAGGGGAAGCTGAGTCACCCCCTCCTTCTTGGTTCCGGCAGAGTTGGTGGGTTCTAAAATGTCTGCCTTCTTTTTACAGATATTTTTTTGCCTCATCTATCCTCTTACACATCTCATGATGAGATCGAGTGTAACATGGGAACCCTCGCTGTAGACGACATCTGGAGGATGTGTGCCATCTCGGCCCCAATGCCTGGAAGACCGTCTGCGGTTTTGTCTCAAACACATTTTCCTTGCCTTTGACACCTTTCTTTTCACTCTTTCCGCGTCTATGGCCTGTTAAATTCGAGGAAAAAGCAAAAAGAGGTCTCAATTCTGTCTTTGTGTGTACATTTCTGGTTAAGAGCTACTGCGCTCATATGTACAAACTAGGGTGTATACCAAAGTTTCGACCGATAAAATCCAATACTTAAAAGTAAGCACTAAATGATAAATGCAACTGGAAATGAATGAAGTATGAGGAAATCGACAGGACAATAGAAAATCCTAGAACAAATAACCAGAATGTACCGTTTAAGAGACGAGCTAAGAAAAGGAATCACAAATCAGTGAAAGGAAATCTGGCAGGATATTATGGGGAGGCTAGACAGAGAGAAAACCGAGAATGCCACAACAACAATACACGATAAAGGAGAAATCATAAACGACCCGGCAACTCTCGAACGGAGATTTAGAAGATACTGGACAAAAATATTTAGGATAACTACCGAGAAAAACAACTTCGATCATGAATTCGGAGACCAGCTGATCGACGACCTCAGTACGATATTAAACCAAACTTATCCTACCCCGAATGTATCCCTGGAAATAGAGTTGGATAACCATAGACGTCTCATAATGTTTGAAGAAAGCACGGTCACCATAATGTCATTCAACAAAGGGCTCCGACCCGTCTGGGATCGCGAAAAATAACCTGGCGAACGCTCTGGAGCAAATTGTCCAAGGCATCACTAACGCAATGAATGCAACTTTGAACTCAGGCTCCTTCTCCGGACGCATATAAAATTGCCAAAATAATCTTTATACTAAAATGGAACAAACCCCTATGACCAGATGATTAGGGGCTGCCCCATCTCTCTTCTGGAAATACTCGAAAAGATTTTGAAAAAAATTTTGTTAATAAACTACAGCAATTGCACGAGTTAGAGGTGCACAAATCACAACAATGATTCAAGAAAAAGAGGGGCACGAATACAGCCCTGTTGCTCCTGATAGAGAAAATACCCAATGTCAAGCGGAGAGCAACTATGTGAACATTGTACTGAAAGATGTGCAGAAGGTCTTTGACAAGTTATGACTGAAAGGACATCAATACAAAATCCTGAACCTTCAGCTAGACCCAATCATGAAAAGGGTCCTCTTCGAAGCCGCGTATCATTATCGAAGGCCGCAGATGACAGGTTTGAGCTCAGGGGAGCAGCTTGAGCTCCCTGGTTTACCTAGTTTTTACAATAGATCTTCCAATAACGGTACAGGGGGATGCGATGAATC
Organism: Ceratothoa steindachneri; assembly: GCA_963969495.1. Taxonomy (NCBI): domain Eukaryota; kingdom Metazoa; phylum Arthropoda; class Malacostraca; order Isopoda; family Cymothoidae; genus Ceratothoa; species Ceratothoa steindachneri. Next base: position 41,241,648 of record OZ018333.1, read on the forward strand.
TGCAATTCGCAGATGACATCACACGAAACGCCCCATGTACATAAAAGAATAAGAGGGTGCAGGCTGTACGAACAAGCTCACAAATCTCCAATATCAAGCAATAAAAGAAGAGGTGGAAAATTAAAACCAACATTCCCAAGTAAAAGTAATCCCGTTATTCCGAAGATTAAACGGCGCTCATAACAGAGAACGGGAAGAGGTTTGGCTACGCTAGCAAAAGGAGCGTGCTAGGCCTCAAAATAATCACTCATGTTTACGGGGCTTCACCACATTATGATGCACAAAAAGAGGTTTATAAATTGCACAGACTCATAGGCGTTAGCGGGGCAAACATAAGGAAGCTAGATCTAATGTATATTCGGTATAAGCTCTACCTTTCCGTGGTGAGCCTGGTGGTCAACAAAAGCACGATGAGAAAACTCTAGCAAGTGCAGAAGGCAGCGACTCTCTATGTAGATAAAATCATGAGTCTCGATCAACGGAATCAGAGAGAACTTCACAGGCTGCAGATGATAGAAACTATCAGCATTGCGAGCCATAGGCGGCTACCCATAAGACCTGGGCAGCGATGGCGGAACATATCATTCCAGAATTAGAAGAACTACGATTGATTTAAATCTAGGAAGGAAAGAGACCAAAAATTTATCGTAAAACCAGATTCCCTAGCACCAACATTTTCTCGGAGGATGACATAACGCCAATGCTCAAATAAACACCTCAAAGAAGACCACATAACTCAAGGTTAACTTTAAATGAATAAACCAAACTTCCAAAGCCTTGGACACCACATAACTTACGATGACTTTTAAATTAATCCACTGAACTTCCGTAGCCATGGATACTGCATAACCTATGCTTACCTGTAAATGAATCCACCGATATTCCGTGGATATGGAAACTACATAACTTACGATTAATTATCTTTTAATGAATCCACCGAACTTCGTTAGCCAAGAATACCGCATGACCTCCGCTTATCTTTAGATTAATCCACCAAAACTGGTGACTAAGAGTAGATCGGAGTCTGAAACCTTATCCACTTCGCTAGGAAGAGCTCATACCCCTTTTAATATTCCTACAAGAGGAGTTTAAATCATTATTAAAAATTAGATCCTTATTAAATAACCTATACTATGTGTAGGATATGTAGTCTCTATGGCTACTGAAATTCGGTTGATTTATTTAACGCTATGTGTCCGAGAGAGAAGGTTTCCCCCCCCCCCCCCCTATAACCTAACGTCTACCTGTGGTGCCTTCCCGCAAGTGGCACAGTGATTTTCCCTCCTGGCTGACGTGCTGATGGGACTCAGTGCCCCGTCCGGCCCCAGCTTAGCCTGTTCTCTTCCTTTCTTTCAGCACACTGAGCCTAAATAAGGACTGTGCGTAAAAACTGTTACAAAAAACTGTGTTGTCTGAGAAGATACACTTGTACGGCCAGACAGCCCCAAGGGAGCCGCGAGGTTTTCGCAAGACCACTTAATCCGCTTTGGGTTCCATTCCTCATCATCGCACCGTCTGATTGGCGCCAGATCCACGGCGCCAAGGTCCTTTGCGCAAAATTGTGAGGCCGCTGAGACTATCCCCCCCTCCTGGCGTGGCAAGTCTAATGAGATCCCCGTCCCCCTTTGGGGGGCTCCAGGCGATCCACTTCCGCCAAGCAGTATAAATACTTCGAGATAAGCTTTGATAAATCAGTACCATAGAGCCCCGTCTTGGTTAGCGGTCACTTAGGGTCTGGTAAGCCATGCTCCACCTCCCAACGGCTTCCAGCTACGAAAGCGATACGTCACTTCTCTACTCTCCCTCTCTCGTGCCCAAGGCGAGAGTTCCCCAAGACAGATGATAAACACGGACAGGCATCCATCACTCAGTTATCGACTTCGTTCAACGACTGGAGTACTCCCCCGCTCATTTCTCAGCGAGGTTAAAGAAGAAAGAATCTTGCAAGCTGAATTTTGCAGCGCCCCGTTTATTCGCCGTATCAAGCCTCCAGTCAATTAAGATTTACGTGTCTCCCTAATAAATGCACTCTCCCATTTTCTCTGGAAGTAATCACCGTACATCCTCTCTCGGACTCTCGTACCCGTCGAATCATTTTTATCTCCCTCCCCCCATCCCCGCTCTGGTACTTCGGGTCTCATTTTATTTATTGTCAGATATTTGCTTTTGCTATTAATATTTTCTTTGTATAGGGTAAAGTTATATATTTTTCTACCATTAGTTTCTCTAATCCGAGAACCTCTAAGAATTGCTAACTTAGGCCAACTGCACAGGATTTTGTTTATTTAAACCTCGCACTGGGATCTCTATCCCGATTTTCTGGCGTGCCCTCTTCACGGCCACCCTACGACATATATATATATTATATTCTGGTGTCCGGTGATTAGGGTCATCGTACGTCACTATGCGTTGACCATTTGTATCTCTATGGCAACGAAAATCGGTATATTCATTTAAGGTTAGGTGCTCTCTATGGGAACGGAAATTAGATTCATTCATTTAAGATTAGGTGGTCTCTATGGAAACGGAAATTAGATTGATTCATTTAAAGCTATGTGGTCTGTATGGGAACGGGAATTAGGTTGGCACACTTAATGATACGTTGTCTCTATGAAAAAAAAAATTAGGTTAATTGATTTATCCCAATACATTTCATATATGGATTTTCTTCTACTGAAGATTAATTATATTTGTTTTTCTTGAATAAATATGATTTATCGGATAAAACTTTGGGAGCTGTAATAGCTGCACTCTTCCCACTGTTGTAGAATTGCTAATCTAATCTTTACCAGTAGAATGACCAGGAATAGATGCACTCTTCCCACTGGTTTAGAATTGCTAATCTAACCTTTAGCAGTAGAATTTTGGTTCACTAATCTTTACCTTATTTAAAGGGATATTACAATTTTAAAATGGCCCAATGGTAGGTAAGGAGACTTTCTCCATTCCGACCACCAAGAATTTTTATTATGAAAGGAATATTTTTATTACCTTAAAACATGTTTTGCTCTCACACCGCAGAACTTCATTTCTTTTGTTTAATTACAACAATGTTTGTTTATCTTAATTTGATGTGTTCTTTGTCAATAAAGGCTTTTATATAATAGGCTTTGGGTCGCTATTTCTTACACTACCTTTACCTGACAGCTTAAAAGATTCAATTTGCCTCTCTCCTTTTGTGAGATTGAAATTGGATATAAATTCCTAACTATCTTCACTGGTCTCTGAGAGGAATAGAGCGATATTGCCAAGGCGATAGACTACGACTTAATTCGGAATAGGAAATAGCCTGGCAAAAGGTAGCTAGGCGAAATCCACGATCGTTTTTCATTATTTATCGGTTGAGAAAACGCAATATTTATGGCTGGCTGCGCGTTATAATTCGTTCATGCGATTATGTTTGTTCAGACAATGCATTCAGTGAATGAATATTCATTATTCACAATTTAAACACAAAATTCGAAACAAATTAAAACCAGTTTTTCCCCGTCTCAAGTCAACTGTTCTTGCTTAATGTAACCAAACAAATATAAATAGTTGTAATTATTCAGTCTATGTTGTTCTATTGATCCTTAAATGTGGCCTACTGAATCCAAATTGTCTTACGTCTAGTCTATATAACTACCGGGCATAAGACTTTGCGGGAATAAACGACAGATTCCTTGTAATGCGCACATATCAATTGAGTTAAAATATTGAAAAACAAACCAGCATCGGAGTAACACAGGACCATCATATACAAAGTTTGTCTGATACATAAGATTTATTCGAGTAAACCAAACATAATTATTCTTCTGTTAGAAAGTCCAAATAGGTATTATTTAACGAATGCGTAGCCTAAAATCAATCAACCAAATTTCCGTTGCCATATATACAGCTTACTTGCGCTTAGCCTACGCATAGAGTTTAATGAATCAGCCGAATTTCCGTTGCCATGGATACCGCCTGGCCTACGCATAGCCTTAAATCAATCAACTAAATTTTCATTGGCAAAAATACTCTAATAAGAGAAAGATTTGCCTAACACTGTAGCTAATTTACATCACTATAATTTATTGCTTCAAATGTCGAATAAGAAGAAATATGTTAAAGTCATTTCAGATTTTAAATTGTTCATTTGGATGGATTAACACCACATTGGGTAAGTGTCAAATTGAGCTAACAAATACGACATAGGTTGAATGATATATTAAGGGGTCATTTTAAATGTGTAAAAATGGAAAATAATCTATATCATAAAACATGGCAAAGAATTTGTAAAAAGATGTTTGAAATGGAATGTAATATGTTTAATGTGGGAAACAATAGGTGAAAATGACCTTAGATATTCATGACATTCACCTACTTCAAAGTCAATTTTGTTAATACTAATTCAATATTCATTTTTATCCAAAGGAAATGTACCCGATTCTGGACACCAACTGTGCCCATTTCGGGGCATTAAATTTGTAGGCCACACTGGTATTAACTAACCTGTCGGCCAGTCTGTCTTATTTTCTTTAATTCGGCTCCGGTTCAGAGTCAAATTTTCAGGACATTTAATGTTTACTATCTTACTCTGGAAGGTTGCGAGGAAATAGACTAGATTTTTCGTGTTATTTTACATAGAATGATTAATTTAACTATATAAGTTAAATATGCGAAATATTTTAGTAACCCAAAATGGATCATACACTTTAATTCGAATTGCTACTTAAATTGAATCGCTGTTATTGGAGTTGATTTAATAGGCTTACTTTAATGAAGTGTGAAAACCCTGTAATATGTGAATTGTTATTTATATTTTTTACTGTGTATTAAGGTTTGTGAAGATGGGAAGTGAATTAGATAGTCTTTAATGCCGGCGAAGTTAATTGGAACAGGAGTGTAAAACCTACCAGGCAAATAGAGATTTTGCTTTGGTTTGGAGCCCCGAGACGATAAATCAAGGCGTGAAGTGAAATAGTTTCGAACTTTACCAAGAAATGCAACCGAGCGTTACCATGGATACCAGCTGGAGGTGAGAGTGTCTTATTTCGAAGTTGTTATTTGAATTTTTTCTTCTCTGAATACAGAGAAATGTGTATCTGGGGAGGAACAGAGATGTTGAAGCAAGGATGCTAGATAAAACTTCTTGCACACTTTATCTTTCACTAAATTTGGTGGTTGCTGATGCAGCAAGAAACTGAATAACCTGTTCTCAGCAGGATTACGAAGATGGACAATCTTGAAGGACCACGTGACTCTGGCGCTGAATTCCTGGTGAAATGAGGTGGGAAAGTCGTGTTCACAGCATTGAAGCTCTGTGGTACCATTTTCCTAGGAGATGCACTAGGGAGGTCAGAGACAAAGCCACAGATTGCGCTGACCAAGGTTGAACTAAAAGCTTAGGCAATGAAGGTTGAGTCATACCGCTCCTACATTTACACAGTGGTGTAGTATGATATCTTCAACCAAGTAAAAAACGTGAGAAAGCTCTTGCAGTCTGTCACACTTCATTCTGATTTAGTAGTTGATCTCAGAAAGGCAAAATTTCACTAATAAGATACAGAGACAGTGGCTTTACCGTAGATCGAGGCCTTCTTTAAAATCATATCTGACGAGAGAAATGTGGAGGTTGTGCTTAAAGAGAAGAAGCTTGAAAGCCAAAGGAAGCATGTTGCCTATGAAACACATGACGAGCCTATATGAGATGTCATTAAGATGTTGGAAACTGAATTATTTATGTGGTTGTGTCACTAGCATTGAATCATTAAACGAAAGATTTGAAACCATGGTTGAAATGAGAGCCAGATTTGGAGTGATGATCAATTTTTTTAAAATAATGGATGGTTAGCCATTGATTTACCCATGCGACGAGCTCTGCAACAACTAACAACTGAGGGTGAAAAATACATTGATGGAAATGAAATGGACCTTAAAATTAGTAGCTTTCGAAGCCTGCCTTCAGATATTATGCTTGCACTGGAGCTTCTCCCCTACATAAAAAAAACAGCTGATGAAACTGTACGTCAATCTTTGGATTGCTCTGAAAATTGTTTTTACTTTTCATTTCATCGTGGTCTCATCAGAGAGGGGCTTTTTAAAGCTAAATTCTATTAAGACCTACCTGAGGTCATCCATAGAACAGAGTCGCCTTAGGAGACTTGCAATAATAAGTCTTAATCGGGAGATTGGAAAGAGCAGTTATCATACGACGATATCATCGACGACTTTGCTTATGAAAAAAAGCTAGAAAGCAACAGTTTTGAAGACAACAAAGATAAAAGAATGTGATCATGCAGACCTCTTCTACTGAAGGGATACCAACCTACACCTACTCACGAAAATAGCGCAAAAATCATGAAGGGGGCTTAGTGAAAACTAGTGTAGTGTAAATTAAACGCAATATATATATATATATATATATATATATATATATATATATATATATATAAATATATTATTGGTTGGGGTGTTTTTTTTATAATTTGCTCTTTTATATCGATATTCGAACGCCTGACCTTCATTGCCCTGTGGGTGAGATAGTGGGAGATTCCACCATTCGTGAGAGATACCTCCTGTAGACCCTAGAATAATGTTAGTTGGTAGGAGATTTGTTCCTCGGGGCTCGAACTTAATACCAAAATATTGTTGATAAGAGAGAAGACGATGTCGTGACATCGCAATACCCACTCATTAAAACGCTTTGACGTGGGTTTTTTAGCCCTGCTGCTATCCTGACCCACTCATAAAGCCTAATCTGCGATGTATCGAGAATGTTGTGGATCGAATCCAGGTGAACAGGATTTTACTAGTATGCCTTGACCAGGGTCTCCTTTCACCTGAATACTTAGGAATTATGTGCATAGGCGACGATTGCTCACTCTTGGAAGGCCGAATGATGGCAGCGCGCAATATCTCCTCAAACCACATTTTGCCGCTGCAAGTTTGTGAGAAGACAACATACGTGCGCCTGAGTGGACGGCAGCACCGTGTGTATCTATGCGCTGTGCAACTGCATGCTTAACGGGCTCATATCATCGAACCGGCGTGGCTAAGTTTGGAAAATAGATGGAAACCATACATACGGGGATTCAACAGCAATTAAAATGTACTAGAAGGTGAGTTGGAGTGCAACCTTTTTTCATGTAGTGGAAACTTCCGTCGTGTAGCCGACGCCATTTGAGTGCCACAAATCAGGTTCAACATACACTAGGAAATCGGCTGCGAGGATCGCCAGTAAAGATCCATGTGAATGAGTGTCTTAATCCAAGCTAATTATGACCTATTTTTCGGCCAAGGGGAAAATCAAACAATAAAAGAAGGCGTACTTCGTACACCCCCTTCCCCATGCTCGCCACTATATATATATATATTTAACTATATACATACACTAAATATATATGCGAATCATTTTATTAACACTTAAACGGCTGAATTCACTTAAATTAAAATTGCTACCGAGAACAAAATAGCTTTTAAGGAACTAATTTATTAACTTCACTTTTAGCTCTGTGAAATCACTGTTTGAGATGCGAATTAATATTTTTGCTTTTCACGATTTTTTTTTTTTTTTAGGGAAGGCGAATGAAATGGTCCATTGAAATTTATTGAAACACGAGTGTAAAACCTGCCGGTGAATGGAGATGTAGGCTTCGCTGCGGCAAGGATATACCTAAGAGAGTCATTCGAAAATGAATCAATGAATAAAGCAATTAGTTACGACCTTGAAATGCAAATGATCCTTACCATGGATAGCATTAGGAAGTTAGAGCGTCTTTTGTAGCAGTAGTTAATCTAAGTCTTATCTGCTTGCATGGAAAAGGGTCTCTGGCTTCACTCTTCTGAACTGATATGAATGGATCTTTCTCACCACCAATCTAAATTTAGTCCTCCCCAAGTTGGGGCGGGGGGGGGGGTAGTCTAGCGTGTCTGAAATTTGTACAGGAGCTTCGGTCTCAAGCAAGTTTACTTCCGACAAAAAGGGAAAAGAGATTATGATACACTTATGTGGCGTGGCGCAGAAAAAGGATCTCCTCACTCGGTTCAGTGGGTGTCGTACGCTCGGCCGCAACTTCGCATTTAGCGCATTAAAGGCTTGTGTGTATTGGTGTAAGTAGTGTGGGTAAGAGGAGGAACGGCCTCCATCCCGTAATTGTCAACATATCAAAAGATATCACGTATCACTCCAGCAAAAGGGATTTTTAGGTAATGAATGAAATTTATTATAAAACGCCAATATTTATTTATTATCCCCCAAAATAAAATATTAACAATTAGGGATCATTTTATGAATAGGTAACCTAATTTACCCCGGGGCAAGAAGAGTAACCCCAATATAAAAATGATGTGAAGGAAAAAATAAATGAAAAGTATCTACTAAATTATAAAGTAGGAAATTGAGTGGCAATTACGTTACAGAAATTAATTAACCTCTTTAATTTATTTCTTCCACCCAAATGAACTGTGGTAAATATCTGGAAGTAATTAGCGTTTGCATCCTCACATGTTGTTAATTTTTGCCATTTCTCTTCCTTAATGTGTTTTAATATGTTGTGTATGAACGTCTGTGGGTGGATTAACGAAGTGCAAGGAGTGGTCGACGGTTATGTGCTGGTAATTGGGATTATTAGCCGGATTTCTGTGTGCTCGCCCAAATATTTCATGCAACCGACTCCTGGTGAATAACTAACAAGGTCAGCAGACCTAAGTCGCGTGCTCTGAATATTCTGACTTATGACCTGACGACCTTCAAAACTTTCAATGATTCGTGGACTGCCCTTTGGAGGATCTTTGCAATTATATAATTCAAAAGAGAATGTAAAAGAACATAATGGTTTGAAATTTCGTTAGATTTGGCTGAATAGTTACGATTCTATTGCTAAATAATTCCCGGACTAACCTAAGGAGGACCTTAACAATTATATAATTCGAAAGAGTATGTAAAACAACATGGGGAATTTAAATCTTGTTAGAGTCGGCCGAATAATTACGATGTTAATGGCAAAAAAGTAAAATGACTACCGTCCGACCGATGACCTACGGACCGACAGGGCTACTTATAGAGTCGCGTGCAGGAGACAAAAAAGAATAGAGAACAGAATTTTACCATTTCAACAATGTGACCTCTGTCGATCCTTGGCATGATGCTGCTAAAGGAATAAAAATAGATATTAAGTAAACTTTATGAATAGATAAAAAAAATAGAGAATAATTAGTTTGACAAATAAATCGGAATTGCTCGTAAGTACTAACTAAACCTCATCTTTATCCTCTTATTGGGTGACCATTTTTAAATTAGCTTGATTGCCTTCTCGATAATTCTCTCAGCATTACCGCGTTCTTATTGTATCATTCTTTCTAGGAACATAGAACATTCTCTCTGGGAACATAGAATATTCTTTCTAGGAACAAAGAACATTCTTTCTAGGAACATAGAACATTCTTTCGAGGAAAATAGAACATTCTTTCTAGGGACATTTCCAAATGGTAAGGTTAATCATTTCCAATTCCTTTCTTCATCCGAAGTATTAAATCAATTTTTACAATCATATTGATGGCATCGCCAAAAAATGACGTTGCTTTCTGATCAAATCTGTAGCTATACCGGTAATTCATAATTGAATTTCACTTTTCCTCTGACTTTTGACAGATTGCGCCATTTTCAGCGCAAAATGCACTTGAATCTGACAAAAACATAAATGCAAAATGTCACACCTATGCATTCTGGACAAAAGCCTATATGAACAATTCTAAGTGAGGATCTTTTCCATTTGGCAGCAGGTTTGGTCTTTTAACCAAATTTTCACCAGTAATGCTTTTTCATGTTATAAATACGAATTTAAAACCCTCATTTGAAAGAAATTAATGTAAACAAAAATCTTAATTAATTAAATATGGACTACTTTATTCAGCGGACGAATTATTTATACTTCGCGCGACAAAAATTACGGACGAAATGGTTTAGTGAAGTCAGCTATAATACCTTATAATATTGTTTTATTAATCTATCTTCGCTTTTATTACGCTTCCGTCAAATAAATTTGCATATGTTCGAGTCTACCACCTCATGGTGTGTTTGGTGATATCTTTGATTCCGGTGTTTTGTGATGGATGCTTGCAATACATCAATGTTTGGATCGACACTTTTCTTGATGATTCTCCGTTTCATACCAATAATTGCAACCTTCTAATTTTCCTATGTTCTGGTAGGCTTTCAACTTGTCACTAATGATAGTAGGCCCTGGACGGATATCTGCTTTAATGCGAGACAACAGCGTTATTTTTTACCTCTTCTATGTGACGGACTACAGGAATACCTCTTTGGTCTCTCTCTACACTCCATCCAATACTCATTGTTCTGGAAGCATTCTTGCCCTCTCACACTTCACTTTAATGTAGAAGGTTTCATCTATTTCTCCAGTTAGTCGTGGCCTACCTATAACAGCAGGGATTAATTGCTGCAATGTGGGATATCTCAAGCTCTTTCTTGCTAATATACATAGTTTTATATTCTTGTGACCAGGAGTAAATTAATATTATATTTGTTCTTAGATAAATCGTACTTTCCTCTCTTTTGCCGCATGTTTTTTCTTAGAGAATTTTGTGTCGCCCATCTTTTATTTGCATTTACTCTTTTTTATTCCTAATTAATTTCTTCTTGGGAATGAGAGCAAACTTTTAATAATGTTTCACTTTATCATTTACTTAAATACTTAATATTAACACAAATTCACTGCAAATTATAATTAACGTCCATGATTTACTCGTATTTCCAGAAACAATAATGAATCGTCCAGAATGGTTAATTTACGTATTTGGATTTAATTAAAATATATAAACAAATAATGTCCGTAAAGTAATTAATGTAATATAAATTAATTCATTAGTATATTATAATACAATATTATACTCCTATTATTGCTAATACTAGCAAGAATCCGCCCTGCTAGGCGTGCGGCGCTTGTTCGCTTCGTTCACAAAATTAATCTTAACATTAAATATATGAACCGAATTCTCGTAGCCATAGAAACCACATAGCATACGCAGTCTTAAATATATCAACCAAATTTCCGTAACCATAGTGACCACAGCGTACGCATAGCTTTAAATTAATCAACCGAATTTACTTTGCCATGGTCCTTATAATTACTAGAATATCTGTGAGATTTTTCACCTTACGATACTTTGTTTACAAACCATTATTTACCATAATGGACTAGAAAAGTTGCTTGGTCAATTTGAACACTCGAGGGGGTGAAATTGACGCGTGGAATGTTTTGTAGAAATAATTTCGGCGCTAAGTCATTTAGCACCAGGTCGCTTTAGCGCTAAGTCATTTAGCACCAAGTTGCTTCAGCGCTAAGCTTGTGTTTATAGTTGCCTCGACTAAGATATTTCCTATAAAAGGAGCATTTGCTCCATAAAGATTAATAAATTTAATCGTTTTGTGTGATTGACTCTTGTATTAAATTAGGGATCCCTTCCATTTCTCGGTAGGCGTATTTTTTTAACCAAGTTTCGACAAGTTTAACTATCTCGTATGCTAAATATGTATATAACATTCCTTTTTGATAAAAATGGAAGGAAACGTTGAAAAAAATGACATTAAATTTGGAGTAGTTTACATAGCGGGTGACCATTTTATGCAGTGCACTGCGAATGTCTAAATATCTTATTATAATGGTCCGTGTGTATGTGCCCGTCTGTGCTTGAAAAAAAAAATATATATATATATATATATATATATATATATATATATATATACGAGGGGTGGTCAATAAGTTTTGCGAATCGGTAGAGCAAAACAGAGGAAGGGGATGGCTGTTTTGGGGGGTGTTAGGACAAGTTATGACAAGTCAGAACCTGCAGCCGCACGCTCCTGCCTCGACTATTTAAGAAGCAGTAGCTGATCGCAGATCGTCAGTCACAAATTTTTCAACAATGGAGAAAGTTGAGGACCGCGCAGTGATCAAATTTTTGACCGAGGAAGGCAAGAATGCAGAAGAGATCCATGAACGCATGGTTGCAGTGTATACCAACACTGCCCCTTCCTATGCAACCATTGCTCGCTGGAATAGGGAGTTCCGCCATGGTCGTGAATCCCTTGAAGATGACCCCCGTCCAGGACGCCCATCAGACGTGACCAACGCGAGAAATGTGGCCCGTGTGGAGAAGATGATCCTCAAAAATCGACGGGTGAAGGTCGAAGAAATCGAGCGAGAACTTAGAATATCACACGGAAGTGTTATCAACATCATCCACGACGATTTGGCTATGACCAAAGTCTATACCCTTTGAGTCCCTAGAAACATTACGCCCCATGATCGACTTCAACGTCGTCAAAGTCCACAAGGCCAGAGTTTCACAAGCTGCCCTGCGCGAGTGCGGATTCAAGGAGCTCAACCATCCCCCCTACAGTCAAGATTTGGCCCCTAGCGACTACTTTTTATTTCGCCAGCTCAAGGCTGCACTGCGTGGACGCCAGTTTGGGGACGATGAAGATGTCCAGCTTGCCATCCAGGAGTGGATTGAACAGCAGTCGGGAGATTTCTGGTTGTCGGGAACTCGAAGCCTCAGGGACAAGTGGCGCAAGTACATTGAAGTCGAGGGTAGTTATATTGAAAAATAATAAAACACTTTTCTTCATATATCGTTTCCTTATATCCGAATTGCAAAACTTATTGACCACCTCTCGTATTTATGGGTAAAGATCACAAGAGGTAACACGTGAATAAGTGTAAATATCTGGCTGTACCACGTAGAGAAAAAGAAAGATTGATTGGAGCTAGCACTTTCGTTATATTAATAACATTTTCAAACTCATAATGGTTTATGAAATTAAGAGAGACTGTATTTATACAAAGCAATGTTTTCCCTATAAAATCAGATGGTCAGATTTTTTATGACCTCTGATAAGTTTGATTTGAGGAAGAAAGATAGGACTAGATGTAAAGAAAACAACCCGGGGCTAATATTTACATTTCTCTCCTTTGTGCTGGCGAATAGGAACGATTCAAATATATTTCTGCTAATTCAGGGGCTTCAAACTTGAGCACCACACTATGAAAAAGTGCAGGGATCAGGAACTGACCTGCTCTAGATGCAGTGGGAAAGGGCATGGCTGGCGGGAATGCCCGGCAACCGAAGAAAAATGCCCAAACTGTGGGCAAAAGCACGGGGCAATGGCGATGTCCTGCTCAAGGAAAATAAGAGATATTATAAAGGAAGGCAAAGGATAAAAAGGCGGGTGGAATTAGGAGGGCTAATACCTCCCATGCCCAAGCTGCAAAAGCCACCTCTGCAAGAACCATCGACTGTGCTGCTTCAAAAACATACCTGAAGGTTGGTAATGAGAGTTCCTCAAAAATCCTCACGTACATTCTAGACGCTCACGTGAGGAACCTTACCAATCTGTGCTGCTTCGATACTGAGCTTAACACCATACTCAAGAAGAATGGTCTTGAGGAAATGTGGTTCCCGGACAACCCTCCATCGGGGGACGTCCTGTAACTACAATACCAGCCCGAGGAAGAAGCCCCCGCGATGCCCTTCCCAACAGATGAAGAAAGAGCGGAAGAGAACGAATCCCAGGAAATATCACAAGCCCCTCTGAAGTCCACAAATAGGGACCCTAAAATAGAAGGCAGAAGAAACCGGGAGATTAACGAGAAAAAAATCTGCGAGGAGAATAAAGCAATCTGAAGGTAACCTGTCAAGCTCCGCATCCTCCTCTGAAGATGAAGAATACGCCCCCCCACCACAAAAAAGAAAACAAGAGATCGAGGAGTAATAGCAAGGGAAAGGCTCCCCATCTAACCCTTAGATATGATGGAAAAGAACCCAGAATGCAGTTCTACAGAACTGATCTGACCCCATTCCCATCCAACCCCAACATTAGGGAGATTGTTGAAGGAGTAAAGACAGGACAACTAAAATGGACATACGATGCGCCGGCACAAGAAGCTATAATGGACGAGACGCGAAAATATAACTGTATAGGGACTCCTGCCTCAACATAAGTGAAGTAGAGTACGAAAAAATAAAAAAAATAGGAAAAAGAGACGCACCAAATGAACCAAAACATGAAGAACACAAAGAGCACATAAAAATACTCTCACTAAACGTAAACGGATGGTAAGAGAAATGCATTCCTACCGAAACATATTCCGTACAATGGATCCCGACCTGATCCTCATTTCCGAACACGGTGTAAACACAGAAACTAACGCAATAAAAATACCAAACTACCTGTGATCACAAAAAAACATACACAGGATCGATACGACAGCGCAGCCATCGCGATCCCCAAAAAATCACATACAAGATCCTACCAGACTTATAAGAATCATTCGTGGCTGTCGAAATCCCAACCCTGGTGGGAAGCCTAACCATGGGAACTGCCTATCAGCTGCCCGGACGAAACTACCTGTTGATTCCCAACTTCTATAACATTTTCGGGCGCAGGAAAATGACATTGCTGGGTGGGAACCTAAACGTCAGATGCAGAGCGTCTGGTTACGGTCGCACTGACTAAAGGGAAAGGAATCTGGAACTACTTCTCGAAGAGACAGACTCTTCCTAACGCATGGTTGGGCAACTAAACGTGACATAGTGTTAGCGAGCGGAAACCTCCCCTTTAACATCAGCAATGAGCCCAGACCTATGGTACTTAGCGACCACATCCCGATAATCACCACAATCTCGCTTGCTCCAATACTCAAGCCCGTCCCACTTAAGGAAAGTTATGAGAAAGCTAACTGGGAGCTATATAGAGATATACTTAGTGAATACTAACCAGCTGACCTGGGAGACGCCAATCTCGAAGAGATAGATGGGGAGATAAACACCATCACTAATTTCATCATTCAAGCTGACGAGAGGTGCGTGCCCAGAATCTTCTATAAAATGCTCCCACAACCTATGTAGACGAACAAGATGAGGAAAAACGCCCGCAAACATGGAGAAATCTATGAGGAAATCGGCAGGGTAGGCCCAAATCAGGAAAGGACAGCAATAATGCGACAACTAAGCGAGGAGTTAAAACACACAATCACAGAGAAACAGAAAGAAATCTGGAATAACATCATTGGTAGGCTGGACAGGAAAAAAAATCAAGTAAGTTTTTGGAATATGATCCGTAGACTTAGGAGATTGCCCACCAAAACCAGAACACAAATAAAAGATGGAGAAGATTTTACTGAGGATCCAGAATCTCGAAATAAGATTCAGGACACACTGGCAAAAGATTTTTGCTATAACCCCTGAGGAGAACGACGACTTCGACCAGGACTTGGAAGACCAACTCCTCGATGACTTCAGCACAGTGATACATAGAACCCACCACAACCAACAAGTATCTCAGGAAAGGGAGATAGTTAACCACGGGTGCCCAATCACCTTTGAAGAGACAATGAACACCAATCGGTCCTTCAAACAAAAGGCACCAGGCTGGTTTGGGCTCACAAAAAACAACCTCGTGAATGGCCCGAGGCAAAGTATTCAGGGACTGGTAAATACCATGAATGCCGCCCTGAATACGGGTTACTTTCCTGACGGATACAAGACTGCAAAAATCATCTTCATCCCGAAAGGAAACAAGCCCCCAGACGAGGTCGCTAACTATCGCCCGATCTCCCTTATGGAGATGAATGGCAAGAGATTCAAAAAGATTATAGCTAATAGGCTACAAGCTCAACTGAGCGAGTTAGGAGCACATACCCCCCAACAACACGGGTTCTGTTCAAAAAGGGGCACTGAAACAGCCTTGGCGCTCCTAACAGAGAAAATAGCTTATTGCCAAGTGAATGGGTGCTATGTAAACATTGTGATGAGGGGCGTGCAAAAGGCATTCGATTAAGTCTGGCTAGAAGGACTTCACTACAAGAACCTGAACCTCCAGCTGTACTCAATCTTGGAAAGGATCTTTTGTGACTTTGTCATGGAGAGAAGGGCATGCTTCATAATTGAAGGATACATGGGACCCGAGTTCGAACTCGAGGCTAGCGGCCCTCAGGGAAGCTACCTGAGTCTATTGCTATGCTTGATCTTCACCATCGAACTCCAAACTCTGGTGCACAGGTATAAGATGTATCTGCAATTAGCTGATTACATCAATCAGATCGTTCTCTGCCCAGAGAGGAAGCAAGGGCACAGAAAACGCGCACAATAGCGGAAATCATAACGTCAACCGATACGATATACGATGGAAAATTAGTACAAACAGGGACAAGTTTAAAATCGCCCCACTGAGCAGCAGGTCAACGTTGCCCATCACTATTGAAGGGCGGAGATTCGGCTACTCCGACAAAGGCATTGTCCTGGGCATAAAGACCTCCAACCACGGATATTCGAGACACTACACGGAGAGGTGAAATCTGGCAAAGAGAGAAATCTCCAAGCTATTCAGGTTTGGAGAACTTAGCTCGGCCAACATTAGGAAAGTATACTTGATGTACGTCCGGGCTAATCTTTTCTACCCCGCAGTAGTGACTCAAGCAGCCAGCAAGACTTCAATGAGAAAACTCCATGTCAAGGAATATGTGAGCTCCCTAGACAATACGTCTATATATACATATATGTATCTATTAGTTGGGAGGAAAGAGATGAAAGACACTAAAATATGTATATATATACAGTTATATATACATATATCCTCTAATATACGTACGCGTCCTTCGCTACGTACAAGTACGTTCACTTCGATAGCTTTTAATGAGTTTACCAAGTTACAGTTTAAGAGTATATTTAAAGATAGAAAATCAAAATATAATTTTAATAAGTCACTAGTTAACATGTATATACATATGGGAAATATTACTAATGTAATAAAGACAATTCTGACAAAATATAGATTAATTAACAATCGGGTAACTTTAATTACTCTTTAATGAGATTTTAAACGGGATACTATAAATCAGTTATACAGAGGGAATATTTATATATCGGAAAGTGGGTCAATTAACGGGAGATACAATCAAGGGTCGTTTTCCTGTAATGGGGTCACATCGATGAAAGGGAATCCCTTAGCGAGTCGGCGCTAAGAAATGGAAATGGACAATGGACGTAATTCTCGGCCGAATATCCTGACGGTGACGAGGACGAAGGGAGTGGGAGCAGAAGACGAGTTTACGATCCTACTTGAAGAGGGACGATGGCACCTCTGCTCCAGAGAAGTGCAACCTCCAAAACTCGAGACTCTGACGCAGCTCGGCGCTAAGTCTCACACAGGAAACTGGCGATCCTTGATGGGGGTTTCAGATGAGACGAGAGGAATCCCAGTCAATCCTTCAAGGACAAAACGATTCGATGCTTGCTCTGAACAAAGTAAGCCTTCATAAAAGAGATGGATCTGCCTGGTGAGATCCAACCTCGATGGTATAAGTGAATACCAGGGCCTTAGGGAAACAGACATACAATCTGAACCGAAGGCGACGGGTTCTCAAACTCAATATACCGATATTCGAAAGCACAGGGTATTTGTATGACGGCCATTATGGGGGTTTCTCCTCGTTGGCAGACTCAAACGACTGGCTGACCACTTCTGGCGGCCAGAAGGATTAGCGTTTGTCGCCTGACCCAAGTCTTAATGGCTTTTACGATGTGGGCGGGAAACTTTCGGCTAGCAGTTTCCTGACTACGGTGATTAGCGCTTCCTGGGCAAGGTAAAAGCTTTTAACACGCCCAACTTAATTAACTGCACCTGTGAGGCGGCTGACGGATATTTAAATTCTTTCTTCTTTATTTTTCTCTTTGGATTCAGAAATTACTCCACGTGGAGTTATACTTAGGAGAAAGAGAGATGGAAGTAATTCATGAAACAAATGAAGGGGGTATTCTTCTTGGCGTCCATTTCCCTTACACTCCAACGTCTCTGAAACTTCGCATCCCTAATAATCAACAAATCCAAAAGGCGTGACTACCATCGGCAAAGGGATGTTCATAGGAGGAAGAGACTAGACCGTATCAATATCTTCACCCCAAAACTGGGAAGAAAGGTTTGGTTCACCCTGACCAATGTTGTCATTCCGGAAGTACAGGAAATAGGTGGCAGACTAAGCATACCTGCAAGGCTACGGGAGACACTCTCCCGTCGTAGCCACTTTCCGAGCACTAAGCTATGCTCATTTGAGAACATAGCACCAAAATACACATAACAGAAACACTAAATTCTAACGCAGTAAGACTCGAAACAAACAAGAAAATAAGTAACAGGACACTAAAACAACAACCAACACGAGGTAAATTGCTGAGCCAAAAGCTAATAAAGGCTTTAAAGCTAAAAGATTTGGCCAAAAATAAGTACATCGAAATTTAAACACAAACAATAAGAAGAACACGCTAAGAGAAAATAAAGAAACACAAACTTGGGAAAACACAACATATCAAAGACAAACACAAAAAGGAAAATAAAAAATAAACGTAAAGTGATGCTCTCCCTACTAAGGCAAAATATCCCTCCCTCTTTTAATTTTCACCCACTATTATCTACCACTATACAACCATCTTAAAAATTGAGTACACCCTCATCATCATCATCACCATTCTGCCCCGAAGATGACCGACTGTTAAGTCGAAAGATGTCTAGGAGAATAAAGATATGCCTCTTCTGAGCAATTTTCCCCGCCTAGAGCCATCTGTTGAGACTATAGTTAAAGCTATAAGAAAGCTGCAGCCAAAAGTAAACAATGCAGCCGTTGCTGTCGACTTCAATGAATTTCTGCATAAAAAAATGGCCTCCTTCCCCAAAATATATATAGGTATTATTAGATAGGCTTCCTTCTCCATTGCGTAAACAGCATTTATTTAATATAATCTCATGTTATAAATGATTTAAATATATCAAGCAACAAAAAAAATTTTCCTTCTACAATATAAAAACGCCAAACATTCAAATATGTAAAGCATAAATAATGGCAAATTTTAATTAACCTCTAGTATGACCCCTTAAGGCCTCAATGACAGTCGTTAGGCTTTTCTTCTAAGAATGTACAAGATTTGTACACCTTTCAGAGTGATTTTAGGTCACTTCTTCAAAAACTTTCCCAATTCCACAAGGTTGCGAGGGTCTCTCTTGTGCATACAAGAGATGCTTGATGGAATTCAAATTATTGCTTTAAAAAGGCCATTTGGGTACAGTAATGCAGTGTTGTGCAAGGCATTTTTTGGTATACATTCCTGGTAGCTTTATGATCGTTGTCTTTTTGAAAGGTGAAATACCTTCCAAGTCCCAGTCTTATTGCAGATTGCTCCATTTTTTTAACAAAGTATACGCTGCTAGTTTTCAGTTTTTACGATCCCATATATCACTTTTAATGCACCGGGACCAGCATCAGCTATCATTCCCACAATATAATCAAGCCTCCATGTTTGAGAGGTTGGAACGAGTTCTTTTCTAAGAGCGCTTTGTCAGATCTGGGCCGAACGTACAGTTTATCGTTTTTACCAAATAGCTCGACTTTTTTAGCATTTGACGATCTTATTTTGTCTAATTTAGATTAGGATTGTTGGTTATCAACGTTTTACCTATGCGGTGACTAATTTCCATGTGAAAGCAAAATCTTGTCCGGAGTGAACGGATAGTGCTGCCTATATATGTTTCGCAAAGACACCGCAGACAAGTGAATCGGTAAACAACACCACTGCTAAACTCACGGGGAAGTGTTTGATCCCTCTGTGATTAACCATTGTTTCGTGGGATTTTAGGAATTTGATGGGTTTTTTTTAATAATTTTCAAACATTTCTAATCCGGAGCCCATATTAGTGCGTCTTCGTGTCAAGGTTTTGAAAAGGGCACTAAATAGCGATTAAATAGCTTGCCAATTTTGTATTATTCCTTTTACCATCTTCCTCGATTTCCCTTGTTGTCTGTTCACCCTTACCTTATCCATTCTCCTTGGGATCGAACCCTCACTTCATCACAACTGTTCACCAAATATCTCCAAACTTTGAACATTCTCTCAACAAGGAGGGACCTGGATTATACCCGGATCACTCTCAACCTTTCAAAATAATAAGGCTAATTTCCTTTCGCATCGAGGTCTCCGATTTAATAGGCAAATAGGACAGAAATCCCAGAATGAAAATCATGGAAATTAAATACATAAATGTTAACATTTTCATAATTTTCGCAATAATTGACTTGTATCGTGTCTTAATGACAGAGCTCAATATAAAATTTCTTAGATTTGAATTCAATTTCGGAGATATTAGAGCTTAAAGCCATTTTGATTACTCATAAATCAACATATCCATTCATTTTATCCAGCGTTATTATAATAGGATGATATGAAAAGGATGCTATAATAATATTAATTTTGTTGTGTATTTAAATTTTTTACAGGAGTGCAACTGTTAAAGCCGATTATTATTAATAATACTATTATAATTAAATACACTGAAATATCCAAAGTCATGGGTCAGCAGTATTACGTCATGTAATTTCTGGACCTGTTTCATTTGTAATCTGTGACCTCTCGTGGGGCAATGTGAACACCGGCTAGGCTGGTCATGGCAAGGCGACCTCAATAATTATCGGAGTTAGCTCGAATGGGAGATTCTAGTGATAGCCAGAAGGATGACGCATACCATTTCTGGACGATGTGGACGGTTAACATCGCTCAATCTAAGGTGTCACGAGTGTACCGAGGTAACCCAATGGGAGGCATTACCGCCCAGGGTGGACTGCGCAGTGGCAAGTTACATGTGCTTATGGTCGTAACCACTGACTTCTAGATAAAACTGTCCATGGCAGCAGACAATAACGCTTGATCAAAATGTATCCGCACGAAATGCAGGGAGGTTCCAGACGTACGCCCATCACGCCAGCCCAGCGTTGTTTCTATTCCAATGGGTATGGGAGCAGAAGATCCATCAGAATTTCCCTGATAAGATCACCCGACACAGCTCCTCCCCTGTGCTCGTGACTTAGGTAGCTTGACCCTGGAGAACAGGGACCATTTGATCTAGTCTGATGAGTCACAGCTCCAATTGTTTCAGACTGATACGGGGGCTCAGGTGTGGCGCTGATCCCATGAGGCAAAGGAACCCAGTTGCCACCAAAGCACCGTGAAAGCTAGAGATGTTCCATACTGGTGTGGGATGTGGTTAGGTGCCATCTGTTGATTCCGCTGGCTAGCCTAAACATGCCATTGACCGGTGACCATTTAGGTCCATTTAGGGACTTTAGGTACTCCAACAAAGAAGGGATATTCCCGCAGGATAATGAATGTACCGTGTCATCGGACCCAGGTTGCCCAGAATTGGTTCGAAGAGCTTACTTGAGAGTTACCACTAATCGTGTGGACACCACATTCACCAGACATGAACACAATTGATCATTTATAGGACCCAAGGTCCAGCACCTACAAATATTAGGGGACTGCAGGCAGCTATTGGGGCGGTATGGGTCAACTTCAGTCCTGAGGTTTTCCGTCCACTTGTGTAGTCGATGCCAAGTTGCTACACTTCGCCGGTCTAGAGAGAGTCCTACACGATACCTTATACTTATTTCATGAATTTACTACTTCATTTTATCTTATATGTTATTGTAATGTCTATTATAGTTACTCAAAAAACTAAAATAGAGAAACTATTCAATTTCAACGTGATAGGATGTTAATATGAACGTACTTTTTCACGTTTGATGAAGCGGCGGCAAAAATACTCAGATCTTCGGAATTTCTCCGAATAACACTGATGCGATGAAATCTTACACATCAATTAGAGTCAATATTTAATTGAGGAAGACTTCTCACATTTTACTATAACTGCTGATATGTGAGAAAAGTGGAAAAGAATGAAATAACGGTGCAACGAAAGACTAGCGTTTTGATTAATTTAAATTGATTCATACGATTTTTCAATATTCAGTGTCGAAAATTCTTTTTGAGGTTAGAGCTTTTTTGTACACTTCGTATGGTTTAAATTAATTACAGGTTAATATTACAAAATTTCAAGATAAAATATGGATTCATTTAGAGCAGGGGTGGGGTAAAATTTTGAGCCGTGGGCTAAAATTTATAATGAAAGAAGTCGGCGGGCAATAAATAAAATTTGATAGTATCTTTGTAAATGTTGTTAAAATTGATTACATGGTGCGATAGACTCAGGTATTAATATATAAATTAATACAACGTATTTAGTGACTGCCACCAGTGTAATTGGACATAGTAATATTATTCAAATTTCAGTATTGAATATTTGTGCATACAAATATATCACTCGGGGGGCGATGAAAATTGGGCTCACGGGTGGGAGTTTTCCCACCTCTGCTTTAGAGGGACGAAAATATTTTTCAAACAGTCCCTTGAATCTTGAATGTGAAATGAACTGACAAATTCCTTGGAAGGTGATCCGAATAATATATTTTTGTTCACATCTTCACGGAATCTTTCTCCATGAGTCAAGTTTGGAGGCAATCAAGACATAGAGGAATAAATTGCTATAAAGATCTGATGTGTCCTGGTGAACAAGAAATTTGAAGATGTTTGCCAGATTGTTTTGTTTACCAAATGGTGTGGACAAAATACATCAATTTTAGGTCGACTCACGAATTTGAACTGTATCTAAATTACGCTCTGGTTTCAGTATAGTGTTCCTTTTATTCTTTTTTTTGCGTCTATCTGGCGACCTCATCAAGGTATAAGTCACCGTAATTATCTTATAGCCTAATGCTAGGCTACATTAAAAAAAACAATAAAACAAACGCCAAAAAATGAAGATGAAAAAAAACAAGAAAGCATCCTGCTTCTGATGGCTGGGAGCGCCTTTCCCCAGTGCAGAAGCATGCGGCCAACGCTAAAGAGACTCAATGGAGGAGGCCAACCTCCTCTAGCAATATATTTGAAGTATTCATACCACACCTTGAAAAGGTTCTGTTGTTATGAGGCTTGATTACCATATCGCCTAACATTGGGGAACTAAGTTTAAGATTTATTTGAATGTCCAAACTTGATTTGCACCTTACAGAACTTTCAGTTTCGTGAATTAAGGTAGTTTGTAGTTACTTATATGGTATATTAACTCATGACTTCAGCCTCTTTCGTATTTGATTACTCTTTGTAACTGGTGCAGCATGCGACCGCTAACAACCCTATAATGGCGATAATTGCAAGCCTCACGTAGTTCAAGGCAATGGAGCGATTGGTTATACAAATACGCTCATGATTAATATCATTTATTGTTAACAAGATTTTGTTAGAATTCTTCATGTTTGCCTTAAGTCAGGTGGCTCGCAGCTGGCGTAGGCGGACAGCTTCTTGGAGGTTGAGTGTAGGCTGGCACTCAACCGCAGCGAGGGTGTCAGCGATGGCGTTTTATGTATGAAAATTGATTCTCCTCTTATGTGCGACCAGATTATGTAGGCCTCGAACGGCGGGAAGTAGTTGCCAGGTGTCGCTATTATAGGGTTGCAACATAACCATACTTCACTTAATTACAAGTGATATAAAAGCGCATACATTAATTATGTTGTCGTCTATAAACACACTTAAAATGAGATTTACAAGAATAATTTTGAAGGAGAAAAATAGAAAAAAAATTTTAGTGTTCAAGGAATTGATAGCAGTGCATTTTTCTGTTGGGTAAAATTGAAGTACGCATTCTTCAGTTGATGTTGACGTGCGCATTCTTCGCTGGTTATATATAATTCAAAATTTTAGATTGATTTATTGATATGTTGAGGTGTGTGTTGGACTAAAGGATTGAGTGTGTTGACAAGCGTGGATGTTAGGGTGAGTGGGTAAAATAAGGATTGTGTTATATCGCCATGGTTGTTTAATATCTTTAGGGATGGAGTTCTGAGAGAAGTATGTTTGAGAATGGGGGAAAAAAAGTAGAGGATTGATGAAGGATGGGTTCTCTCAATGCTGAAGTTGTGGCTGAGAGTAAGATAGATTTGAAAATGTCGATTGTAACTTTAGACTGGGTGTGTGAGAAGAAGAATCTCAGAGTGAATCTAGAAAAGAATAATGTAGTGGTAATTGGGATGAAAATGTAATTGAGATCAGAGGCTGTGGTGTTACCCTTTATCAGATTGATACGAAAAGGTTTTAAATAGTAGGAAATTGTCTGGCGGCGATCGGTGTGAAAAATGTCTTGACTTAAAAGATTCCGAGATGGTAAAAACATGGAAGAAGAATGGACGAAAATAGACTTGTGAAGAGAATATACAAGAGAGTGAGTGTGAGGGTGGGAGAAGGGGTGGAAGATGGCGTAAAAGGAGATAGTTTGATTGTGTGAATGAATGTTTGAAACAGGGAAATGAACGACTGAGGAGGAAGTAGAGAATATTGTGCATGAAGTGTGTGGACGACGGCGGTTTGTGGGAAAGCAGCTTGTTTGGGGTCCTTCTGGCCAAGGGTGAATCCCGAGCGGAGGAGGTGCTACAACATTCACCACCCCGTCGCTCTGGAGGGGAATTTGGAGTGGGAAAACTGATGACCAATCTTGTGCTTAAGATGGAATGGAGGAAGTGGGAGGGGCCAATGTTAATTCTAGAGGCGTTGAAACGAGACAATCACTCTTCATTTGTGTTTTAGATACGAAGACTAAGAGTAGAAAATAACATTTGGCGGTGCGAAAACAATGTTAAGTAAGGTTAGGTTAGATTAATCGTGTCTAGTCACTTTGAACACGCTCACCAAGGAAGATCAAGTTTCAGTCACCCATTTTTAACGAATCCGCTAGAAACGGGTGAATGAACCTTGTTCTCCCCTGAAGGTGACAAGGGAGTCCCCAGGGTGCTTGCTTTATATTAACCATTAGCTCAATCGGTAGAGCACTGGTCTAGATATCCAGAGGTCTCAGGTTCGAGTCCTTGCCGGGCAATGTGTCCTTTTCTCTTTGCTTTTCCCGAGGTCACTCCAGTAGAATCTCTTCTCTCCTCTTTCTGTGTATTACTTCTTCTCATACATTCCGTTATCAAGCTTTAAGCTTGGGGGTAGATGCGTGCTAGTTTGCACACGCCTACCACATACACGCATACACACACACACATATATATATATATATATATATATATATATATATATATATATATTGAAAAAACTCACAAAGTGGTACGTGAGGTACGAGAGCAAATATGAAAATTAACCTACAGGAAAATGAAAAGATGAATCCAAGCACTTTCGAACTATATTTGCAAGTTCACTCGCATCATCTTTTCATTTTCCCTTGGGTTAATTTCATATATATATATATATAAAAATTTCTGTTTTCATAGAACCTCATAATTACCAAAATATCTGCGTTTATTCACAGGAAAGAACTTTCTTGCTACGTGGGAGTGAAAGGTACACAAATTGGCCAAAGAAGCCCTCGAAAAATGAGCGCCGGGACAAATGAAGACCATTGATGCATTTTAAATAGGAGGAATGACTACTAAATAATATCTTCCATCCTCGGGGAAATTGTCGCCAATTTTGCCGTTTTCCAAATGAATAATTATTCATTGGAAAAACGAACTTTGCGCCATCATAAATTATAATTTATGATGGCGCAAAGTTCGTCTCAATTAAAAAGCGAGCCCGCAGCGACCGCTCCGAACTCCAATTGAGTGCTATTCTGCTCCTATGGAACCATCCAGCAATCCCTGAGGTGGGGAGGGGGGGGGCTGTTAATTAACAGCGTTGGTCTAAAGACCCGAGGCCAATTAACTACTGACCGAAAAGAAAAAGTTATAAATTCCCCGCCATGAAATAACAAATCCTTGCGGCATCCTTGACGGCAAGGGTCGATGCGCGATTTCATTGGGATGAAGGAATAAAGGAAAATCGATAAACAAATTAATTTTAAGGACACAACAAAGAATCGAGAGGAACAGGGATCCCGAAATCATCCTCAAAGGGTGGGAGCAAAGGAGACTATTCTAATTTCTTAGCAACAATAAAGTATGACCTTGAATACGAAAGCTTTGTTTTAATTGAAGTGGCACTTGGTTAAACCTCGGGAAGTAAGAAATGGGGTAATTAAGAACACCCTTCAAATATGGACTTCAAAATCCTAAAAATCTATTATTTTCCATGTAAAAAAATCTCTAATCTGGCCGAGAATTGGCCAAATCGGCCCTTAAAGAAAAAATGAATATAAATATATCTCTAATCTGGCCGGAGATTGGCCAGATCGACCCTTAAAAAATATGCACATAAATAAATCTCTTATCTGGCCGGAGGTTGGCCAGCTCGGCCCCTAAAGAAAAGAATGAATATAAATAAATCTCTAATCTGGCCGGAGGTTGGCCAGCTCAGCCCCTAAAGAAAAGAATGAATATAAATAAATCTCTAATCTGGCCGGAGGTTGGCCAGATCGGCCCTTAAAGGAAAAAATGATAAAAAGGAGCACCTTTTTTTACGAGACTTTTGATTAATTTTTTCGAGCCCTTAAAATTGGCCAATTCCTTTTTGTTCTTCCACATGTCGTATAAGGGCACTCGGGCATACAATGGGCATGCAATGGGCATGCAAAAGGAGGATCTTGCTGACAGAGTTTTAATTAGGCAGTTAGGGTGGTGTCCTTTGTTTCCCTTGGAACTTGGTCACTTTTGTCTTAGGTGAAGTAGACCCTTTGGTAAAGGCGAAGAATATTCTCTACAGAGAAGTGTTGTGATGTGACATTGGTTAAACAATAATTTGTGAAAAATTAAGAATTTAAATATCTATCTTACTTGTAATTTCTTTTAAAGGTCAAGGCCGGGTATATCTGTGTTAGTATATCTATAAATCCCTAATCTGTTAGTTAGACTGGGGAACGTGACCTTGGTATAGCCGGGCACGAGACAGGTTCGTTTTGCCTTACATTGTTGTTCACGTGTGGGAAGCAAAAGCAACCTGTTTGTCCATAAATCACAAGAAAAGGCGAAGAATAATGTGTACCAAGAAGTGTCCTGATGTGGCATTGGTTGAAGAATAGTTTGCTATAAAGGGTGTTTTTTTTACATTTCCTACTTTGAAGTTTAATAAAATCAAAATTAATTTTGTGATCACAATCAAACTTTCAGAAGTTGTTTGTAATATTTATAAATTCCTTGTCCTAAAATGGCTAATTGATTTATTTATTAGTGTAGGAGTGATGTTAGTTTTAGTAAATCGGTCATTTTTTGCTAGAAACGGAAAGAAAGCCTAAAAGTTTTCCCGAAAATTGTGAAGTAGCAAATTTACTATCATCATAGTCATTCGTAGACTATAAAAGGAGAAAATGTTTCTATCCAAAATCATTATTAAGAAACGTTTCAAATTCAAACCATGGAAACACCTGGAAATGATCGGACCAAAATAACATGTTGAAACCTTCTTCAGATGCAACGGTTCAGTGGTTTCCACACAACGACGGTTGAGACGTGAAGGAGCACAAGACGTACCATCAGAACGAGTGCTATGAGGACTAATTAAAAATCTTCGAGACACAGGGAGTGTAGAAGATGGACAACAAAGGTGTGTTGGCAGAAAACGCGTAACACAACATAAAATTGAAGAGTTGCGTCAAAACGTCGAACGGTCGCTGCAGAAATCATTGAAAAGAAGATCAAAACAGGTGATATAGTTAAAAAGTGCAACATAAAATGTAATGAAGAAAAAACTGAAACTTACGTCATAAAAGATTTAGGTTGTGCAAAAATTAGAGGACAACGATTTCGCAAAAAGAAAATCGTATGCAGAAGAATTTCGACTAAAATTTGGGGAAGTGGATGTACCGCCCGTCATTACGTCTGACGAAGCGCAATTCCATCTCAGTGGATACAATAATGAGCAGAACAACAAAATATGGTCGGATCACAACCCAGAAGCTATACACCAGAAATAACCCTATCCTGCAAAAACAACTGTGTGGTATGCGATAACACCTCAGAAGATCATTGGGCCGTATTTTTATAAGAATGAAAATGGAAATTCAGTCACTGTGAATGGCGAAAGATACTGACACATGTTTGGAGATTATTTTTTACCAAACTTTCAAAGGCTTCGAAATTGACGACAAATGTTTATCCAGCAAGATGGTTACACATCACAAAAATCGAATGAAACAGTGCAGTTGTTAAGACGAAACTTCAGAGAAAAAATCATTTCTCGAAACAGTGAATTTATGGGGATATTTAAAAGATCGTGTTTACCGTAAGAGTGCTAGAAGTACCCAACAACTAAAAAATATTATCATTGAAGAAATTAATAAATAAATGAAGAACTTTTGATAAAAGTGATGAGAGCAACTTCGTCACGAGTGAATGAATGTTATGAGGAGAATGGTCAGCATTTGAAAAAAAGAATCTTCAAATAAATTATGTTATGTTAATTATGCAAACTGTTCATCATCCTTTGTTTTTTTGTTAATTTTAAGCAAATAAAATTAGTTAAAATAAAATTGGTTTTAATAGTCGATAAATATCTGAAAGTTCAGCGAAAATTTGTTAAAAATCAAGGCTTCACTCAAACTGGCATAACTTTTTCTACCAAAATAAATGAATCGATAAGCCATTTTAGGTCCCAAAACTTACAAATATACCTAACAAATTTTGAATGTTTCATTATGATCACAAAATTATTCTTGATTTTATTGAAATTTCAAATGTAGGACATGCAAAAAAAACCCTGTATAACAATTTTAACCTGTATATTATGCTTTGGATTTTTTAATTTATTTTTTACCCGGGAAACGCTGGGTTACCTCATTCAGCTCGCGAACATGTAATTATGGTTCGATCGTAATGGTGGGCTATTCCGATGGTTTGTATATCGATTCTTGGTGGTTTCTTTTTTGAGGAAATTATTCAATCGCATTTTCAGCGGGTCCATTGTTGCGGAAATTGCCTAATTATAATGTTATGTCATATTGGCTTATTTGTAGTTGATCCTCTGTTGGAGATTCCTTCAAACTGTATATAATTGAACTACTGAAAATTGCTTTAATTACATTTATTAACCATTTGAATAGATCTACGCCGTACAGTTTACACTTTCTCCTCCACACAAACGAATTCCAACCTTGCTTCTACTGATATTTTATTTAATGCTTTTGCACCTGCGTTCTCTCTTTTATGTGTCACACGAGAGGGTCTGGGTTTCTGCAATTATATTGTTCTTGACCCAACATAACCAATAATACTCTAATTTAACCTAGGTTAATTTATGATTAAGCAATTCCTGCAACTCAGGACTCAATAAGAATTGATAGAGACGTCATATAAAACTTACTACATTTAATTGAAATCGGAATGGCTCATATTTCCTCATATAAAATAATTGTAATTAAATTTCACTCGTCACCGGTTAGAAAACCACACGATTCATATTTAGTGCAACAAAACTCTTTTTTAAAATAATCTCAATTACTGATTTCTCTGACAAATTCTCTCGGGATTCTGTTTGGAGAAAAGACTGCTGCATTATGAGCCTTCCCAAGCTACCGTGTGCTTGGAGCAAAGGTGATTCATAAGGACAAATAGCAGTGCGGTATCGTTTCTTTATCCTTTTAAAGTAGTTTGTGAACTTATAAAGAAATTAGAGGAAAAGTGCAACTTTTTGAACCATTAGAAATTAAAATACGTTACTCAAAAGAGGAAAAGAAAACGTGTTTGCAAAATGAACCTCTGAAGTTTTCACCTTTTCCACATTGTAAAGCAATTTGAAGATCAATCACTTTCATGTCATCCACTGCAGAAAACTAGGAAGTGGAGAACCGCGTCTCCTTATCACTTATTTGCCATTCGTTCACGTATTTTACTAGTTAGATAAATTGAGTGTATAATGTCCAGCTCATCCATTGCAGGGAGAAATATTACGTTAAATCCTGGTCATCTAACCACTGCTTTTGATACCGCTCTAGTTTACGCTCTATGAAATTTAGAGCGACTCTTTACTGATACAGGAAGCTCAGTAGCATATAGTGAGTCCTCTGAGAGTGATGAGAGCATTTATTCTTCGAAGAATGCTCTCCATGAGGGGATGATACCTGAAGAATATCATGCTGGCCAATTCCTCAGTGATGACTGCCTTTAGTTGTAGATTGGATGCTAGCTGACAACGTCATACGACCCCTGTAAGCTCTTGCCATAGGTTTTCGAGTAGATTCATAGCGAGAGACTGAGAGTCTCAGTCTATCACCGTGATATTGTTGCCCCAAAACCACTGAATGGTAAACGTGGACTTGTGGCATTGTCCTGCTAGAAAATCACATTCTGGGTATTTCTGAAGAGGTTTAAGGCTGAGGGCAGCATGTAATCTCTCTGGACAGTTTGGTACTTCTCCGAATTCATGGAGCCATCAAAAGCCTTGAGACGAGCCACCCCTGAATTGACATGCAACCAAATACCATTACAGGGTGGCCACCATACTAAACCTTTGGCACTTTGTATTATCGATTCCACTGCCTTTCTGGCTTTCTCTAGACTACTGCTTGCTAACCTCTTTTGCAGGTGACCCTAAACATGCTCCTCCAGTGATAAACGCAACACTCACTGGTTTTATGCTGTGTATATAACTATATAATGTATGTGTTGCATGTTACTATATTACTACTGTAGGTCGTAGGCTGTAAAAGCAAAGAACAAGTATTTTTCTTGTAAGAGGTGCTGTAAGGCGGAAAAAAAGAGACAAATTGAACATGATTAAATTTAATTCACTTTACTATGAAAATTTTCATCAGAATTTCTTTGAATGCAGAGCAGATGATTTAATAAAATTCACTATTATAATCACTTCTTCCATCACAGAGTTAAGTCCAAGTGATAATTTCCTGAAGGCAAGGTTTTCCCGGTGGAGCAAACAATGGATCACTCTCACAGTAGGACTCACTTGCTTTACCCTAGCGGTGAAGCCTTGACGTGCCCCCAACATCGCAGGTACTCCATCCGCGCAGACCCTGAAGCATTGTTCTAAACTTACCCCTTGTTCTTTGATGAAGCTGTCAACCAACTTGAAAAGATCTCACCTGTTGTCATTGTCTCCAGGGATCTACAAAACATGAAATTCTTTTTCATGTCATACTTCCCTTGGTACCACACACACGTCAGGAGCTGTGCGTCATCACTGATGCAAGTTGATTCATCGAACTTCAAGCTAAATTTTCCACTTTCTTTGATAGCATCCACTACCTGTTCTTTGATGTCTTCTGACATTTCTTGAATCCGTCGGCTAATTATGTTGTTTGACAACGGAACAGCTTAAATTTTTTTCGCAGCCTCATCTCCGATAACAGTCCGTACCATATCAATGACTCTTGGCTTCACCAACTTTTTCCCAGTTGTGGGTGGCTGTTTGCACTTAGCAATTTCCTTTGCAATCAGATACGATGCAATCGTTGCTTCTCGAACAGAATACACTCTTTTGCTCACAGGGGCATCTAACCTTTTATTCTTCTTTCCTCTTAAAATACTGGCGGTCCTTCCCTACAAGGGTTGGGTGTTTTCCCTGTAGATGCCGTTTGAGCTCCGTTTCTGTAAGCGACTCATGGCTGAGCACTTCGCCACATATAACACACTGAGGGTTTTCTATGCCATGACTGAGGAGAAACGTGAACTTAATGTCAAGAAATTCTTCTCTGTTCACCCGCTTTCTGGACATCACTGAAAAATCTGAGAAGAAAATTCTACTGACTTAATAATAAATCAAACAAAAGATGTAATTTGGTACCACCCACCAGGAGGGGGAAGAGGAAAAGGGCAAAGGAAACAAGGGGGAAGTTGGCTAAGGAAAGGGGGTGAAGGGGATGGGATGCAAGGAGAGGAGGGCGATGAGCAAAAAGAGGAAAGGAGAAGTGAATAAAAAAAGGGAAGGAGGAAGAGTAAAGAAGAGGAAAAGGAGCAAGGGAAAAAAACAGGGGAAAAAGAAGAAGAAAGAGAAAAAGAAGTAGGGCTATAGGGGAGAAAGAGTAGGGGGTATGGAAAGATAGGAAGGGAGTCAGGACAAAGGGGAAGGAAGAGGAGGAGTAAAGAGGACGACGGCAAGGAAAGGAACAGGGCAAAGAAACCAAGAGAAAGAAGGGGGAGGACCCAACCAGTAGGACACTCAGGGACACCAGCAATAAACTCATTATTTAAATTTTCTATTTAGAAATCTATACATGAGTGGATTTAGGGAGGCAGCAAAGTTGCTTATGAAAGTCTTGAGACAGTATTGGTGGTCAGGGTATTTGCACTCAAATTATAATACCCAAGAAAACCTTTCGATGCATCGTCAGCAGTAATATGCTCTATAATTATGGCAACATAGAAATATACCATATGCTGAAAACATCTCATAATAGGGAATTCATATTTGATGATGTTGTGAGACTTGTGAGTGCTTGGCGACATCAGGGTTGGAAAAGGAGACCCTAGAGTCCAACGTTGCCTATTTTGGGGAAAGATTGGGACCTAGACTCGTCAGGTCATAAGACACATCCTCACTGACGCATGGTCCAGTTGCGGTGAGCACTTGACCAAGCTAGTCAACGTCGCTTCTGCTGGAGGTTGATCAGTGGTTTGGGGCGGACTTTTATGACTTCAGGCTTTTCACAAGCATTCTGCTACGGTCTGTTCTGGCGGATACACTAATCAGGCCGACCTTTTGTCCATTCATGTTGCAGGTTGACTACAATTTCCTTAGGATCTCGAAGGCACATGAGAAGGAGATACCTGTCTTCCTGTTGCTTACTGACCGTGGGTCGTCTAAAAGGAGCTCATTCTTGAGGACTTTCATCCCATCGGATCATCTCTTAACATTTATGCAACCATAGAATGTAATAGGCCATCCCTCAGGACGATTTGTCTACACCAGAGAACCTCCTCGTGCAGATTGCGTATCAGAATTATTTCTTCAACGTATAGTTATGTGTTTTCGCCATTTCTTTTTTTTTAAGAGCTCATCTGGCGACTGCCTACTCGGGCATTAGTCGCCGTATTAAAACTGGCCTAGTTTTAGGCTACTTTAAAATAAAATTAGAGAAAAAAACACCCCAAAAAGGGGGAAAGGAAGCAAGCTGGTGCGTCGGGAAGAGGTCCCCCCGGCGCAGGAGCGTGCAACTAAAGGAAAAACACAAACAAAAAAAACAAATGCAAATAAAACAACAAAAAAAACAACAACAAACAAACCTTGCTTAAATAATAGGGAGGAAGCCGGCCTCCCCCAAGAAGTCAACAAGTCCACAAGTCAATGTGCACGAATCTGAACCGAGCACAAGGGACAGGCGGTAGCGAACCCGCCCATCCCGGTACTGGGAGAGGTATCGTGCGCGAAGATCACCCAGACTGGGACATTCGACAAGAATGTGCCGAACAGTCTGGGGGACGACGCAGTCGTTGCAATAGGGCGCAGGCGAGCGCTCCATCAAATAGCGATGCGTCACATGAGTGTGTCCAACTCGACCGTCTCCCGTCTCCCATCTTCTTTGCCAAGCAGTCCAAAGAGCTGCCCGTATTCCTGCCATGTAGTCGGTGTGAGGAAGAGCGAAACGCTGGTCCGGTCGCAGAGTCCTCGCGGACTCTTTGGCGCCCTCATCGGCGCGCTCATTCCCCGCAATTCCTACATGTCCAGGAACCCAGCAGAAGATAATCTCGACATCTGCCCGGCTCGCCAAAACTGTGGCGTCACGGATATCGCGAACCAGGGGATGCGGAGATCCCAATGCCCCGAGAGCACTCAGGGCACTTTGTGAGTCGCTATAGATCACAATCCGGTCTCCGAACCGGGCACGTCGCGTAATCTCCCGTACCGAGTGGTGTATTGCCACCAGCTCGGCCGTGAAGACAGACGCAGCGCCTGGTAGAGCCCCGCTGACTTCAAACAGAGGGGATACGGCGTGGAAGCCGACCCCCTCTTGGGACTTGGAGCCATCCGTATACACTGGCACGGTTCCAGCGTGACACGATGTGTGCTCCAAAAAGGTCGAACGCAATACTCCCGGCGCAGTACAAGCTTTGGGAGCAGAGGCGTGGCGACAAATAGCCAAAACCCAAAGGGCTTAGGGTATGACTGGCGTCTCTCGGCGGCATAGGCACCATCGAGATCAGCTGCGGATGCAGTGAGAGCTGTTGGCGACTGAGAGAAGCGCCGGGCTGGCGCGTACAGGCGAGTGATGCACTGCACGTAGCGCAGAGCGAGTGGCATCTCCCCAGCATCGACCAACAGGCTCTCAATGGGGGAAGTGCGGAAGGCACCGGTTGCAAGGCGAAGGCCGGTGTGGTGGATCGAATCCATCTTTCGCAATAAACGCTCGGCTGCGGATGCATAAAACTCGCATCCGTAGTCGAGCTTCGAACGAACAAAGGATCGATAAAAAAGTAAGGCAGTAGCCCTATCAGCGCCCCATGCGCTGAACGTCACGGAACGAAGAATGTCCATGGTGCGGGTACAAGAGACCCTAAGGCTGCGAATATGAGCCTCCCAGGCGAGGCATCGGTCGAATACAAGACCAAGGAAACGGTGCGACTACACCACATCCAGGCGCACCCCATTAAAAAACAAATCTGGGTCGGGGTGAAGCCATGGATGGCTGCAGAAGTGCACCACCTTAGTCTTGGCCAAAGAAAACCGAAACCTGTGCGCTTCGGCATAGCGAGAGACGCGGTTCAATGCCTGTTGGGGTCGACGCTCCAGAGTTGGCATCTGGGACGCGCCAAAAGAGATCGAAAGGTCGTCCACGTAGAGAGTAGCGAGAACATCTTCCGGCAGCACCGAGATGACGCCGTTGATGCTCAGGGCAAAGAGTGTGACACTGAGGACACTCCCCTGCGGGACACCCTCTTTCTGCTCCTTTGGGCCGGAGAGAGCTCCCCCCACCCGAAAGGGGAATCGATGATCTCGCAAAAATTCAGATATAAACATTGGGAGGCGTCCCCTCGCCCCCATCGTGTGGAGAGTCTCCATGATACCGTATCGCCATGCGGTATCATAGGCCTTCTCCAGATCGAAAAAGACCGTGGCGTAGTGCTGTCTATGAAGGAAAGCCTCGCAGACGGCATTTTCCAGTCGGAACAGAGCATCCGACGTCGAGTGGAACTTGCGGAAGCCGCACTGTGCGGAAGACAGATGGCCTCCGCTGTCCAGGAAAAAGGCTAATCTAACATTTACCAATTTCTCTATCAACTTGCACACGCAAGAGGTTAGAGAGATTGGGTGGAAACCGGTCGGAGTAGAGTGATCTCTTCCCGGTTTGCGAAAGGCGAGCACAGTAGCGATTCGCCAGGAGTCTGGGAGAAGACCTTCCACCCAGATCCTGTTGAACAAATCTAACAGAAAGGCCATGCCTCGCTCACCGAGGTGTCGAAGCATGGCGTACGGGACATCGTCCGGACCATGGGTGGTGTACGTGCACGAAGCGAGGGCGGAGCGCAACTCACTCACAGTAAACTTGTTGTTGAAGGGTTCTCCGCCTCTGGAGGTAAAGTCCAGCCGGCGGCCTTCCGCGACATCACGACGTGCATTGAATGCTGGCGGAGCAGCATCACGGCTAGAGAATGCGGAAAAAGCGGTCGCTAAGGATTCCGCCACGGACGCGGGGTCCGAGATTGCGGTCCCATTCTCCTGGAGAACGGGAGGGGGGTCCTGCGAGAACTTGCCCCGAATCCTTTTGACTCGCTTCCACACCTCAGCTAAAGGGGTCTTCTCGTTAAGTGAAGACACGTATGCCCGCCAAAAAGAGCGGCGGGCGTGCTTCGAAATTAACATGAACCTAGCCCTAGCCCGACGAAATTCAGCGACAGTAAAATCGTTCGGGCGGTGCTTATAGCGCATGTAGGCATAACGCTTCTGTTTGAGGGCCGTCTCACACTCGGCCGACCACCATGGGAGTGGTCGGCGTGCAAAACGGCCAGACGTCCTAGGAATAGTAGTCAGGCCCACGGCGATGAGGTTGCCGGAGAAGAACTCAACGGCCTTATCTACCGACCTAAACTCCTCGACTGAGATAGAGAATTCAGTCATTTCCTGAAATTCAGGCCACCTCGCCCGCGCCAAGCACCACCGAGGTGGTCTCTCAGGCGGCAGTTGCCCTGAAAATAATATTTGAATAGGAAAGTGATCACTACCATGGAGGTCATCCACCACCCCCCAATCAAAATCAGGCTGTGCATCCGAAGAGCACAAAGATAGGTCAAGGCAAGAAAATGAAGCGGTTCTCGGACAGTGATGCGTAAACTCATCCACGTTTAGGACACCCATCTCAAGCTCTTCAATCAGATCGGCAAAGACATGTCCCCTGGGATTTATGGAGTAATCTCCCCAGAGAGGATGCCTGCCGTTCAGATCTCCAAGCAAGAGATAAGGCCTCGGCAACCGTGCCACAACGCGGCGAAAGGCCCCCGCGTCGAAGTCAGCTGACGGTGGAATGTACGCAGAAATGATAGTATACCTCCTATCCAGGTGCAGCTGCACAGTCACTGCCTGAAAGGAGGTATCTAAAGAGAAAGGAAGAACAGAGACATCATGCCAGGTGTAAACCGCGCATCCCCCAGCCCGGCCATCCCGCGGTGGTGGGGTCGCAAGACCCTTATACCACGGGAGGGCAGGCAGGGGGCACGTGCCTAGCATGGTCTCCTGCAAAAAGATAGCTAACGGGGAACGGGACGAGATGAGCCTCCGCAGCTCCTTCCAGTTGGCCCGGAGTCCACGGCAATTCCATTGAAGGAATATGCTCTCCAGGCCTAGCTCGGAGGAGACGCGGGGGAACTCCTCGAACTGAAGACCCTCACGGGAATGGCCGTACGCTTCCCGGGGGCAGAACCCCGGGCGCTGTTGGCCGGACAAAGCGCTGAAGGCGCTGTCGCCTTCAAAGACTTATTGGGGGAGCTTGGGCTTGCCATGCGAGTCTTTTCTTCCCTCCGCCTCGAAACCTTAGGCGGGCGTTGCGGCTTCGGAGGCGGGGGGCCCTCTTTTCGAGGAACCACCGTCTCCGAGCCACTCGCTCCACCTCAGGGCGTGGGCGAAGGAGCCGAAGCTCCTTTGTTGCTGTCCTCCTTTCGGGGGACAGAGTTAGGAACCCTGGAAGATGGCCTAGCGACCATCTTCAAGGGTGTTGCCTCCTGTAAGTCTAACGACTCTGTGGAGGCGCGTGGCCGTTTCGCCTTACGAGAAACGGTCACGCTGGGGAAAGAGGGGGGAGCCCTGGTTTTAGACGGGGCTGGGTGTGAACCCTTTTTGCCGCTAGCTTTACCAGGGAAGCGCCCGGGTTTGGTAGAGCCCGCAGAAGGGCTCCGAATGGGCGCGGAAACAACCATGCTCGTTGGCCTGGATGGGCCAGGAGCAGAGGGTGCTTTTATAACTATTAAGGCATATGACGTCCCAGGCAGAGCCGGGCGCGCCAGGACCAAGTCCTTAGCCTCGCAGGATGAGAGTCGATCCTGGGCCTGAACGGCCAGGATTTCTTTCTCAAGGAGATATGCACCACATTGCTTCGAAGAAGCAGGGTGCGGCTCTCCGCAATTGACACACTTGGCCCCACACGATTTGGACTTATCGTGTGCGACCTTGGAGCAATTTACACAGACTTCGGGTGACCCCGATTTTGCACGTCTACATAATCGATTCGTATGGCCAAAGCGGTGACAGTAATAGCACCGCCGCGGCAGTTGCACGAATGCCTTCACGCGGTAGCGGTACCAACCGGCACGCACCGACTTAGGGAGCTTGTCACAGTCGAACGTGACGAAGAGTGTAGGGGTGGGTCTCGAGGCCCCTCCCTGTTTTCTCATCACACGTTCGACCTTGACCGCCCTATGGTCGGCCAGCTCTAGGGTGATGTCCTCAATGGAGTAGTCAACGAGTTCCCTCGCATAAACTACTCCTTTCACAAAGTTCATGGTATAGTGAGGCGTCACACTCACCGGGGTGCCATGAAGTGTCCGAAGAGCACTTATCTTGGCCGCCTCGGCGGGATTCGCCGCATTCGCCAGAAGGCTCCCGTCCGAGAAACGGGTTACCTTCGGCTCTCTACCAATTGCACTAGCTAATCCTCTCCTCTGATAAGTCATGTTGCCCTTGGACAACATGGGGCCATCAGTGAAGCGAATAACGAGGAAGCGTTTGAAGCCAGCGGGCTCGAAAACGCCAGGTAACCTCTGAATCAGGGGCCCCGATGATGTCGAGGCTCCTCCCTGTGCATTCTTGGTGTTAGTCTTAGTCAGGGGCTCGGCACACGAGGAGGTAGAGGGGCCGAATGTGCCGATCTTGGCTTGGTCACCTACCAAAGTGGCAGCAGACCCATCCGTCCCTGCAGCCCCCGCGGATGGAGAGGAGCCCCGAGTCTTCTTCGTCTTTTTAGTCTTTTACTTTTTAGGAGAGGAGGGCGGGGAATGAACCCGATTCTCACCTCCGCCGGCAGAAGCCCCCATGCCAGATGGGCCGGCCTCAGCCAGGTCCCTCTCCAAATGGAGAAGGTCCTGGTAGTCGTAGGGGCACCTGTCGGAGGAGATCCCTCCCCTCCTTTTACTGCATCGGAGCCCTCGGCCGTTTGAGGGGAACCTTGCATAGGGGCGGATTCGGGTTCGGTGCTTGGCACCGAGCCCGGATTCCCCCCCATGGAAGGCCCTACCGTCTGAAGCTGGGTCTCCTCAAGGACCATGTCTATCACAGAAGGGGCCTCCAGTTGGCCATCCACTCCCAGGACATCGCAGGTCCCCTTGGCAGTGTCGCCAGTCTTGTGTGGGGAGGCACAAGCCTTGACCCCAGCAAGGTTTAAAATTCTTGCCAGCAGGTCTTTTGAGGGAAGCGACCGAAGGGGCCTGGCTTCCCTCTCCCCCCTAAGGGGGTTTGCCCTACCGAGCCGCTTACACGAGAGGCAGGCGCCAATGGGCTGCCTGCTGGCTTTCTTGGCAGTCCCCTTAGAAAGCAAAGGAGGGACTGCCGCTGGAGTTAGGGAGGTGCCCGAAAGCACCTCCAGAGAAGGGGGTGAGGGGGAGTCCCCTACACCCGTAGGCGTAGGAGAGGAGTAAGCCTCCTCTCCGGTTAAAGAATTATGGAGGGTCCCTTGCGCAAGCACAAGGGGGGGGGGACCTCCATTTTCTCGGTGGAGCTGCCCGAGGGCGGCTCCGTTGATTTTCTTGGGGAAGTTGGGGGTTGTTTTTTGGGGTTTTTTTTTGTCATACATGGGCATGGTGACCCTCTTTTTAATACGGGACGCAATAGCTCATCACCTCTTGCAGTTGCCCGCACTGCGAGAGGTGCTTACAAGCCCGGCAGAGCCAGGCGCCGCCATTCGGGACCACCCCTCCCGCCTGGTGGCATGGCAGTCTATCGGCATGGCAGCTCCACCTTGGACACGGCGTAAAATTGATAGAATGTGAAAAGGAGAGGAAAGGGGATGTGAGGAAGGTATGGGTGGGGATGAAGCAGGTTGTTGAAAAAAACCCATCCCGAACCGGAGCTCAGGGGTTAGGGAACAATGTCCCCTCTCCCCCCAGCCCCGATCCGGGGTGGTTGGCTTGAGAAGAAGGTCAGCATCTACCCTGTGAAATTCGAGGCTGACCAGAGAAAGTTGTGGGAGAGGTTGTATGAAAAGCGACGAGGTAGGGGAGAAATCGGGCTATATGAAGGAAGGAAGAGAGGCTAAGCTGGGGCCGGATGGAGTGCTGGATCCCGTCAGCACGGCGGCCAGGATGGCAAATCGCCGCGCCCCTTACGGGGTGTGTTTTCGCCATTATCATATCCGAGCCTGCCGACATGAATTATCATATTAATAACAAACATGGTGTGTTATATGAAGACACTTTGACTGTAACATCTCGTATAATGATACCAGGATTTCCTTCATTTAAATACGAGGGGCGCTCTATAAATAAAGCCTCTTATTTTTTAAGTCAAAGAGTTGAAGAGTTTAAAATACCCGAGTAGAACCATTGAAATGAGCGGACGTTTTTGCCTCAGAATTTATTTTTCCACGTAGCAAACATCATTGTCACCATTTCCGCCAGTGATGAGTAAGGGCCTGAATGTCGCGCTGGTAAAAGTTCGCGCTTGTTGAGGCGTTCTATTTCTTCACGGTGGCGATGACGGCGTCGTTGTATGGAAAACGCAACCCGCGTAATCCGTCTCTCAGAGGCCTAAACAAGTGGAAGTCAAACGGTGCCAAATCGGAGTTATACGGTGGGTGCGGATGCACTGTCCAACCGAACTTTGTCACACATTTTGTGCTCTTCAAACTCGTGAGTGGTCTGACGCTGCAAACAAAATGCCTCTTTCTTCTCAGGCCTTTTACGGGCAATCCGGGCCTTCAACTTGATCAACGTTTTCAAAGTAACGGTGAGAGTTGACAGTATCCCTTGGTTCCAAGTAATCCAAGAGTATGGCTCCATTTTTGTCCCAGAAGACGGTACACATCAATTTGCCTACTGATGTCTGCCCTCGAACTTCTTCGCTGGAGAGGCTGAGTGGTGCCATTGTATCGACTGCGGTTTGTACTCCGGTAGTTTGTAGTGGCGACACCATGTCTCGTCACCAGTGACAATGCTGTCCAAAAATGCGTCACCTTCTGTCTCGTACCGGTCCAACAGTGGTCTTTTTGCTCCTGCGTGAGCATCCGTGGAACCCACATGGAACACACTATGCTGTACCCATGGATGACATCGTTTTAAGTGCACCGACACCCAATTCCAACTCTGCACCCATTTCATTCATCGTTATCCGCCGATTAGCGCGAATGAGCTGATCGAGGCGCGCTTCATTTTCCGTAGTGGCGGCTGTGCCTGGGCGTCCGGAGCGCGGTTTGTCGCTCACATCTCTGTTGCCACTCTTGAATCGACGAATCCATCTTCTAACCGTGTTGACATCAACTCCATCAGCTCCTTTAACCTTAACAAAGCGTTGGTGAATGTCGATTGCTTCGCCTTCTTCTGCATAGAGGAATTCAATGACGCATCTCTGCTTCTGACGCACGTCCACGGTAGGGGTTGCTTTCTTAGACCGTCCAACCATCAATATTTGCAACAGAGAAAGAAAAGTTTCAGGTTATTAGCGCAAAGTTTCATTCATCATAATAATGTTATAAACAATCTCGGCACTTTTGGGGCGGAATAAAAAAATAGAAGGCATTACTTTCGGAACGACCCTGGCAGCATCGCCATTTTAGATATTTCCAAAATATTTAGAAGCAAGCTCGTACTTTATTTTGCTTTCTAGATATATTGGACACATGAATGCAAACCTAAACCAACCTTATCATGTGTACCAAAGTTTTGGCCTATGCTGAATGCTCAGCAAAGACTCGATATTAGGCCCTAATAAGACTAAGAATTATGCAATAATTTTAACTTATTTTAATCAATATTTCATTTAAATCATTTGATTTCCTATCCTTCGCCATTTATTCACTTATAGGCATAGATAAAAAGAGTTTAATGAAGAATACAAAGTTAATGAATTATTTACCTATGTTGTGACTAAATTTTATTTTATTTAATAAAGAAAAATGTTGTAAGGCAATTATTAAGACCGTCAGCGTTAAAAAAGCCTCTCGTGTAATGTAATGCAAATGGAATTTGGTGCATTAAAACGAGCAATTAGGAAAATCTGCTTTTGTAGCCATTTCATCCTATCTTCTATTTGTACCCTCTAACTAGGGTCTGAAAACGACCTTACGTGCCATAATTTTAGAGTTTTCCAAGTGGCTACTCGACTACAGATATGAGATCAAAATATGACTTATTCAGTAATCTGGCAAGCCACTTACCAGGCAGCCCTTGTTTATACTATCGTACTTAAGGTCTTTGTACTTGGCTTGACCTTTTAAATTTCATTCTCACACGATGGAACCGGTATACTGGGGTCTTGCATTATGTATCCCATTGCAAGCGCTTTCAAGGCGAACTAGTACCTAGTTGCCCGCGCCCCCTGCATGTATCATTCGGAAATCGAAGCCTCATGAGTACAAATGGCATTCCGATTTTCGAGGTTTATTTTCCCCG
The DNA here is from genome assembly GCA_963969495.1 of Ceratothoa steindachneri. Classification (NCBI taxonomy): domain Eukaryota; kingdom Metazoa; phylum Arthropoda; class Malacostraca; order Isopoda; family Cymothoidae; genus Ceratothoa; species Ceratothoa steindachneri. Next base: position 41,283,470 of record OZ018333.1, read on the forward strand.
CTACAAAAGACATTCTCGTCCTCTGGAGTACTGAGAAAAAGTTTAGTAGTTTATTACACAAAAAATCAAAGCTGAATTCAAATGATTATATGCTGGTTAAAAAAGACATTCCTCTGTAAGAGGATTAAAGAAAACTTGACTCCCAGAAATGTCACAGCAACGTTCACGCGCCGAGGCAGTTATGTATACATCAATGGACGCTCACTTGTTCTGATCGGCTAAACGCACGGAATATGTACACATACACTTGTGGTAGAACGATTTACTGTCGTTTTAACCCTTGCAAGAGGAATTTTCAAAGCATTAACGGTATGTTGGGAGATAATATGTTTTAATTAAGCACGATTGGTGTCATTTTATTTGAAATATCGTTTAATTTTATTAAGAAAAATTTTGGTAATAGAACCTGTCCCATTAATCTTTTGGACTAGGAAAACTTTAACTCAATATTTTAATGGAAACTTCTCTAGGACATATATATCCCATCAGACTTAGAAGTACATTGAGAAATAAGATGAATCCATTAAAGGAATCGCAGGATGACAACGCCTGCAAATATTAGCGAATGAACAGCCGATGAGAGATTCCCGCTTCAAATGAATCATTGGCACTGATTGTGGCAGGTGGATAAAAAGAGCTGGTTTGTCCTTAAAGGAGAGCTGAGTTTGTGCTGGTTTTTATGAAAGAAAGCAGCTGGTGGCGTTGAGTCGTTAGATTAGTTGCGTTCATCGATAAGACGTCGGTAAATGGCAGACGCCTATAAAAGCTTCAGAGATTGCAGTGAATCGTAATCTTTATCTGTAGCAAACATTACTACCAATTTGCCCTCGGGGAGAATGTAGTCTGCCTCTAGTGAGGAATGGAGAGAAATATTGATTAGCCCCACGAGGTTATGAATGCAGGACCAGCGAGTATGAGAAACTGTGGGTTTCTATGAGACCTTCTGGAGATGATTGTGGCCTTTAGAAAGGCCCCGATATTGATTCTTTCCTATTTTTGTGTTTAGCGGGCATATCCTTGCGTTCTTCTGTAAACGAAGGGGAGCTGCAGCGAAGTATTTGGAATGAAAAATCCTGGAAAGAAACGTTCCTGCCTTTGTTTTAGGGGTTCTTCTGGGGACACAATGACCCATTGAATTCCTTTGCCTTTGATGTGGTCCGGCATCAGATCGAAATAAGTATCGCCAAAATACCTTGGATTAAATAAGGATTTAAAAATAAAATGTTCCGTAGCCTTAGATAGCATAATTACAAGAGAACCTGTGTTATTATCCTTGCCCCCTTTGCCAAGGCTACTTTTCTTTCTTTTACCTCTGTAATAACATTGGTTTTCACTGATTTGAACTTAATTGCATAGGTATCTGTTTTGTAAACAAACCCCTTAAATATTTTACCCCGCATTTCCCCTAGAAGGATTCCGCTCTCTCTGTTAGCCATTCCCTTCGTCACCATTGGTCTCAGATATACAACCTTTATTGCACTGTTTGTCAGAACCAATACATGGTAATGATAAATATTGTTAATTGTCTGGTGATCTTTTTCATGTGGCATATTCGCTTCTTTGCTCAGAGGCTTAAAAGTAATAAATGTTACGGGAAACATAATGTCACCCTAACTACGTTACTTAACTTGCTAATCAAGAGATTTTTGCTTTTCCTATGCATAAAACCTTAAAGTTTTATTTAAGCGAAGTCTTTAAAATGTTATTTAAGAAGACTGTTAAAATTTAGAGAAATATAAAATTATAACGACTATTTAAACTGTCCAAAATCATTGCTACTTACCACCCTGTTATTTAGCAATTTTACAAGGAAGAAGGGCGGATAAATGAACACATAGAGTTGAAATTAGAAACTAGGGCCTCTTTTAAGTGAGTTTGTCAATATGATATACTAGGGGATTCCAGAAATAAAGATGAACAGGATCAGTAGTTCTATCTCAACCACCACCTCTCTCAGACTTCCATCCATTGATCAAAATGGACTAAAACATCAAAATAACATACGTTGAGGTGACACATCTATTTACATACATAAATTTTTAATATTTATGAAATATCTCGTACCTTTGTCTGGTTATAAAATTAACACGAAATTTAGTAAACATATATTTAACATTAGAAATACATATAAGGCGGACTTTTATTGTTTGTATGTATGTATCAACAATTGTTAATAAAAAAAAATATCAGGTGGAAAAAGTATTCAACCCTTCTAATAACATGCGAGAATTTTGTTAGTAAATAAAAGAAATGTTAAAAATTCGATGAAAAAGCTAAGAGAGAAGATTCGAGAAATTTCTAGAAACAAATAATCGAATATTAGAAGGACGTTTGCTTTGAGCGTTCCCGAAATTTGAAGACGTTCCTCAAGCTATTCGACATCAAATAATTAAACTTTATTCAACTAAATAATTATTATATAAAACTACCAGGCAATGGCTTCGCCACTACCCCCTGGAGGGGGAAGCTTGAACTTCGCTAATAAGATTAAAATTTAAAATCTAAAAAAAAGCAGCCATGGTTAAATTTTTATAAATTTTCTGAACTTCGCCAATTATAATAATTTTAAAAAGGAACAATAAACTCAATTTTCCCCCCTCTCAAAATAACACGTTGCTAAAATTTAGAGTTATAGAAGAAAAAGAAGAGATATAAAAATAAATTTTCTGAACTTCACTTTCTGTAAGGAGGAGTGGCGAAGCTCTCCTCTTGTTATCTCAATTTTTTAAAATCCACAAAACACACCAAGTCATTTCCAAACTATGACAAAAGTTTATTTACTATTTTCCCCCAAAACCCGTTCTTAAAATAGAGAGTTAGTAATGATGATGATGATGATTTCTGAACGAGTTAAAGTGCCGTATGCAACTTTAGGGTCTATAATTCGAAAGCATTCCGTGGCTGGAATCACCTCCAAAGGCCGGTGCTCCACGCAAGATTAACAATCGGTCTCGCCATCAAATGCTCCGAAAGGTAAAAAATAAACTAATGATTACTATGAAAGATTTACAACGCGATCTGCAATTGTTAAGGGAGATTTGAGTAGAGGAATGGAACAAAATATCAAGAAATGATTGTGAAAAGCTAATATCATCTGGGAATAATCTTCGTGCTGTTATTAAAAAGGTTATGCCACGAAAATGCTAAATTTGGTTTATTAGCAACTGTTGTTATATACAAATAAAATCTTTTATGTATTTTTCTTCAGTTAAATATAGGTTTACTGAGTTTCCTGTTAGTTTTGAGAATCAGACAAAAGCACGAAATTAGTTTTTAGAACCAGACGAAAGCACGAAATATTTAAGTGTACAAACATTTGTGTCGTCTTAGTTCAGTAATTTTCTTTGACCCTTGTTTTCAGTGGTCTGCAAAGCTCCTTTTCACCCTTATAATATATCTGGCACATTTTTATAGAAAATTCTAATACACTCACCATGAAGCTGCTTTTTAATTATATTTTTCCTCCAAACTTACGAAATAAATTGAAACTCCCCCTGCAGTCAAAGGCCTTACAAGTGCTAAGCTATTAACAGGGATATAAAAAAGAATAGGAACACTGATTGCTAAAGGGCTGTTCCCCCTAAAAAAAAATTAAAAGATAATTTCAAATCGCCAGCTGAAACCTCGTAATTTTGGAATTTTATTAACGGATGGAGTATAAAAAACGCCTTCTTGACACAGTTCTCAAATTAAAGGGGTGAAATGCACAGCGAGTTACCAAGGGTACCATTCTCCTGCCTTTATATTGATTTACCTTTTTATATTTATATAGCTTATCAATTGTTAGGTTTGTTTCCACTTTTACACTCGTTACCACTCTTTCCAAAAAATACACAATGATAGTTTTGATGCAGTTAGACACGTTTTTATTATTCTAACATAAACAGTTGTTTAAATTGTGATACTAATCAATGAGGCTTCACTCGGCGGCGAGTACGCGCTCCAGGCGAGATCTGAAGGCCTCGCACACGTTGCAGAGGAAGCCTTCCTCATGGTGGCCCACACGCGGTTGAAGCAGTAATTCAGTTTATTGATATTGCTGTACGGACCTTGCAGGCCTTCCCTCGACATGCACTCATAAGGTGTAGGCGAGGGGATTGAGGTCGAGCGACTGCGGCGGCCAAAATTCATTAGATCAGAAGTTCATATTCGACCGCAACCTCTCTTGCATGGTCTTGCCGTGTGGTCCCGGGCAACGTCCAGCTGAAAGACTTAGTCCGGTTTCTTGTGCCTGTAATTGCCAGCGATGAGCCTGTAACAGGCAGCGAACCACACCGGCTGCATCTTCTTGCCATTCGAAGCCACGACGCCAAGCCTCATTACGGAGGCTTGGTGCTTGGTCGTGGACAGATAGCGGAGCTCGGAGACGTCCTGTCCGAGGTCTACCAAGCTGGCGTTCTGTTTGTTGAAGACCGGATCGTCCGTGAAAGTTTTTCATCCTAAAAAATGAGAAGGCAACGACAGCACTCCCGACGTTGTTCTCCTGTCTCCTCCCTTTTTGACGGCCCTGAATACCGTAGCCACCGAGATGTCCTTCTTCGCAAGCGCAATCATTTTGAGCTCCCTATCACTTTGGAAGGTCTTTCTCACAGCCTGAAAGAGGTGGATCTTTGAGGTGTTACCCGTTCTTCAACCTCTCCGCTACTCTGTAGATGGTCATCCAGCTGACGTTGAGCCGCTTAGCAATGTCGATCTTGTTATGGACGGCATGCAGGAGAGTAGATATCTCGATTCTCTCCACTTCCATCTCAACAAACCTGCGCACAATGTGGAAAAGAGATATTAGTGATACGTGCTTGGAAAGTAGAACTTTAAGTTTCTTTGACTGATCTTTCTCTACCTGACAGATAAACCTCTCGAAAAATGAAAAAAATCTCGTGTAACAGAAGTTTAAAAAAGACCGAGTATTGTCAAAATTTACCTATGCCATAATATGCAAAAATGTCTCACAGAAAAGGTGAAATAAACTTTACGATTTGTTTATGATTTTCTTCAAGGGTTTCGAGCTAAATAGTGTATATTAAACCATTGTATAAAAACCAAAGAGGGCAGAAAAAGAAAATTAATTAGTGATGAAAAATGGGGTAAATATTACGATCAACGGCGCGAACGATGGGACGTAAACTATTTCGTCCGTGTTCCAATATGTTTCACCTTTTTGAACTAAATTCAAGGGGAGTGCTCGTGTGAGATTTAAACACTGCGGGGAGACTCCCCTACGATGATCTTGAGTTTCATGAGTTTCAACCAACTGGGGGGGTCTGGTGGGCACAGCCCACCAGTATATAATCAAAGTTGTTTATAGAATAATGTTCTAACGTTTTTATTTAACCAAAGGCGCCTGAATATGCAGTCGCGAGTGAACGAAACATACACGCCAAAAAATAAACTTTCTCGGGCGCGCCGCCGATCTTCATGTTTACCAAAAATGGTTGGCAAACTGATAGCTAGACAATGGATGTAAGGCATAGAGATGATATTGCCACGAAATTTAATATATCATAAAGGAAAAAGTCATATAAAAATAAAAACACGAAAACACTCATATAATATATAAAGAAATTATATACCAAATTAAAAATATCTATGAGTTACAATTAACGACGATATCAATTAGATAAGTTATTTAGTAATAGGATTAACTTTGAAAATTCGGGGGTAAATATTAAAACTAGAAATGGGACTTTAATTAGGGAACTTTTAATTTTTCTTAATTCTTTTAAATAGAATTAGGTAAAAAAAACAAAAGAATACTGTCTATTTATTGATCTAAACCAAACAATGGATAATTCTTGATGGCAAGGAGGAATCGAGTTTAAAAAAATAAAATCGAACTACAAATTAAACAATAAACAATTTCGCATCTCTAAACCCAACTTTTGAAGGGAAATTTAACATTAAATGAAAACTTTCAAGTTTCACTATAATTCATAGGGGAATTAGGTCAACATAAGTAATGACTGCCCGAAGAAGGTCCACATCAGACGTCAGCAACTTCTGGGTTTTGCGTCCAATTCCATTTAAAAAAATGAATGGTTTTGAGTGACAAGCATCTATAATGCTCAATGTACGTGAGCCTTATGTGTATCAAACTTGAAAGCCTCGCCATGTTTCGTTTCAAAGGGACGTTTGACACTCGACGCTCTATTACCAACATCTTCTAAGCAGAAAACACAGAGCTCGATTATATTTTTAAATAAATCCAAAATCTCTTGTCTATGATAATTGAAAGGGTTGATAATTATCTAACTTAGGTATGAAATTAAAATTAATTCCCAACCACATATGTGCACACACATGTACTTCTTTTTTTGTAACGAAAATCCAAAATCTAATATCCATGAGGACTAAAATGCATGATTATCTATTCTACTTTAATTTTTCGAACTTGTCATAAATACTCGCTTAAAAAAACTATAACTTGAAGAAAATGTGATATTAAAATTAATTCACCAATATATATATATATATATATATATATATATATATATATCAGAGGCGACTCTAGTTCATCAGCGTCACTCGGGCTCATCACAGATTTCGCAAGAGACACATGTATAAAAGAAGGTAAGAGACGTAATGCACACCGCAGACTTATGGATTTATGTGTGCACTTATAATTTAACAATAAGACAGAAATATAGTTTTAATATAAAAATTAGTCACTTTATTTATACATGAACTTCAGTGGTCTTGGTTTGATGGCGAACTCGTAAAATATCCTTTCGTGCAGCTCCTTGTTCTGGTCGGAGTCATTCAAAATGCTCTTCACGATGGAAATACGACCACTATATCTTTCTCCATTTCTAAGTTAAGGGTAAAAATAAAGCAACCCTCAAAAACACAACTGTTCTTTACACACAGACGCAGAAAATAACAACAATCAAATAAAGACAGCGGCGTGCACAACATTAATAGCCAAAGACCGATTTGACTGTCGCCTGTTAGTCTTTTACGCCTACTAGGTTCGTTTGTATTAGCCTGAGTTTCTGGATAATTTTTTCTTCTTTTAAGAATATTTTAAAACGGAAACATTTCATAAATGGGAATTTAAATCCTATTTTCTATAGAAATCCATTTTTTACGATCATATATAACAACTCGGGCTGTAACTTCTGAGCCCGAGTCAAGTGCGTGTGAACGATGTCGAGAGAACGTTTACTACGGGTGATATTTTTTTGACACAGAGCACCTTTAAGACGAACGCCAAATGCTGAACAAAAATATATGAACTGCGACCAGGCTTAATAAAAGGAGCCCACTTTATTAGCGGCAATTACTTACTTGACGTCAGTGTTGACAGAAATGAAGTCAGTTTGATGATACACTTTCACTTTACAAAATTTATACTCGGACTAAGCTCGAACAGCCCGATTACCAGAGTCGCCATATTTATATATATATATGGAATGAATACGCACAAAGTAGCACATGAGGTTCGCAATAAATGCAATGTCTCGCAGGAAAAATGAAAAAGGTGCTTCCAAGTACTTTCGAACTTTATTCAGTTCATTCTCAAGCATAACTACAAAAGAAAATAATATAATAAGGGTATATATAAGCTAGTAAAAGATAAAGGACCGCCTCTAAGACAAGAAATCACCAATGAGGTAGTAGGAAAGTGATGGGTAAATTCACATTAAGATTTAGCTATAACAAAGGTAGCAAGGTCAAATCGAGAGGCAAGAAAGAGTCAAGAATAGAGCCAAAAGGGTTAAAACGATTAAAGGTTAAAGCAATAGTCTAAAAAGGGAGATTAGGAGAGACACGAGAAGTAAATTGAAACGAAGAGGAGAGGGACAAAGAGAGAGGAAGAGAAATAAAATGATGTTAATACAAAATCAATGCAATAATTAAATTGACACATCGGATTCCCATAAAAATGAAAATTGAAAAAAATTAGGAATATAAGTCAAAGATAATTTCTTTAAGAATGAGTTTTTTCAAAACAACATCAATTTTAAAAAGGCCAGGGGAAATATTAAAGTTATTAAATTGGCTTATTAAGGGTGCTCCAATAACTTGGACTGAATTTAAATGTGAGTTAAGTTCAAGCGTCTAATGATTTTTTTATTTTTCTTTCAGATTTAAGAACGGCAATCTTTGGCAATTTGAACCATATAAAAATTAACAATCGAACAACGTGTTAAAGTTATCGAAGCTGTCGTAGAATGACTCCCGACGATACCATATATCACTATTCGTTGAGGGAACTTCCTTAATTATCTTTAGAGTGCGTTACTGTCTGGCGGCCGATATTATGTATCTTCGATATGCTTAAGAAGTGGAACTGAGCTCAAGGATAATAATATTGCTATCATTAATAAAATAGAGTTTTATTAATAATAATTATCAAAAATACACAAAAACGGAAAATATTGACATAAACAGAATGGAAAGGGTCGTGGAGACTCGGGCTAATCCGAGGATTTAAAGGATTTAAAAAAGGTAAAACAAATATAGAGTTAAAGAGATGGGATGGTTCGATAAACCATTTAAAGCACAGGATAGAATTGACAAAAGGGTTAAGTACTCAAAGGTGACGTTTGGCTTACGTAACATTTGCACTAGTGGTGCAGTGGAAGGTGGTGCAAAGGAGTTTCGGTCCGCTGGCAAGTTCCAGCCGAAGGGGGGGGGGATAAAAGGATCCTGACGAGGCGTCTTGGGAAGGAGAACCGTTTCTCGACGAACGGCTTGAAGAACAATGGCTGTTCTAGGTTGTTCTCTTCTGAACAAAAGGGGGGGATGAGAACCGTCTCTTGTCTACGGGCTCAAGAACAATGGCTGTTTTAATGTTGTTCTCCTCTGAACAACAGGGGGGGGGGTGAGAACCGTTTCTTGGCAAAGGGCTCAAAACGAACAATGGCTGTTCTAATGCTGTTCTCCTTTGAACAACAGGGGGGGATGAGAACCGTTTCTTGGCGAAGGGCTCAAAACGAACAATGGCTGTTCTAATGCTGTTCTCCTTTGAACAACAGGGGGGGATGAAAACCGTTTCTTGGCGAAGGGCTCAAAACGAACAATGGCTGTTCTAATGCTGTTCTCCTTTGAACAACAAGGGGGGAATGAGAACCGTTTCTTGGCGAAGGGCTCAAAACGAACAATGGCTGTTCTAATGCTGTTCTCCTTTGAACAACAGGGGGGGGAAGCCTTGGGGACTTGGCGTCGGAAAGGCTTGAACCTTTGGCACTCAAGGAATATTGTCCTCCTTCTGGACAAGTGATGGTGAATCTCGAGGTCGAGGTCCCTTGGCGCACAAAGGGAGAGAGGGTCGTGGTGATGTTTCGCGACGAAAATCTGGATCTCCAATCTGATCTTAGTGGTAAAGTTTCCATATAAATAGCCAGGACATCTCCTTGGCGTGGGGGACAATGGAGTGGAAGCTTGGAGGGAACGCACAGCCGGGCCGGAGAACAATGCCTTATCTGCTCATAAGCCTAACTCAATCTGGCGAGGTCGGCGTATGGGGGCGAACGGGGGGACGATAACCTCCTTGTTTAAACATTGACATCCGGTAGCTGTGATAAGACTCCAAGCCTCGAATCGAAGATGCACGTAGGCAGCATCGTGGTTTTAAATAATATGGGATAGGAGTTGAAATTAACGCAGCTTCAACTCGTTCTATCACACCCCTCCATTCCAGGGGAAGTTGTCACTTCGAAAAAAAGAGAGAGAAGGGACAACGATAGAGCTCCGTTGTAGGGAACTCGTTTTCTTGTACCAACCGTACCTTCCTGCACCTAACTAGTATTACCTCAAAGACATATGATTATTTTGATCTTTAGATTACAGGGAAAAATAACTTTTAATACAACTTAATAAAAGAAAAAAAAAGGGCATGGAACAATGAAATGATATAAAATTAGTACATACGGGACAAAATAATTTATACGTAAATTAATGGGTACAAATATATATACATACAGAAAAAAATAGACATTGAGCGTTACAAAAGTCAGACATATACATTAATTAATTATATTATAAGAGAATCTTAATTTAAGTCGTACAAGACGGTATATACCTACAGGGAGATACTAATCCTATGAATACACTTACTCTACGCTATTCGGTAACGCATTTCTACTGAGGGCGTCAGCGACCTGGTTATCGGAACCTTTTATCTAATTTACTTTAAACTGATACTCTTGCAAGAGTAAACTCCAGCGCATGATGCGGCCGTTGGAGTATCGCACATTCCTAATATAGGCTAACGGACGGTGGTCGGTTCCTATCTGAAATTCTTTACATATCAAGTACAGCTTGAATTTGTCTATGACCCAGATAATTGATAGAGCTTTCTTTTCTCTAGTGGCATATCTCTTTTCGCGTGGTAATAATTGATGACTAGCATATGCAACTGGATGACTCGTTCCGTCATCCACGTATTGAAGGAGTACACCTCCAATGCCTTCGTTGCTCACGTCGGTCTTAACCCCAAAGGATTTTTCCGGGTTGGGCAACTTAAAAATGGGGGCAGAAATGAACTTACTCTTGAGCTGATTAAAATGGGAAACAGCGACATCATTCCAACGTAAACGATCGGGAAAATTCTTTTTTTGAAGGGGGCATAGGGGGGCCGAAATTGCAGCGAAATTCGGAACAAATCGCTGATAGGGAGAAGCTGATCCTAGGAACGATCTTAATGGCTTCTTTGTAATCGGGAGGGGCATGTCGGCGATTGCCTTAATCTTGTTCTCGTAGGGACCTAACTTGCTTTGTCCTATTTTGAAACCCAAATATTTGATGGTTTCGTGGGCAAAATGGCATTTGCTGGGGCCAATGCTGAGGCCATTTAATTAGTTCTTGTAGCTGACTCTTCTGACGTGGTGTCAGCTGCGCGTCACTATCCAGGTCAGAGGGTTCCAAAGACTCGCCTGGTAGGGAAGGAGGAGGGTAATCGGCATCAGGTTGGATGCACACTGTCTGGATTACATTAAGGGACTCCGCGGGGCAATCCTCTTCAAGCGCCGATGCTTCGTCCCGTTCTACGAAGGTATCTCCATGGGCGCGTTAAGGGTTCTTTTTTTCTTGGGGTCCAGGGACAGTCTCCGTGTCCTTGTCTGGGGCCTTATCACCTAAGGGTGTTAGTGATTCACACTCCTTTTGTGCCGTCCTAAAGTCCTGGTTAAAGGTTTCCAAAAAATCGGACGGTATCGAGGTTCTGATGGGGACGGGCTCCTGGGCTTCTTTCTTATCTCGGCCTTGAGGAAGGGCGGCCTGAAACACAGGGTCGAAACTTACTTGGGGGCTCTGCCCTATAAGTACGGAACAGAATTGTATGGGTGCTACAATGACTTCAGCCCAGCCATTATAATATTGACACTGCAGGTAACATCTAACGACGGGGAATTGGTTCGCCCGCCCAAGGTGGTCATGTACCACCGCAAATTTTTCGTGGTTAGAGACCACTGGGAGGAGTTCGTCGGACACGATGAAACACGTACATCCTGTGTCCCTGACGAGAGTCGATACTCGGCAGCTGTCCACGCTGCCCTCCTCATATTTCAAAGTTCCCGATGAACTTTTACCAAAAACAAAATTTACCTGGTGGCCTGACGGAGGGGGAGAAGTTTCTGCTTGGGTTTGCACCACCGGGGGAGCCGGGGTGGCATTAATCTGGTGAACTTGGTGGGCTGGTCCGCTTTTAAGTCTAGAATTTGGGGGGCAATTCCAGCTCATGTGGTTTTCTACACCACAGGTGAAGCATATTATTGGTCGCTTCGGGAAGAGAGATGGAGGAGAAATCTTAACGGGAGGTTTGGAGTCCCGTTGTTGGTTTTGGGGAAAGAAGTTTGGGGGTTTTACGGGGCTCGGAAACTTTGTCAGCTTTCCTGGGAAGGGGCGCGAATCCTTCCTTCTTTCTTCTCGTTGGATTTCTCTTTCTCGTTCTTCTCGTTGTATTTTTCTTTCTCGTTCTTCTCGTTGTATTTCTCTTTCTCGTTCTTCTCGTTGTATTTCTCTTTCTCGTTCCTCTCGTTGTATTTCTCTTTCTCGTTCTTCTCGTTGTATTTTTCTTTCTCGTTCTTCTCGTTGTATTTCTCTTTCTCGTTCCTCTCGTTGTATTTCTCTTTCTCGTTCCTCTCGTCGGATTACTCTTTCCCTTTCTCTTTCTTCCTTTTCTCTTTGAAATTTTGCTTCAATCCGAGCTAAATTAATCTGATGGTGAAGGTCCACTTGTCTTATCCATTCCTCTCTTATGTACTTAATTAGTTCTTTTCCGGAAAGTCCCAAGGATTCTCCTTGCGCTTTAAAGACTTCAAACTGAGTCATCTTTGCACTTGGGGGCGCACTAGTCAACCAACTAAAATTCCTTGCAAAAAGAATTATGCCTCTATAGAAATAGCCTACCTAAATATGGGCACTGACCTATTCGTACTTGGTTTCTCAATCTAAATAACCACTGACTAAAATCACAAAAAAACACAAACAAATTATTATAACCGTTCCTTGAGCTACTCCAGCTTCTTAAGTTTAAAAAAAAAGGGGATAGCAATCATTAAAACAAAAGGGAACTACTATATTCTATTATTGTAACGAATAACACTATGCTTTACTCGACTGAGACCAGTGTTTGCAAAGATATAGCGTTAAACCTTACACACCTGATACCAAATTTAAATAGTATATATATATATGTCGTAGAATGACTCCCGACGATACCATATATCACTATTCGTTGAGGGAACTTCCTTAATTATCTTTAGAGTGCGTTACTGTCTGGCGGCCGATATTATGTATCTTCGATATGCTTAAGAAGTGGAACTGAGCTCAAGGATAATAATATTGCTATCATTAATAAAATAGAGTTTTATTAATAATAACTATCAACAATACACAAAAACGGAAAATATTGACATAAACAGAATGGAAAGGGTCGTGGAGACTCGGGCTAATACGAGTATTTAAAGGATTTAAAAAAGGTGAAACAAATATAGAGTTAAAGAGATGGGATGGTTCGATAAACCATTTAAAGCACAGGATAGAATTGACAAAAGGGTTAAGTACTCAAAGGTGACGTTTGGCTTACGTAACTTTTGCACTAGTGGTGCAGTGGAAGGTGGCGCAAAGGAGTTTCGGTCCGCTGGCGAGTTCCCGCCGAAGGGGGGGGGGGATAAAAGGATCCTGACGAGGCGTCTTGGGAAGGAGAACCGTTTCTCGACGAGCGGCTTGAAGAACAATGGCTGTTCTAGGTTGTTCTCTTCTGAACAAAAGGGGGGATGAGAACCGTCTCTTGTCTACGGGCTCAAGAACAATGGCTGTTTTAATGTTGTTCTCCTCTGAACAACAGGGGGGGGGGGGTGAGAACCGTTTCTTGGCAAAGGGCTCAAAACGAACAATGGCTGTTCTAATGCTGTTCTCCTTTGAACAACAGGGGGGGGGATTAGAACCGTTTCTTGGCGAAGGGCTCAAAACGAACAATGGCTGTTCTAATGCTGTTCTCCTTTGAACAACAGGGGGGGATGAGAACCGTTTCTTGGCGAAGGGCTCAAAACAAACAATGGCTGTTCTAATGCTGTTCTCCTTTGAACAACAAGGGGGGAATGAGAACCGTTTCTTGGCGAAGGGCTCAAAACGAACAATGGCTGTTCTAATGCTGTTCTCCTTTGAACAACAGGGGGGGAAGCCTTGGGGACTTGGCGTCGGAAAGGCTCGAACCTTTGGCACTCAAGGAATATTGTCCTCCTTCTGGACAAGTGATGGTGAATCTCGAGGTCGAGGTCCCTTGGCGCACAAAGGGAGAGAGGGTCGTGGTGATGTTTCGCGACGAAAATCTGGATCTCCAATCTGATCTTAGTGGTAAAGTTTCCATATAAATAGCCAGGACATCTCCTTGGCGTGGGGGACAATGGAGTGGAAGCTTGGAGGGAACGCACAGCCGGGCCGGAGAACAATGCCTTATCTGCTAATAAGCCTAACTCAATCTGGCGAGGTCGGCGTATGGGGACGAACGGGGGGACGATAACCTCCTTGTTTAAACATTGACATCCGGTAGCTGTGATAAGACTCCAAGCCTCGAATCGAAGATGCACGTGGGCAGCATCGTGGTTTTAAATAATATGGGATAGGAGTTGAAATTAACGCAGCTTCAACTCGTTCTATCACAGAAGCCTATTACGAAAATGGACGTATAAACAGAAACGCATGGCTTTATTGAATGAGAAGTTCCCAGGTCGCATCATCTCTCGAAACAGCGAGGTCAATTGGCCACCACGATCGTGTGATTTGATGCCTTAAGATTTCTTCCTTTGAGGTCACCTCAAAAGTAAGGTCACCTCAAAAGCCAAAAACACTTCAACAGCTAAAGGATGACATAATAAGGCATATTGGTGAGATCGAGGAGCCATTATGCAGAGAAGTCATCAAAAATTTTGACCATCGGTTGGAGGTGTGCCGCCGAAGCCTTGGCGGACATTTAGGCGATATTATTTTTCGCACATAATTGTTATGACTCAAATAATATGATCCAATAGTGAAATCAATAAATTTTCAAAAATAACGCTGTTTTATTTAGTGCTTACTCTGATCCGTCTTAATAGAACACCCTTTACATGAACATTCAACAATGTTTCTTTTAATTGAGTCATTTGAGCGAAAAATAAATTTTGTACCCAAAATTGTAAGTTTTCGTTATATGGCAAATATATTCTTCAAAAGTTTGGATTAGCCATGGGTGATTAATTGGCTTTCACCTGTTCTCTCTAACTTATATATGGAGTTCTTTGAAACAAAAATCCTCCCTACTATCTTTGACTTCCCTATGTTTGGTACAGGTATATTGATGATATCATTTGCCTGTGGCCTAATTCTAAAGATGTTAATAACTTTCTTATCAAACTTAATTCACTCACCCCTTCCATTAAATTTACCCACGAGAAGGAAAATAATAGAACCCTTCCCTTTCTCGATCTTCTTATTCATAGAATACTCCATCTATCTCAAACCTACTAATTCAAACTCTTATATTCATTTTTACTTTGCGCATAGTCCTAAAGTCAAACGTTCCGTTTTTTCCTCTATGTTTTTACGGGCTTTACGAGTTGTTAGTCCTGAATATATGGATTCTGAATTCTCCACTATCTTTGAAATTGGACATAAATTATGTTACCCTTATCCCTTTCTTCTAAACTTTCTTTCCTCTGCAAAAAAGACGTTCTATAATACAGCTCCTGCTATTACTTTTAATGTTAAAAACATTTTGGTTTTTCCTTTCTCTGTTTATTTCATTGACCTTTCCCGTCTTTTAAAAAACTTTAACATTACAGTTGCTTTCAAATACGAGTCAACTATAAAAAACATTCTAGTTCACAATAATTGTAATAATATTAGGGGAGTCTATTTGGTCGAATGTTCTGTTTGCCCAAGTAAATATTTTGGACAGATATCAAAGCAATTATCTCTCTGTATTCATCAGCATAAATACAATATTAGGAGAGCTGTAAATAATAGGGCGTTTTTTTGTGCATATGTCCGAAAATAACCACTTAATAAATTGGAATTCAGCAAATTTTATTTTTCGCTCAAA
Source organism: Ceratothoa steindachneri (assembly GCA_963969495.1). Lineage (NCBI taxonomy): Eukaryota > Metazoa > Arthropoda > Malacostraca > Isopoda > Cymothoidae > Ceratothoa > Ceratothoa steindachneri. The sequence continues at coordinate 41,298,996 of OZ018333.1, forward strand.
TGATTCTGTTAAAAGAAACCTTGTTGAATGTTCATGTATAAGCCAATTTAACAACCTTAACATTTCTCCTGTCTTTTTTAAAATTGATGTTATGCAAAAACTCATTGTCAAAGAAATTATCTTTGACTAATATTACTAATTTTTTTCAATTTTGATCTTTATGGGAATCCGATGTGTCAATTTAAAAATCGCATTGATTTTATATTAACATTATTTTATTTCTCTTCCTCTCTCCTTGTCCCTCCTCCCTTCGTTTCAATTTACTTTTCTTGTCTCTCCTAATCTCCCACTTTATCCGTTAATCGTTTTAACCCTTTTGGCTCTGTTCTTGACTCTACATTGCCTCTCGATTTGACCTTGCTACCTTTCTTATAGCTAAATCTTAATGTGAATTTACCCGTCCCTCTCCTACTTCCTCATTGGTGATTTCTTGTCTTAGAGGCGGTCCTTTATCCTTTACTAGCTTATTTATACCCTTATTATATTACTTTCTCTTGTAGTTATCCTTGAGAATGAACTGAATGAAGTTCGAAAGTACTTGGAAGCACCTTTTAATTTTTCATGCGGTACATTGCATTAATATATATATATATATATATATATATATATATATATATATATATATATATATATATATATATATATATAATAAATCTTTTAATAATTTATCAAAATATTCATAAATATGGATATTAATAATAGAAATTAGGCAAATTATTTGAATGTAGGTAATTAATAAAATGATACGTTTCAACGTGAATTATCTGTATTGGGTATTCAGTATCTTTCTAAATAAGAAATCGGGCTAAAACTAAAGAATCTCAGAGAGAAAAAAGTCCAACGTTTCCATAGCCAAAGATTATCGCAAGTAGAAATTGCTAAAGAATAAAATGTTCAATATTTGGTGTCCAAAACAGTATGAAACGATATGGAGCAGCTAAGAACTTTGTACCATTGAAGAGAAGTGGCGAAGAACATCTTAAAACACATGGAAGACATCTATCATTTAGGCTTCCACCAGCCCCAGATAATTTACCAGTTTAATAAATTCCGTAACATAAATGTCGATAAATCCACATTTAATAGAAAATCGGAATTTCAACCTCCCGTAACACTAATTTAAATGCAGCCCTTACCTGAAAGACATTCACAATGACATCAAATTCACACCTCTTGATTAGGAAATTTGATCGGATTTTTACTACCTTTTTTATGTTTGGTGAGTGGATCCATCTTCACTCTAAGATGGTATGGTAAACTCCATGTCAAAACACACACACACACACACATATATATATATATATATATCGTGAACCTTGCTACCTACTCCTGATACGCCTCTGAAACGCCTTTTCCTTTTTCCTGCGGGACATTGCATATATATATATGAGAGAGAGAGAGTAAATTAAACATGAGAAATATTTTCACCCTGTTAGAAGAAAGACAAATACAAAATGAGAATGAATTAAAAAAAGCAGGAAGAAATGAATTTAATTAAAGTGAGAAGGCAGAAGTAAACAGGTAAACACAAACTTCAGGAATTCAAATAAAGTGACAGTTAACGAACGCCTCCAGATTCCTCTAAATTGAAAGTCTTAGTTAGTGACACAATGGGAGTTCTGAAAGTATAATAGAGAAGTTTTAAACAATTTTAGATAGTGCAACGAAGGAATGTTATTTCATTTGCCTAATGGATCTGTCACGCTTCAGATCTGAGAACAAGTTCCTAGTTTCGTCCTCATTTGGAAAGCTTCAATTCAATTCTTGTTTTGCCTGACATTGACGTCGCCGATTCCATTATTCTTCGCTCGCCGCCGTGTGGCGCTGTTGTTCCAAACCGAGCCTGCGATAGCATCTATTGCCGTCTTTCCGGCTTGATTGAAATCAATTGCTATCTTTATTTCCCTTTGCAGAGGTAAAAGGTAGGGGAAGCGACCGGTTTGGGCAGGAAGGAAAATAGAAGAGGTGAAGAAGACAAGAAAGCTCCCTTTGGACGGTAAATGTACAATTCACACGAAACAAATGAACGCCTACAAGGGTGGGCATAATAATAGTTATTTTTACATTGCGCCTTCCGAAGCAACACGCCTTCACAGAACGCCCACAAACCAAGGAAAGCCATGAAATGAGGTGCATCTTTAAGCACAGATGACGAGGAACAAGCACTAAGAGGCAGGGCCAGAGCGTTAATTCTTAAGTGAGGAAGACAGATATAGGATGGGGGGGTATCTGGTGTATAAGATCTTATATTTAAGAAAGACCTCAAATGAGGAAATAGCGTAGATCATGGGTTGAGGTTGGTGGAGGTGCAAGAGAGAAACGTCTGTGTTGAAGAAGAACAAGGACTGCCAAGTTCAAGTGTTTAAGTGTGGAAGTGTTGGATGCTGCCAGAAAGGAGTTAGAGTAATCAAGACAGGAAGGGGGGGGGCAAAGGCGTCGACAGTAATCTCGAATCTCTTGTGATGGAAATTGGGGCGAATTTGGCTGAAATTACCGAGAAAGGAGATGACTCCTGGAATTTCAACCTTTTCGGAAAAGGGCGCCGAGGGTGGGATTGAACATCAAGGTCCCTAGTTTTCGGCTTCGTCTCCGTGTTGAAGAAGAACAAGGACTGCCAAGTTCAAGTGTTTAAGTGTGGAAGTGTTGGATGCTGCCAGAAAGGAGTTAGAGTAATCAAGACAGGAAGGGGGGGGGGGGCAAAGGCGTCGACAGTAATCTCGAATCTCTTGTGATGGAAATTGGGGCGAATTTGGCTGAAATTACCGAGAAAGGAGATGACTCCTGGAATTTCAACCTTTTCGGAAAAGGGCGCCGAGGGTGGGATTGAACATCAAGGTCCCTAGTTTTCGGCTTCGTCTCCTATAATGGCATTCCTGCTATAAAACCCCCTCAACTTTACATTTACCTTAACTTCACAATTTTTGATACAAACCAGTTGGTTTAAAATTTATCAAAGTGGACCCAAATAGAGTTGTTAGGGAACTGTGTTCAAAATCCCAAATCAGAAGTAGTTAGTAGTGCAGCTGCGAATTTTGAGATCACAAAAGTAAAATATTCTCAGCTTGAAGAATTCTGTGAACACTCTTCCATACAGTGATTAGTACTTTCTACCAAACCATGTAGTAGGAAGAAGACATTTTTACAAAACTGACCTAATACTTATTGAACCTTAGGTGTAGTTCTTACAGTATTTATCATTGGCGTCTTTCTCCTAGCAAGATTTCTGTATGATAATTCCCATTATGCAAAATCTGAGCGAAAATTAAATACAGACAATTTTGCTGGTGATTTTATGTACTCATAAATTCACGTATCATGAAGTCTATAGCTATGGCTTAGGGTATGAATGGCGTCTCGGTGGCCCTAACAGTGTCAAGATCCGCTGCGCGTGCAGTGAGAGATGTTGGCGACTAAGGGATGCACCGTCCTCGCGTCCACAAGTGCATAATGCACAGGGCACGACTCAGAACGAGTGGCATCTCCCCAGCATAGAAAAGTAGGCTCTCAGTGGCGGACGTGCGGAAGCCACTGGTCGCCATGCAGAGAGTGGTGCGGTGGATCGAATCCATCGCCCGCAATAGACGGTCGGCTTCGGATGCATAAAACTCTAACCCTCAGTCAAGCTTCGAAAGAACAAAGGATCGCAAGAAAAGCAAGGCACTAGCCCTATAAACACCCCAAGTACTTAAAGTTACGGAACAAAGGAGGTCGATGGCGCGGGTACAAAAGATACCAAGGTTGCGAATATAAGCCTCCAAGTGAGGTGACGGTAAAAAACAAAACCAAGGAAACGGTGTTAATCTATCATGTCCAGGCAAATCCCTTTAAGGAACAAATTCTGGTCGAGGTGGAGCCTTAGATGGCGGCAGAAATGCACCCCCTTAGTCTCAGCCAAGAAAAACGAAACCTGTGCGTTTCAACATGGCAAGATATGCGGTTCAATGCCTGATGGAGTCGATGCTCCAGACTTGGTATCTGTGCCACAATAAAAGGGATCGAAAGGTTGTCCACCTTGAGCATATCGAGAACATCTACCAAAAGCACCGAAGTGATACCGTTGATGCTCTGGGCAACGAGTGTAACGCTGAGGACACTCTCACTCATCGCGAAATCGACGATCTTGCAAAAACTCAGAAATTAAGATTGGGACACATACGCTCGCCCCCATGCTGTGGCAAGGCTCCATACCTTTTCGACTGAGACAGAGAAATCAATCATTTCTTGAAATGTGGACCGTCGTCTCCGCGTCAAGCACCATCAGAGTGGTCTTTCAGGTGGCAGCAGTCCATAAAATGATATTCGATTAGGAAAGTGATCACTACCATGGAGGTCATCCACTACCATTTACCCCAAAATCTTGCTGAACAAAGATAGATCGAGACAGAAAAATTAAGCAGTTCTAGGGCATTGATACGTAAACTCATTCACCTTTAAGACACCTATCTCCGGCACTAAGATCAGGTGGCTAAAGACCTCACCCCTGCAATTGATCGAGTAGTCTGCCAGAGGGGGTGTCTACCGTTCAAATCCACGAGCAATAGAAATGACCTTTACAACCGTGCCACAATACGGCGGAAGTATCCTGCGTCGAAATAGGCTGAGGGAGGAATGTGCGCAGAAGAAACAGTATACCTCCTAGCCAGGTGAAGCTGCACTGTTACTAGCACAAAGGACGCATATATATCAAGTGGAAGAATAAATACCATGCCTGGTGTGAATCGCGTATCCTCCAGCCTGGTGCCCATCCCTTGGTGCTGGGGTTGCGAAACTCTTATACTCCCGGAGAGTGGGTAGAGGGCACGCGCCCGGAATGTTCTGCATAGAGATGGCTAACAGGGAACGAGAGGATACGAGTCTTAGCAGCTCCTTCCAGCTGGCCAGGAGTTCGCGGCAAACTAATGAAGGAATGTGCCATCCAAGCCTAGCTCGGATGAGATACGAATGAGGCAGTGCCCTCTTCCAGGAGAAGACTCAAATGAATGGCTGTACGCTTACCAGAAGCAAAGCTCCGGGTGATGTTGGCCAAGCAAGGCGCTGAAGGTGCTGTCACATTCAAGGACTTATTGGGGAACATTGGGCTCGCTATGCGAGTCTTTTCCTCCCTCCACCACAAAATTTTGGGCGGGCGTGAGGGCTTCGGAGGCTGAGGTCCTTTCTTTGGATGATTCACCATCTCTAAGCCATCCAGTCGAGCCTTGGGTGCGGGCATAGGGGCCAAGGCTCCTTCTATACTGTCATCTCTTATGAAGGTAGCTTTAGGAACACCGGAAGACGGCCTCACCCCAAATTTCAGTGGTGTTGCCTCATGTGAGTCTAACGTTTTGGTGTAGGAACGTGACCGTTTCGTCATACGAGAAACGTTTACGCTCGGGGAGGCGGGGGAGGGGGCTGGAACACAGATTTTTGACGAGGCTGAGTGTGAGCTCATTTCGCAGCATAACAAGAAAGCGCCCTGAGGTCAAGGGGGAGAACCAGCTGAAGTGTTTCAAATGGGCACGGAGCAGAGGAGCCCTTATAACTTTGAGGTATATGACTTCCCAGGAGGTACCAGGCAGGCTAGGACCAGATCTTTAACCTCGCGAAATGAGAGACGATCCGTAGCATGAACTGCGAGGATTTCCTTCTCTTGCAGATACACACCACAATGCTTTGAAATTGATACACTGGACTATAAAACATAAGGACTTTTCGTGTACGGCCGTGAAGCAACAGATACACAAACTTCTGGTAAACCGGACTTTTAACCTCTACATGAGCGATTCGTATGGCTGAAATGGTAGCAGTAGTACAACCTCCATGACAGTGGCACGAAATCCGTCACACGGTAGTGATAGCAACTGGCACTCATCAACTCACGCAGCCTGTCACGTTCGTACGAGACAAAGATTGTAGTTGTGTCACTCTAGCCCTCACTGTTTTCTCGTCATACGTTTAAATTTGACCGCCCCATGGTTGGCCAGCTCTAAGATGATGTCCGTCTATAAATTAGTCCAGGAGTTCCCTTGGATAAGCTACTCCTTTTACGAAGTTCATGATAGAGTGTGGCGTTACACTCACCGGCAAGCCATTAATTGTCCGAAAGGCCCTAATCATGGTCGCCTCGGAAGGGTCCGACGTATTCGCCTTTTGCCATCATGTTGGTATCAGTGTAGCGGATAACTAGAAAACGCTTAAATCCAGCGGGATTAAAAGCGCCACGTAATCTCTAAGTGAGAAGCCCCGTCGTAATCGAGGCTCCGCTATTTGCACTGGGAATTTGGTCCTTATCAATGCTTCCTCAACAAAGGGCGCCCAGGGGCGGACATGCTAATCTTGGCCTGGTCACTTGCCGAAGTAGCTGCGGACCAATCCTTCTCCAGAGCCTTCATTTATGAAGAGAAATCTCTAGTATTCTTTGTCTTATTCTTCTTTTTCTTTCTGTGTCAGGGGAGGTTTAGGGATGAAGCCGCTTCTCTCCAACCCCGGAAGGCGCCCCTAGGCCAGATGGGCTGGCCTCAGCAAGATTGGTTTCCCAGAGAAGAGCTTGGCTGTCAAGGGGGCACAACGAGTCTGTGGTGGAGATCCCTCCTCTCCTCTTCTTTTGTCTTCGGGACCTAGAGCCGCATGGCGGGAAGCCTGCCCAGGTCCGGACTCAGGTTCGGTGTTCGGAAAATCCTGTCATGAGGGAGGATGTCACCTTTGAAACCATGTCCATCGCAGGGGGGGGGAGGCATCGGTATGCTCCCCCACCCTAACAATGTATCACAGATCCCTATCAAGAGCTCTTCACTCTTGTCTTCGGTCGGTGGGCTGACCTCCATAGGGAAAGAGAGGGTAAAAGGAACTCCGCAAATTCCATATACATGACTAGAGGAGGCACAGCACGACGGGCTCCGCTTTCCCTTGCCCCTATCGAATTGGTACCACCTGGAGTGGTTGATTCCGGGCCGCCGGCCTGAGTCCTTAGCAGTCCACCTGGGGAAAGCGAGAGGAGACCACCGCTGATGCAGAGGTGGAGTCGTCCATGGGCTCCACAGAAGTGGGTGAGAGGGAAACCCCGTAGGACCCGTAGGCCTAGGGGAGGGGTAAACATCCTCTCCGGTAGGAGTGGGTTGGAGGACTACTGAGCAAACACAGGGGAGCGGCCTCCTTTTTTGAGGTCAAGCTACCCGTGGATAGCTCCAAAAGTGGTTTAGGAGAACCCCTTTGTCGCATGGGGATAGTGAGAGGAGAGCTCCTGCCCCGGTTGAACCAATGCCGCGTTCGGGGGCAGATTTCCATGCCCCAGCCCACTATTCTTTAAAGATGTATTCACCATTAATGTTAAAAAAGAGAAGATGGGTGGAACGGAGGTACTAGGACTTACTAGTGCCTTAGAAGGTTAAGAACAACATCTTGGTAGGATCAGAAAATTCCAGAATGTTATCATGTACACATACTTGGCCCACAGTTCCAGCTAAGAAGGGCTTTGGCAACCCGGCTCATCATTTAATTGAAAATGTCATCGAACTTTAAGCATAAATGGTTGTGTTGGTTTAGCCGCCTTATATGCAAGAAGGTGGGCAGAGTCAACGGCCCAGCACACCCCGTACTTAATACTCACCGTAGCCAGCAGGCTTTCGGCACCCGCATCATGTAGGGAGATCACAATGTATACACTGTTACACGACTAAGGCTCATAAGAGGACGAAAGTGCGATGGGCAGCCAGAACCATTGTGGAAAGAAGTACAAGTTTGGATACGGCTTTGGCGGGTATGGTAATAAAGAGAAATAGAGAGAGGCGATTTTTCTTTTAGGAGCCTATCTAACGACTGCCTACTTAGGCATAAGTCTCTGTACTCGACCCAGTCTATTACTAGGCTATATTAAAAAACAAATGACAATATGCAAATAACAACGCTAAAAATTACAAAGGATAACAAAATAAAAAACCCAAAGAAATTACAAAAAGGAAGCGCGCTACGGCGTTGGGGATAGGCCCGCCCCCCAGCGGTGTAGGAACATGCAACCCAAAGCAAACAATCAAAAAGTTGTAAAGTCTACAATTCAACGTTGACGAACCCACTCCGAGTACAAGGGACAAGCGGTAGCGACCCCACTCGTCCCGGTACCGGGACAGGTAACGTGTACGGAGATCACCTAGAATGGGACATTCAACAAAAATGTGCCGAACAGTCTGGGAGACAACGCAGTCTTCACAAAAAACACCATAAAAACGGTTTAGGAGGGTGAAAAACGCTGGTCTGGTCGGCCAGATCTCGCGAACTCTGTGGGGTCCTCATCGGCGCACTCATCCCTCGCAATTCCTACATGTCAGTGAAGTCAGCAAAAGATAATCTCGACCTCCACTCGGCTCGCCAAAACCATGGCGTCACGGATATCGCGAAACAAGGGAGGCGGAGACTCCAATGCCTCTAGAGCACCTAGGGCGCATGGTGAGTCGCTATAAATCACAATCCGGCTCCGCAACTAGGCTAGCAGAGTTGGAACCAGACGCGACTTACCGCTCTTCTGTTCTGGTTAATTATTTGGATGATTTCATCATTCATTTCTCGATTAACCAATTCCTTCATATTTCCTTTTCGTTTATCTATGACTTTGTTAATGGGACTTAACCCCGCCTCCCCCTGCAGCGCTCCTTGGCGTCTTCTTTCTCGCGGTAAAAATAATTATCATTAAATATAAAAAAAAATTATGTAATTATATTCATTTACATAGATTAATGTACAGGTGCATACATAACCGTGAATATATTCATATATTTTGAACATAAGGCGAAGAAACGAATTTTTACACTTTAAACTTGTTTTTTGATTGAAATTCCTCAAGTATCTTCATAATTTGGGCGTCGAAATTGTAAAGTCCTTCCCTCTAATTGATGTTTGAGCATCATGTTGGTCTATCACGGCAGAATCAATATTATTTCTTCATATACGAGAGTGATTTTTAAAAATGTCGGCCCGATATTTTCCTAATCGTTTCTTCTGGAGGAAGGAGATTTCTTTATATGACCCTCGATATCAAAAAGCAATTTCACTTTGAGGACAAAAGTGATCGCTCTTTTTTGTACATAATTAACTTTGATATTTACATTCGAAATACTGTGTACACGGATGTTCGTTTTAGCTCAAGGAAGAAAGTTATTCCAAGATTAAAGGGAGCTAATCCGATATTAATGGCATCGCTTCGACATAAAAGAGACATGCGACGAAGGAACTAAATTTGTCTACATGAAGATTAGGCCAAATCTTATAAAACCTTGGCATAGTTTTGATAAGATGGAACATTTTTTTCTTATTTTCTGTTGCATGGGATTTTGAATTGATTCTAATTAGCTTTCCAAAGTTGATTTCAATTTTGGAATCAATTTTTGTCTGTATGCTCTAGTTTTGATGCTATTTAAATTTCTGATCTTTTTTCTAAAATTAACCCTATTCATGTTTTCTTGCAGATTCAATTATGACTGATTCAAGTAGACATAATTGCATACATGCGCCAGATCCATTCTGTTACATCTGTGGCTGCTACACACTTCGCCAAAGGCGTATTATTTCAATGTGTGCGCATCGTGTATACGAGTATATGGTCTATTTTGACGTTCCCTTGGTGATTAAGACAAGATATAGGCTCCTAAACTCTCATAATTGCGAGGAAAGTATTCGTAACTGAAGAAAAGGAAAACGAAAAGGTCGACCTTTTGAAGCCCTTTTGGTTTGGCGAGAAACAAAGGACCACATAACTGACTGCTATTTTTGTCTGGTTAACACTAAAGATGGCAAGAAAAACCGGTATATTATCTGCTATCACAGGATTCCCTCTGTAATTCGACCTAGTCATCATTCTGAGGAAGTTTCAGTTCCAGTTTTTAATGGTTATCTCTCCTCTGAAGATGAAAACAGTAGGAACCATTTTGATTTAGATTTTATCTAAATCAAAATGGTTCATACTGTTTTCATCTTCAGAGGAGAGATAACCATTAAAAACTGGAACTGAAACTTCCTCAGAATGATGACTAGGTCTAATTACAGAGGGAATCCTGTGATAGCAGATAATATACCGGTTTTTCTTGCCATCTTTAGTGTTAACCAGACAAAAATAGCGTTTTTAAAAAGAGAGTCGGTTGAAGACATGAGACAAGAAAGAAGAGAGAGTTTCGTTTCCTGAGCTGATTGGAACAACTCCTGTTCCCTTAGAACGAAATAATACCTCAAAGTGGCGTTGCTTTCTTCTTTCTCTCACGTTTTCCGTCTAAACTTTAATCTTTTACGTTACCTTGCAGGAGAACCTGATATGGGGCCCGAAAAGCGGGGTAGGTTATCGACCAGAACTTGAAACTATCTGTAGACTTCTTCCTTGGATAGGAATAGTTCGAAAGGGTGATCTAGAAGTGTGCAAATAGGTAGGAAAGATAGGAATAGGTACAAATAGGAAAAGCTTCCGACAAAAAGAAAAAGAAATAATAATTGGACGACCGATTTTTTCATAGAAAGAAAAAAACAAAAGACAGAAAGAAAAAATAATAGAAGCGCCTCAACGCTTCAGGTTAAAAATGAAGATGGAGTGCAAACTAGTTGTACTCCGGGGGACGGGAAAGCCCCGAAAGTGGATAGGTGCAAAGTGGAGCAAACATTGTAGGGAGAAATGAAGTTGGAATTAGTGAAATTGATTGATAACCACATAGGTTATATCGTGATTAACCACCAAGAAAGAGATGTGGAAAGATTAGTTTCACAAGGATGAATAGAAAGCCTTAGGAAAATTGGGCTTAACCCATCAATTCCTCCTCAAATTATCTCGAATCGAAGCGTAATTTGCAAGAAAGTTGATTTATGGGTTGGATCACATTCAGCGGAAGATTTGAAACAAGAAATTGAGAACAGCAACCAAAATATCAAAGTGCACCAGATAATTAAGTTCGGACAAAACACCCACGTATATCTAAGGTGATGTGTACAAAGAGTAACATGACGAAAATGCTAGCCACTAATGGATTACTCTCGTTTAACATGAGAATACACGCAGAAAACATTGAAAAGGAAAGATTTATAAATACACAAATGTGTTAAACTGCTCCGCATTTGAAAAATATACAACGAGAAATTGTACATTGAAGGAAAAAGAGATGTTCCGAATCCTCTGGTAGACATGGAGGGAGGGAATGTAACTCTACCACAAAGAATAGTTTAAATTGCGAAGGAAACCATCATACCATAGCAATGAGCTACCCCCAAAAGAAACCAGATACGTTTGTAAACACACTGAACCAATTATTGGTAAAAAACAGAATCAAGGAAATGTGGTTCTCAGAAAATCCAGAGTTCTCCGATATCTTAGGAATGGACACCCTAAAAAAGAAGGAAAATACACTACAAATGGACTTCCAACCTAGAGAAAAAGAATCAGAAAATACTAATAATGAAGAAAACTTTACAACCTCAAATGAAATAGAGGAAGTGCAACAACAATCAAAATTAGACCTAAACAAAAAAAAAGGAATGGTGGGCGAAGTCAAAGATCTGTTTGAAGACCGACGCAAGCGAATCCAAGCCACTGCCAGGAAAATTAAACCCACACGATAGAGTCCGAGAACAACGAAAATAAGTGAAACTGCTCTAAAAAGTCTCAAGAAAGTGAAAATCCAGTCGAAAAACCTTTGGAGGAAAGAAGAATTACATTATACCCGGGCAATGTGGTAACTCTCTCAAATGGTATCTATGAACAAGCAAACAGTGGGAAATTCAACCCCAACAATAACAATTTCGAAACTCTGGAAACAGTAGAGACAGGAAGGAGAACCACACGAAAATATACACAATCAAAAAATTAAAATTTATTATCTAAAAAAAAGCAGCCATGGTTAAATTTTTATAAATTTTCTGAACTTTGCCAATTATAATAATTTTAAAAAGGAACTCTAAACTATTTCCCGCCTTTCAAAATATCACGTTGCTAAAATATAGTTATAGATAAAATAAAAAAACAGCCTTAATTAAATTTTAATACATTTTCTAAACTTACCAATTGTAATTCATTTTCTTTTAAAACATTATGAAGCATTGGATAATCATATTTATTTTTTTTTAACTAAACTATTTTGTTTTTTTAAACTCTAAAGAAAGTCTTAGAAATTACCTTGATAAAAATTTAAAATATACATAAGTCATAACCAAACTAAGATGAAGTTATTATTCAAATACTCCAAAAATTCCGTTCTAAAATTATAGATGATGATGATGATGATGATGATAAATCAGTTAACGGATGCCGTGGTGAGCCGCAAACTCGAAATACATCCCAAAATCGAGTTACAAAATTAAAGAACAGAACGAGTGGATCACAGAGAGGAAAAATAAAACAAACAAATTAAAAGGGCATATAATTTAATATGGATCAAGCAAATAGATATAAACAGAACACCAAAGGAAAATTGGACAGCAATCAACAGCACAGGAGAGGCAAAATCCAGAATGATAATCAAAATAAAGGACGAGAACGGTAACATAATCCAAGAAGATCGGGAAAGAGAACGAAAGTTCAGTTTTCTCAATTTCACCTCAAGAAACGAAGACTTGTGTGCCGAAACGGAAGAAAGGGGCCATAAGGACCTACGTAATAACATCAACAGGATTCCTCCAACCCATTCAGTAGACCCTAACAGGGAAGAACAAGTGGGGCTGGGGCAACAACAACGGATGAATAAGTAATGAGCGTAAATAACTCATTTAAACAGAATGCGCCAGGACCATCAGGGCTCACAAAGATCAACTTTACCAACGCCCCGAATACCGTCATTAGAACATTGAAAAACACCTTCATTGCATATTTAAACAGTGATTACTTCCTTGACGCTTTAAAAACAGTGAAAATATTGCTCTTTCTAAACCCAGACAAACCTCCAAACCTCCGGAATAGTTACATGCCTTATCGGCAAAGTAAGTGAAACAAATAATGTCGAGAAGACATATAGAATATATAGACGAAAATAATCTATATAATAATTTCCTGTTTCGATTCCGGAAGAACAGGGATACCACCTTGGCACTCGGACTAATAACAGATAAAATAGCACAAGCTAAAGCGAATAAAGGTATATAGGTCTATTGGTCAGAGATTTAGACAAAGCCTTTGATAAATTCTTGATCAGAAGCTAATAATATAAGATCCTAAATTTCGGAATGAACAACAATTTGGAGTGAATTCTCTGTGACCATTTGACGGAAAGAAAACCAAGAATCGTCATAAATGAATACGAGGGACCAGAATTTGAAATGAAGGCAGGACTGCCCCAAGGCGGATGTTTATTTCTCACGCTCTATTCAGGTTATACAGCTGATATACCACCACCGAATAGATCAGAGACGCTGAACATCCAGGTCACGGATGTTATACCCGCAAGTCTAAATGAAAGAAGGAAAGCGCGATTATGGAAACTGGAAATTGGTGAAAACAACACATGAAAAACAATGGAAAATAAGGACGAACACCCTAAAATTTGCAGGAACGAAAACAGCCAGTTTGTCTCTGGGATGAAGATCAATTTCAAATTAACTTCTCTTGCATTTAGCTCACAAAAGTACTCTCGCAATCAGATTTTGACCTCCCCTTTGTTCACAAGTACCATGTTAATCTTATACTTGATATTAGCATAGTTATTCTACTCGTTGTTAACATATTGTTCCTCATTTATGTTCTTTCTTATCATGTGGCTCCAAAATTCTCATCAAGAGCTTGCCCACACATATGAGTGGATGAAGTTCATAAAATTCATTTTCTGTCGTTTTTGTGGAGCAGAACCATTGACATTGTGCCAATCTTCAGGAATTTTGCCCTGTTTGAAGTTAAGGAGTGCAAGGTATGTGTTCACCCTTTGGATGGTGTGTGTAGAGAAATGGCTACCTTAAGCATCCTGGAGGAGTATAGGTACATTAAAGCCCTTCCCTTCCTCATGAAAGGAAGCGTGGGAAAGGTAGCCAGCGAAACTGCTTACCATGTGTGATCTCCCCGCCGCTGTGGGCAGTTGGAGCTAACATCTGTTTCAAGGCGACCACCTAAGGTCCTTAAACGACGCTTTAACGATCGAATTACCTACGAGACCCATAAACCCGTGGTTATGGAAAAAAAAGCGGTGCGAGTCAGAAGGCACGCCAAGTAGTGGTGCGAATGCGAGCCTCTAATTTGCGAGCTGACTTGGGCACCCTAGTGCCACCTCAGGAATTCTCGCTTTCCCCAGATGCTAACTCACCATTCGCCCCCCCCCCTCCTTTGCCTCTGTGGCCTGGTCACTTCCCCCTTTAGATGGGGCGGTAATCCGCCTATAAATAAGCCCCGCAAAGAAAGAGAAGAGGATTATCAAAAGTCGATACGCCAGAGGAGGATTAGTTCGTGAAGATCGATCCATCGGCCAGACAAGAAGATTATCAGAAGTCGATATGCCAGAGGAGGATTAGTTCGTGAAGATCGATCCATCGGCCAGACAAGAAGATTATCAGAAGTCGATACGCCAGAGGAGGATTAGTTCGTGAAGATCGATCCATCGGCCAGACAAGAAGATTATCAGAAGTCAATACGCCAAAGGAGGATTAGTTCGTGAAGATCGATCCATCGGCCAGACAAGAAGATTATTAGAAGTCGATTCGCCAGAAGAAAGATTAGTTCGTGAAGATCGATCTTTCAGCCAGACAAGAAGATTAGAAGTCGATACTCCAGAAGAAGGGTTAGTTCGTGAAGATCAATCCTTCAGCCATACAAGACTATTTCCGTGAGAAACGATAGGATCAGATTGAGAAAATCGATCCCCCCTTTCAGGGCCGTATTAACCTAAATAGTCAAGCTTTATATCGGTGCCATACCGAAGAAGCCTTTTCAGTCTGCAAAGAAGTCCGACAGAAGAAAAGCAAAGCCGCTCACCCTCGAGCGACTCTCACATCTCAATCTCCGTAAGAGCGAGAGGAGAAGAACCCAGCCCCAACGAGCTCCCGTTCTTTAATTACGTTAAAGAATCAGCCCCCGTCACAGGCGACAAGCAATCCCTCCACGAAAATTCAACTAGCGGCCACAACATTGCAAAGCGAGAGATAAGTCTTCCAGCGACATCCGGCAATCCCTAATACCTACCTGTAAGTTAAAAATAACATGTATATCTCTATTGCGATAGTAGAAGTTTAGTACGTCCCAAGTTTTAAAGGAGAGTAGAAACTCTTGTTCTTGAACCTAGGTCATATGTGTTGGTAGACGAGAGTACGTTAATTTAATTGTCGTAGAATTCCCCACCCTTTTTGTTCTATCTCTAAGAGTGCTAAGTGCGTCTAATATATATTGATATTATAAGAATATCTAAAAGAACAGAGCCGTTACGACACACGTAAGGATATAAGAGAAACGCCCACTAATTCACAAAATAAACTTATATTTTACCTTTATCAATTGAATACATAACATTTAGACATTAATTACAGCAATACTCTGAAGATTATCCTAAACAAGCATTAATTAAATTAGTTTCCCCACAAAAATTGGTTACCGTTTTCTCTAGACAAAAAAATAATATAAGAATTAGGCTTACGGACTCATGTGGAGTTTAAAGGCCTCAGAAATGTTATTGACTCACGACGCGAGCCGTGTGTCCAGTTGTAGATGGGCGAAATTTCACGGTCGTTTTGGCGAGGGTAGCAGCTGGGGGGTCCACACGTTCTTCCGTAGGGGAAGCGTTCTTTAAGGACGAGAACCAAGACGGTGCTTTATGCAACACCTAGGCAGTCGTGGTCTCTCTGGCGAGAGTGAGTCAACTTGTTTCTTAAATCAAGTTAACTTGGAGTGCGGTGTGATCACCGAGTAACGAGCTCGAGGAGGAGCTTTTCTCCTTCGTTACTTATATCCTTACGTGTTGCAGAACGGCTCTGTTCTTTAAGATATTCTTATAATATCAATATATTAGACAGGCTTAGCACTCTTAGAATAGAACAAAAAAAAGGGGGGGGGCATTCTACGACACTAAATAAAAGTGGTGTCAGGTAAGTAGGGTTTTTATCAGAAAGAATTCTACGACATTAATGTTTAACGCTAATCAAATAGAGTCGCGATAAAAAAATACTAATCGGCAATTGGTATGTTTACGGGAAGCCTATTTGTTTATTTTTTGTCATTGAAACATCTTTGATGCCAAAGATAGAAATGTGTTAACTGTTGGTTTGTAATATTTAAGTGTTTAATTTAAAATACATGTTTATTTTGGTAGATTCTGGTGTTTCCTCTTATCCTTATGTGTTTAAAAATAGCTCTTCCTTAAGAACTAAACCACTGAAATAGCACTCTTAGAACAAAGCCTACTTCATCATAGAAGTAACTCACGCCCCTTAAAGCTACCGATACTAAAAGGGTGTCAAAGAGTATAGTGATCAAAACCAAGGGTCATTCTACGACAGTGTGTAACGGTTGCATAATTTATATATGATTTAAACAAAATGGGTAGTAAATGGAAATTCCAAAGGATCATTAATATTCTTTTAAAGGAAAAAGTGGGAAAATTTGTTTGCATCTAACAAAGTTGGAATTTGGCCCTCCCATCGTCCCTGAGATCTAGCAACAAGGAAAAAGCCTCTAATCCACACAAGGAATAGGCCTTTAATCCACAGCAAGAATACACCTTCTAATCCACACTAGGAATAGCACTCTAATCCGCACCAAGAATATGCCTCTAATCCACACAAAGAATAGGCCTCTGATACACATAAGGAAAAAGCCTCTAATCAATACAGGAATAGGACTCTAATTGGCACAGAATTATGCCTCTATTTCACACAAGGAATAAGGCAATAATCAGATAAGGAATACGCCTCTAATCCACACAAGGAATAAATATATAATCTTGAAAAGATAGACCTTTAATCTACACGATGAATATGACTCTAATCTGCACCAAAAATAGTCCAATAAACAACACAGGGTATAGGCCGCTAACCCACACAAGGAAGAAACCTCTAATCCACACAGGGAATAGGAATCTGATCCACCCAATAATAGGCTTTTAATCCACACAATAAATAAGGACTCTAATCTACACAAGGAATAGGACTCTAATCCGCACAAATAATGGGCTGGAAAATTCACACATGAGATAAGCCTCTAATCAACACAAGGAATAGGCCTCTAATCCACACAAGTAATATTCTTTTAATCCTCACAAGGAATAAGCCTCTGATTTACAAAAGGTATAGGACTCTCCTCCACACCAAGAATAGGCCCCTAATGCAACCATAGAATATGCCTCTAATTCAAACAAGGAATAGGGGTGTAATCCACACAAGGAATAACCCTCTACTCTAGGCCAAGAATAGGCCTATTATCCATACAAGGAATTTGAGTGTAATCTACACTAAGAATACCACTCTAATCCGCTCAATAATAAGCTACTAATCCAGACATGGAAAAAGGCTCTAATCCAGACAAGGAATAGGCCTATAATCCAGAGATGCAATAGGCCTTTAACCAACCCAAGGAATAAGCCTTTAGTTTGCACAAGGAATAATCTTCTAATCCTCACACGGAATTTCTACTCTAATACACACAAGGATTAAGACGTTGATCCTTACTAGGAATTTGAGACTAATATACACAAGAAATAGGACTCTAATCCGCACCAAGAATAGGCGTCTAATTCAGACAAGGAATAAGCCAGTAATCAACACAAAGAATAAGCCTCTAATCAAAACAAAGAATAAGCCTTTAATCATACAAGGCTTATCTCTCTAATCCACACAAGGAAGAGCCCTCTACTCCACATAAGTAATAGGCTTTTACTAATCTCAAGGAATAAACCTCTAATCTAACTAAAGGAATAGGACTCTGCCCCTACTAATAATAATCCCCTAATCTACATAAGGAATAACCCTCTAATCTACAGCGACAATTGTCTCTAACCCAGAAAAGAAATAAGCCTCTAATCCATCCAAGGTATAGGCCTCTAATCCAGACAATAATAGGCTTCTAATCCACATCAAGAATAAGGCTCTAATCCACACAAAGAATAGGTTTCTAATCCACAAAACTAATCTACACCCAGAATAGGCATCTAATCGACTGAAAGAATAGGCCTCTAATACACACCAGTTACAAGCCTAGAATCCACACACGGAATTAGCCTTTAATATACACAATAATAGGCCTCTAATCTCCACAAAGGATAGGACTCTAATCCCTACCAAAAATAGACCTCTAATCCACACACGGAATAGGCATTCTAATCTACACAAGGAATAGGCCTCTACTCCACATAAAGAATAAGCTTTCTAATCCACACAAGTAATATGCCTCTAAACTACATAAGGAATAATCCTCTAATCCTCAGAAGGGATAGGCCTCTAATCCACACCATGAATAGGCCTCTGTTTAACATAAGGATAAGGACTTTTATTCCGCACAAGGCATAGTCATTTAATCTATCCAAACAATATGACACTAATCCACACGAAAAAGAAGAATATAATCCACACAAGTAATACGATTCTAATCCACACGAGTAATAGGCCTCTAATCCACACAATGAGTATCCCGCTACAGCAAGAATAGGCATCTAATCCGCAGAAGGAATAGGACTGAAATCCGCAGCAAGAATAGGCGTCTAATCCACGCAAGCCATAATAATTCGGATCGTTTTTCTTATTATGGCGCAATTTCGTTCCTCAGCTAGATGGCGGAACGGCCGGTTACTCGAGTGATTAGCTCCTCAGTTATTTTTTTTTCTTGAATGGCCGGTTATTCGAGTGAGTTACCTGTGACATTTTGAGTTTTACGATATTCGTTGCAAAATATCGAACAATCAGTCAAGTATTTGCAAGAAAGAGGTATTGGGAATTAACAGATAATTTACAAAAATGAAAACACCTTGAAACTTTCGTTGTCCCATTACCCGGGTACTTGTATGGCGCTGTGACACACAAGGGTGTAAAGGCAAATCCGGATTGAGAAGCGGTACCTGGTTAGAAGGGTCAAAAATACCTATGGAAACAATCATCTCTGTCGCTCATGCATAGTGAGACAACTTAACAACTGCTATTTTTTTCAAGAACAACTAAAAATATCATATAATTCTATTACAGACTGGATGAATTATCTCCTTGAAGTGTGCGCAAATTCGTTAATCCCAAATCCAATAAAGATCGGTGGAAATTCGGACTTGTACAAAATCGAGAAATTTAAAAACCGGTTTTAATTGAAGTTTACTTTCAAAATTAGTTTTAAAACCGATTTTCTCAGAATTATGGAAAAATAATGTAAACCTTATTACATAATTATTTATATCTTTTATCATGGGTAAATTATACAAATTCTAAAAAAAATTTCTTTTAAAAAATGGTTGCTTTGTTTATAAACCAAAAATACTAACTCCTCGCATAGCTTAGAGAAAAAAAATAATAAAAATATTCCTGAACTTACTGTAATTCTTTAATTGTGTAAGCTTTCTATTCTTTAGCCTTCTTCTGAAAATGTTCCTTTAGGAAGCACAGTATATTCAGCATTTTTCGTGAAAGACTTGACCTTATTTTTGTATTAAAAAGTCCAGTAATGGAAAATACCCTCTCAAATTGGACGCTTTTGGGTTTAATAGTCAGCCATGACCTATAAATTTTCTCAAGCGTTTCACTTCTATTGTTAATTGCCTCCATTTTTTTTTATTCTTTGTTGATTTCTAGTTCACTTGAAGATTCTAATAGCTATTCATCAATGCCTTCATTATATTAGCATACTCTATCTTGAGTGTAGCTTCACCACTGAAAATAGACGAGTCCTTGCTTTCTTCTAATGAGGCAATCTTTTTAGTGAGGTTTATTCAGACAATGTCAAGTCTCCCTCTTCTGAATGTTCTGTATATAATCTTGGATAGGCTTCTTCAGCATACCTCTTCAAATTTGCTTACTTGGAAATTCAAAGGTTCTTGTTCTAGAATCTTCTTTCTTGAATTTTTGTGGTTGTGGAGATAGGGGTCAGCAAACCGAAAATTTGCAAATTTCGTCTTAAATTATAGTCCTGCAAAAGGCTTTGATGAAGGATTAAAGCAAAGGGGATTTTCTTCTTTAAGAAGCTTAGCAAACAGAAATTCTATTAAGGATTCTGCTTTAAGCAGATTTGAATCTTCTGAGCCTATAGCCTTCAGAAACATTTCAACTGGTCGCAAAGTTTCACATAGCAATTCTAATGTCTTCCAATCATCATCAGATACTGCTTCAGTTGACATTGCTGCACATAGAGCATTTGGAATGCATTTTTTTAACTTTAAAAATCTCTCTATAATATAGAATGTACTATTCCATCTAGTCTTGCAATAAAAAAATATGAGCTTATATTCCTTTCCATTGAAGTTTCCTTTAACAAAGTTTTGCAATATGTCATTTTGGGTTGGCGATTTCCGAAAAAGCTTGCAAATTTTCCTGAATTTTTTTATAGTTTATGCAATATTAGGTTTTAGCTCGGGGAAATGAACGAGCTAATCAGTTACGTCGATTTGATAAAGCGTGCTTTGCTGGTTTGCTTCAACTGTATCATTATCACTTTCATCATCATTGTCATCATTTTCATCATTAGCTTCATTGTCTTTGCTAGTTTCGGTGACTAGGGCATCGTGAATGATGATTTTATCATTAAGTACATCTATAACTGCCAGATGCATACAATGGGTTATACATTGTTGATGATCAGGCTTAATTTGCTTACCAAACCTAACCATCATCGCTGCACCATCTGTTGTGCAAGCAACAATATCCTTATCCAAGTTCAAACCAAATTCTTTCAAATGCTCATTTACAATTTTCTCAGTTTTACTGCTATCAAGTGAGCCATTAAGCTCAATAAGACCTAAAGACCAATGACTGTCTTTTGAATGCACATTTATATTTATATACCCTTTATTTTGTATTGACGTATATTCGTCTAGAGTCAATGAATACCGAGCACCCAAAGCTGATATTTCTTAGAAATATAGAACGAGTTCTTCTTTCTTAGTTCTATAATAATCCATAACCATATTTCTAACCCCATTCACAGAAGTTGGCGGTGGTTTATCGTATTTTTTTCTGGAGCTGAAGGGTAGATTGTATAAACTCACTCTTGGCAATTGAGTTAAAAGATAATCTATCTAAAGCAGCTAATTTTGAAATCTCTTTTGCATTAGACTTTTTAACCATAACGTTTTCTAATGTTCTTACCATTTTTACCGGAGGTTCGCTATTATCTTGATTCCTGAAAATTTGGTGAATTTTCTTTTAATGCAACATCAAACAGGATGTAGTTCCTCCAGAGGACTTCATTATTCTCTGACATTTCAAACACTGCTTCATCTTTGATTTTTCTAGCAAAATAATTCCATACATTTGATTTCACCTTTGACATATTAAGGGTAGTGACTATAATTAACAAGTAGTAACGGGAATTGATATTACCAAAAAGAGCGCTAAAAATAGGAGACACCACTATAGGAGTCAATGCGTCTTCCCTCACTGAAATTTTGAATAACGAATGAGCAAGACATTTCAAATAGCCAAATCTTACCATATCACATACCTATACTTATTATCAGATTATCATGAATAGTAGGTATTTCTTTGTAAATCTTTTGTGCAAAATGCCGATATGAATTTTGAAAGATGAAAAAATCGGTTTTTGCAATTGTTTATGACAAACGCATAAAGTCATTTCCTTTTCAAGTATATGTTAAAAACATGTTTAGAACAGAAAATGGGTGAAGTTCCGGGCAGATGAGCAAGCTAAAGAAAATGGGTCACAATAAAAAACGATATTTAAAGGGTAACTAAAAATATTGAAAACCGGTTTTCGACACTCGGTTTCGGTTTTAACAACTGAATAAAAAAAACCCGGTTTAATCGTTGTTGTAAAGTCGATTTGCAAGACCTAGTGGAAATGGATTGACAGTGGAAATAGATGAATCCTTGTTCTCACGAAGAAGGAATAATGTCGGCAGGGTTTTGCCAGCGCAGTATGTTTTCGGAAGGATTTGCAGGGAAACGCGCGAGTGTTTCGTGTATGCAGTTCCTGATAGATCGGCAGAAAAATTAGTATCTATAATTAAAGAATGTGTATTGCCTGCCAGGAGTATTATTTCTGATAAGTGGCTTGTATACAATGGAATTGATTCCTTGCCAGAGATGCCCTTATAAACATTTCACTGTTAACCACTCGAAGAACTTTCAAGATCCAGAAACAATTGCCCACACAAACCAAAGAGAGTCGCTTTGGGCCGAGGCGAAAATGAGGAATTAACTCGAATGTGGAACCGCTCGTTCTCTGATCGACTCCTTTAATATGTGCGGATTTTTATGGAGGCAACGAAATAAAGGAAAAGACTTAGTTGCTCAAATTTACAAAGACATTGCAAAGGTTTATAAATGAAATAATGGTTAGCTTTTACTTTTTTTTTACTTTCTTTAACTTTTATTCTTTTTTACTAAAGAATGTTAAACTTTTTTACTTTCCTAACTATTTTATTTTTACTTTCCTTTTATTCGCCCCACCAAACCACCCAAATAAATAAAACATAAAAATAATCCCATCCTTCGATTCCCGCGCATGAGAAGGGCAGTAGAGACATCTATCTGAGGAGCTACTGACTCGAGTAACCGGCCGTTCAGCCATCTGGCTCAGGAGACGAAATTGCGCCATAATAAGAGAAAAGATTTAAGCATTTTAATAGCCACAAAGAATAAAGAACACCGGTTTGGTAAAAAGAAGAAGAAGAAAAAGAAAAAAAAGAAGAAGAAGAAGAACTACAGAACTACAGAACTACAGAATCTAGGACCAGCAAAGACCCTAAGGTCCGCTCGAGGCTAGTCCGCTACACTAAATCAAAAACTACGATACACCCTTATCTACGAGTGTATCTCTAACATGCTTTTTTTTTTTTTTTTTTTAATACTATCTACTGTACACACTTATCTACATGTGTACATTATCGTGCAATTTTAACTAATCAAACTAGGGGTCGGGGGAGATAGAAAGTTTTTCTTCTCATCTTCCGCAGCCACTCGACTGCTAGTGGTGAAAAGCTAATTTAGGGATAGAGACTACTTATAGGATAAGAAATGGGACATCTAAGCTACACATGCAGAGAATCGCCGGCATCATTTTTAGTCATCATAATTTCATATCCTTAAACCTCCGCTCCAAACTCTCTCTCTGCAAGGACGTTTAAATTCACAGTGCTCAACTACGTTATATTTAAACTATTCAAATGCACGTCGAGACGATTTTTGAACATATTAACCGAAGTGCTATCTACTACGTGGGTGGGCAGCCGATTCCAATTTTGAGTAACTTTAAATGTAAAATAGTTTTGGGCTATACTAGTGTTAAAACGCTTGTTCACTAATTTTAACCCGTGCTGACGAGTATTTCCCCTATGATCCAGTTCGAACAGATTGCGAAAGTCCACGTTTGAGAAACCCTTTAGTATTTTAAATACTTCTATTAGCTGGCCACGTAATCTTCTGCTTTCTAGCGATGGCAAATCTAAAGCCCTGAGCCTTTCCTCGTATGATCTATTCCTCAGCTCTGGAATTAATTTCGTAGCCCTACGCTGCACTCTTTCTAATTGCGCGATATCTTTCATTAAATATGGAGCCCAAAATTGAACAGCGTATTCGAGAAGTGGCCGCACAAGGGATTTATATAAAGGTAAAATTACATCCTTAGATTTGAAGATGAAATTGCGCGCGATATAACCCAAAACGCGATTTGCCTTTTTACACGCATCCGCGCATTGCTTCGAGAATTTAAAATCGTCTGAGACTAATACTCCCAAGTCTTTTTCTAATTTAACCGCGTCGAGGACTTGGCCTTTCATGGTATAATCTACTCTTAAATTATGGCAACCCAAGTGCATTACCTTGCATTTGCTTAAATTAAATTCCATTTGCCACTTGTCCGCCCAATTGGCAATCGAGTTTAGGTCCCCCTGCAATTTATCGACATCCGATCTTACATAGGCACGATTGCCCAGCTTCGTGTCGTCCGCAAATTTCGAAATCCGACTAAGTATGCCTTTATCTAAATCGTTAATATAAATTAAAAACAATAAAAGGCCTAAAACAGAGCCCTGCGGTACCCCACTACTAACGCTGGCCCAATCTGAACATTCCCCATTTATTACTACCCGCTGCGAGCGATCTTTCAGCCAATTTCTAATCCAGTTTAAAATCTTACCAGTCACCCCAATCGCTTTAACTTTCATTAATAACCTTTGGTGGGGGACGGTGTCGAACGCCTTTTTAAAGTCTAAATATATTACGTCTACAGCTTTGCTTTCATCGTAGAAGAAGAAGAAGAAGAAGAAGAAGAAGAAGAAGAAGAAGAAGAAGAAGAAGAAGAAGAAGAAGAAGAAAAAGAAGAAGAAGAATCCATTACATAGGGAATACAGAGAATAAAATACTTCACTTTTTATTGACTCCATTTATTTCTATACAATCTCCCCATATAGCCATTAAATAATGCATACCAAGAATAAAAAGTTTATAAAAACAGCCAAAAATAATACAGTGTAGTCAAATTTTGCTTTTCCTACCCTATTACATCACGTAGTGTAATAAGTACAATGTGGAAAGACAATTTCATACTTGAATTTTGTTGGATAATTTAATCCCAAGATAATTTAATGTCAAATGGCTCTTCCAACCAACTACTGTATTTAAGGACTTAAAATATTTAGTTTCGTTGCTCACATTTCTTTTTTTCTTAAGGGATGGAGAGAATGGGGCCATAAAAGCAGCGTAGAAAATTCTAATCATTTCTCAAATCATTGCCACCATTCAATATTATCATATATATATATATATATATATATATATATATATATATATATATATATATATATATATATATATATACATATATATATATATATATATATATGTTTTTTTACATTATTTGTTAAAGGCTAATTGATTCATTAAATCACTTTCAGAAGATTTTTACAAAGAATAAATATTTATAGATAAAGGATTCCTCTTTCAATTGTCCTTTATTTAATGTCCTTAGCTGCAATGTTTATTGAGATATTGCTTCTCAATACGGTTCATTTGGGGTCCACCCTCTATATATAATCTGATGAAGCTTTCTCGTATTCATTCCGGAATTTGAGTCTTCCAAAATTTTATGTACTTTGAAAATTATGTATTTAGATAAATAACAGATGAGGTTCAATGATGAATTTTGCAAAAAGTACTATGATTTTTATTCCCGAGTTATTCATTTATTTCAATATAATTAAAAATATGTTATTTTTATCCATAGGGGCAACTCTTTGTCGCTATCACCAGATCTCGACATTAATTGCATGAAATTAATCCCCAATTTAGAATAAAATCATGAAAAAACAGTGAATTTGGTATATGAGTTGGCACTTCACTCTGTCACTAATATAAGTACAATAATATATATATTTTTTTTTACATTTTATTACATTTGATCTCATATAAACATCTTTACAATAAGTCTTTAGTTGGTTTACTTAGTGGTAAGCCGAATTCATTGAATACGTTTGGACACTTCGATCTGTCAATGGGATCAAAGAGGCTGGTCGTAGAGTAGAGCAGATTTTGTGTACCGAATCGGTCCTTAAGAAAATTCATTACTTTCACTACATTGCTCTTGTTTGTGCTGATATGGGCAGCAGTTTTGTCCGATACAAATTTGGCACAATATTATGAATTTACAAGGGCAAGTCATAAAGTTGGAATACTATGCCTACTCTAACAGGGTGATCTATTTACAAAACAAAACAGGTTTAAACGTTTCTTTGTGACTTTACTCGGATATCAAATAGACGTGTTAGTTCCTTGACTTATGTTTATTTTATTGCAGATGAGCCTTAAAAAACAACCCTTTTTGAGCCATGGAAAAAGGCAATGTTGAGATAAAAGAAAATACCAAATTCATAAAGATAATAGATTGGAAAGTAGCACAAATAATTGAAACTTTCAAAAAGTTGATGTTGATTCTCCGAAGAAAACAGCAGTCTATAAATGGCTTCGAAGTTTTCGAGATGCCATAAAAAACCTTCAAAATGATTCCATAGGGACGGAGAAATAGGGGTTGCTGTCAGAAACTCAGCAGAAGAAATGTAATGCGATCATCGATTGAAGAGCTACTGCAAGGCTCGACATTCTTGATTTTTTGAAACTCTTAGCCTCATCAAGCATTCAGCACGACGGGTCCCGAAAGTGTTATGCCCAGATCAGAAGATCCAAACCCGTTGATCTTTCAATGGTCATTTTTGAACAAAATCAAAAGGTAAAGAAGCGGTTCTTATCGCTTGAATTGTAAATAGTGATGGGTGATGTGTCCAAAACGATCCTGGAAGCAAGGCACAGTTCAGATATTTGCTCTATCTTGGTTCTTGTGGACCTTTTAAATTCAACACAGAGGTCAGCACGGAAGGTTATGAGTACCGTTGGGAGTGGGGGGGGGGGGCACAGAAGGAGTTATAGGGATAAATTTCTTGAAGAAAAATGAACCATCACGAGAATGTACTACTTATGAGCTTTGAGACGAATGAAGGCAAGATTGTTTGAACTACCCTATAGCCAAGATTTTTTGTTTCTAAAACTGTAAAAATAACAAAACCAAATGAAAAGTAATCGATTTAAATGATCGAAACTAAAGTGCTGTTACATGATGGTTCCAAAATAGGGAAACTAAGTTATTTAGAGAGGAGAGAGATTAAATGGATAAAAACACGATCTCTTGAAAAGTACATTGAGCAAGAAAGAAGGGATCCGCGAGGAATGTCTGTATTATTACCTATCCAAATAAATGTATATGAGTCCAGATATTTCTTTGGCGTAAAAAAATTGTTATCTTCGAAACGAATTGGCACAAATTTACCCTGCACAAACTTAATTCACCAATCAACCCCTCAGCTACCAAATAGTTACTTATTAGCGAAGTTAAAAGTACAATTCGGACCAAACCAATGACCAAGAACTCTAGTAATGTTAAACGGAAATTTTAATATAATTTTGTCCTCTCGTTAACTATGGTCATCCCCACGAGAACTCGTAGAGTCCTCATTCATTTGCACAGGAATGGCCTCTTGTGTATAGGAAGTGTTGCTAGAACTAATTTGCCTCTAAGAACTGACAAACTGAGACATTCTAAAAGACATATTTAATTGCACTCAAGATGGCGTCAGAGCGTTCAATTGGTTCTTTTAGTATTAGGACCGTCTACTCGTGCAGAATCAGCTTCAGAAGTGTACGGCCACTAGTGTTGAACATGTTCAAGAGTGAAAGAAGATAGATTTGAGTGGACAAGGCCCTCCCGCCAATGAGGACAGAAAATTACCCCCTAATAACCAAGAAAAACAACAACAAAGACGTGGATATTCTGTAGCAAGAACTGGGATCCAATGTTGGCAGCCCGGAACAAAGGTTTTGTCTGAAGATACCTCTTTCTGGGGCTTCCGGGAGATGGACTCTCCGTGATCCGGATGTCTTTCGAGAGCCCATCATACCAACGTCTAAACACAATTTTGGTGATGAACTGTGAATTTTTCAGCATGAAAGTGCATCGTAACATAGAACACAAGCGATAACAAAGTCATTTATGCACCAACACAATGACCTATTATATCCCTGTATGGAAGTACGACCTGATCTAAAACAAATCGAGAAGCTTCGGACATTTATTAAGAAGCAAGTAGACAAACAGAAGGTCGCAAATGCGATAACTTTGCTGATAAGACAACAATGAAACGCAGTCGTTTAGAATTAGTTTCAGGTGATATTCAACATGCTTGAACGAGTCGCAGAAGTCCTGAAGATGGAAGGACAACAATACTAACTTAATAAAGAATCATTTTTAGTGGATTAAACTTTAAAATCATATAACAATAAATGGATCTTGTAAAGGTGAGCCATCGCAAAGTGTTTTAGACCTTAATATAACCTAACCTAACACCTAACCTAAACTATTCTAGATTAGTTTGGTTAGGTTAGGTTTAGTTAGGTTAGGGTTTAGTTTAGTTAAGGTTGAAAAAGCCTTGAAATGGCTCATCTTTTCAAGATCCCAACAAAGTTATGATTGTCCTGTATGCTCCTGTAAAATCATGTGTATGGTATTAGTTCGTAATCTAAAGCAGCAAATCTCAAAAACTACAACATTTGTTTCTGCTAAAACTTTTGGCCACATCAGCATGTATCAAATGGTCAGAAAACAAGTTCACTAAATTCCAATTTTTAATAAGTTATGTAAACAATTAAAAAATTTTACAAGTGATATTTATCTACTACAGAGTAGAAGTGTGCCTTGTTGTGAAAAATGTCAGTTTCCAGGATTTAAATACGTTTATAACATTGGAAGAAATTAAAAACATGTCTAAATACCGAGCGTGTCTTACGCCTGGCATGTATTGCGTTTGATGACGTGTAACAAATAATCCAAACTAATTCATCCGTTGTTTTGTGCTAAAAAACAGCAACTCTTTGTTTGTTTTTTAGGTGTTGGCAAATAAAAAGGAATTTCTCGAATTTCTCGCTAAGATCTAGACTCGTTATAGGTGAATAATTAGGATACAAGAGACCGGGTAAATAGATAGAAAAAAAAAACGTAATGCAATCCCCTAAACTGCCATGAGAAGAAAAACTAAGTTTGCTGTGCAGGAACTAATTCAATACTAGGAAAATGCACTAGTAAGTCATCTATCCCTACGCAGCTCCTCTGTACAAGTGATGGCAAACGGTTGTTGAAATCGAAAGCTTACAAGAGAATCCGAGTTTATCGGTGATCAGATTTTAATACAACGGAGAAAAACCTGTTGTAAACCAATAAAGAGGCCCGTTGTAAATCAGTAAAAAGCCTCGTTGTAAACCAGTAGAAAGGCCTGTTATAAACCAATAGAAAGAACGTTTGTAAACCATAGAAAGGCTTATTGTAAACAAGTAGAAGAATCTGTTGTAAACGATTAGAACGACGGGTTGTAAACCAATAGAGAAAGGCCTGTTGTAAACGTGTAGAAAGGCCATTTGTAAAGCAGTAGAGAATGACCTGTTGTAAAGCAGTAAAAAAGGCCTTTTTGTAAACGAGTAAGGAAAGGCCTGTTGTACACAAGTAAAAAAGGCCTGTTGTAAACTAGTAGAAACACCCGTTGCAAACCAGTAGAAAAAGGCTTGTTGTAAACCAGTAGAAAAGGGCCTTTTCTAAACCTGTAGGGAAAGGGCTGTTGTAAATCAATAGAGAAAGACCTGTTGTAAACCATAGACAAAGGCCTGTTGTACATCAGTAGAAAGGCCATAATGCTAGAATACGCATGATAGCCATTCCAGATATTTATGAATCCTTTGTAATAGTCACTCTTAGACGTTATTTGGGTGCCATTTTTTTATTCTGGTGTTGGGAGCACCGAATTTGCGTCCGTCATTACCTTTGGCCATGATTGTATATGATCTCTGAACTAAAGATGTCGCCCCCCAAAATTCCATAGTTGACAAAGATTGCACAATGGTGTTGGCACAACGAAGAGTTTATGGGTCGAGGAAAAGAATATACACTCCCCTTACTGTATTATGAAACCTCAGGATTCAGCAGGAAGGTAAGAGGTTCTACAGGAAGTTAATGAAATAGGAGAACGAGAATTCATTTAATTGACAAAAAAGAAACTTTATTTTAACACATCAGCCGGTTAGACATTTCTCACGTGTAAGCTCTATCCTGAAGAGGAGCGTTTTCCTCTATAAGCCACGAAACGCAGTATTATCTAGAAGAGCAGAGTCCTAATTTCATTTGAAAGGACAATGACCGCATCAAAGCCTTGACTGTGACACGTAGGACTATTGTCAATGTCCCTTGAGAAGGTTTAGGCCAAACGAGAAGATATTGCATCACCTAAGGAAATTACATTGAGGAGGTTCGGGAGAGCATCCGTAGAAAGATCGACTGAGGAAAAAATGGCACCAGAGATGTCGTAGCATTGATGGGTTTAAAGATCTTTTTATTAAATTAAATTTTGTTTAATCTTTAGACGATTTATTTGTTCACAGATAAAACTAAAATATTTAAATCAAGGAAACTTGATTAAAATGAACATGAGTTAATGTATGCCGAGATAAAAAAGTTTGAATTAAGTTATAATTTAAATTACTAAATACTCTTATGACCACTCGATATATAGTTGGTAATTATTGATTTTTTCATGTGATTGCTAAATATCAAAGGTTGAACGATCAAATTTGAAATGAAGGATACATTTGATGTCTACAATGTTATGGATAATAAATAAAAATGATTTTGCGATTTTTTAGATATTAATACCATATACAGTTAGGTGGGCCACAGGTTTGTTTATAAACTGAAAATTACTAATTATGTAATTTAAAAGTTAGAGAGTTTTCACCTTTTTTTTTAACGGAACATCCCCAAACTATCGAAGCGTTCGGTTTCTTGACAATCTTATTTCAGCGTAGAAGAAAATAAGGTATTCTAATTAAGCGCTTCAGAGCCTCGAGATTAAGTTAAAGATTCGCGAGACTGACAAACTTCAGGGTTTAGAACTTCTGTATCTCCAAAGCCATTTCAAAATGAAGATTTGACTGCTTCAGCAAAGTTTGAGCTGTGGTTTATTTGTTGTCATACACCGGAAAAGCACTATGATCTATCAATATGTTTTTGAGCAAATGCAATATTATATTTGGTAAATGGAGGCATTTAAATAAATTAAATAAGGACTCTTCTATGGGCTATTTGGCGTCAATAATTCAATACTGTCATTTTTAATGCTGCTGGATTTATGTATTAATCTTCTGCCTCTTCCCTTGCATAAACTACCCGAGGAGGAACATGGAGAGCTGGAGGAAGTACCAATAAGGCTACCCGACGACCGCAAGGTTTTTAGATGAGATATAATAGGCGAAACTCTTGACGTCACGGGCATATCCTTTCTGTTGGCGTAATCTGCCCCCAGAAGTCGCTCACTGACGGATGAATCTTCTGAGAAGTAGATTTGGGAAGCTTTTTGAGACGAGGGAAATCTTGTCGTTTCCATCGCACAGGAGACACTATGGCCACAATTGTGCCATTCTTTAAGAGTATCCGCTTGAGTGGGCGGCCTGTAGTTGTATAAAGAATTGCAAGATTTATTGGTTAGAAATAAAGGCTTCGATTCTTTTTCGCATCTAATCTTGACTGAAGGCTGGTATTCCATTAGGCCTACGGTGGATGGAGGATGTACGTAGTTTTCTGTTGGCAGCGCTATGGCTACAGGCACGTGGAGGCTAGTGGTATTAGTGCGTGACTTATTTTCGCATCCGCTTTTCACTGCAAAGAAGAAGATAGAATTTAATTCTAAAATATATATTTGCATGTGTGACAGGATGAATGCCCATTTGTCGCTTGCTCTATCTTAAAAGACCACTAAGCCCGGATAGAAGAGCGCTGTCATGGAAGCTGCCATCCCGAAAGCTTTATCTTAGCAGCGTAAAACGCAATAACGCTAATGGGTGGGTCTGTCGGTGATACCGTCCTGTTAGGCCGGTTATTCCATCTAGTGGGTGTGAGAAATGAGTGGTATGTGTGATGTGGGAAAGAGGAGAGTGGTAGTCTCTTTAAAACAGAGAGATTCCAGGTGTTTGCTTTATGTGATACAAACATGAAAGGGAATGAAGAGATTGTGTGGGATGGAGTGCAATCAGATGTAGATCAGGGTGGAGTAAAAAGGGTGTGGCAGTAATGACATAAAAAAATATGTGCGTGAAGTTGAGATGTGCAAGAGTGAACCTGTGCGTGGTTGTAGTGTAAACCCCTGTAATGCTAGAAGTGAAGCTAAGAAAGAGGTGATGGAATGAGTTAAAAAGAGTGGTGCGTTGAATTGAAAATCAGTATCGGTCGATGGTCGTAGCAGCTAAGAAAAGAACAAGTGGGTGACAGAATGAGAAGGAGTAACTGGAACTTTTGCTACACCCGGTAGTGTTCTGTGCTGAAAGAAACTTATGCGTACAAACACATTCTTTCAGGACATGGATGCGCATAGATAGACATCGGTATGATTGATCTGTACCAAGTAAGCAAGAATATGCAGCGGAATGTATATAATAAGAGGTATGAGTATGTGGCTATCCGGTCACATCATTGTGCTGTGTAAAGGAAGAGTGGCAGGTGCATGGATGAAAAGACGTGATGAAGATGTAAAGGAAGAGATAATCAGAAGGAAGAGGTTATATATAGGATTAGAGAGAAATCAGATCACACCCTACTATTAGGTTAGGATAAAAACAAATAAAGATAAAAGACAAAGTCACAGGGTAACAAAAAACAATAAATAAAAAAAGAAAAGAAAGCAAAATGGAGACGAGAAGGAAGCGTGCTCCTGCGTCGAGGGAAGCCCACCTGCACCCGGCGCAGGAAGAAGCGCCCTATAAAAAATCAGTCAAATAAATTGAAGGACACCAGCCTCCTCCCAAAAGTCCACAAGTATGTATGCACGAACCAGTCTCGAGTACTAGGGACAAGAGGTAGCGTGTCCGCTAGTCCCTGTACCAGGATAGGTAACATGCGCGAAGATCACCCAGACTAAGAGATTCAACAAGAATGTGCCAAACAGTCTAGGGGACAACGCACTCGTCACAATAAGGTGCAATGAGCGCTCCATCAAATGGCGGTGCGTCCCGCGAGTGTGTCCATTTCGGAAATGAGAGAAGGCAACCTTCAGTTGTCGCGGCATTGAGAGGTAGGTTCATGGGAGTAGTCCTGGTGCAATGGCACGCAATTTTAAGATCCCTTCGACCGTCTTCCATCTTCTTTGCCAAGCAGGCCGGAGAGCTTCCTTATTCCTACTATGTAATTAGTGTGATGAAGAGTAAAACGCTGGTCTTGGCGCTCTGTCCTCGTGAAAACTTTGGCGTCCTCATTTTCTGCAATTCGAACATGTTCAGGAACCCACAGAGTCAAAACCATGGATTTATGGATATCGCGAAGCAGGGAATGCGGGATATGGAGATTCCAAACTCCTGAGAGCACTCATGGCGCTTTGTGAGTCGCATTTATTCACAATCCGATCTCCAAATCGGGCACGTTGACTTATCTCCCATACCGAGCGGTGTATTGCCTGGTAGAGCCCCGCTGACTTCAAAAGGAGATGATACGACGTAGAAACCAACCCATTCTTGGGACATGGAGCAATCCGTATGAACTGGCACGCTTCCAGCGCGTCACGGAGTATGCTCCATAAAGCCAGAGCGCAGTACTCCGGGCGCTGTAGAAGCTTTGGGAGCAGAGGCGTGGCGATAAATAGTCAAAAGTGGTGACATCCAGTGTGGCATACTCGGCAGAAACGGGGGCGACACCGACCCGCGTTAAGCTCAAAGGGCTTCGGTTATGACTGGCGTCTCTCGGTGGCATAGGCACCTTCAAACTTAGCAGCTGTTGGCGATTGAGGTAGGAGCCCACCAGGCGCGTACAGTCAAATAATGCACTATACAAGGCACAGAGCGAGTGTCATCTCCCCAGCATCGAGAAGTGGGCTCTCAATGCGGACATGCGGAAGGCACCACTAGCCAGGCGAAGGCAGGTGTGGTGGATCAAATACACCTTTCGCAATACACGCTCAGCTGCGGATGGATAAAAGTGTCAATCCCAAGTTTGACCTCATGCGAGATCATACCGTCTGGGGCTGGGTCACCTCAGGGACCATGTCCATCTTAAGGGCGGCCTCCATGTGGCCCTTCCATCAAAGAGATCACGGATCCAATTCCAGAAACGTTTTGTCTCGTCTTTGGCCGGCGAACCGGCATCCACCGGAGAAGAGAGGGAAGCACATGGCCCCCTGTAAACTCCGAACGCAGGAGTGCAGGGTGTTAAAGGGCACGGAAAGACGGGTCCTGCCATCTCTTTCCTCCTTAAGGGGATTGGCCCTATTGAACCGCTGCTAGCTAGAGCAGTTAATTTGGGGCCACTTGCCTGCTTTCTTCGCCCTTCTTCCCTGTGAAAAAAATGGAGGAACTGATGCTGGAAAGAGGGAGTCACCTAAGGACAGAGGGCGTCTCCAACGATGTTAGATGGGAAGATAAAGGGGGAGTATTTGAATGAAAAATTTCATCATTGGGCATGGTCACCCCATTGTTTTCACTGCACACAGACGCTAATCACCCCACACAGTAGCCCACTCTGCGAGGGGTGAATACGGAGCAGATAAAGCCAGCTGCTGCTATTTAGGACCATTCCTCCTGCCCAGTAGCCAGGCAGCCCATCGGGATGGCGGTTCCACCTTTTGGATGGCGTAAAATTGATATACCTTGAGAGGAGAGATAATGGGTATGTGAAGAAGCTGAAGGTTGGAGTGAGGCAGGTTGTTAAAAACCCAACCCCCTAAACCAGAGCGCACTGGTAAGGGGACGTTGTCCCCTTTCCATATCAGCCCCCTCAGGGATGGTTGTGTAAAAGGAAGCTGGCCGGTGAAGTTACAGCTCTACCGGAGAAAGTTGTGGGAGAGGTTGTATTGGAAGTGAGGAAGCAGGGTAAGTAAGCAGAGAGGGTGGGAGAAAGAAGGATAAGAAGCTAAGCTGGGGTCCGACATGGTATAAAAATACTTAAAATTAGAAGAGAGGAAATAAGTAATTGCATGAAGATAGAGCAAATATGGGAGAAATTTAAAGAACTGATAATAGGTAGTGTGACAGAACTGAAAAGAGGAAGCAAATTGCTGAATGGTGGAATGATAATTTCCAACAAGTCCTAAAAAGCAAAAGAGTAGGTGAATATGTAAATGCTTAATATATAATGAAAGAGTGATGCGGTTGAATTCATAGAGGAGGTTAAAATAAAAGTGAAACTAGAGATTAAACAGAATTGGAAGGCAGCAAATGGAGAGTAAGGAGAAGGGCTGAATGAGGATCCCGATGGGAAGAGGAAAATGAAAGAGGATTCAGATGGGAACAGGAAGATGAATGAAGATCCTGGTGGGGACATGAAATGAAAGAGGATCATGATGGGAACAGGAAGATGAAAGAAGATCCGGAGGTGAAAGTGAAAATTAAAGAGAATCCTCAAGGGAACAGAAAGACGAAAGAGGATCCAAATGGGAACATGAAGAGAAATCAGGATCTAGATGGAAAGAGGAAAATGAATGACGATCAAGATGAAAACAGAAAAAGGAAAGAGGATTATGATTGGAACAGGAAGATGAAAGAGGATAAGGATGGGAACCTGAAGGTGAATGAGGATCATGATGGGAACAGGATTATGAGTGAGGATCCCGATGGGATCATGAATATGAACGAGGATCCTGATAGGAACAGGAAATGAAAGAAGATCATGATGTGAACAGAAAGAAGAATGAGGATCAAGATGGGAACAGGAAATAAAAGAAGGTCACGATGAGAACAGGAAGATGAAAGAGGATCCGGGTAGGAACGTGAAGATCAATGAGGATCCAGATGGGAAAAGGAAGATTAATGTGGATTCATATGGGAAAAGAAAGATGAATGAAGATATTAATGGAAACAGAAAAAAGAGGATCCTGACATGAACAGGAAGGTGAAAGAGGATCCCGAAGGGAACAGGAAGATAAAAGAGGATCTCGATGAGAACAGGAAGATGAATGAGGATCCAGATAGTAACACGACATTAAAGAGAAAACTGATGTGAACAGGAAGATGAAAGAGGATCCTGATGGGGACAGGAAGATGGATGAGGATCCAGATCGGAAAAGGAAGATGAATGAGGATCAGGATTGGAACATGAATATCAAAGAGGGTCATGATAGGGACATGAATATGAAAGAGGATCCGGGTGGGAACATGAAGATGAATGAGAATCCAGATGGAAACAGGAACATGTATGAGGATCTATATGGGAAAAGGATGATGAATGAGGATCCTGATGTGAACATAAGATGAAAGAGAATCACGATGAGAACATGCAGATTAATGAGGGTGCAGATAGAAACAGGAAGGTGAATGAGGATATAGATGGGAAGAGGAAAATGAAAGAGGATAATGATTGGGAGAGGAAGAGTTAAAAAGATCATGATGGGAACATCAAGATGAGAGACGATCGAGATGGAAACAAGAAGATGAACTACGATGCATATATGCCTATGGGAACATGAAAATGAATCAAGATCCATATGGGAACAGGAAAATGAAATAGGATCCTGATGATAACCTGAAGATGAGAGAGGATCCGGATTGAAACATGAAGATGAATAAGGATCTAGATGGCAACAGGAAATGAAAGAGGATCCTGATGGGCACATGTAGATGAATTAGGTTCCCGATTGGAACATGAAATAAAAGAGAATCCTGATGGGAACAGGAAGATGAATGAGGATTCGGGTGGAAACAGGAAGATGAGTGAGGATCTGGATGGAACAGGAAGATAAATGAGTATCAAGGTTTGGACAGGAAGATGAATGAGGATCCAAATGGAAACGAGAATGGGAATGGGGGTTCAGATTGGAACTAGAAGATCAATGAGGATCTAGATGGGAACAAGAAGATGAATTCGGATCCAGATGAGAATGGGACGATGAATGAGGATTCAAATGGGAGCAGGAAGATGAATGAGGATCCGAATGGGAACAGAAAAATGAATGATGATCCAGATGTCGACATGGAGTTGAATAAGGATCCAGTCGGAGACAGGAAGATGAACGAGTTCCAGATGGGAACAGGAAGATGAATTATGATCCATATGGTGAGAGGTGGGCACTAGATGCATTTAAAGTATTTAAATACTAAATACTTTGAATGTATTTAGATACATTTTTAAATACATTCTAAATACATGATATATAATGATAATCGATAAAGACCATTGGTATCACAATCAAAAAATATCCATTAAAATGAAATTGTATATTATAATTACTAATGTAGGATTTGATGACAATTTGACTTAGGTAATACAAAAAAAAGAAATTTCTATAGAATAATATTTCAGTTACCTATTTATATCAGCATTATATTTAAGTAACATCAGTTGCTGAAATGTTTCGTCAGATAAAAAGAACTCCGTTTTGGAGATAAGGTCAATCCTCCTAAAGAGAAGAGCCGTTCCACAGGAGCTGACGACGGAAGGGTTTTTATTTAATAAATAACATTTTATGTTTAGATATCTATCTAAACTTTGAAGTGTTTTAATCGAATCCTGGAGATAACTGAAAAATTCTAAATTTGCGGTTGATGAGTGTGTTTTGTAAATCCAAAATAATCGTCACTGTCCGATATACCACTGGATGATTCAGCTTCGGGTCGCTCTGCTAAATTCCCAATCACGTGAATCATAATATTTTTAACAGAGTCTTGATGTCTTGAACTGTCCCATGAAATATTGATATCTAACCAGCGGAGTTTGAAGATTGGATGGCTTGTTGATGCAATAATGACAACTGAAACACGGGCTTCATGTGCCAAGGTGAAATAAGATTGGTAGCGCTTTCTAAAGCCTGCACTTAGAAGACGTTGGAAAAATTTCAGAGAACGTGACTGAAGGCTCTTCAGCTTCTCCTCCACAGTGAGTAAGGTAGGGAGCAAATCTCCATAAGAACAGTTTTGTTCTCCCTGTAGGCGATCATTTGCAATAGGAGCCAAAAATGAGACATACTCCCCAGGAAATTCAATTTTGTGACTTCTGAACATTGGAAGTTCAAGAGACGTCATGAGTTAATGTAAATTGTCCCTGTGTTTTAAAACAAATGACCTTGCATCGAATAAAGAGTTCCACCTTGTAATGAAAGGCACCTTTAATGAGCAGTTGATAACAGTTTTGATAATCCCTGCTGATTTTGAACGACCGCTTTTGTTCTATAATTCTGAGCATTTCTTCATCGCAGCATGATATTTTCAGTGCCTGTTTTGGATCCGTTGTGGCGACGAGACTGCGTGTGTGTGAAGCACAGCACACATGCTTAGATTGGCTGAAGCTGCATGGGTCAGACGAAAGGTCCTCTTCCTGATCTAAGGCACTTCTCATTAATAAACTCTCCTCCAGCTCGTGCTCACCCTGATCTTCTTCACCTACCTGGATTCCATCTTCTGAATCTGTGAGCACATTTGCAGCGATGACTGCAAATTCCTTAAACGCTTCATTAAAATTAGAGCCGTTATCAGTGACGGTGCTCGTGATTTTCTGCAAGGGGATATCGTATTTATTGATGATATTCTCCATATGTTCTTTAACCTTGATGTAGTTATGTTCTCTTCTGAAGCTACAGCATTCTAATATTCAACTGTGCCAGACAAGAGAAGCTTCCTCAATTTGAAAAAAAAATGAAATAACAGTCCAATGTTTGTCTTCTAAAGGTTTCCATAAATTTCACATATTAATATAATCGAGCTAAATTTCACCAACAAATAACTCTGCTCTCAGCCAAGAGCTGATAACTCCATAACTGCAAAGACATTTTCAATTTCATATTTCATAAAGAGCAAAATCTTGACATACCCAATGAACTGTAACCCTCAAAAAACTACGGTGATGAGTTGACCAAATATCTGCAGTAGGACATAAGTAAGAGGTGCTGTCTAATTTATTCTTCAGTAGAGCTCTTGTCACTTTCTCTTCTTCTATAAGATTTCGGCCTAGCGTCCGCCTTGAAATGACGTCAACTGAAGAATTTAGACCTGCGGTAGTGGTATGTGTGATTATTGTGAGTGAAATTGATTTTCACAGTGAAATGAGAATATATGGTTTGCATATAAAATTTTATATATAAAATGTAGCTATATGAATATCCTATAGCTATATAGGACTGGTACATTAATTCATAGATATATTATTAGTCCTCCATATTCAGAATTCTTTCTTAAAATATTGACTTTCATTATTGCTAGGAATATATGCATTATCAAGCTATATTTTCTACATTTTTGAAGGGCTGGCATGCTAGTTTTGACATAATGGTATACAAGTATTGCTACTATAACGAAATACATCGTTATATGAATTTATCTAATAGCTACATATAATCGATCAATAATTGTACTAATTATTCCTGAAATTTTTTTATTCAATAATATCTTTAAGAATATATGTATGTGGATTCTCATGAATTATTGCAATATATTAAACTCTGTTGTTTGTATATGTCAGAACGCTTTAGTATTTGGTCGTTATAAGAGCTTAACCTGTACTACTAATACTATAATTGTAAACAACACTTGTAACTCAGAACTCACCTTTAATTAATCTCACAAAAGCTGGTTGCTCCATGGTTGATAGGGGATGCACACCTTGTATGATAAAATCTGCAATCAGCTTATCAACAACAGATTATTTGGCCTTCTAAGTATTCACTGCAAAACACACCGGTAATGTCTTTACTTTAACACCACTGCATGAAAGACCATAGTCTAATACTGAACTTTTACTTTTTTGGTCTTGTCTTTGTGCTATCACGTAGTTATCCGCTTTGTGCCCCAAAGCATCCGGATGCTTTCTCTGTTGATAATGTACATGATCAGATAATTGAAGGTTAATTGTTTCACGTTAAATTCAATCAGCATATACTATAAATAAAGGTGTTGCAAAAGGAAGAAATTAGGTTCGTGCTTGGTAAACCTACGCTACTTAACATTATCGTTAGCTACTAGCAATTTTGCCATTTTTTAAAAATAAGAAATAGTGAAACTTTTCAATTCATTTAGGTATCATATAATTAGCTTTAATAAATTCTTACCTTTAAATGAATGCGTAAAGTAGAAGTAGCATTGCTCGCCACAGAGATCTCGCTATTGCGTTATATACATACACACTTCACTCTTTTTTGTCGGGAGATTTCACTCCAAATAATTTCTTATCTAGTAAAGGATGACTATAATTACATGATTCTTTATCTTGCTCGTCTTTATTATTGTCTAATCTCTCCATTTCACAGACTTTTGAAGAACCTGAAGATGCCATACAGCAATTTAAATAACGCTGAGCGCTCTCACTATACAACTGAACACAACTGTGACCATGTGTTAACTGAATTTGAACTGATGCAAGCAATCTTCCCTCACCGGCTCACGCAGTAAACCGTGACAAGGTAAAACATGCATTGTACATTCTTAACAGCTATATAAACCTATCATCAGTAAAGTATTTGCAAAAAGTATTTGAATACATGATTTCAAATGAATTTACAAATACAATTTTAAAAACTTAAATGTATTTAAATACAGTATTTAAATACAATGTATATAGTGCCCACCTATGCATATAGGAACAGAAAGATGAATGAGAATCCAGATGGGAACAGGAAGATGAAAGCGTATACAGATTGAAGCATAAAGATGAATGAAGATCCAGATAAGGAGAGGAAGATGAATGAGTTTCCAGATGGAACAGGACGATGAATTAAGATCCAGATAGAAACCAGTAGAGAAATGAGGATTCAGATAGGATCAGGGAGATAAATGAGGCTCTAGTTCGGAAGAGGAAGATAAATACCGATCCTGATGGTAAGAAAGAGATGAATGAGGATCCCGATGTCAACAGGATGATAAATTAGGATCCAGTTGGGAATGAGAGGATGAATGAGAATCCAAATGGGAGCAGAAAGATAAAGGATGATCCGGATGGGAACATGATGATGAATGAAGAACTAGATGAGGATAGTAAGATGAATGAGTATCCTGATGAAGGCAGGAAGATAAACTGGGATAGAAATGGGATAAGAAGATAAATGAGGAACCATGTGAGAACAGAAAGATGAATGCAGATCCATGTGAGAAGAGGAAGATGAATGAGGATCCAAATGGGAATATGAAGATGAATTAGGACCCAGATGGGAACAGGAAGATGAAATAAGATCCATCTAGAAACAAGAACTTGAATTAGGATCCTG
Organism: Ceratothoa steindachneri; assembly: GCA_963969495.1. Lineage (NCBI taxonomy): Eukaryota > Metazoa > Arthropoda > Malacostraca > Isopoda > Cymothoidae > Ceratothoa > Ceratothoa steindachneri. Next base: position 41,339,795 of record OZ018333.1, read on the forward strand.
ATGCAAACAAGAAGACGAATAAAGATCAAGATTGGAGCCAGAAGATAAATGAGGATCCATGGGAGAACAGGTAGATGAATGAGGATCCAGGTGGGAATGGAAACATGAATGAGGATCCTGATGGAAACAAGAAAATAAATGAGGATCAAGATTAGAGTCAGAAGATAAATGAGGATTCATACAAGAAGAGGTAGATGAATGAGGATCCAAATAGGAATGGGATATAAATTTAAATGGAAGAAGGGAAATCAAAGAGGATCCAAGTGATAAGAGGAAGATGAATGAAGAACCATATGAGGAAAGGAAGTTCAATGAGGATCCAAAAGGAGACAGGAAGATGAACGAGATTCCAGATGGGAACAGGAATATGAATGGGGAACCAGATGAGAACCAGAAGAGGAATGAGGATCTAAATGTGATCAGTAAGATAAACTTGGTTCCAGATTAGAAGAGGAAAATAAATCCGGATCCTGATGAAACAGAAAGATGAATGAGGATCCCGTTGGGAACAGGTAGATTAATGAGGCTCCACAAGGGAAAAGTAAGATAATTAGGATCTGGATGACGACAGGTAGAGGGATAAGATCCAGATTGGAACGGGAAGATGAATGAGGAGCCATATGGAAACAGGAAGATGAATGACGATCAAGATTTGAATAGGAAGTTTAATGACTATTTAAATGGGAACAGGAAGATTACTGAGGCTCCAGATGGGAACTAGAAGACGAATGAGGATCCAGATCGGAACAGGGAGATGAAGGAAAAAGTGAGAAGGGGAAAGAGCCAGTGCAATATTAGCTATGTGAGCAATAAACACATGAGTGGCAGAGGACTTGTAAGCAATAGGGAAATTAAAAGTAGATGGTGAGAAGAAACAAATATTTATTTCATTATGGAAGAGATAAGCATGCAAGAGGTTCTTAGTGTTTTGATATCTCCGAGAATAGAATGGCAGATGTATTAATTTGATATAGTCACTGAGAGGCTGAAAGACGATGAGTCATGGAATGGGTTTAGAGACTGTGTTGCAAGCATTTGAAAGTAGAATAGTCCTAAGGACTGGAAGAAGGCAGTAATAGTTCCGATGTATAAGGATGAAGGCAAGAAAGGTGAATGCATGAATTGATGTATTAATAAGGCAGTAGCTGTATGAACAGGCGGTGAATCAGTGGGGATCCCAACTGTAGCTAGACATGAATGAGGACCCAGGCGCAAGCCAATGACGTTGGCTTTGCTAGCCACGTCCTTACTGGCAACCCTCAGAAGAGAGATAAAAGAGCTGCCAAAAACTTAGGACCTCCAGTAGGAGCCGTAGGCTTGTTTTAGGGAGCGATGGACGAGTATTCTGGCCGGAAAGTGAGGGAGGAGTTATGGTATTGGCGATCAACGGGCTTTTTAGCGTAGATTATTCACTATATTCGAAGACTACCATTGAACTACCGTCCAGGAGGAATGGCCTTGATGCGTCTTCTAAATTTAAAAGGTATTGGCTACCATTGCTTTCTGACCAAACATACATCAGAGGTACCTACCTAGAGTCATCGGATGGGTTGGTTGAAGGTAGGATATGATCTTCACTATTGCTTTAGAATACTAGTTCCAATTATTCTTAGTATACCCAATATATTTGTACTCAAATTTACATTGACAAGCGGCTGAACATCGGCGTGAAATTCGCTAAGGATCAGATTTGAGGTTTTTACGTCATTCTTTAAATCGTTTAAGAAAATGGATCAATGCTGATAGACACAACCATTGGGTATGCCATTTGAATAATGTAAACTTTGCAAAATCTCTAGTTAATATGTGTATATAGCTACGAGTACGTAATGATGAACAGCATGACTGTGGAGTCTGTAGCATACCTCTATGTCCAACGTACAAGATTAAGATAATCGTGCTAGGTAATTAGCCGTCTGTGATTGGCTTTAGCATTCTGTTGTTCTCTTACCTGGTTTGCTATTATATTGGATACAAGAATCCTGCGATCCTTCCGAGCCTCTGTCTATGATGCATCTGTCCATGATGGTATAATCATTCCCTTCTCTTTGTCTGCTTAGTACAGATTGATGAGTTTGAACAAACAAAGAGCGCATATAATTCATTTGTCCTTCTTCCGTCAAATACTGTGGAATGGATCCAAATTAATCAGATTGATCCCTGATTTGTTTTTTATATAAATGATTTCTAAAAACATAAAATAGAATTTCACTCTCTCTGAACAACACTGCAAACGAGGACAAGGTTGAGGAATTCTTATATCCATATCTTGTTCGCTGACTCCCAATAAGTTCTTGAAGAACGAACGATTTTTCTACATCGCCATCTATCTTGGTGACATCATGATAAAGACAATCGCGATAGGCACCAGAGATGAAGCTGAGGCCAATTCTTTCGTTTCTTCAGCACCAGAATTGAGTTAACAGTGACCAAGATGGGGATAAGAGAGTTGCTGGCAACCTTGTTCTCGACAGAGTAAACAAAGGTCGTTCAGAGTGTTCTTGCCAACTGTTCTTTTTCCATTTGCTAGTTCTAGCTTAATCATCTGAATACTAGAGGGATTTTTGATTCTATCTTATCATTAAGGAGAGCCTTGCAGAGCGTTCCATCCAATGACCCGAATATGCCTGATAAAAGAACTCTTTATCTTTTGTTTGAGGAAGTCTGAACAGACCTTTTATTCAAAGATTTTACAGCCTTTACTCAGTTTTAGCATTTATTTCTTATTGCTGAATAATGTATATGACATATGAGTTCGATAATACCAATTTTATGCCTTCAGTTTAGTTTGAAAAGGGCATTTTTTAATGAAAAAGCTGACGGGGTCTTGCTTACTTGCAACATGCCTCTCTTGATATCAGAGAACGTGGGCCGATTTTCTGGATCGAAGTCCCAGCATTTAATAAGGATCCGGTATAGTTTGCTTGGGCAGGTCTTTGGAATCCTAAGGCATCCTTTATCTTCCACAATAATGTGTTTCACTCGCTCCAGATTTTTGATCTCCTGAAATTTCAGGCAAAATATAGGTCGATTAGGAATGGATGAAACAAAAACAATTAATATTCGAGTAAAGTTTTCGTTTCACAACCACTCGTCTGTTTTTCTTCGAGTTTTTACAAAACTTAGGCAAAAGCAGATGTGTTTAACCCACGATACTTAGGAAAAGGTATTTGGAAATTAGTGGCTATCCGAAATGTTGGGAAGTTTGCAACGATGTTGTCAACCATATAAGCATATTAGCACAAGCATCCGATATTATATTTATTATTACTATTAGAAACATGTTTATTCATTAGAATACACCGTCTAGCTGTGCCTGTGCGAGGAAAGAGTTGACCTGAGCCCCTTGGATGTGGATTTAGCTGTATGTGAGCACTGTTTTAAATACATATGGAAGATTTGTATTCAGGCAGAGAATATGAAGGTCAATGGCACACTGCACTAAACGTGGAGGAATAAAAGGTGCATAGAAATTGTCTCTATGAGTGCTAATCCATTTAGCTGAAGCTATATGGGAATTAGTGCAAGAAAGTCTAAATATACAAAGTGATAATACTAACGCGAATATTTGGCGAGAAAATGATACATACAAATGTCGTTTGATGTTTAACATTCAGAATATTTCTTCTAAAAATAAAAAAAAACATTAAGGAAAAAAATAGATCAGGATAATGAAAAAAAAACCCGGGAGTTATTTTTAGTATTATGGGGTGGCAGATCCGTGAGAAATTTTGGAAACCAGATTTCATCGATCTCCAAGTTGGAAACAAAATCTCTATTTTTAAAGAAAAAGGGAAGCATATATATATATATATATATATATATATATATATATATATATATATATATATATATATATATATATATATATATTATATATATACATGTGTGTGTTCCAAAAACCACGGTGTAGTAGCATAATATTGAATAACGGAGATTAGTTTCGGCATGGAGTTTATCATAGCATATTCAATCGTCGATTAGGAATGGATAACTAACTCATCCAAAATAAAGTATGTAAAAGGAATTAGATCAAAGTTCCTAAGCAGGTGGAGTCAATTTCAGATTTTAAGAATATCTTTTAAGATAATAAATGTTTGAGTGAAGAAGCGGCATTTAAATTGCCCATCCGAGATGTTAACATTCTGGATTTTTCGAACTAACGTGGATTCAATACCTTTTCTTTGACGAAAATCCTTACACGGCATAATTATTTGGGCATGGAGGAATCTATTGCAAGGTTAACATTATTGGTATGTTTAAGGATACCCGAGGTATCACTTGCGCGCCTAACATCGCCTCTGTGTTCATGAATCCTCTTTCCCAAATCCCCTTCCCCCTCCTCTCTTGCCTACGGAGGACAAAGGATAATTAGCGCTTTTACATTGGATAAGTAGAACCTTGCTTCATCAGTATTCTCTTTGGATTTAATTAAAGTCGAAGGGTATTTTTAAAGTGGTGCAGTTGGGGCAAGGGACACTCTTTAATCCTTTCAGTAACGAAGAAAATAGAAGGAATAAACAATTTCTCTTAGCACTGCTCTTAGCGCTGTGGCACTGTTCTATAAGGAGGCCGAATGGCCTACAATTGAATTAGAAGAGCCAAAATTTGATGAAATTTCCGCCTCAGATCGGGAAAACAGCCACTGTGGAGGAGCCGAATAATGAGACGAGTTTCGGCCTCGAGTTTATCATAGCAAATGATAAACTCGAGAGAAAGAAGATGAGCGCTTCTTTGCACCACTAATGAAGGTAAATACACAAAAGTAGTATTGATCCGAGATGGTTATTGGTTGCTTCAGTCCATAGATTAGGGAATAAGGACAAGATCTTTGAATATGCAGGAATATTCGTTGCAAACGAGACAAATGAAGGTAAAGAGAGCTTAATAGAACTTGCCAAGGGAGCAGATCTTTTAAAGGTGGGGGAAGCCAAGACTCAGAATAAATATTTGCCCCATTATTTCCGTCAAAGGGCGCGAATTAGTGTGGAACTGAGATCAAATCAAAGAGTAAATTGCCAGATGTTAATTTTCACATAGTTTTGAGAAAGGCAATTAATATAGCTTTGCATGAGGGTAAAAATCAAAGGATAACGGTCTTACTAAACGACAACGTTGATCTTAAACGCATCCACAACATTGTCGAGTGTCTTTGAGCAGCTTCTACAATGTGAATAATACTATATGCGACCAACGTCGTCCACAGATGACCTGACAGTGACTGTGCCAACAAAATGCCAAATCCAGGATTCAAGGACTCTCTAAGGGCAACAAATGATTGATTGATTGATTCTGAGTGACGCAACTACTAGCTAAGGGCAACAAGAGATCCATGCGAAGATGGGCGACGAGTCAAAGGTGGACTACAAGACCATCCGGACAACCATGCACAACCTATGCGCCAAGTCGTACACTAGGAATCTGAGGCACCAGCCTACGGGATCAACAACAGCGAATGGTCAAATACCCCATTCAGTATGGGTACAGCATCAACAGATTCCCCGACAAGATTTTAACACTTGATGCCGCAGTAAACCACACTAAGGCCCGGTAACTTTCGAAGTTAACAGCGGGTGACAAGGACCCCATCACGATTAAGAATCTACCCCCACGTCATGATTTTAACTGTCTTGAGTTACGCTAGCAGGAAGATGTACCCCTTGCCTCTTTTTAAGTCTGGAGAAAAAGTTGCTACTGCAGCATACTACAAGTTCCAAAGGTACCCATGTTTTGCCCTGCGGAAGGCTAAACTACGTGAGGACCGAGGACGGAGTCCCCTGGCTAAGAAGTTGCAGGCGCTTTGATTCTCCAGGCCGAACCTGAACCCACTGGACTACGCCGAGCGGATGATTTTAGAAGCGACCACACCCAAGACTTGACACCACATCTTTGACGTACGCAAGATTTCCTACATTGGGTATGAGTTTAAATGTCCAAAGTTACTATGGTTAAGAGTTGTCAGTTTTTCTAGGCAGTGTCGACGCCATTAGGCCAAATAATGGGGGCATACTTAAATGTTAGTTTTATTTAGAACTACATAGTATTAATATTCAACCTTTCTTTGTTAATGAACACTCGAACAAATTTGAGATCAATTACATAAACTACAAGGAATATTTTATTAAGTACATTTTAGTTACCAGTTTTTACATTACGTGTATAGATTAGAGAATACTCAAGAGCAAATAGATTTAATTTAATGTAGATCTAGAATCAGAAAGTCGGAACTTACGATGTAACCAAACAAGCCAGAGAAACGGGACACGCAACATGCCATTTTATCAACATAATTGGGACATTAAAATTGTTTTCAACGCTTTCTTGACATTTTGAAAAAATGCGACATTAAAAGTGTTTTCAAACGCCTGCCTGCATTTTATCAACAAAATTAAGACAAGAAATGTGATTTCAAACGCCTGCTTGCAATAGTAGAGACAAAATTGAGAAATTAAAAGTGTATTTAAAAGGCTGCTTACCATTTTGTCAATAAAATCGCCACATGGGAATTGTTTTCAAACGGCGCTTGCAATTTGTCAAAAAAAATCTTTTCAAATTCTTTCTTGCCATTTTCTCAACAAAATTGCGACATGGGAAGTTTCAGAAACGCTGCTTTCATTTTGTCGTCAGAATTACGGCACGGAAAGTATTGATAAACGCAACTTGCCATTTTGTCAATAAAATTGCTACATGGAAAGTGTTTTTAAACGCCGTTTGCACTTTCGTAAAATAATTGAAAAGTGGTTTAAATGCAACCTGCTATTTTGTTAACAAAATTGCAATATGACATTATGTTTACTAAGAATTTAGACCATAGTTGAGTGGATCAGATTTTCTATGGTACATATTTTTTATTATAAATAAAGCGGGTTAGATTAGGTTTTTCTCAGATAACGCAAGCAACAGCAATCCCTTTTTAAAAACAAATTATTCTTCCCCTTTATGTTCTTCTCACAAGCGCAAGCAACTATGATCTCCCTTTCTTAAAATATACAAAATACACCCTTTATGTTTGTCTCACATAGAGCAAGCAACTGCAATTTCCCTTTTTTAAGAATATTATTATAATCTTACTTCGAAGGGCGTGCGTCCATTTGTCAAAATTTCCCACAGGAGGATTCCGTAACTCCAGACGTCACTTTTGATAGAAAACTGCTCGTTTTTTATGCTTTCTGGCGCCATCCATCTGATGGGGAGCAGCGTCGTGTCATTCTTCAGGTCTAAAATAGAGACAGACTTATCGAAACTGAGGGAAAATCATCGAAACCAGAGAGGTAAGAAGGGTATTCCAGGACAAATGCTTCGTTTTGGTTGTTAATCCCATCTTATCATAAACGTAAGGAGCATTATCTTAAAGATAATGAAAAGTAAAAGAGAACATGGGGAAAATATAAATTGGGAACAGTGGCATGATTCGAACCTGCTGAAATGAGAGGTGCTTCGCATTTATCTACTCGGCCTCTCCGAAACCTTAATAGCAACGTTCAAGCCGAGCTTATAAGCTACCCGATATTTTGCTTAACCTCCAACCGCAGTCCATCCTACAGGAAGAAGAGCGTTTTGCGGCATAAAAAGCTCCATTTGTCATGCGATAACGAACACAGCGAAGCTCCCCCTCCCCCCGCCTAAGCTCGCCAGTCAAGGAGTTTTTTGAGAACGAAGAAAACATGGCAAAGAGAAAAAGAAAAATTAGGAACGGCGATTGGATTCGAGCCATTGACCACGCGCCGAGTTCAACGAGATGCAGCGCTTTTATCCAATGGTCATCATCAAGCTAAATGACTTGATTTCCATTGAGCTTTTAAGGCAATACGCCTTTTTTTTACCCTTAAGCCGCCATAAACTCCCCGGAAAAGAATTGGAATTTCGAAGCTTAGTTATTAGTTAATGTACATTTCTGAGACCTTTTTGAGGGTGACTCATATGTTTGTAGTTATTGTAAATCGAGTACATATGTATGAAAAAGAGGAAGACGTACACAAATGAAGATTTATTGATAAAACCATTTAAGATGTTAATTTTATTAGTGGTATTAAGAAGTGATGAGCGATTTTAAAGTACACAGTTTAAAGTCACGATACACACAAATCGACGGCTTAAAAGTTAACATAGTACAATGGAAGCTGAATTTAATGAAGATACGCGTTAAAGTCTCAATTTCTTTCCTAGAAACTGAATATGCCTTAGTTTCCTGTTCACGAGCATCTCAAGACAACTGGAGAAGTGTCTAGAGAGAGAGATTCAAATGACTCATTGGTTGTTTCCAGTTGTCTCTTTGCGTTTAACAATTTGCAACATTTTGTTAATCCGGTGTAAAAACAGAACACAAAACACCTTTTCATGACTGAAATATAGATTAGGAGGAACACGATGGGACTAATGTGGAAGATTGTTAAGAAACACTAATAAGATAAGTTCAAAGGCAATCATTGCCTCTTGCCAAGGTGAGCACGGCAACAGAGAGAATCAGCAAACAAACGTGATAACTTTGGAAAATGTCTAAAAGATAGCAATCTATTGATGTGCCCGTATATTCTCGGGGAAACTACTTAAAATTAGGCATTCGATTCGAGGGAAAATTCCTTTTTTTGTTTTAATGATCTTCGTCTCTTTTCACGAGTTTTAATCGTTCTCTTTCTTCATCTTTTCTTTTCGTCGAGTGTTTCTCCTTTGATCATCTAAGCTCACGTCAGTTTTATTTAGAGAGGTTACCCCAGGTATCCTCCAGAAACGAGTGATTCTCAACCCTCTTTGACCCATGCCCCCTTTTTCTCCAATGTTAGAATGGCGTCCTCCTTTTTCTAAGTAGAGATCAACGAGGGAAATACCAAATATTATTTTGATATAAGTGAAAGATTTTACAAAAGTGAAATATTTGTCTTTATTTCATTTTAACATTAGGCATTTAATAAACTGTGATGTCCTCTAGATTATTTACACTCTTTAGAATGGAATTGTAGAATTTTCTTCCGTTAGTTTGAGAAGGATAAATTCTCCCCACAAAAGCCTCAAAATTACCACCCAGGGGTGAATTCCAGCCTGGCTGACAACCCTTGCCCCAAACTCACCTTGATAGTTATATAGCGGCGCCGCGAAGCCAAAGTCAGCCAATTTGACATTCTTATCCTGGTCTACGAGACAATTGCGGGCAGCGACGTCTCGGTGCAAGAGATCTTTCGACCCGAGGTAATCCAATGCCTCAGCGATATGTAGGCCCATTCTTCCAATCAGCTTTAAAAGGAGAAGAGATACGATTAAAAAAACTCCATAATCTTTATTTAAATACTCTTACCAACATCTTACCACCAAATAGTTACAAGATTGTATAAAAAGTTTGACCCAGCGAATAGACGCAGATATTCTTGTCATTGTGAGGTCTCTATGGAAACGGAAATTTGGTTATTCATTGATGGCAAGGTAGGCCTAGGCTATGTGATATCAAATCCTCCGGAAATTTGGTTGATTATTTAAAGCTAGGTGGAGGGTATGAGTACAAAAATTTAGTTGATTTATTTAACGCTATGCGTAGGCTATGTGGTCTTTATGGCCTCTTAAATTCGGTTGATTCTGGCGCAGACAGTGACCGCTGGCAACCCAATGATGGCGACACATAGCAACCTACTAATCTGACACGAACTGAAAAGGCACATGGGTTGTCATTTACACTCTCGCTTGCTCTGAGCCTGCCGACTTGAAGGCAACCAACGAAAACTCTAGCTATAGACATTCTTAATAAATAAATAGACTACGAGGAATCTATGCGTTATATGTATATATTGACTTTCTTCCAATGAAAATCAAAAATGTTTTCTTGTGTTGAATAAATGTTATTTATTAGGTACACCTTCATATACAACCTACTTTGAAAGTACCGACTTTTTTTCGCTTCAAAATTCTTTGTAATCACACCTTTTGTACCAATCCTTCAAGAAGAAAAGCTGATTTTAGAATCTTTAAGTCTGTACACCCATTGTCATCCTATATTTCCCTATACAGCTTCCTAGGGATGCTCAGTCAGGTTTAAATACTCTATATGTTGTGCCACTTATCCTTCTTTATAAGAGGAAATATTCACAAAGAATCTAAAAGAACCTAAGGTTCATGGAGTTTATCTCCACGACTTCCTCCTCAAACTCAACCACGATCCACTTAATCCCGCAGTTTTTATCGTAAATTATCCTATATTTAATCGTGAACATAAAAAAATTTACCACTTTCAAACAAATGGTTTTCGGTTTGAATTAATGCCACTAGATCTCTCTTTCCCCTCCAGCTAAAGCCAGATGAATGAGGTCATTTAATCAGTTGTTTGCTAACTTGCGCTATTCTTCTTTATTTCACAAACAAGATTCATCGTCTTGAAGACGAGGGCTTCCAACCAGACTGGAGAGTGAAAACAACTTAAAGATCAGCAGGAAAACAAATGGAGCGTCTGAGGTCACCACCGGCCGGTCTTTGTTGGGGGAAGGGGAGGATATTTTGTTTGCAACAGTAACAAACGATGAGTTAGGAACCTTTGTCATCCTGAGGGGAGGAGGGGGTAGGGTCGTTTAGTGTTAAAGATATGTGGATATACGTGGGCGGTCAATAAGTTTTTCAATTCGGATATAAGGAAACGAGATATGAGGAAAAGTATTTTATTATTTTTCAATATAGCTACCCTCGACTTCAATGCACTTGCGCCACTTGTCCCAAAAGCTTCGAATTCTCGACAACCAGAAATCTCCCGACTGCTGTTCAATCCACTCCTGGACGGCGAGCTAGACATCTTCATCGTTCCCAAACCGGCGTCCATGCAGTGTAGCCTTGATCTGGCGGAATAAGAAGTAGTCGCTAGGGGCCAGATCTGGACTGTAGGGGGATGGTTGATCTTCTCGAATCCGTACTCGTGCAGGGCAGCTTGTGCAACTCTGGCCTTGTGGACAGGGGCATTGTCGTGGGGGAGCAGGACACCGCGTGTCAACTTGCCGCGCCGCTTCTGAAGGATGCACTTCTTCAACCCAGCCAATTCTTCGGCGTAATATTGGTCTGTGATGTTCCTTCCATGAGGCGCATAGTCCACTATCAACACTTCCTCAAAATCTCAGAAGATGGTGACCATGATCTTTCCGGCTGAGGGTTGGTCCGAAGCTTAATCGGGGCCGGAGAGCCCCTGTGCTACCAGGCCATGCTTTCAAGCTTGGTTTCATGATCCAATTAATGGACCCACGTTTCATCATCTGTCACTATGCGTGACTAAAATCCCACCGGGTCTTGGTTGTACAGGAGCAGCAGCTGCTTCGAACTTTGACGACGTTGAAGTCGGTCATGGGGCGTGAGGTTTCGTGAGGTTTCTAGGGACCCAACGGGCACAGACCTTAGTCATGGCCAAATTGTCGTGGATGATGTTGATAACACTCCCATGTGATATTCCAAGTTCTCGCTCAATTTCGTCAACCTTCACCCATCGATTTTCGAGGTTTATCCTCTTCACACGCGCCACATTGTCCTCGTTAGTCACGTCTGACGGGCTTCCTGGATGGGGGCCATCTTTAAGGGACTCACGACCATGGTGGAACTCCCTATTCCAGCGAGCAATGGTTGCATACGAAGGTGTGGTGTCGGTGTACACTGCAACCATGCATTCATGGATCTCTTTTGCATTCGTGCCTTCCTTGGTCAAAAATTTGATGACTGCGCTGTGCTCAACCTTCTCCATTGTTGAAATTTTTGTGACTTACGATCTGCGATCAGCCACTGCTTCTTAAATAGACGAGGCAGGAGCGTGCGGCTACAGGCCCTGACTTGTCATAACTTGTCCTAACACCCCCACAAACAGCCATCCCCCTGCCTCTTTTTTCCCTACCGATTCGCAAAACATTTTGACCGCCCCTCGTAAAATATAATATCTACCATCTGTGTATGTGAATACAGGATGAGATAGATGGCAGTGTCGGGATTGTTATGTGTAATGACCTGCGTAAGTTTTATTAACTCCCTATGGGTAAAACCAGTGGTTTACATAGGAAAATTCCTCGGCCTCACCTTAGGGGGTAGAAGCGTTCGCTGTTTCTTCAAGTACTTGTGGAGGTCGCGATTTCCCATGAATTCCATGGCGAATCCATAGTAAGTATTTTCATGGAATACGACTCCGAACGTTTTGACGATTCGCTCGTGCTTCAAGTATCTGTTTTGATATGAGATAAACATGAAAGACAAGAAGACGACATGGATATCATACTGAAAGACAAGAGGAAGAAAGAGATATCAACATGAAAAACAAGGAGACGACATTGCAATTACAATGAAAGACAGGAGGGAGTCAGGGATATAACATGAAAGACCAGTAAAAGACTGATACTTTTAGGACTGGTTGAAATGAAAGTATAACCCTGAATGACGCCTAATTGTAAAACTGGGATGAAATGCAGTGGAGATGATGATGTTGTGAGTATTTTTTCTGATAGGGAAAGACTTAGAAGAGAAAAGTGAATGACTAACGACGGAAAAAATGGTGTTGTTCTTCTCATCAACATCAAGGTATTAGGATAGTGAGAGAGGGTAATTTAACATTAGGAGGAGACAAGAAATAAAAGTTAAATATACAAACCATGAGCCCACTTTATCTGGGTAAAATTCACAGAATATAATTAGTTGCGTAAAATAAATTGGAAACCTCATTCGTTGACTTCTCGCGTGTCTGGTGAACTAATTGGGCGTATTTGTGCATTAGAGGCCACGGCACTTGCCTTGCATAGTTAGAGAGCGCTTGATTACAAGTGTTTATGGGACTTGCAAGCTTTTAGCAGTGACTAACTCAGACAACTATTTCATTCCTTTTCTACTGAATTATTCCCTCATTACATGTCCGAAGATTTCTCAAAACTTGGTCCGTGAGGTAAATTTCATCAAAATCCCCCGAAAAATTGAAGTTTTCCTAAAACTGCAATAACTACGCCTTTTGGACCATTTGAGTTGGAATCAAAGTAACAATATTTGTGTCGTTTATAAATCCAATGCTGTTTTATCTTTCCTTTGTCTCTATTTTTATTGAAACCATATTTATTTGCTTTCGTTTTGACGATCAACAACTTTCTTATCTTAACCATAAATTTGAGCACGTGCTTTCCTCCTACGGCCTGAAATTACGGAAGTCCCCATAACTATCAATATGGTGTGAGGAATTAAAATTTCCCTGACACCACTCTTTACTCGATTGTGCAAAAACCCATAGGAATTCCTCATAAGGAGTTTTAAGTCATTAAGATCATTTATTAGATTACAACAGGAGCTTGCACTTTGCAGGAAGGCAGAACTTCGGCCTTTCGATATAATTTTTTTTTAAAGTTTTCGTTACATATCACCTAATAATTTACTCTTGGTCCATTTTTTTATATTGATGCTTATTTGCTAGGCCTAAGTACAGATTTGTTTCGCGAATTCTTTTTAAATGCAAAAAAAAAGATCCACACGATTCTTTTTTATTTCTCTGTCTAAATTTGTTTTACCAATTTTTAGGGGCCAGTAGCTATTTCCTCCTGATAAAAATTAAAATTGTAAATCTATTTTAGAAATAGCTTTGATAAAACTTTCGAATATCCTAAAAGATAGCAGCCATGTCTAAATTTTGATACATTTTCTGAACTTCACCAAGTGTAATTCTTTATTTTTTTAAGCATTCTAAACCTTTCTAAAAGAATATTGATTTTTCTGAACTTCACACTTTGTTTTTACAAACTTTAGAGGATCTCTTAAAATGAACTTTAATAAAAACTTAAAATATACTTAGACATAACCAAGCCAAGAGAAAAGAATATCTATTAATATTCAAAACCTACAAAATATTCAGTCCTTATTAGATAACTTTATGGATAATATTAACTTTGAGAACAATCGCATGAAAGTCGCAGCGTCTACCTTTGCTAGACTTAAAGACTCCCTATGTGTGTGAAAAGAGTTCTAAGTTCGCCCTAAATTGAACTCAGATTGCAAATCTTCCATGTTGAAATCTAACCCAATAATTTAAGTACCTATTAAGAATTCATTACCTCCTTATAAATTATCCGCTAGACTTCTCACTGAAGTCAATTTAAGGGAGTTATGGACAGTCGTAGAGCAACATCAAAACTTGCTTGCATACTCTCACCTTCTCGACTAAGCTCTCCGTAATACAGAAGAAACAGTCAACTTTCTCAAGGGAGTTTTCTCTCTTGGCTTCGTACAACTCCGTAGGAAATATTTCAATATATTACAAGGTTTTCCAATAACAATTATGTAAATATGAGTACAAAACACTTAGCTTTATATTCGACAAGCAAGGCAGGTCAGCCGCTCATAGACTGCTCGTTCGTTGGATTTCATTACGCAACTGCTCTATAAGGTAGAATCGTCAAATCCCTAAAATTTTCCCTACGATTCCCTATCTATAACTTGTCTGCCAAAATTTCTAGAGAGATAGATACTCGTTAAAACACACTAAGTCTGTCTCGTCTAGCTATAAACTAGGAGACGCTGTGGTCCACTGAGAGGTGTTTTCAAAATTCTTCGAGGCTTCAAGAATTTCGATTAGAGGAAGTTGTTTAACCTAACCTAGAATAGGAAGCACTGTAAAACAGTGGACTACTTTACGGGAAACTACTTCCCCTATAGAATATACAAGACATGGAACAAACTACTTGAAGAGGTAGTTAATAATTATGTTCCTGGATCTCCCACCCATAGAGCTGGACGGAGAGAGCCTTCATATGTATTTTGCTTTTCCTCAAGTAATGTTAGGCTTTCCCTCATTGGTACCTTTTTCGTATGGTAGTAATTTCTTTTGAACTGCTACAATTATTTGTGACTTGCTACCAGTCCCTCTTACCATTGAGGTGTGTCTAATAGATTATCTAACTTAATGAATATGAGCGGATGTTCGTGCGAAGTTACACCGGTCAACAAAACTAAACAAAACATTATTATATGTAATTTGGAAACTGATTCTGCTAATTTTGGACTCCTAATTCCAAATCTGGGCTCATATTTGCGTTATTAAATCAAGTTTTTGTGATATCTGTATGCTCCATATCCATGGTAGTGATAAAACAGCGAAAACTTTATTATTCTCACAAAAACTACCTCATTTATGATTTTAAACGAATTTTACTAACTTTCTAAGTCTTTGTTTATGTATTTTAGTGCCTTGCAATAGTGTTTTATTATTTTCTTTTGTTTGACGGTGCGAAGACTATCTAATCCGCTGTTAAGACTACATTTTTACCATAACAATTCTCATTTAATCGGCAGTAAATCTGACTCAGTTTAATTGCTTATACCGATACCTGGAAGCTTGTACTGCAAGAAAGTTATATTTACACTTTCACAGAGAAGAAAGTGCTCTAACGACCTAGCGATCTTCTGCTATATTTGTGGATGCTTCGCGTTAGAAGTTAAAATACGCACCCTCACTGCATTCTTTAAGAGAGTGCACCATGCTTACTTTATAGTACCGCTTAGAGACCAACACAAGAAATGGGCCCCTCATAAAGTATGCAGGACTTGTATCGAATCTTTGAGCTCATGGTCTAAAGTAAAGGAAACTAAGCTCAAGTTTGCTGTGTCGAGAGTTGGTAAATATAAAAGAATCGTCCCTCCCCCCACCGTTCTCTCGTGGTGGATTCACGAGGCGGTTACCGCAAAGACATCCGGTCCCAGGCACCATCGGGTCAAGCACGTAACCGCAGCGCCGCACCACTCGTCGCTATGAAAGACCTAAAGGTTTAAATGCAAGATCTCCCCCAGGAGAGTGAGATTCAATTTCACGTCAAATAAGAAATTGGAGACGTGTTTCTCCCAAGCTCGAAGGCTAACGAGGAGCCGATGTAAGACTTGGTGAGAAAACCGTTTGGCATAAGAACCCTCCTCAAGCCCCCCCCCCCTCTTACCACTCCCCCAGTGGGGTGACACCGTATAAATGAGGAACACTGAGGAAAATCGTGGTAGAATACGTCAGTCTCCAGGTGACGAAGTCCTCGGATTAAAACCGAGCTACCTAGACTGGATAGGTAGAATACGCCAGTCTCCAGGTGACGAAGTCCTCGGATTAAGACCAGGCTACCTAGACTGGATTGGTAGAGTACTTGGCTCGCCAGACCAAGAAGTACCCTGCAAGAGAGGCAGGGCTAACTACCTTAAGGGGCTAAGAAGCAGCTCATCCTCGAGCTAGTCCCTGGTTATCAAACCGAACGCTAAGTTAACTTTGTTAACTTTAACTTACTCTCGTCAGAGAGACTCCTCATATCCTGGTGCATCTTAAACACTAGGGGTATTCCTCGTCCTTCAGGAATTAAAGAAAGAAGGAAAAGGCTCCCCCTCGAGCCCGTTACTCGGTGGCCACACTGAACTCATAAGTTAATTTGGTTGAGGAACCAAGTTCAACTTGTTCTCGTCAGAGAAACCCCCTCCTTTATACTTGCCCTTGAAGAAGGAGAAGACTGGAACTAAGAAGAAGCTCATCCTCGAGCTAGTTCCTGGTTACCAAACCGGCCTTTAAGTTAACTTATTCAAGTTTAACTTATTCTCGTCAGAGAAACCCACCTCATCGATCCTCGCCCTTGAAGAAAACACTCCCCGAGTTCAGTCCTCGCCCATGAGGAATTAAGTAACGAAGGAGAAAAGCTCCCCCTCCAGCTCGTTACTCGGTGGTCACACCGCACTCCAAGTTAACTTGGTTTAAGAACCAAGTTTGACTTACTCTCGCCAGAGAGACCACGACTACCTTGGTGCCGCATAAAGAACCGTAATTGTTCTCGTGGACACCCCAGCTGCTACTCTCGCCAAAAGCACCTCATGATCCCACACACCTACATCTGGCCAGGCGGCACGCGTCGTGAGACAATAACATTCCTGAGGGATTTAAACTCCAGTAGAGTCCGTAAGCCTAAATCTTATATATTGATGTGTGTAGCAGAATTAACCAATTTTAGAGGGTCAAACTAATTTAATTAATTCTTGTTTATTATAATATTCAGAGTATTGCTGTGGTTAATGTTTAAATTTTGTGTTCAATTGTTAAAGTTAAAATATAAGTTTATTTGGGGAATTATTGTGCGTTTCTCTATATCCTTACGTGTTTCCAACGGCTCTCTTCTTTAAGATATCAATATCTATTAGCACTCTTAGAAAAAAAGGGGGGCATTCAACGACAGTAGAAAACCCCCAAAAAACAAGACGATGACTGTTACTTCTGCTTTGTAAATGTCAAAGGATTTAATAAAAAAAAAGAGGGAATACATGAAATTCCCTAACATATCATCGGCTAGACGCCCACTTCATCAATGTGAGGGAATACCTGTACCTCTTTTCATCGAGCTCTCAGAGATTAATGAGGAAGGACCTACTTCATCCACATACGATGATGGTGATTCAGCCATTTGATTGGTTTTCTGATCAAACTGATCTTTATAGTCATCCTAAATTGAATTATATGGCCTGATATTTAAAATTGCTACAATTATCAAGTTCAAGAGAGAAAACTCATAAAACGTGGCAGTCTCATTTTATCGCAATAGATAGGCAGAAGGGGGGAATTATGATAGTCTATTTCAATGGACAACTTGCATGTTGCAAAGATGTTTGAAGGGCTTCTTCTCGCTATGAGATTGCCTGCGTATTATTAAATTGAGTGGAGACTCTTTATTGACAGTTCGAAAAGGAGTTTGAAAATGTGTTTTACTTCACAATGGGATTGTCTATAAATCTATCCCTATAGGACACTGGGTAACCATAACGGAAGACTATACAAAAATCAAGGTTGTACTTGAACGATTGAAGTACCGCGATCATGAATGGTTGATATGTGTGCGAAATGATGAATTTAATTTAGGGGCAACATTGAGGTTTCGCCCAGGACCATTGTTTCCTAGAATACTGGAGTAGTACTGCTAAAGATTAGCACTGGGTCGGAAAGGAATAGCCACCAAGGTGGACCTTTGATTCCCTGATTATAAGAACACCATTAATGAACCACTAGTTGATCAGAAAAAGATCAGCCTTCCACCATCAAACTCGGTCTCATGAAGTTGTTTCTTAAAGCTGTTCATCATATTTGAGACTTCTTTGGCCACATATGTTCTACATTTCGACGTTTAGCGATGTGAAAAAAGAACAGGGATTTTAAAGGGATCTCAGATCAGACCATTCCTTAAGGAAACATTACGACAATGACCAGTGTCCAAGGTTGAGTGAAGAGTGCATTGACTAATGTGGTGTACAATATCCAAGAGAACCAGAAATAGGCTAACCCTTGAGAGCTTCTTCTTTTCTGCCAGCGCTGGGGTTTAGAACGAGGATAACGGTGTATTATTTGCACATTCGCATTAGCAAATTGCCAGAGAACCTTGGAGGTGTGAGCGAGGAACAAAGTGAATGTTTCTATTAAACCATTAAAGTGATGGAAGAACGTTATCGAGGTCTTTGGGACTCATGGCAGATTACTGCTGGCGTTTGGTGAGGGATGAATGCTGTACACAAATGATTGTCCAGCAAGAGGAAGTTTAAAATCGATTAATTGTTAACATATGCTAAAATATTGTAATTAAATTAGGTACCTTTCATCGTAAGAACCTTTGCATATATCAATCTCCTAATTCAATATAGTTCAAAAACTTGATGTGATAGATAAAATGTAATGACAGATTTTGTTTTTCCACCGAAAACCTAGCTAGAATCCGTTAAAAAACACCTAAGTAAGAAAAATCGTGTTGAGCAGTGTTAGATTATCCAGTGGACTTAATTGCTAGAAATATCTTTTTGTACATCACGTAATGGAATTCGAACTATGGGCATTAAATGTTACAATAGTAATTAAACACAACCAATGGAATAAGATTACGAAGTGGTTAACCTCTAACTACCCGCCTATGTTGTTAATCCTTCTCATTTATGGGTGATGTTTGATTCTCATGTAGTACAAGTATCATTTCATGACCACGTTTCATCCAATTCCATGACACTCACAATGCAATCTTGGCTTCCTCTTTAGCTTTCCTGATGTTGACGAGAGGTATTTTGACAGCGACTCTGATTGGAGTCTCTTCATGGGGGCATTTAAGAGTCCCTAACAAGACTTTTCCATGTGCTCCCCGATCCACGTTCTTTTTTTCTAGGGTCAAATCCACATTGAGTTGCAGAATCTCTTCCGCGTTGAACTCTTGATGGACCTCCGAACCTACAAACCAAAGAAATGACCAAGTTAGGAATCCTCTTTGTCTCTAGAAATAGGGAGGAGAGAGGAGTGTAATGAAAGTGAAAACTGCTCATTTACGGTCTAGGGGGAAATGCGCACGGTGTCACTCTAGTAAAAGGAGCTCGCCTCAGTAGGTAGAGGAAGAATATTGTCGAAAGAGGATCCTAAAATAATCATTGTGTCCTATTCTTTTTTGCTTGTAAGGATGGGTGCTGTGATAAGGGTAACTAGGTTTAGTCTAATAGTATTGTCCTAGAGGAGATAGATAGAAGAGACTGGGGAATTCGGAATTTTAATGCCTAGAGCCATGTCAATTATTATAAATCAGACGTTTTGTTTCAAATTTCAAGCATCTTCAGCCTAGCAGTGAAAATGTGTCCATAACTTCTAAGCAAGACTAAAAGCAACCTTTAAAAAATATCCTTCGAGTCCCAAATTAAATAATATATAAAAATTACCCATCCTTACTCCATCAGATCTTTTGTAAATTATATATATTTCGGATAAAAGAAAACAATTGGGCTGAACTAGGTTTCTTCTAAGCTTTCGGACCGACCCATTTCTTCCTAGGTCTTCTAACTGTAAGGTCTAAGCTGAGAATGATCTGTGGCTGGCAAATGGCGTCTATTTTATTGGCAAGGTGCGAATGGTGAAGTAGAAACCAAGTTAGTCACCTCCTCTCACAAATATCGGAAGACGCAAAGGCGGCATGGGCCATGGAAAGTTAAGACAAAATGTAAGATCATTTGGGGAAAAATAGAAAAGCAGAATGCCCAATTTATTAACGGGAAAGAATAAAACACAAAATATAAAACGAAGTAAATAGTTTAACGGAAGGAACTTTGCTACTCGTAACATCCTCTAACACAGGTGGAAGTTACGTAATCACTCCTGTATGTTTGTCTGTTTATCTCTCTGCCTGTTTGTGTACAATATATCTTTAAGAATTATTGCCGAATTTCGATGGAATTCATCGAATGTAAAGGCCAAGACCTATGGAGACTCGTGCCAATTATTAAAAAGCAGATTCACTTTCTTTAATTATGACACATTTCGATGAAATTTTATGGAGTGTTTGGTTGACCTTGAACCAAGGTAAAGTTGATTTAACTTCAGTTGGGTCCGAATCCGGATGAGGTTTGTAAATTACTTATTCCCTGTCTTTAGCATAGCGTAAGATAGAACATTGCCTGATAATTTTGCTAATATAAAATAAATAATTGGCTAGACAAATTAAAAATGGCCAGAGACGGATAACTTAGGACATTCCATCAACATAGACAATTTGTTTCAGATGATGATCTGTGGGATCAAAATATATATTGATAGCGGCAATCCTTATAGAGTCATAGTACTGTAATGGAGAGTGGCAGAAAGGCATAACTACCACCGATGTTTAGAAAAGATAATGTAGATTTGGGATGCTTCCAAAACATTTCCTCTATTTGTGAAAGAAAAGGTGTTATATCTAGATGAATATAAGATCCCAATCTACCATTTTGAAAAATCAACTCTCTGTCAATAAATTCAAAACTACTGACGAAATGCATAGAGAACTTAACGCAAGGAGGAAGGGTTCTAGGGCGAAAGAATTATATTGTTTTATGTCTGGCTGATCCGGAGTAGAAATCCGAATTCATTCTCTCATTACAGTTTAGAAATGTTTTGCGGTAGGAAATGTCTTTGTGGTGTATGGCGATGAGGCTGTTTTCGGAAAATCAGGCCTCGATGAACTCTCGGTTTTTCCTCTTCGTTGACCTCCCATTACCTTGGTACCCTATCGCCCTCTACACACATACACACTTTATCTCATGTCTCTCTTCTTTCTGGTGTGTTGCGATGGTTGGGAGGGAGGTAAGGGGGGCGTTCCAATGAGTTGCCCTTTGTTATTTTCCCGATTCTGGTGCGTTGATTTTGCGCCTGCCCAACGTACATGGATTGACTCTCACTGCATTCAATTTTGGATGCTACTTCAGCTTGACCGGTATCACTCTGTCCCTCCTTGACTTTGGCAAATTAGTTCGAGGACATATTGGATGGTTTGTGTGTTATATCGATATATTTTGGACGAGAGTCGGGCCGTTCTCCTGGTTAAAAAGATAAAGTAATTTAATTTCATTGTCCGGTCGTTGTTCGTGGTTTTAGTCTCTTTGCCATCTTTACAGTTCTGAAAATCGTTGGGTGAAACACCCCTTTTAGGCGGTTCTCGTCATCAGCCTGGTAATTGATTGTTGCTGCAGTCTGTTCTAGCTCTGTTGAATAAAGGGGTGACCAGACCATGTTTTTCTTTCTTGTGTGTGACCTGTTGAACACCTCAAAAATCAAAAAATATTTTCCCATGGGTCATTCCCATGGAATATAAAGTTCTATCGGGGTTTCTCGTTACTAAGATATTCAGGAAGGGCAACTTTGCGTCCTTTTCCATTTCAATCGTAAAAATATATATCGGGGAAAATGCTGTAAAGGACGGTAGAAATGCAGTGCCTTTACCCATGAGAGGATTGCAAACGTGATGTCGACATACTTTACCCTGACACTATAAGTAAAGGGGCAGGTGAAAGCAAGAATCTCATATATCTGCATCAGTTCTACTATGGGGACTGAAATGGGGAACCACATCGGCGGGGTCACCTTCTCGTCATAAATCTTCTTGATACATCAATTTATCATGATGGAGCTGTTCGTCGCTGTCCATTGTAAGTGCGACAGTCTCTTCAGCAAGGTACACAGGCAGACACTTCTGATCTCTACAAGTCTTATTTTAAGTTGTTATGAAATTAATGTTTCTTTTAGAAAACATTTAAAAACGCAACTTAGAATTATTTGAATGGTGGAAACTGTATAACGATAAAATTCAGTAATGCCTTTGTTTAAAGTTGTAGTAAGCTTGAGCCTTTATTTAGGCTAGTAAATCCTAGGAATTATTTAAGCTACATTTAACTGGACCCCTTGATGTGTGATGGTGGCAGATAATACACACATTAGGTATATCATGCTATATTTATTGAGGAAAGGGAATGGTGCCATATTAGCAGAAAAAGAAATAAAATAGTGTATGAAAATTGTTGAATATTTATGTATGACCGAGAGGATTTAATCTGTTCTTGCGATTTCTGACTAAAAATATCGGAGGGTAGAGGGACCGCCATAATGCAATTGATCTTAATACTCTTAAGCCCTTGGGGAGACTAATCTTGGACAGGACATTCGGAAAATGGCAAAACTTTAAATATCGGTCATGGAACAGTGAAGAAGCATTTTAAAAACAAAGGAAAAGTACACAAAAATGGGGTTTTGTTGCCCTATGATATTTTTGAAGGATAAAGTTAACGACGAGTGAATATTGCTTCATTTCTCGGTTCGATGTGGCCGCGAGCCAATTCTGGACAGAATTTTTACGGGCGATGAAGAGAATTCTTTTACTGCAATATTAAAAGCCAATAAAGAATGGTTTGACTGCAAACCAAAACCCATTCCAACTCATATGTAGATGTGTTTTCAAACATCAGAAGGCTCTTCTGCTTATTTGGTGAAATATGAAAGGAGGTATTAATTACGAGCTCCTCAATAATAAATAAACATTCATTGGAGACCTAATATTCAACAATTGTCACGTTTAAATGAGGTTCTTGAGAAAAACATCTTTTCTTGGTCAAGAGAAAGGGCTGTCTTCCTCCTTCGTCGCATTATACAGCTCCATTTTACAAGACCTTCGCCGCCCTTAACTATCCCGTGAGAGAAGGTGTCTGACGGGTTGCTACCTTAGCAGCCACATCTCTGCTATACAATAAACAGCACTCACCATCCGCAAGCGGATGGATGGACAAGAGGCAGAGCTCGTGATATACTTATATGTCGTAAAAGAAGAAGATTTTTTCTTCCAAAAGTAGAGCAGACCAAAACAGCAAAGAGAAAGTTACCGTCCCATTTTGCTGCTGGAATTTCTCGCCAAGCTGTTTGAAAAGCTCTTGAACGACAGGCTGAAGGGCACACTTAGAATAAAAGGGGCCGTATAGTATTCAGCAACACGGATTCATGGGCCAGCGTGGCACGTGAGCAACGGTGATAAGAATAAAGGACAAAATTGAAACCGAAGTAGGGACAGAACACAGAGTAGACGTAATCCTCTACAATGTTGACAAAACTTTATACAAGGTATGGCTGGCAGGCTTGAAAATGAAAAGGGCAGAATTAAAACTAGCGCAATCATAACCAAAATACTATGCAATTATTTGGATTAAAGAAAGCCAAGAATAAACATAAACGGATACATGGAGGATAAATTTAGCATGGAAAATAGCGTTCTCCAAAGAGGTTGTCTCAGCCCAACTCTCTACACCGTATACACCAGGGACCTTCCTTAACCGACATGTGAAGGTGCGATGTAAGTATAACTGGCAGATGATATCTCTCAAATAATCAGAGGGGAAAGTAAAAATCCTAAAGCCTTAGGACAAATAATGGCCAGAGAGATAAAAAAATATAAACCACTACGAGAAAAGAACAAAACAGAGATGAGTAAAAACAAATTCAAATTAATGTCCATAAATGAACCAAAAACGACGGAGGCAAACAACACCCTAACCACCCTCTACTGAATCAAATATTTATAAGAAAATAATAAAAGCAAGTTGTACCTCGCTCTAGTCTGCCCTATAATAACAACCTATCACTCTATCCCACCTGCCAAGTAAAACCCGCATTACAAAAGACACCAGGTTCATCACTAAAAAGTTATGAAGAGACTTCAGAGGAACTCCACCAAAGAAAACAGCAGAAAACTAGAATCTAGATACTGCATGAACTAGCAGCAAATATCTAGCAAAAGATTAATGAAATACACCCAGAAAATGAAATCAATACGATGTCCCTAAAAGAGAGATCCTAAGTGAAATAGGAATAACATTTTAGTAAAAGTGAAATAAGTATTTCTTTATATTGCATACGTATTTATTATAAAAACATCGTTACTTTAAAATGTAAGAAATACTTTGGATAAAAGAATTATCAATGTTTCTTTTGGGATCACTTTTTGGGGACAATCTCTTTATAATCATTTCGCTGCTGGTCCAAGGCATCCCGACGAACATTTTCCCTGAACAAGGTTCTGCTTCTGGGTTTCTTTACGTATAAATGCGTCTAGTTTAGGAATTATTCCATTCATTTTCTCTCATTACTTCTTGCAATACGTTCTCTCTATTCCCCCCGTCAGAGCCCCTTTTGTTTTACTCCATCTGCCACCCGGGTTTGCGTTCTTCTCCAAGTATTTGTTTTATGTTTAGTGCCCAATTTTCGATATCTGAGAGGTGATGAGATCCATTGGGTACAACTTTGATTCTTTAAGGAAGTGGGGCATGCCATGGTAGAGGCTGTAACTTAGATTTTCTGCCACATGGCAGAATAATTTGTTTCCTTTGCTCATTCCATTTTCATTATGGCAGTTGCGAGATGTCCCGGGTCAGTGACCTCTTGTCCCCTGTCCTGAAAGGGTTGTTTTTTTGTCCTGGGAAAACGGAAAGGTCAGCTCAGAATCTGTGAAAAAAAGCGGAAAAGAGTGGAAAAACAACTGTTATGGGAGTGGTTTATGAAGAGGTTTTTAAATAACGTTTAACGCCATCTTTCCCGCTTTGATGGGTCTAGAAAGACGCGAAAGGATAGCTATAGATTAAAGAGGCATAAAACTCGACCCGAGATATAAAGAGAGAGAGAAAGAGAGAGAGTACTAATTTCTCATGCTGGATTAGGGTGGGTAGGGCGTCTCGCTGCTCCAGGGCTCAGTTTCAGCAGGTTTCTTGCCCCTCCTACCCCAACACACCTAGACAGGGGGGCACTCTTTAGGTAAGGGAAGAGCAGCCACTTAAAGAGAAGAACGTTCTAAGATTCAGGCAAAAGAGTAGCGGGAAAAAGAGTTCCAAAGTCTCGCTGTGAAGGGGAACAGAGGATTATGTGAATGACTGGTATCACGTGTATGGAAGAGTGGCGGTTCCGTAAGTGAGTAATGGCCCAAGTAAAAGAGGGAGAGTTGCATAACTTTAAGTGAGTCCAGGTTTGAATTGAGACGATGGTGGTCGCATTGCTAAGTCTCATCTTTCTTCCTCGAAACTTTTCCTCATTATTTTCATCTTGGAAAAGTCAATTTCGATCCCACTGCGATAATTCTGCTCTTTTCGACTGGACTTCGGAGGCGAGGAGGGAAATATTACGATGATGGGAGAACAGCAAAGGTGAGGACAAAGACGGGCATTCATTCGCATTCAATTTAGTCCCATTCAAAACATTCTTTGAAATCTCCTCAAACACTCTTGTAATAGTTGGGTGAAATTGCTTTTTCCTTTCTCACTTTGTTTATATTTTGTTTCTTTTGACGGAGTGCAGCCAAATTGACGATTTATGTAGGGGAGCTTTACACCGTAGTGGTTACTATTTTCTCGGTTTTGTCGTGGTCTTAGAACGGAATTGGTATTTAGTGAGTCGGTGTTTTCCGAGAGATTACCAATGCAATCTCGAGAGGTATTTAATAAGTAAATTAGTTGCTCATAAAATAGTGTTTGGCCTGTTGGACTTTAAATTTTTGCTTATGAGAATGTGGTTGACATGTTGTTTTTTAATATTTTCCCTATAAAATTATGTTTTACTCTAAATTTTTGCTTAAAAAAGGGTGCATGGAATGTTGACCTTGAACTTTTTGCTGATAAAAGGGTGTTTAGCCTCTTATCCTTAAATATATTTTTGATAAAAGAGTGTTAGGTATGTTGTTCTTTAATTATTTGCATATAAAGTAGTGTTAGCCATTTTGTCTTTTATTTATTTGTTTATAAATGACCTTAGATTTTGCTGCTTAAATTTGTGTGTGTTAGGCATGGAGTCTTTTAAACTCTTTTGCTTATAAAAGAGTGTTTGGCCTCTTTTTCTCTAATTTCTTTGCTTATGAAGGAGTGATTGTCCTCTTGTTTTCTAATTTTTCCGTCACCTTTTAAAGAAAATGTAGAAATTTCGTTAGCGTTGACCCATGCGATTGGAGTCTTTCTTTTCTCTAAACACTTTGTAAACCAAAGGCAATTAGATTTCTCCCATATTTTCTATGGGTAATTGTTAGGCCATTTTCTACAGGTGTTTTGAGAATTGTTGTCCTCTGCATGGCGACTATTTTTATGAGTTCCTAATAATTTTCTGCTCTACTCTTTTCATTTGCTGTCTGTCAATTGTTGCTTTATGTTTGTTTTTTAACGGGTTTTTTTAATTCGAGTTTTATCGTATTTTCCATCTAGTTTTTAAATTTGTTCACTTCACTGCGTTCTATTCTTTTTCTAATGCAATCCCCAGCCCTCTCCTCGTTTGAAATGAATTAGATTGGTTTGAATGGACTTCAATGTATTCAAGATTGTTTTGTTTTCCTTTCAACGTAAAAACCCCGTATAATTTAACCGTACATTTCAACTTTATCCCTCCCACCTCCCTGCCCTCCCCCGATTTCTCTTACCTGACTGATACTTGGGGAGTTTCTTCCTTTTGAGGATAGGAGCAGCATAAGACGAGGCCGCGACTATGGCGAGAATCCCCAAAATCCCAATTACAAGCGTAATTGTCTCCTTATACGTCCACTTTCTTGTGCCTGAATGGGGCTAAAATATTATCACTCTTAATTATCTTCAAATATTTTAATTACTTGTCATAATAATATTATTCTAAAAATGAAAAGAAAAATATAATAAACATATAACTTTTCACCTGGTTGTGGAACAGGTACAACATTAGGGGACTTAGATAGCTTTCACACACTTTCATCTTCCTCTACTTCCATAGATTCTTTATTAATCTTCCTTCAGTAATCCTTTTTACAGAAATGTATACAAATATTTTCTTTTGAATAATCGAAAATATTCTTGTAATTATGAGGTTTATTTGGCAACGGAAATTCAGTTGATTCTTTTAAAGCTAAAATGTAGGCTGTGGTCTCTATTTCAACAGAAATTCGGTGATCCATTTAAAGCTAAGGTGCAGAGCGCGGTCTCTATGGCAACGGAAATTCGGTTAATTCATTTAAGGCTAGGTGTAGATTAGGCACTGCATTTAAGAACTTTCTATGCAATTCTTTTACAACCAATTTTCATACCTATCCTACCATAGCTCAAATTGTTCAAATATTGATCTTAAAGGGAAGTAAGAGTTTGAAGCACTAGAGTGAATTGATTAATAGAACCTTTGATAGAGTGCTTTTAATCCGACTCAAAAGTGTCATAATTTTTAAATTTCTAGACGAGTAAAGGTAAGTGAGTCTCTTGAGTCGCTTCCTTTTATGCGACTCTGCGGTTAGAATTGTAGAAGACTCCGCAGTGGGTCAGTAAGAGTCGATCAGATCATGCGTTCTATAAATTATAATAATTTATATAACTTTTATTGTATGTTTATTTTATTTCGAGTCATATCAATTATATATCCTAACGTGTGTAAGCAGAAAGGTAAGCTGCGCCATCTGTGCTTCGCATTGTGGACGAGATCTCCAATCCGTTAATGAAATGCAGATAAAGATCAGAATGACAACCGCTAGAAATAGCAACGAGGGTGTATCTAGCAACCATGTTTCTAATAAGAAATCTGTAAAGAAATGGTGGGGGGGCACACAATCCTCCAGCCACAACAAAGCTGACCATGCACACCCTGACATCATCTTTCAATTACCCACGTGGTTTGAAACAGCGCGGGAACCAATAAGCGTCCATTTCCTGACAAACGCTGAAGTTTTGTGTCCGCTCTCGTTAGGATTAGACCGGGAAACTGAGCTTTAGAAATCCAACGCCTTATTGACTATGATACCAAAAGCTCCTGTCATCCTTTGCTCACGTCCATTTTTAGTCGCGTA
Organism: Ceratothoa steindachneri; assembly: GCA_963969495.1. NCBI lineage: Eukaryota > Metazoa > Arthropoda > Malacostraca > Isopoda > Cymothoidae > Ceratothoa > Ceratothoa steindachneri. The sequence goes on from OZ018333.1 coordinate 41,367,856, forward strand.
CGAGTCTAGTCTCGGGAACACTATAAATCACTATGACGGTCTGTCCTCGTTTTGCTTTTTTTTGTAATAATATTGTAACCATTCGTCCGGTTCTAACGAAATTTGAAACCCTTGGGTGTTTTACATTCTCTTTCGAATGATATAATTGTCAACGTCATCCCGAAGTTTGTACGGTAAGTATTGAAAGTTCTTTAGGTCGTATAAGTGAGAGCTCGCGACCTTTGGTCAGCAGAGCTTGTTAACTATGTTTGGTTGTTATCGCCCATATTTGGATAAGTTTCGATTGGATTGTTTGGTCGAGTTGACTAAGCAAATAGAGGAATAACTGAAAGGATGTCAGAATGATGAGCCAGCAAAGAGCCTCTGTCCCCTCGAGGGTAGTTCAAGAAATAAAGAAAAATGGAAAAAGGGAATAAATGGCAAGAGGAAGACAGGCTATAGCGAGAAAAACTTGTTTCACTCCTCATATTTCTGAAATATTTTATGGTAAAGTAATATTTATCAGCTCTCTTCTTAAAGATATTGGCATTGATTTAAAACCTTATTTAAGATTTTTCGACCTCTTCTGTCGTTGACATTCTTCATTCTCTTCAGGTGATTTGCTACATTCCTAAAAAGATAGAAATCAAATGTGGGCCAGGGCGGGTGGATATGGAAGACGACTCTTTAGTTTTCAATATAAATCGTTAAGCTTTTGTTTGCTATCTCTTGCGATGTGTGGTAGCGGGTGGTCTTGATGGAAGAGCAGCACTCTCCCTTGAAATATGTCCTTTTTTCTTCCAATGCTGAATACGAGCAGTCCAGCTACGAACAATAAACTTCCTCGATGGCTGAATTCGGGTTAAGAAGTTCAAAATGGATCTTACCATTCATATCCTCACCAAGACAATCTTTCATGGATGAGGCTCCATTTCTAGCTTGATATTGCTTTTCTCCGAGGCTTAATCCATTGTTTAGAACGTATATATATATATATATATATATATATATATATATATATATATATATATATAAATATAGATATGTATATGTATATATATATATATATATATATATATATATATATATATATATATATATATATATATATATATATATATATATATATATATATATATACGTATATAGAGTCATGGGCTCTTAAGGACTCACTAGGTGACCAGGGACGTCCTATCCCTGTTTGGCCCCCTCTATCAGCCATGGGTTTCCTGGTTTCGGAGAGAGAACTGTTACCAGTTTTGGGCCCCTTCCGGTGGTAAATAACAGAGGACTCAATCTCGGCCCCTCCTCTCCTAAAAGAAAGAAATGGACGAAAAAAGACAAGTAGTTTCACTCGGTTGGGGGAGGGGGGGAAGTATGGGGACGGACGGGTCCCCTCCTGTTTCAGAAAGCGACCAGGTTACGATTGGTTTGTCGCGCCCCGAGGCGCCTCAAGAGGGTAGACCCACATAATGACCAAGAGTTAAGATGCAAATAGAGTGAGTGGAGCCTTGACGACGTTGGGGCTCTTCATTGAGAGATTAATATATATATATATATATATATATATATATATATATATATATATATATATATATATATATATTGTGTGCCCCCCCCCCCAAATGACTCATTATTAAAAAAAATAATATCTTCGTAACCTCCCTCTTATTCATGTCATTTTTCATAGACAGGATACTTTCCATCTTCCCTTTTCGAATGCCAAAAAACGGAATTTGGATCCCTTTTGTAGTTTTATTATTTTATTGTGCAAATCATTCAGGAATATTCACTTTCTTACAAAAGCCTAAAAGAATGAACATGACATATTATGGCTATCTTTATTTCGTCGTCGTCGGCTCCAGCTCGTGTCCGAGCATCGGTGTCGTCCTCAGTTATCCGGTCTCCTCGGCTGATGTTTGTCTCGGTTTTGACTTAGGAGACCCAGTCTCTAAAGAGAGAGCGTCAGGTCCGGGAAAGAAAGAAGCTGAAGTAAAAATAGAGACGAAATCCATTGGCTGAGGAGTTTGTTTCTGGCGATCGTGGCTGCGCGACGAGCACGCGCGCGCACTTGGCCAGTAACTCGTCCACTGTGGCTCAAAACATTGAGACATGTGTTTTGTGTGAGGCTGGTTGCATCAGGCTGCCGGATTCTTGCTCAATCAAGGCCCGCTTTTGTTGCACCTGCAAGCTGAGTGCTGCTCTCCTCCGCCGGAGCCAGACATATGAATCTTATATGGCCCATGTCTGTTTGGTTCGCCGTTCTGGGCTTGTGGTTCGTTGAGTTTACTCTGAAAGCTCTTTCACGACCATACTGTCTTGAGTAACCCTGCAACGAGTTTGAAACTCTCGATGGCACCACTCTTGGAATCATTGGAACACTCAAGCCCTTCCATGACCTGAGGCTTTGGTAATGATTCAATTAATAAGTGATTCACATGATCCATATCTTGTATCTTCGATTAAACACATCCAGAGCGGTTTCACCACTCGGTATATAACAAAACAAGAGGAGCGGCCTCGCTAGTCCTCTTGCAATACCCAAAATGACGCTGTTAGAAAAAGATCGCCTTTTATTAAAGCTCGTTACTGTGAAAAGGGATGGATGACTGGAACAGTATTGTGAAAGTTTTCCGGAAATTGAAGAGAAGAGGTGCTATGAAAAGACTTAAAAATGATTCGCGAAACGGGAAGCGCTAACAGAAAATCAGGAAGCGGTAGACCTAAAACAGCTTCAGAACCTGGAAATGTGAACTACATTAATAATAATATCTGCCCTCAAGAAGATCAACCAGAATCGCTAAGCATATTTACTAAAAACTTGAATATTGGAAGTTCTGTACAACGAATAATTAAGACACAAAAGCTTAAAGCCTTCAAAAGAATAGTATATTCTAGAAAACGTGGTACTTTTAAAGATAAAAGGAAAAAAGATGCAGACAGTTATTTGATAACTTCCCTGTCACTGATGTTAAAAATATTGTATTCACGGCTGAAAAAGATTTCATTTTAGAAATCTTTAGAAATGATGTTGTCTACGGGCGTAGTAAAAAGTGTGACATTCCGATAAACAGATGGTATCATGAAACTTCAAGATTTTGCAAAGAGATTATGATATCTGCAAGGGTCTCTTGGAATGAAAGAACAGATGTTTATTTTATTGATACTGAAAAGACAAAATTGAATTCTGCAAATTACATTGAACTCCTTAAAACAAAGTTGTTGCCAGATCAAGAAATGACTTTATCTTGGAACCAGATGGACCAATTTTGCATACAAGCCACACCACACAGTTGTTTCTAATCAGCAATACGCAAAGATTAAAACGAAAAATAATTGGCCACCGCAAAGTCCAGATTGTAACCCCATGGATTACTCAATTTGGGAGTTACTTAAGGAAAAGTTTTACCGATGTAGGAAAGAAAAATTCACTGAACCAGAATTCGAAAAAAAACGTGAGTCTTGGAAAGAATTTGGCATTAATGAATTAAAAAAGGTTTGTGTCTGTATAAAAAAGACTCAGAATAGGGATTCATCATAGCGGTGTTCAATCGATCATTTACTGTAGATAAATTAAACTTCTGATTATTTATTTCTTTACCCTCGATATTCGATTTTTAGCCATGTTGTTATTTTTGTGAATTGCAAGAAAACTATAAAAGGTATCTATTTTCCGTTTTTAGCCTTTTTACAAGAAATATTGAAAGTATCTTGCATATGAAAATTGTCCTGAATCGGCATTTATACAACTGACTTCGAATTTTAACCTCAGCCCTGGAATGTAGTTTTTGGACCCTTTTATCAAAAGAATGTTTAAGAATGATTTTAAAGAAAAAAATTCTGAATTAATGATTACCACCTAGAAGTTATTTTAGCTTATTTATAAAAAAAACTTTCCTCATATTTTTCTTTTGTTCATATTTTCTAGTTATCATGTGTAAATTTTTTTTTGTTTTCATATTGCATATGTGATTCTTAAACATTGCCCCCCTCCCTTTCTTCTGTAACCCATAAACTTTTTTTTCTTAACCCTGACGGCTCATCTCGTTAATAGGATTTTTCCAGGTATCTGCTAATCCCACCCCTTTTAATCTTTATATCCAATATTTTCATTAATCAGGTGTATAAATATCTTTCTCTTTTTCCCTGTCTTTTAGTCTGCTTAGTAAAGGACCATTAGTCGAAAGGCCTCGCAGTTCTCTGTTGTTTCATTTTCCTCGTGGCTGTAACGTTATTCATATATATATATATATATATATATATATATATATATATATATATATATATATATATTCGTTTCTGGAGGGGCTGTGCCCCTCTGAAAGAAAACATCTCTAATCTATTTTAAAAATATTTGCTACCATGGAAACCGCGACGAATTAGGAGGTTCAGATTGCAGCTTAAGGAAAACGAACCTCTCAATTCAATTATCGATATTAGGTTCAAATTATGAAAGTATACACGTTAGGCATACACACTTCTATCCATGATACACACGCGTCTTCATTTTGTGTTTATTCTCCCCTCCGCGACCCCATGTGTTCCTTTTTATTATTATCGTCTAAATTTGGATCCTGTAGTAAATTTGGGACATTTTGAATCTTTACCGCCTTGATAATAATTTTGGTACAGATTATGTCCATAATTTATTTTACGGCGGCCATGTTGCAAAGCGTTTTCAATTTCAATAAATTATGACTCTCAAGTTGTTTTATATCATTTATGTAACGAAAATGACCGTCTCTACTTTTCCCCAAGTTACATCTCGTTAAAAGATATCTTTTGAAATAGTTATCGCACATATACAAATCTTCTTTGCCGCTATAATATATTTTATCACAACTTGTTTGTAGTTGACTTCGTACGAATTCGAAACAGATATTTTAATTTATTTAGATACTTCCTCTCAATATAGTCTTATCTGAACGTCATCAACAACCCTCAATCAATTTTAAAAATACAGTTTAATAATATATGATGAGGGCGGAGCTTTCTTCAACCAACACTCGCTAAGCTACGCCCCTTCTTTCTTCACGAGAGAATTTTGAGAGTCGAGAGGAGCTTGTCATCTGGGCCTCTCTCTCTCATTCTCTCTTCTCCAAGTCTCTTGTAATATAGCTATGCTCGATGTTAATAAATGGGTAGCCAGTTATAGGGCTCGAGAGTTAATAGGGGCACCGAGCGTCCTTGTGTTCTCGTGGTAGGCTTCGAAATAGAGAGTACTTCGCTTAACCGAAGCTTGAGATTAGGTAATGTGGGTATGATGATTAATATGGATTACTGGTAGCAAGGGAATTCCAAAGGAAGGAATTTTGGACTCGTTATTACTGCGTAGAGCTAGGGTAGCTTCGGCGAAAGAAGAATTCGAAACGGGCGTCTAGTGTGTTCAATCGGGCCTATTACTCTATGACGTCTCTCTTTGACTCCCTGACTCTTTCTGGCTTCTTGTGTTTCTGACTCCTTCTGATCCCTTTCTCCCCTAGCGTATCTGAGTTGGGTGGTATACATTTGTGTTAGAAACGGTGGGCGTGGCCTATTATTATCCAATGATGTTTGTGATAGAACCGTTTGACGCCGCTTAATTTCAACCGCTATCACATGTTATTTAGAAACACGTTGCTACCCACGTGCATCTTCGCCTTGAAGCCGGGCGCGTTATCGCGCCGCCTGAGTCAATCTTTATCCAAGGAGGTCCCCTCCCCGTCGTTTTTCCCCATGCGCCGATCACGCCAGATTGAGTTAGGCTTATGGGCAGATAAGGTATTGTTCTGAGGCGCGGCTGGACATTCCCTCGAAGCCCCCACTCCCTTGTCCCCTACGACAAGGGGATGGTTCGACTATTTAGATGGAAACTTTACCAATAAGAGCAGATTCAGATCCCGATTTTCTTCGCGAAACATCACGCCGATCCGGTCTCACCTTGTGCACCAGGGCCCTCTACCTCGATACCCACCATCATTGTCCAGAAGAGGACAATATCCCATTAGTGCCAAGGTTCGAGCCTTCAAGACGCCAAGTCCACAAGGCCTCCCCTGTTGTTCAGAAAGAGAAGAACGTTAGAACAGCTATTGTTCTTTAAGCCCGTTGACAAGAAACGGTTCTCGTCCCCCCCTTGTTGTTCAGAAAGAGAATAACATTAGAACAGCCATTGTTCTTTGAGCCCGTAGACAAGAGACGGTTCTCACCCTCTCCCCCTGTTGTTCAGAAAGAGAATAACATTAGAACAGCCATTGTTCTTTGGGCCCGTAGACAAGAGACGGTTCTCACCCTCTCCCCCTGTTGTTCAGAAAGAGAATAACATTAGAACAGCCATTGTTTTTTGAGCCCGTAGAAAAGAGACGGTTCTTACCCCCTCTCTTGTTCAGAAGAGAACAACGTAGAACAGCCATTGTTTTTCAAGCCCGTTCGTCAAGAAACGGTTCTCATTCCCAAGACGTCACGTCAGGATCATTTAATCATCCCCCCTTCGGCTGGAACTCGCCAGCGGACCGAAGATTCCTTCGCTTCGCCTTCCTCTGCACAACAGCTTTTAATTACGTAAGCTGAACATTACCTTTGAGTATTTAACCTTTTTGTCAACCCTATCCTGTGCTTTAAATTGTTTAGCGAACCATCCCATCCCTTTAATTTTTATTTGTTATACCTTTTCTAAATCTCTCCCAAATCTTAATTCCTTGGATTAGCCAGATATTCCCACGACCCTTTCCATTCCCTGTTTATGTCAACTTTTTCCGTTTTGTGTGTTGTTGATAGTTTTATTAATAAAACTTTATTATATTAATGATAGCCATATTATTATCCTTGAGCTCAGTTCCACTTCTTAAGCATATTGAAGATAAATAACATCCGTCAACCCGATAACCACGCACTCTAAATATAATTGAATAGTTCCCTCAACGAATAGTTATATATGGTATATCGTCGAGAGTCCATTCTACGACAATGTTGTTTTGGTGGAGCCTATTCCACTCCGTGTCAATTCGTGTCCATGTAGAGATTTGTTTTTACCCCAAATAACAAAGATGCGACTTTGCGTTTCGCAGTTTTTGTTAGCAAATACAGTCGGTTACTACCGTTTTGACTGTGCAACTGGTGCTAAGCTTATTTGAACAGCTGACATTCTATCGTGGCTATTGGAACCACTTCTTGCTTTGCTTTACTGTTTATCTGCCTGTGCATGTGCATATGTTTGCTGCCATGGGAACGTCTCGAATTGATTCTTCTCGCCTCGAGCAAAATATATATTATTATTTACATATACGAAAGTTATACATTATTATTTTACAAATTTGCTATACATTATTTACACAAATTTATTCTTATTTATGAAAACTGCTATACATATTGTATATTATTTGTTTGTGCATATTTATTTGCATGCCTGTTACATACCTTAATATGATTCACATGATACTCATTTGTTAAGCTTAATTGTTGAACATATTCCGCCTTGCAATGCACCTTTGTTTTATTATTTACATGGACAAAAGCTATACATTATTATTTTATTAAGATGCTTTAAATTATTTACCAAAAGTTATTCTTATTTATGAAAACTGCTATACATGTTTTATTTTATTTGTATGTGCATAATTATTTGCGTGTTTGTTGCATGCCTTTATAGGATTCACATGATACTTATTTTTTAGACTTCATTGTTGAACCTATTTCAGCTTGTAATGCACTTTTGTCTATCTATATAAATATACTGCATTTATCTTATTGGTTTATACACTGTATTGCACTTTGCATGTGCATGATTATTTCCGTGCCCATCTCAAGACTTCATAGGATTTATATGAGATTTATTTGTGAGGCTTCATTGTTGATTTTAATTCACCTTGCAATGTGCACTGCAGTACTACACAGTGCAACTTCTATCTGCATTCCTGCAATTCAATCAGGACACCAACACACACCAGTGAAATCCTGTAGGGGAAAATCTAATAAGACTCACCTCCTCTAAAGTATGAGTGTACATTTCTATTAGTACCAAATTTCTTGTCTTTTTCAATCAAAACATGCAACAAAATATAATGGAAAAGTTGTTGGGTGCAAACAAGAATGGAGATTCTTAAGTATTTCGCAAGGAGGGACGAGATGCATAGAAGAACGCATAGAGAGGGGATGGTTTCCTGGAATCTTCACTACTGGTGGTGGCTCGTCACCTTTATTGGGATGCAGCCAGGAGAATATAAAAGACTTATGAAACTCGACAAATTCCAGCACAAAACCGCGACAGGTCTTGTTTTTTTTCGTATTTCCTCTTTGATTGGAGGAGCCTCTTTCATATCATCGCACTAACTAAATAAAGGAGAAGTCACTGAAATAAAGATGTGAGGCACGAGGGAACAGCGCCTCATAAATGAATGTGCTCAAATGGACCGAAGTTAATGCATCGCCTTCATCGGATGAATCTCTCAAAGCGCATCAAACTCTGCATCACAAATGGTGGGAGAAATCTCCTTGAAGATGAGATTTATTAATATTTCCATTAAATAAAATGTAGTTAATTTTTTAATTGAAAATATGCATTTTGCCTTTGTTACCAGCCAGACTTTACGGAAACCATGTATAAGCTAGTAATTTGCCTTCCTTTTTACAGGATGTTTTTTTATATAATTGTGACTCGTTGCATCGTTGCTATCTATTTACTTATATACAGGATGCCCCCCTGCCCCCCAAATAATGAAGCCTTTGTGAGAAGCAAAATCTCAATAACCATTGCAGTTGGGGAAATGAAATAAAAAGAAATGAAAGATGAATCCTCTATCTATAAATTCTTATTGTTAGTAAAAATAGTCTTAAAGCCATTTAATGAGTCAATTAACCATTAAAAAATAACTTAAAACATGTTTTATTTTCTAAATTGGAACCTTTAAAAAAGTTCAAAATTTTAAACTAAATTTTAATGAATGGTTCAACCTGACCTCCTATAGGGTCAACCACAGCCTATAAGCTAACGTAATGCTGCCGTTGCTCCCCAAATTTTGTTCTTTCTTTCCAATTCGTAGCAAATCAAACAAAAAATAAAAAAACATGTTTTTACATTATGTTTTTAAAGACTAATTAACTCATCAAATGACTTTAAGACGATCGTTAAAAAGAATAACTATTTATAGATAAAGGATTCATCTTTCATTTCTCTTTATCTCATGTCCTTAGCTACAATGGTTATGGAGATATTGCTTCTCAAAGACGGTCCCTTTTTTGTGGGGTTATCCTCTTATAAACACCCCTAGCCAAAGTCAGCTCCTTTGCGAGATCCTCCTGAGCCGGCACGAGCCTCTAAGGACTCACAAGGAGAGGGTTGTGGACATTCTCTCCATCGTCAGTTATGGACTTCCCAGTTTCAGAGAAGGACACGGCACTTATTCATTGCGCACTGACGTTTCGTCCTTCGTCACAGGTCATCTTCAGGGTGCGAGAGGATAAGGTTTTTCTCCCTTAGCCTTTATATACAGGAGATGGACGGAGACGATATATTTTCGGGGTTTAGAAATAAGGGTATAAATCTGCCACAGTTTTTGGTCTGGTCAAAGGCTTAGAAGCATTGGAAAACGGTTCTTTATTGTCTATAATGGCGTGTGGGGGTTTTACCTGCTTCAAATGTTTAAAAAACAAAGATGTTTCTAAAGCAGCGATAATGAAATTATATGATAACGAACTACAGGAGTACTGTAAATAAAAATTACACTATGTATAACGAAATAAGAGAATATAAATTTTGACGGTGAGTTAAGCAATCTATTATTTAAAAAAATATGTCATAATTCTTCTACTTCGATCTTTATTTACGGTTCATTTTTAAGGCGTCGGCTCTTTTTAGTGGCTGTTCTTCAGCGGGTTTATAAATGATTTTGAAGCTCGGGGAAATTTCTTTTATATGTCAGCGCGGTGCTCATTTGAAGGGGCTGGTGGATCTTGCTCGGTTTGAATCGATGTTGCTATAGCACCACCGAACTTGCTATCGCTATGGGCATCACTAGCAGTTGGTGAAACGGAAGAAGAACTAAGTCTCATTGGTCCCATCCTCGCTAGTAGGAAATCCGACAGAAAAGAGTTAAGAACAGAATCTCATCGATGTCACTTTTCCAGCACCGAAAAATCCCTGACGAAGCCTTTTTCAGCACTGAAAGTGTCTTGACGAAGACTTTTACAGCACCGACCAATAAACTCTTGATGAATTGTTTCCATCAGCGAAAAACTCTTGACGAAGACTTTCCATCAACGAACAACTCTTGACGAAGACTTTTCCACCACCGGACGAAAAACTTTTGAAGGAGACCTTTAGAGCACCGAAAAGCTCTTGAAGTAGAATTTAGGCACCAAAAAACTCCTGAAGAAGACTTTTTCAGCACCGAAACTCCTGCGAAGACTTTTCCAGCAAGAAAAAATTCCTGAAGAAAACTTTCGCAGCAGAAAAGAAGACCTAACAAAGACTTTTCTTAGCACCAAAAAACTCCTGACGAAGTCTTGTCCAGCACTGGTTGAAAATCTCCTGACGAAATTTTTGAGGGTGTGATATAAACTACTTCGACGCCCGAATACATACAGCTCACATATAGTAAGTTTCCCGTTGTATTATTCCCTCAGGCTTTCGTATTCACGAGCACTTGAACGTACTTTGGAATCGGGAGGTCAAGGCAGCGAAAGATCCGACCTTGATTTACTCGTCCATTATTATTATTATTTTTTTTTATGACTAACAAAGTCATATAATTATTCTAAGTTACGTATCTATTCTACTTGTGCAAATTTTAAGGTATTGAAGTGCCGATGCGTCGACAGCCGAATAGAGGTTGCCATGAGGAATATTCCTTACGAAAATAGAATTTATTTAAAAGTAAATACAGTGGGCGTAGTTTAAATTATTATTACGCCCACTGTATTTACTCTTAAATAAATGTTATTTTCCGTAAGGAAATATCCTCATGGCACATTGGCACTTAAATCCCTTAAAATCTGCTAAGTAGAATAGATACGTAACTTAGGATAATTATATGAATTTGTTAGTCATAAAAAGTAATATTAGTACATATATGTAAGTATGAAATTAATTGAGGCCTACTTACATTTTTATCTTCCGAGTTTTGTTGTTTTTTTAAAATTTATGAACTGATTCAATTTTGAAGTTTCCATACCCATAAAAAGAGTTGATCAAAGTTTTCTCTAATGGAAAAGAAATTAACGGCTGATTCCTAGTAATCTTTAAGGAAGTATTGATTCCTCTTAATTCTGAATAACATCTGTGATATTCTTATGTATTCATATCTCTTTCCTTACACGAATATATTTGAGTCTTTTCAAGAATAATTTTTCATAGTTCAAATAATATTGGTCGCAATTGTGCACATGGACTGTACTTTTGCACAGTAGGTAAATGAGTCCGTTATGTGGTTTACATTTCCATAATAATAACTAAGAATATAACATAGAAGAATAAACTTACATATATAAAAATGTATAGCAATAATCTCAAAACAATGAGGTAAAGCGTATTCCATACGCAAAGCAAAGTTGCATCTTGGAATAGCCGGTGTTGGCAAAGAGAGACTCCAGTCTTTTCTTATTGGGTGTTAGGTTTCAAGTGTTGGGGCGGCATTTTGGACTCATCTTCCTGGCACATCTTCTTCAGGTCGTTTATGATACTGACTTGATGACTATGAACAGAGCATTTCAATCACACAGCAGACATTCGATCAGGTTGAGGCCATGAGACTGGTTGGGTGTTTTAATAGGTCGATTCTGGTATTTTTAAGCATTTTCTTTATATTTTGGGCAGTAGGATTCGTTCGTTACTTTACTTAAATTCTCAGTTGGGATTCATCTTAAGTGCTTGGGTAAGAGGATGAGGTTTTAGGCTAAATATATCATGGCACATGCCCCCATTAATACATGATTAGGTGAGGTCTTCCTGTGGCGTCACACGAGAAAAACCCTCATAACATAATGTTGCCACCAAGCTATACGGTTGAGATGATGTTTTTTTTTCTGTGAAATGAAGCCAAATACTAGTAAGGTTAATCACTTAAAACCACATAATAAATCAAAAGTTCTCTAGCTTATATAAATGGTTCTCAGAAAACGTCAAGAATGGCCTAGGGGCAATTAAGGTCGAGCGTGTATTGATGAAACAGGGAGAGATTTAGACCCCCTCCTCTCCTCACTGTTCGTCACGTTTGATCTTGGAAGGATTTCTGAGTAGGTACTGGGTATGGCTAACGGGTTAAGACATTCGTGCCACTACCTCGGAGGTACTACCACAGCTACTGCTACGGCCATACGAAAGGAACTTGTCGGCTTGTAAATTAGGGGTACTCGAAGCAAAGTGATTCGTACTTATTCGAGAAAGATGAACTGCCAGTTCAGGCAACGGACCGTAATTCGTTTAGAGAGGTAAAGAAAGGGCTCCTGCGCGATTTTGCCACCCAAGACTCCCTTCACCTCTGGTTAAAAAAGGCCATGATTAAATTGAAGAAATAAAAAAGGAGACTCATGGAAAGTAGATCCTCTGACCTCCGAATGACTTTGGAAATTAAGAAAAAAGTCTCCACAGGATCAGAAATTCCAGAATGTGATCATTTGCACATAATCGGTCCCGGTTCAGCGTTGAGGGGCTTTGCGAGTCAGACCTGCCATTCTGGGGACATTGTTCTGGGGGCTTTAACCAGAAAGGATGGTGCTGGCGTAGCCACCTTAGATGTGTACTGGAGGAAGGTGAGCAGAGTCGAAGGTCCAGCAAACCCCGTACCTAATACTTGCCCTAGTAGCGGGCTTTCGGCCCCCCAACAGATAGAGACCTCACGGTATACATAATAATATCTCATACTAAATATTATAAAAATATAATAAATCATAATATTAATAATAACTATTATTACAATAATAATTCTAATAACAACTAATACTAATAATAAAAGGTAAAGTAGTGCTGAGAGGAGTGAAGAGACAACTTCCCCAGGCCCCATTAGTGAGTTCGAGTCAACCCAGTGAAGGGCCCCCCCTAATTGGCACTCAGGGCGGGAGGATGTGCAGCTCCTCCGGGTACCGATTGCAATGGGCTAAAAAGGGAATTGGAGATTGCTCCAAATTAGAGGAGGGCAAAACTTTGGTAGGTAGGTCTTTTCATGGGTGGAATTCAGCTCCACTTTTGATGAGCGAAACAAAAAGGAAATGGACGAACAAATACAAGAAAAGTGAATTCGGAGCAAAAGGTTCTATTTATTTATTAATAAATGGAGCAGGAAGAGAACCGTCTCTAGGAGGAGACTTACCTCTGGCATTTCCTAGAGTGCCTTTGGAAATGGCAGTAAGGGGGCGGGGTGGTTAAGCGAGGGTGATCGATCCACGACGTAAATGGATGTGTAGAATGTGAGGGTGAATGTGACGTGTACAACACGATTGAAGTGGTGAATGGGGGTTAAAGAGCGAAATTGCCTAGAAGTCATGCTGAGAAAGAAATGAAGCTGAGATTGAAATGTTATGCAATGACTTGGATGAGTGTTGAATAGAATTAGAAAGAGGCATCTGTTGATAGTTGTAAATTATGAATGAAAGAATGAGTGACAGACTGAAGTGCGAGATAACTTGAAAAGAATTAAAATGGATGGTGGGTTTCTGTGCTGGAAGAAAGTAGTGTTTGGCAAATGTGTTCTTCGATCGCAGTGATCTGATGTATTATTTATAACAATTTCGTAAGGGAAATTATTTCCTTCGTCTACTTTTACCGGAAAAAGAGAAATAATTGTAGCATTTTATGTATACAATTTATCGAAAATTATTGTTGACCATTTTTTTGGTATTGTTTTCACACCGCGTTTTTCCCCTGTGTTACAACAGGTTGCTCCATCGTTTCTCTCCCCTGACCTGTGAAGATGTTTTGATGTGTGAGTGCGCCAATTATTCTCATTCGTCAATTATTGTTTACAGCCGTCAAACGTAATTTATTTCCTTCTGTTTCAAGCTGTCGTCTCTAAACCCGTCGTTTGGTTTCTTCCGTTTATTTTATTCCCAATTTCCTTTTGTTCCATTGTGGTTTCTACTCCCATTCGTATTAGCCATCTTGAACCGAATCATTTTGATTTTTTACAATCGGTTTGTTTTTTTGTAGTGGGGTGGTCAGTGTGAGAAAGTTAGATAAAATAAAGAAAATGTGGTATGAAGAAAGCTATGAACGAAGTGGTGAGAGAGAATGTTCTATGTGTACATAAGAATGAATCAGAAGAGAATGTGAAAGTGAGCACTCTGCTGTTGCAACCAGCTGAGAGAGGAGTGGGTGATATTTTGAGTAAAAAAGTGTGCATGGAGGCGGTGTGTGAGGGGATGTTTTGGGGGTTTCTAATCAGGGCTACACCCTAACCTGATCGAGATGCTGCAGCACATATTTCATCCTCTGAATGACAATTGCAAATGTGTATGTTGGCTTTGGGTCCGATGTGCTTAGAGGAGGTGGACGATTTTATTTGCATTGATGAGCGTTGATCTTACATTGGATGAAATGAATGAATGCATTTCTTCCAAGAATCTGTTCCAAAGAGAAAGTGTGATGCATGAGGAAGTAAAAACTTTGAATAAAGTGGAGGAATAGGGAAGAGAGAGAGATAGTAGTAGCCATTAGAATTTATGCTAAGGCAAGGAGAGGAGAGGTGCTCGGTTTAAGTCTAAAGAAATAATTTTATAAGTTTAAAAGGATTTTAAAAAGTGCCAATTAAATTTCCTTCTGCTTAAATCCATTTTAACCAACAAATAATTCTGATGTCGCATCTCCCACCGCTTTCACATAGCTCCTACACAACATCACTCTTAAAAAATAGCTTTATTATTATCTCCCCATTTTACCCATTCATGTAAGCCGCACTAATTGTAGCATCTAAATGGTCAAGGGATCTATGTGCTGTGCTCCAACATATTTGATCGCAACAAATAAAATCCGTTTGGCCTCAAACTTGGTGCCATCAGCTTCGCGCCTCAATCGGTATTATCGCGTCTGACCAATTTGATTTGATTCAACGAAGAGTTTTTCGGATTCTTCTCAACATCTTTTTCTTTCCTCAACCTAAACGGGACCGTGGGATAAGAAAAGCAAGTACAAAGGGTTTTAGAAGTACAATAAAGTGTTTTTAAAACCATATTCCTGAGGTTTGGCCTCTGTTTACAAGTGTTTTCGGCTTAGAATATGGATTGCTGTAGACTGTAATCAAGCCTTGGATGCCCCCAAGTAGCCAGGGGATGGTCTGACGTTTTCCAGCGGGGACTTTGCTCCCGCACACAAGGCAAAGAAGACACAGCTTGTTCGATAACGTCCCGAACTCCCACTTCCCAAAATTATAGCCTCCTAGCTTCCCCGGCTGTATCCTCTCAGATTATTTCAGGTGGGGCGATGGTAAGAAAGATGTCAACGAGGCTGATAACAACACTTTAGGATCTCTAAGGACCATCATTAAGGGTGTAATGTCATCCAAGACAAGGTCTAAGTAACCAGGACTTGTAACCAGTTCAGGTCTCGCCTAGAGCAATCCATGCAGGCAGATGCTGGCCATTTAGAATGACGTCACAACTCTATTTATCGTTCTAATTGAGTGTAAATTCTCACTTGATAATATTAATGCTTCGTTTGGTACATAACTTGTTTTCTTTTCCCGTGTACAATTTGTGTGTACTTACATGAACTCCCCTGTTTCCTTTTCCCTTGTACATTTTCTGTGTACTTACATGAACTCCCCTGTACTCACGTATTGAATTCTTTTAATTCAGAAATACTTTATTATTGATACTTTGCATTTAACCACCATTTACCCTTCTCCAGACTCACCAACCCCACAGGTGGGGGACCCTGTGTACGCTGTTACACCTGGTATCAGAGGGAGTCGCACGTCCCCCCAGCCTGACTGCAATTAATTTGTTCTCAGGCCACGCAGTCCCCTCAATGGGGTGACTTGAACGCTTTGATGGGACCTAGGGAAGTTGTTGGTGCGCTTTCCCTTCGCCCCCCTCTCAGCGCAACTTTACCTTTATTATTATTAGTATTATTTTTATTATTAGTTCTAATTATTAGCATTATTTTTATCATTCTTCTTTTTCTTCTTATTATAATTATTATTATTTGATTTTATTTGATATTATTATTTAGTACTATTAATTTCATTATTTAGTATGATTTTTTATATTATTATTATTTATTATGACATAATTATTTATCATTTATTTTTATTATGTACTATAATTATATATTATGATTATTATTAGTATAATATAATAATATTATTTATTATTATTTCCTATAAAGTATTATTTATTATTATCATTACAGCTTTCCACCCAACGTTTTCCCTCCGCACTTCGCACCAGTATGGGTGTTTCCCTATGGACAGAGTTGGGTCCGGTAGCCCTGGTGCCTTGGTGGACTGCATGCCCTCCTGGGATCACCTAGCACCAGGGTATGATAATAATAGGTGATCACATGCCCTACTCATTAGTGTACCCGCCTATCTTTACTTCTCTTTATTCCATACCCTCCTTCCCCTTTCCATACTTGCTGTCCTACCCACAGAGCTTCTGGCTGCCTGACATGATTTGGTCCTCTTATGGTTCTTTAGTCGAGTGGTAGTGTATACCATAAGGTTCCTACCTACTGCGAGGGTCGAAAGCCCGCTGGGAAGTGCAAGTATCAGGTACAGGGTGTCCTGGACCCTCGTCTCTGCACGCCATCCTCCAGTTCACATAGGAGGTGGCTACGCCAGCACCATCCTTTCTGGTTAAAGCCCCAAGACAATGTCTCCAGAATGGCGGGTCTGGCTTGCAAAGCCCCTCAACGCTGGACCGGGACCGATTATGTGCAAATGATCACATTCTGGAATTTCTGATCTTGTGGAGACTTTTTTCTTAATTTGCGAAGTCATTCGGAGGTCAGAGGATCTACTATCCATGAGGCTCCCTTTTTTAAGAGGGCAACTAAAAAAAAGAGTGGTTGATCGCCGGCAATGCAGATCCGCCTCCACCGAAGTCTCGTCCTCCCTAGGTGTCAGGGGAAGATGAGGCGGAGAGTACCTAGAAAGAGATTTATGGTGCCTTAAGGAGGAGTGGTCATACTGAAGCCACCTTTGAGAGAGACATGGTTCCGTAGGTGACTCAGCCCTCGAAGGCAAGATCTTTTATGGGGTCGACCCTGGGTTTGGTGTCAAACACCGAACTCGATTCCACCCCTGTGCAAGTTTCTCCTCAGACGGCTCGTGCTCCGAGGCAGTCTTGCCAGAGCTTGAGAATTTTCGCGATGTTTGCTACTTTCTTATGCCTTTGCGACTTGGCAAACTTTATGCTATTCCATTTGATACTTGTGCTACTTTTTTGCGATTTTCAACCATACCTAAAAATAAATATTATTTTGCTTATGTAAAATGCATTTACTTCACTCTGCAGTTATTAAATTGCAAAATTTATAACATGGAAAGAATCGGAATCGAGATTCTTTTTTATGCATTTGAGAAAATTGAAACTTGGCAACTTGTCGCCGCAAGTGTTTTAAAAAATACTTTCTTTAGATCCTCTTTAAATATTTAAAATTATTTTCATAAAAATTGAATTTAACTCGAATGCAAGAATTTTATTAATATTATTTAAGTTATATAAATTAAAATTTATACTCTGTGGTTTCAATTAGTTTTACCCATCCGCCCTTTGAGGGCCTTTCGAGGCCCCGACTTGGTGCTTCGTAATCGCCGAAGGGGCTTTTGTGGCCTGACTTTATATTCGTGAACACCCGAGTTATTATGACAATGTCCTCTTTTTTTCGCACTCTTATGTTAGTGATTGACAATTCAATTAAGATCCAAAAAAGTCTTTAGGTCAGTCGTTCTTTGTTTGTTAAAAGAGATTTAAGAAAGTAAGTAACCTGACTTAGTTTCGACCCATTTCTTTTGAAGGCAACACGTGGATGCGTGTGTGTTGATTGTTTCATTCTTAGCTTTCACACTCTTATGTTAGTGGTTTTTCATCCAATTAAAATACAAAAATGCCTTATGTCAATCCTTCTGTGAGAGTTAGTAAGAATTTACGAATGCAAGTATCTAGACTCAGTTTAGACCGATCTCTTTTAATGCTGACACACAGTTGCTTTGTAAAGAAAAGTGCAAAGTTTTAAAGTGCTAATTATTATGCCTCTTTAATCCGAATCATGGTGATTCATGCAAACCTTGTTTTCACATGTGGAACTGTGGAAGTGCTCGCAAGCGTTAATTTGAATTTGTAATTTGAATTTGTAATGCTTTTGCATAGGCCTAGTTCAATTTACTTTTATTTTTTTGTGATTTGATAGAGTGTAATTTATTCTCAATTAAAGTGTAATTAGGATCAGTGACCATTATGAGTAAAACGAATCAATTATATTTCCAAAGATCGTGTCTTTGGAATCCCATGTTTGAAACTTGGCTGGAAGAAATAAATGACAAGACTAAGGTATGTCAATCCAATTTGAGAGCACATAAAACTGACTTAGCTAAACACAAATCTTCTGTGAAAGATCAAAAATAATCTGAACTAATATCATCGTAGGAAGAAAAGAAATATAAAGACGTTCTTTGAAACTCGTAATAGAATAAGTGTATAAGAAATAAAACTTAGCGTGTTTGTCGCTTGTCATACAGCGATACAATCTATTGATGACTTGAGTGAAATTTCTAAAAAGAGTGATGCGGAAAGCAGTTCATCAGCTTCAGAGAATTTGCGTTTGCATAGAAAAGAAGTGATTTCACCTGAATTGCTCAAAGAACAGATCGCAGAAATAAACAAGTCTTCATTTTCCTTAATACTCGATGAGTGTACAGATATTACATGCTGTAAATATCTCTGTTCGTATGTTCGTTATTACAATGAAAAAGAGAACAAAATATCATCACAATTTCGAGGACTAATTGAAGTTGTGGAAACTACTGCTGACTCATTGTATTAGCATGTGAAAGACTTTTTCAATAACGGAGGAATTAACTTAGGAAATTGCTTTGCTATTGGGACTGATGGAGCATCTAATCTCTGCGGAAAAAATCCTTCACTTTTTACCTAAATGAAGGAAGACAATCCAAACCCAATTTAATTAAATGCACCTGTTATTCGCTCCAATAAGTGTGTTCACATGCCTATGAGCTTCTGCCATCTAACTTAGATTATATGATTAGAGAGTCATATATTTGGGTTCATCGGTCTGCTTTAAGAGGAAAATCTTATATGGATTTATATAGGACAATAAATGATGGAAAGGATCCATTACAATTGATTCCACTCTCTTCAATTCGATGGCTGGCAAGAAGCAACTGCGTCAAGAGAATCCATAATAATTGGGATTCTTTAAAACTTAATTTTCAGCTTGCTTCTTTCTCAATCTGTGCTAAATATCTTGCAAGAGTACTCCACAAAATGTGCCCGAATCCAGTAAATGAGCTCTATCTCACATTTGTAATGCCAAGTTTAGCAGAATTTGAAGGAATCAATTTGCTCTTTTCAAGTGAACAAGCTGATCATGGTAAATTACCGAAAGAACTTGAAGATTTTACCCTGACTATGCTAAGAAGAATAATTTATGCACCAAATGCGAAACTCGGAGCTGATATGGATTCTACAAATATTGACTTGCTTATTGAAAAAGTTGACTTTAGTTCTATCATTTTAATAACCTGACAAGTAAAAGTAAAATGATATCATCAGAAGTTCTACATGATATCTATCATAGGTGTCATAACGTTCTCAAGACTTGTTGTAAAGGACTTCTGAACCGAATCCCCTCAAATTATGCAACTTTGAAAAGATTAATAACTTTTCCCCCGAAAGTTGCCTAAATCCAGCTCGCCCTCCTTTTTCGGATCTGCCTTTAAAGACAAACTCTTAACTTCCAATGGGAAGATGTTTTCCCCTCTGGATCTGAGCTTCCAAGGGATGGAGCATTAATTTCGTGCCATATTTTTAAAACTACAAATGCAAATGAAAACCCTGTATTAAGAGATTTAGAAATATTTGCTTTAAATTTATACAGTTTACCAATAAGCAATGCAAACGTAGAAAGGGTATTTTCAAGAGTGATATAAAAAAAGACTAAACTTAGGAATAGAATGTGTCTTGAACTTTTAGATTCTATTCTTAGAATTAAAATGATTTTGGCGAGAGAAGAATTTGTTGCGCTGATTTCAATCCTTCGCAGCAAATGCTTAATTATAAATCCGATATTTATCAAAAAACGGAAAATAACAAGCAAGATATTCAAGATGAAGAAGCTGAAGAGATATTAAGTTCATTCATTACTTAATTAATACAAATATATGAAAAATTTTCAAGTAATACTAAAAGTAAATAATATATTTTTTTCTTGTGTAGTATTTGGGAGATGAGAAAGAATTGTTATGCTACTTTTTGCTACTTTAAAATTTCTTCCACGCTATTTTGATACAAATATTTCTGCCAACTGTGCCCCGAAGATGTACAAGGAGAGGAAGGTCCTCCTTCCCCGGCTGATACCCTTCTGACAGCTAAGAACTTCTCCATCTCGGAGAAGTATCTTAATGAGGCTGGTCCATTCCTTCTAGGGACACCTTCTAGCGATGGATAGAAGGAGGTTCATTCCCCACCCACCTTCGCGCCGAATCTTTGGTCTTGTTTTCGAAAGACGCCTCACCTGCGAGGCTCGTATTCGCAGCCTAAAGATCTCTTGTGCGCGCGCAATGAAGATTCTTCGTTCCGTGACGTTAATTTCTTGGGTCCTGATACGGCTACTTTCTTGCTTTTCTAGGGACCATTCGATCGTTCGAAGCTTGACTACGGATGCGAATTTAATGCATCCACAGCTGATCGTGTATTACGAAAGGTGAACCTAATCTAGAACACTGTCTCTGCCTGGCAACCGGTGCCTTCCGCATGTTCCCCATTATGAGCCTCCTTCTTGATGGTGGAAGATGCCATTCGCTCTGCGCCATGTGAAGTGCATTATGTGCCTCTATGCACAGTCCTGGCGCCTTTTTCAATCTCCAACGGCTCTCACTTCATTCGGAGCCGATCTCGACGGTACATATGGCGCTCAGAGACGCCAGTCATACACTAAGCCCTTTGGGTTTAGGGCTAGAAAACTCCTTCGAGATTCGGTGTAGCTCTGGGGCCGGTGGCGCCTCTGGTTCTGCCCGGGACGCCACCCTGGAGGGTACCACCTTTGACAATTTGAATCTATGCCTCTGCTCCCAAATCTTCCACAGCACTGGTAGTATTGGTTTCGTGCTTTTTGTATTACACATCGTGTCACGCTGGTACCGTGCCAGTGTATACGGATGGCTCCAAATCTCAAGAAGTGCCAGGTTTCCACGCCGTAGCCTCTCTGTTCGAAGTCGGCTGGGCTCTACCAGGCGCTGCGGCTGCAATACATCAATCGGTACGAGAGATAACGTGACATAACACGTTTGAAGAGCAGATTTTAATTTATAGACGCTCACAAAGCACCCTGAGTGCTCTTGGTGCATTGCAATCTCCGCATTCTGTGCTTCGTGATATCCGTGACGCCAAGGTTGCTACTAGGCGTGTGGGTGTCGAAATTATAATCTGCTGGGTTCCTGGATATATGAGAATTGCGGGGAATGAGCGCGCTAATTAGGGCACTATATAGTCCGCGAGGAGTGTGCGACCAGACCAGTGTTAGGCTTGTTCTCACACCCACTACATGGCAGGAATCAGGGCGCTTGTTATCGGCCAATAAGATGGGAGACGGCGAAGGAGAACTTAAAGTCGCGTGTCGTAGCACCCCGATTGTTCTAAAGACAATTGTCTTCATCTCGCTTTCTGTCGTCTTCGAATTGGACACACTCGTAGGAGTGTTCGCGCACACCTCATTGCGACGACTGCTTTGTCCCCGAGACTCTTCTGCACATTCATGTTGAATGTCCCAGTCTCGGTCATCTTTCGCAACTTACCTGTCCTCTTATCGGGAAGAGCGGGAAAGTGGGTCGCTTCTGCTTGTCCCTTGTAGTCAGCATGGATTTGTATACACAGACTTGCGGACTATCTCACTTTTTGGAGGAGGGCCTTTTGTATTTGATTTGACTCTCTTATTGTAGGTCACATAATCCTGCTGTGGGTGGAGGCGGTCCTTCTTTCCCATTCCCATCGATGCCGGAGCCTGTTTCCTTCTTTTCTTTTTTTCTTATTTTGTTTTTTCTTGTTGTTTTGCTTTGGTCTTGTTTGTTTTTATTTGTGTATTTTGATTTTGGGATGTTTTTTTTTGTTTATTACTCTAACCTAGTATTAGGCTGTAGTGTGATTAGGGTGAAATTTGCCCTAGTCGGCAGTCGCTAGATGGGTTCCTAAGAAAATGGCCTCACCAATTCCTTAATGAAACTCTTTTAAAATTTTCATTATGTAGATTTCGCCATTTGAATAAAAGACTATTTCGTGTCTTTTGTTGCTCTGTTAATTTAGTTCTTTTTTAATTTATCCATTCCCACCTACGCTACGTTTGCGTTTCAGCTAAGCTTGAAAGAGAGCCATAAAATAGCTACCAATTTCACTGGATGAGATTCTGGTTGAGCAGCTTTCATACAGAATTCAACGCAGTTCTTGGTTCCACGTCCTGGAAGGGATCTTACCGGAATAAGGGCGAAGAACTGAGGCGAAAATTCCCCGATGCTCGCCACAGTAATGACCTGAATCTGAAAGCTGATATTGCCTCTTAGCATGTTTTTGAACGGAATTTCGACGCTTTCTTCATCGCCTGATTCATTGAAGCATTGTTTATTGCCTCCCTGAAAGCGGGAAATAAATCGTCTTAATACTGAGGCATGGGCCAATTTCCTAAGTTATATAGGTTTGTATACAAGGTTTTGGCTGCTGAATAAACGCATATATACCTTCTAATTATTGGATTGATGTTTAAGGAAATTCTATTGATTTATTTAACGTCACTGAAGTTTAAATAATTTTGGCTCTTTTGTACCAATGTTATTTATTGGACAAAACTTTGTATACATTTATGTATTATGTAAATACTAATTAGGAATTATGAAGAATGAAAAACTTAAATTAAGTTGTCAGATGATAAACTACTACTTATATTTAATAGTCTGTTTATAAGGAGGAAATGATTTGATGGATAACCAGGTAGTTCTCTCGGCTAGGGAACTAGAAATATTTCATTTAGACACACTAAGGTTCTGTTCACCGCCTGGTTCCTTGGGATTTCAGAATGCGAATACTACACCTACATAAAAGTCCCCTGCGGACCGTAAGTAGAGCCCTTTTATTAAAGCTAAATGTAAAGGGTAAACAAAATATTTACGATTAAAAACATGGTTAAAATGTGACTTAGCACAGTCACTAAAAATACAATTTGCCTGTAAGTGAATAATGATGGAACCACTACTCACTGTAGATTAATAGTGTTAAAGACAAAATTGTTAGTTAGTTTCCAGTTATGATCAAGAGAGCCTAAGACCTCCCCCCGTGGCTCTCCTTGCTTCAAAGGGGCTAACTAACCCATCCTTATTTGTAATTCCGTTAAGGAAGGCAATGATATCGCCCTACGTTAAACTCAAGAACTTCGCTCACAATGCCCTCTAAAGCCATGCCAAACAACCTCAAATGCTTGTACTAATAAACCATATCTCTAACAAATCAGGGCATGGCCTTGCAATAAATAAGGAAATCGAGGCCAATAGACCACACCAAATGGTCGTATTCAAAAATTCCTAATACCCTTAAACTAAATAAGCAAATAGTTCTTTCACGAACCCTAAAACCGTAATGGCTAGACCAGAAAATGGTAGCATTGAAAGATAAATAATGCCCTCAACCTAAACTACCAAATTAACCTAAAATGAAGTTGAATCAATATTCAAATACGATCTATCTTCCATAGGACTATTAAAAATCATTGTGGTCGACCATTAACCAGTAAGTAATTCACTCTCATCAAATAGAGACTCAGATGATGCAACAATCCCTCTAAGAGTAATTTAATGGTAGTCAAAAATAAGTATAAATAAAGCCTCAATAAGTGTTAATGAAGAAATGAATTGGCGGATCAGTTGGCTCGTAATCCGAGGTCGTATTGAACAAAACTATGAAACCAGGACAGAATTCCGAGCGAATAAAGAAAGGCCAATCTCAACCTCAGGCCTCTTTCCCTTTAGAATATATTCGGTTCAATACAACAAAACCCTCAAATAGTTCGCATTCGGGCAAAATGGTATTTAAATACACCAACAGTTTTAACAAAGTCACAATTCTCCAAACTGGCAATCCACTTCTCCCAATGGCTAATCCAAAAGTATATGTTCCAAAGTGAAAACAAAGGGAGGGATAATAATGAGAAATAAAGAAAATGGAGGAAAGGTATATATAAGTGGTGTTAACAGAAATGTAAGGAAAAGATAAAGAAAGCGAGCGAGGAATCCACTCCGCCATCCTAAGTATCAAAATAGATTCAATCAAGCGAAGCTTTTAAACCACTCGCTTGCACTTTTCCACACGCTACAAACGTATATCAACAACGCGTAGCTAGCCCAACTAGGAGCCCGAAACCAGTCTAGACATTGGAGCTGCCTACTCCACTAGGAGAGGAAGTGATATATCTACAATTTGCCGATGATATCACACAAATTATCCTTAGTTTCTATAGGAACGCAGGAGTACCGAAATTGATAAGATGAACAGATAAGAGAAGTGGAAGATAAAAAACAACCGCCAGAAATTCTAGATCCTATCAATGAACCTACGGAAACTTGACGACCTCATCGTCAACGATGCATACTACCCGTACTCCAATGAGGGCAAAGTGCTAGGTCTGCGCATCACCACGACAGGGTATAAGGCCCACATCAACACCAAAGCCTCCCTAGCCTAAAGAGAGCTGAGTAAGCTAAACATGTTCCGAAGCCTCAACAAGCAGAACAAGAAGTTATATACATCAATGGTACGCTCTTCTTTGGTGTACCCGGCAGTGATAACGCAGACGGCTTTACCTCTCTCATGTCGATGCAAAGAGTACAAAATAAGGCAATCTTGCTAATAGATGACACAAGAAGGATGGACCATATTAGGCAAACAGTCCAAAGGCAAGGGAGAAAAACATGGGGGAAAGTGGAAGAAGCAAGTCTCTGAACACTAGTCAACAACATTGACACCCCACAACAGATCGTAACAAGACGAACTCTTTTCCCGAGCACAAGAATCTGCTCGAGGGAACAAATCAACCCGTGCTATACCTTGAAATATCAACGATTTGCCAAATAAATCACAAAACTGATAAAAATGTAAATAATGAATTACTAAAAAAAAGACAGAAAGAAATAAAAACTTAAAGTAATACTAATAAAAAGTATTCAATTATTAAAATAAAGTAAAAGCAAAATGCCTCCCAACAAGGTGTGCTGACCATACGACCTTAAAAATTTCAATATTTCCCGGACTAAACTTGTGAGGACCTTGTCAATTATATCACTCGAATGAGAATGTTAAACAACATAGCGGATTCAAATTTCGTTAGAATCAGCCGAATAGTTATGATGTCATTGCCAAAACAACAAATTTCCCCGGTTAACCTTGGGAGGACTTTGGCAATTATACCATTCGAAAGAGAATGTGAAACAACAAAAGGGTTAAAAATTTTGTTAGAATCAGCTGAATAGTTACAATGTTATTACAAAACAAATAAAGCCAAACCGAGACCGACCGACCAACATAGTGAAATGTAGAGTTGCCCGCGACTAGACTTGCACGCGACTAAAAATAGACAAGTAGACCTATCATCCCCCTTATGATGAACCCAAGTTAACACAGAACGTTCATGACAAGATGAGGCATGAAACAAAATCAAGACCAAAGAAAGGGTTCGAAACTACCATATCCAGGCGAGCCCCATTTAGGAAATGGTTCCGTTAGGGGTAAAACCGTGGATTGCAAAAGAAGTGCACTACCTTAGCCATGGCCCAAAATAACCGAAGCAGGTGTGCTTGGGCGTAGCGCGAGATGAGGTTCAGAGCCTGTTGGAGTTGACGCTCCAAGGTAGGTCTCCTGGCGACACCAAGATTGAGCTAAAGGCCGTCTTCGTAGAGCATATCGAGAACATCTTCCGGCAGCACTGAGATGATAATGTTGATGCGCCTCTCAAAAATAGGGACACTGGGGACACTCCCCTGTTGGATGCTACCACACTTTCACCACAAAAGTAAACAAAGCAAATCTAAGATATATATATATATATATATATATATATATATATATATATATATATATATATATATATATGCGATAGGTAATTCAAGAAAGAATTAATATCACATTAAAACATTAAAAACGATAATGGCGTCTTTCTTTGTATGACGTATATTGCCCGTGTTCAAGGAACGGTCCGAATGTTAACACTATTAATATGGTCTGCCTTTTATTTGAATATTTCGAGGGATTTTAAGTTTTACATAGGTTAGTTATCTTTTAGTTTATATGATGATGTATAAGTTATTTAGATTTTCTTAATTACGCAGAGTTGCTAAAAATAACATTCAAAGGTAAAACAAAATTGGCTTGCAACGTCGTCATGAAATGCAATAACAGAACTAAGGCAGCTCTTACGAACATAACGACCTTTTAAACTTAGTTTTATGAACTTTTTGCGGAATTAATGAAGTGGAAATAACTTATAATCATCATATAAACAAGAAAACACACACCCGAAACAACCTTACCTAACTGTAAAACGTCAAATAGGTTAAAAGTTATCAAATAAAAACAACAAAACAAAATGAATAATGTTTGCATTCGGATGAATTCCTGATCTAGGCAATATATGCCGCACAAAGTAGGTCGCCAATATCGTGTTTAATAATCTTTTAAATACTTTTTATGTGATAGGGAATATGAATTCTTTGTTGAATTTTGCAACGAATGATATAAATATCTTGCATTTGCATTATTGTTGTGGGGAGGTCGTTGGGAGTGTTTGCCTCTAATGAAAAATGAAAAAGAATTTCACTGCCGCCCGCTTTTTGGATTCAGTAGACATCAAAAGGAACTTGTAGAAATCAAACCATGGATGAATGACTACAATCGATAGCAAATAGGTATATAAAACGAACGTAGGTTGTTTTAATCCAGAGGGGCAATAATAAAATCGCAAATTATGAGAAATTAGTATATTATCGATACGAACACAGTGTTGATAATCCAAAGACATTCCCTTATCAATAATAATAGGATGTAACGTACTTTATTATGGGCGAAATACGCTCTTACTTCAATGAAAGTAATTAAAAAATAAATCTACGATTTAAAATCAAGCATTAAGAAAATTAAATGAAAATTATGATTGTTAACCTCACAATGACTTAAAAATCAAAGATGAGAGCCTCAAAGACTGATTATTCAGGCTGAATAAAGAGAGATTAATCCGACGACAGTTCGAATATGAAGAACTGACACCAAAGTGAATGGCTTTCACTGGACGGGCAAGAATGAGACAGTCAACCACACTGGATGACTGACTAAGACGGTTGATTAGTTCATTATATGGTACGCGTCAATCACATAGGTCATTGGCACCAGACCAACAACGAATGCTACTTATTTTCCCCGTTGAGTCTCACTAAATCATACTATAGGAATGATCCTTCGGAGTGTGTAATTTCCGTGGCAGTGGCGGATCCAAGATAAAATTTGGAGGGGGAGGGGTGCTAACCTGAATTTTTCCCTCTGAGAAAAGAGAATGGATGATTAATAATGTCAATTTTACACACGATTGATGATAAGTAACAGAATTTTACACAAGAGTGAGCACTAACTCTCTCAGATCCGAATTTTTTCCACACATCATAGAATTATGAATTGTAGTTTTGTGACGTCAGCAAAAGTATGATCCTCAAATTAATATTCTATTTTATTACATAAACATAAACGGGTTTAAAATTTGAGGGGAGTTTCAGGCCCCCTAGCGTTCCCTACTGGATCCGCGCCTGTTCGGTGGCTATGCCTTTGCTGGCAGACGATGGTTTGGATCTTTTAAATAATCATGTTTTGGAATCAAGGGCGTTTTCTGTGCAGAAAATAAGAGGGGCCATTTTAAAAGAATTCAAAGGGAAACTTGCAGTGTTGAAAAATTTCATTCTGTCACAAATATTACACAAATTTCGGAAAAATTCTTAAAAAAATCTGACACGAGGAGAGAAAGAGCAGTTTAAAAAGCACCTTGGTTGAACAACATGAATTTAGTCAAATTGAAGCAAGAGGTGTGAAGGTTACTACAATCAACGATGGTTTAGGGAAAGTGTGTGAAGACAGTGCATAACAAAATCATTGATTCCACTTTTCTTTCACTGCAACCCCATCAAGAATTTGAGGCAAGTGCTTCAATTTTAACATCCATGTTGCTCAAAATGGGAGATATTTTGAACCTGTTATTTCGTCCTTGGTAATCCAATAAATCACTTCCTCTTTATACACCTCCCAATATCGTTGTAGGAGTTTCTCGAGCCCAAACAAAAATTGAAATTCGATGCTAAGTTATTCGCCAATTCGCATTTTACGGGAACTTTGGGAATTTCACCCCTATGCATTCTTAAAATAGGAATGATTTGGGGACATTATTGGATCATACGCAAAGCTTCGTCCGATAAATAAAATTTATACAAGAAAACCAAACACAATTAATCCTCAGTGGTAGAAAGTCCTTATGTGCATTGCATAGCCTACCCATAACATTAAATAAATTAATCGAATTTCCCTAGCTATCGGGACCACATAGCCCATGCTAGGCCTTAAATAAATGAACCGATCGAATTTCCGTTTCCATAGAGACCACATAGCCCATGCCAGGCCTTAAATAAATGAACCGATCGAATTTCTGTTGCCATAGAGACAATTGCCAGAATATCTGCGCCTTATTCACCAGATAAACTTTGTATACACTCGTGTGGAAACGCAAAATGAGCCATGATATTAAATAACAAGAACATCTAAGAAGAAGAAATGGAGCTCAGCTCGACCAAAGGAAAGCGCGTGATGGTCCCTCGCAGCCTCACCTCGTCGGCGAAGTTCAACACGTAGCCGAGAATGGGCGAAGGGGTCCGGGGCTGCGTCCAACTGATGTGGAGAAACCCTACGGAGGATTCATCCTTCCTCTGAATCGTAGTGACTGATGTGTTGGCAAGAAAATTCGCATCATCTTCCACACCTAAAGAGGAACATGGTTCATATGTAGACAAAGGTTCTTCGGTAAAAAAGGTGTCTCTGCATTTGAAGTTAAGGGAAGAGTGAATGTGTGACAGGCACATCGCCTAGCGTGCATCTGTAGGCATGTGTGAATGGCAGGTGAAGGCAATGAGATGTGTAAAAGCAGTAAGCCTGGGGGGAGCTGTCACTGAATTGTCGAATGGGTGAGGTGAACTACTGTTGTGGTTGGTGTGTCATTAATCCGGAGAGGTGAATGTCTGTACGGTTCCGATTCACAAATGTGAAAAGAGCGAGAGAAATTCTATTTAATGAAGGAAAGAACGAAAATGAGGGATAGACAAATAGAACCGAAAGAAACTAAATGCATACAAATAAAAAAAATAATGAAAAGATAAACAAAATCACTACCACTTAAACGGAATCTAGGGTGTTGTAACATAAACTTCTATAAGGGGTTTTAACATAAATCTCTAGAGGGCGTTGTAACACAAAACTTTAGAGAGCGTTGTAACATGCACCTCCATAGGCTCTTATGTTGTAACATAAACTTTTATAAGGGGTTTTAACATAAACCTCCAGAGGGCGTGGTAACACAAAACTTTAGAGAGCGTTATAACATACACTTTTATAGGCTCTTGTAACATACACATCTAAAGGATGTTGTAACATACACCTATAGAGGCTGTTGTAACGTAAACCTCTAGATAGTATTTTAACATATGTACAATTCTAGAGGTTGTTGTAACATACACCATTCAAAAGGATATTGTACATATACCTGTATAAGATGTTGTAAAATATACCTCTAGAGGATGTTGTAACATAAACCTCTAGAGAGTGTTGTAACATAAACCTCTAGAGAGTGTTTTAACATACAATTCTAGAGGTTGTTGTAACATACACCTTTGAAGGATGTTGTAACATATACCTGTATAGGATGTTGTAAAATATATCTCAAGAGGTGTTTGTAACATAAACCTCTAGAGAGTGTTGCAAAATAAACCTGTATAGTGTGTTGTAACATAAACTTCAAGAGCAGGTTGTAACTTAAACTTTCAAAGGATAGTTTTGGAACATAAACCTGTAGAGAATGTTGTAACATAAACCTCTAGAGGGTGTTGTAACATAAACGGCTAGAGAGTGTTGTAACATAAATCTTATGAGCGGGTTGTAACTTAAACTTCTCGAGGGTATTGTAACGTAAACCTCTAGAAGGTGTTGTAACGTAAACCTTTAGATTGGCGCTCTCCATTCGTCCTCCTTTCTACGAAGCTTCACGATTGGCGACGGCGACAATTTATAAAACTCAAAATTCTTTTTCCATCCATCAACTCCTCCACTCAGGAGCAGCTGTGACATTAAGCGTCCCACTTCCACCAGCACACACTGCCCTTTAATTCTTCATCCCCCATTTCTTCACTCTTCTTCAATGCTCCACTTCAGTTATGCCCTCAGATTCTTGTCCGCCCCCCATTTCTCAGCTGTAATATAAAAAGTGCAGTACTTTATAGAGCTTCAACATACTTTCCTACCTGTCTGACACGGCTCCCTTTATGTTGAACCCGCATAAGGGTGTTTAGTATAGAATGGGAAACCATGCTGCAACTAAAATCAGCAGGCTTGTCTCCCTATCTAGACCCGATGCACACTTCAGGCTGTCTACCACACATTTCACCTGCCTCTTGCGCTACTTTATTTACAGTTCACTACAACTTTCTAGTGGAGAGACCCTCATTGATTTTCTGATTTTAGTTTTAAGTAACTACAACTTTCCTTAGTTTTTTTACTTTCAATGATAGTTTGGTTCTAAAACTGGTCTGGTCTCATTTTCCATCCAAACCACGAGCCATCAAACATTACATTCAAGAACCTCCGCCGACCGATTTCCTATCAGCCCAGGCTGGACCAATTGCGCCGTCTCCATGAACCAGCAATACCGCCTTGACTCCGATAAACGATCAACGAGGAGATTGATGATAGGAAGGCGAGGGGAGATAGATATATAGCAAATAGATAGAAAAAGGTAGCTCTAGGAAGAGAAGCTATGTACCAGGACGTCTGTGAACTTCAGCCTCTTTTATACTTCTTTTTCTCTCTCGTTGGTTAAACATAAAGATGAGTCAAGCTTTCGAGCCTTTGTCTTCGTTAACACGACATCTTCTGTGAATTAAGAGAACTTGTCACTGCATTCGTCTTCTTAGCGTTCTTTTTATTTTTCACTGTAATTTTTGCCTACTCTGTATCATATTTTTATTGTTATTTCTATTATCATTATTTTGTTCACTACGGATGTTTTGTTATGAATTTGTCCAACTTGTATCCTTTATTAATTTGTCCACTAAGGATCTTTTATTATTAGTTTGTCTACTACGGATCGTTTGTTATTAATGTATTAATTTGTCCACTATGGATCTTTTATTATTATTATTATTATTTATTTATTTTTATTTAGATATAGGGTAAATCTCGTGCCGCGTCTGCAACTGGTGCTTTTGAAATCTTGGCTGAAGGGTAAGACTTCGGTCTCTAGTCTTATCTGTTGTATTACCTCTTCTGCTAATTTTTGGGGCCATGTATCCTTTGCACGTTTCTGGAATATGATATGTATAGGATCAATATCGGTGACTTCATGTAGTAATGGCGATCGAATTTGGCCCCAAAGAGTAACATTCGCGGTGAACCTTATTGCTTTGTTTTAAACCACTTGCGCTTTTTTCATGTCTTGCTCTAGATATGAAGTGGAATGGCGGGATGTAGAAGTAACGGTCTTACCACCAGTAATTGGAAGGCCAAGTACTCGGACTTCCCTAGAATATAAGTAATATTCGTCCTGCACCAATACATCCTCTGTCTTTCGATGTCATTCTGGTATAATTATAAGCTTATTGATGTTAGTTCTAATCTTGTTTATTTCTTCAAATTTATTAAGGTTCTTAATCTCCCATCCTGTCGTGTTGGCAACATCTCTATGGTTATGGTAGTCACTGGTGACAGCCCTGCGAGGTCAGGGAAAACCTCCTTAGCTAACTTAAGTACCTCCCTGTGAAAGAACTTTAAGCAAATCTCTTCTTCATTGCGCTATCAGGTCCACTACTTCCTCCACAGAATCAGCAAAACGGGAATCCTTAACTTTCAATACGCTCGTTCCAACTTTGACCTCAACCAGGGTATGGGCGATACTCCGATCTGAATTTCAGGGGTGGTTTTAAGTTTAAACTGAGGTCTGATGTTGGACTTGACAGCTTATTCCTTAAGGAACAGAGCCTAATTGGTCAAATTATTCTAAAACTTCGAGCCTAGGATACAAAGTCTCCGGTTCGAGAGGCGAGAGCAAGTGAACTTCCCCACTGGCCCGCCCGGCGATACTATCTCCTACCCTTCTCCAGTGATGTAATTCTAGTCTGCTCCTTAAGCTACAGTCGAATTGAAGCAAGCAGCACTACTGTTCATGTAGTGATTGGTTCCCTATTTATGGTATATTAGGTTATTGGAAGCTTAGGAAAATATTCTGGCCACTTACGTGACGTTTTCGTTAAGCCTCCTTGCCATTTTCTTACCCTGGAAGACTTCACCTGTACGGCTCCTACATGGAGAGATCGCTCTTCATCTTTATGACCATAATTCTAACGCTTAAAGACGAAATCTTCGTTTCCTTTCTCGACTCGCGCTTACTCTTTCCATCAATCTGCTGACATTGTCCTGATCTCTCTCTATCCCCTTTCTTCCTTTCTTGATTCTTCCTGGGCACTATTTGACTTATCCTGGGATTTATCCCAAGAAGAGGATGGTATAACAACCCCTATTTAACAGTTAGACTTTAACTTCTCAACCCTCCCTTTCCTGGGAGGTGTAAGTGATGAAACTTGCATAGTGGAGGCTGGATTGGTTACTCTAAAAGCAAAGGCCGTAGTGTCAAACATAACATATAATTTCCCACATTATTGAAGTTCTGACCTTCTTAAACTTTTTGAGGTTGCTGATGAAGAAGGGGCTAGGCTCTCCAGTTAGGCTGAGCAACAAAACTAGGGATTCACTCTTCCACACACTGAATGCATGGTAGGGATCAAGAGAGCCCTCCGAGCTGCATGGCAAAGAAGATGGGAGAAGGCACCCAATGGCATGACGCTGAATGCCATATCGCCGCGAATACTCCCTTAGACATATTTCCCTTCATGACTCGACAACATCAAGTCATTTTCTGTTGTATCCGAAACGGATACTCTCGGAGGAGGCAGCGTCATCGAGTGGAGGGGTCCCCTGGATCTTCCTGGGAAGATTCCCTCGTGCTTCAGAGAGTAAGGCACTTTTCTTTGAATTTCATCGTCTGTGGAAGCTTTGCTAGCGACACTTGTCCCAGTATCGTGTAGAGGGGTCGCTACCGCCTGCCCCAAGTCCTTGAGACGGACTCTTGCGCACCAGTTTGTGAAATTATTGATTCTTTGGAGGGTGGAGGAGGCTTCCTTCACACAATTTAAAAGGTGTAAAGTGTTCAATGGCCCTCTTGGAGGGAAGTCTGCTTTAGGCAAGTAAACCTCCTCTTCAGGGGCAATCTTTAGTTGTAGGTTGCCTGTACTTTTCTTTTCTTTTTTTTTCTAAATTTAGATATTTTAAAAAATCAAATAAATAATTTGTTTTTCGGCGGCGAAACTCGGTATGTAACCCCCGGACGGGAAAAGTAAAATGAAATAAATAAAATCTTAGACTCTCGCGAAATTTTGACTACCTCCAGTTCCCCCAGCCCCCAGAGGGTCTCTTGAGTTCAGGTAAGCTTTCTATGCCAAGGCACTCCGATATTACCTGAATCATCTTCCACATCTTCGGTTGAAGTTGAATTAGGCCAAAACATTATTTTGTTGCGATTTTTATGATCTCAACAGTCTTTTTAGAAAGCCTCCTCTGTCTTTGGGACTCTCTACCATCCTCGATCTCCTTTGATGTGTGGCTGTCGGTGACTCATCCCGCAAGTTCCTCCCACAGGGATTCTCAAACCCCCTGGTACGTACTTTCCTTTGTTTACACCTTTAATCATTAATCGGAGAGTTTCGTTTGCCCCTGGGTGAGTTTGTGACCTCTTCCTCAGATCCGATTATTGGGTGCAGTCATAAGTAATTTCTGTTTTGTGTAGAACTGAACAATTAAATAATTATAATCAAAGGTATATTTGCCATTTAGCAGGTAGCTTATTAATTGCCCCAAAATAAAATTCATCAGGTTTTTAGTTAAAGAAATTGTCCAGAAACATTTTTACCTGAGCCATTTCCGATTTTATTTCTATTCAAAGCATTTTGCAGGGGACACGATGAAGATGGAAATCACTTGGTGCAAGGTCTGGTGAATATGGTTGATGGGATAGGACAGATCAGCCCTAGTTCAATACTTTTCCTGGGTTATTCATTTTCATCAAAGTCTGATGATCATCGTGCTTTTGGTTCATCTGTCAATGACTGATCCCCAGAACGAAACTTTGAAAACCAATTTCTGACTTGGCCATCGGTATGGCACCTTGGCTATAAACACTACAAATTTTCTTGGCTGTTTCTGATGCGTTTGTGTTATTCTTAAACACCCACAACATCATATGTCGAATATGCACTTTCAGATCCTCCATTAAAGGGCATGGAATTGTAATCTGAATTATGATGCACACTTGTTCACTGCTGATGTAGGAATGACCGGCGAATCCTCTTTCGAAACAGGTAATTTTCGGTAATGATTAGAACCATAGAAGCTCGAAATGCGTGGTTGCGTATTGTTTCCAAAACACGGACCATACTTATGACTGTAGCCAATACTTTATGCAGGGTGGCGTCCCTGGTTGAAAAGCTGCCGACCCAGTGCGCCCCACCTATCTTCCGTTTGCTCCATCTGTCGGATTTCAAGATCCTGGATGACTGGCTGTTTGGAAAAAATCACTCCCCAATAAATGGCATGGAATTGTAGTCTGAATTATGATGCACACTTGTTCACTGCTGATGTAGGAATGACCGGCGAATCCTCTTTCGAAACAGGTAATTTTCGGTAATGATTAGAACCATAGAAGCTCGAAATGCGTGGTTGCGTTTTGTTCACTGCTGATGTAGGAATGACCGGCGAATCCTCTTTCGAAACAGGTAATTTTCGGTAATGATTAGAACCATAGAAGCTCGAAATGCGTGGTTGCGTTTTGTTTCCAAAACACGGACCATACTTATGACTGTAGCCAATACTTTATGCAGGGTGGCGTCCCTGGTTGAAAAGCTGCCGACCCAGTGCGCCCCACCTATCTTCCGTTTGCTCCATTTGTCGGATTTCAAGATCCTGGATGACTGGCTGTTTGGAAAAAATCACTCCCCAATAAATTCCACTTACTGGCTCTCACCTAAGCCCCACCTTGTGGTCCATACCCGACAACTCCGGGGGGTTTATGTACCACAATCCATTATCCACCGGGTTTGCCTCCTAAATACAAGCTCAAGGTTCCCCTGTTTGACTGCCCCCAGGTTTTCCCCCTTCATTTTCTTTATTCATCTGTTTACAACACCCGCGTCTTAATTTGCCCGAGGTCTCCCCGTTGAGAGTTGAGAACCTCTTCTCTTTTGTTTTAGCCACACCCCTTTTAACTCTTAACATATCTGCACTTTGGATCTTCGCTGTTTTCCCACTCCTTTATCCGCTCTCTCTCTCTTCTCCTTTTACTCCTTCATCCCATTTTAATTTATTCTTTTTAAGAGCGGGAAGAAAAAGCAACAATCGCTCTCATGATCTTCCCCTTGGGGATTTGTATACTGTCTTCCCCCGAAAACACTACGGGTGGGGATTCATACTATACTGGGAGGGAAATAAAAATAGAAGGTACAATTTTGAAGAAGAAAGTACAATTTTGGAGAAAGATGGGAAGAGAAATAGACTGAATAACCCTAAATCAGGTCGATTCGTCAACCGGATCTCACCCCATTGAACGCAATTAGGGAAGTATTAGGGGGGGAAATGAGCTTCGGAACTCAGCCCCTCTTCAGGTCTAAATTTGGCTGTCGGGGCGGGGGGGAATCGAGGCCTTTCTCACTAAATACAGTTTCCGCATCGTTTCTCTGGATATTATGGGGCAGACGGGGGCTCCTTTATCCCAATACAGCTTGCGTTTATTTTCATAATATTCTGAGACCCTTGTTGTTTGTATCCCTTTAACTCCCTTCAAACACTAGACACTGTCACACCCTTGATAGGCTCGCCTTTTAATTGGGGCCATATCCTTTCCATCTCAGTTCACTGCTATAACCTCGGCCCCAACAAGGATGTTATAACTGAAATCTAGCAAATTGTGTTCCCTCAAGGCCCCCAAGTGGATTTGCATCTGTTTCTTTCACACATTTTCACTTCCTTTTGTACCGATCTCTCCATAGAAAATGTGCGTCAGTAAAGACAAAGATCGAAACACGAAATCAATAAGCAACGAATATCACAAGAGGCTCATAAGCGCAGTAAGTGGGGATGGGATGCAGATATTCAGGAAGTGCGAAAGAACTGTATTGATTGGGGGACTTACCTCGGTCATAGATGTAGATGGAAGTATTGGCGGAAGTAAGTGAACAAAGGTTACAATCTGTGCGGTGTCGGAGAGAGTAAAACGGAGGTAGGTTTGGGCAGCCAGATTGGCAGGCGAACACTCGCACAATATAGTGGCCGCTTGGAAGATTCTGGAAGGTTATGTTGGTTAAAGGGGTGACCTTAACCCGGTCGCGGGCTGAAGGACCTCCCGTAGCGGCACCTGGCGAGGAAATGAACATTCGAAATTCAGCGCGATTGGGGTTTTCACCTGAAGGGTTTTCACATGAAAGTAAGACACCACAGGGGTTTCACCCGAAGATAAACCCCCCTGCGTTTTTAGCTGAAGACACACTCCGGGTTTTTCATCTGAAGCTAAGACACCCCTAGATTTTAATCAGAAGATAAAACAGCTTGGGGATTTCACCTGAATATAAGCCCCCACCCCCCCTCTCAATAGGTTAGGGTGAATTATCTTTATGTAATCGGAAATCTTAAAGAGTTAACCTTTTTCCTCATATGGGGGAAAACTTGCCCTATTGATATTTCCTTGAATTCTGTCAACTTCATTTCTAGCCTAAAACTTTGTCCCCCTCCCTCACATCTGATTGCTACCAAAAAAGGAAACAGGTTTTCTTAATTGGTAATCAACTAAACAATCTGGTAATTCTAAAGATGAACGACTCCAACGTTTTGTATTTTTTAAACAGTCAATTTGGAATACACAGGCACACACTTCAATGGGAATTTAATGCCTCCATTTATAACTCCTCCCATTTGGGAGGGGGATCAAATATAATCATATTAAAATTTCATTCACCTGCCTAAATAAAATTAATGAGTTTATTTTTAGCTAAAATTGGTTATAACCTCAAAGGGAGGGGATTGCCCCACCAACCTTTAATCGTGAAGCAGCACTACCCACACCCCCACGCTATCTATAATTAACTAGTATATACAATGCGAAAAGCAGAGAATAAGCTTGAATTCAAAAGCGGTTGCCAGACGTCGTTAGACTAAATTCTTGACTCCAGTCATTATAGAGGGTGACCACAAAAACACTCCTTAATTTCAAATATATATCTTAGCAAAGGTTAAATGAATACTCTTACAATTTTGGTGCCTACAGTTACATATACTAATAAAGTTTCTTTCCTCATTTGCAGATTCTACTTGATCCGTTAGATGGCAGTATAATCCAAGATGGCGTTTACTCCACATGTAGATAGAGGGAGGTAGGAAAAGGGGCAAATAAGAAAAGATTGCGTAGGACAGTTTGGAACAGGTTCCCGCGTCGCTGGATCACTGTTAGCCAGCGGCAAATCCACTCGGCCATCCTGAGTCTCAGTAAGACTCATTCAATCGAAGCTTTTAAGCCGCTCACCTACACTTCTCGTACGTTACACAATCCACCTCCTAGAAGCGGGGCGTATTTTGAAGAAATGAAGAGGACCCGTTTGAAAATGTTATCTAAGGGCTACCGCTCACCCTACTGGGTCTGGGCACCAAATATTTACGAGAGAGTATTTAGGACGTTAACTTGCTTAGATAGCTAACTATACTCTGCGTAAAATATAGATGAAGATGAAAAAGAAACTTTGATAAGGTTGGCAATCTACTAAATTATTCCGTTTTATATTTTAGGTATGCGCAATAACAGAGAGACTTATAAAAGTAAATTTATTTTTCACTAACAAAACAAACAAAAGGGAATATTGAATAATATGAATAATACTAATAACAAGGGTTAATAAGCAAAAGGGATACAACAAAGACAAAAGAAAAATATTGAGTTAATAATTATACTAAAACCAAGGTTGAACGAAATATATGCGAATATATGTTTATAGAGTATAATTTATACGAATCATCCTTTAAATAGCTATAAGAAAGGATTTAGGAATGGGAAAAATGGTGGACTAAAGGAACATATGTATATAGGAATAGTTATAATGAATTTATATTTAGTAACAGTGATAAGAATGGAATATAAATAAGAATAGATAAAGGAATCACGATGGTTTAGAGAAACTGCAAGTATAAGAGAAAGGAAATTATTTACGTACAATCAAAATATTTCGGTACAGTTGTAATTTGTACAAAATTTTAGCTACGAACCTGTCGTTATGAAATGAACACACACTATAGTCTAGCTGGGAGTCTCTCGTCGAACCTTTCAAAAAGACGCCACTCGTATCCTTGAAACTATCAATTGCTATTGGCTAAGAGGCATCACGCGATACTCTCGCCAACTCGAAGGAAAACAACAGCTTTGGACTTTTGTCCTCCATTTAGGCTTGTTCCATTTATATACGCATTGTTTTATGAGTATTTACAAGTTTTATATTACTTTTGTAGAAATGTACATTATATGGGCAGCTGCTACACACAACAACGTAGCTGGTGTGTGTTAGAATTTGCCAAAGTAAACAGTGTTACAAATGTGCAGCGTGCTTTCAGACCTATTCATCTTGGGTATCCACATACTAACAAATCCATTTTGAAGTGGTACACTGATTTCAGTGAGAAAGGATGCATCTGTGACCAGAGAAAGAGACATTCAGGACGTCCATCGGCGTCGGAGGAAGTTGTCGATAGGGTCAGAGAAACCTTTCTTCGCAGCCCCAAGAAGTCGACGCGTAGATGTAGCCGAGAAGAGTCCAATAAAGCACAGTAAGCAAGATCTTACCAAAACGCTTGAGGTGTACTCCTTACAAGCTGCAACTGATTCAAAGGTTATACCCGCAAGACAATGAAATGCGCTTTAAATTTTGCAGCAATCTCCAGGCGTTGATGGAAAAGGATCCTGAACTGCTGTCAAAGATCATTTTCAGTGATAAAGCAACCTTCCACTTAAGTGGAAAGGTCAATAGGCACAATTTGAGAATATGGGGGTGCTCAGATTCCGCATGCCACCCTGGAGGTTGAACATAACTCCCTAAAAGTTAATGTGTTTTGTGCAGTAACAGAGCAGTCTGTGTACGGACCGTTTTACTTTGAAGGACTATCTATTATTGAGCAAACCTATTTGGAAATGTTAATCAACTGGTTGATTCCAAGATTAGCTGCTGAAGGTGGTGAGTACATTTTTCAGCTGGACGGCGTACCGCCTCACTGGTCTCTCGCTGTCCGCACATTTCGCAACGCGAACCTACTAAACAGATGGATTGGCGGTACTGAACAAAATGACCCGGTGTTTTGAAAATGGCCCCCGAGATCACCAGACCTATCTGTTCGAGACATTTTCCCTTTGGGAACACATCTTACGTATTACGTCTTGAGAAAGGTAGAATTAAAAGTGTATAGTCGTAGTATAGTGGATAGGGTTGTTAGGATAATCTGGTAAAGAGGAATGAGTAAGAGTTAGAATTATTGCTGGGTAGCCAGCGATCTCTTTGGTTCTTATTTTTTTTTATTAATCTTCTGCATTCTTTAATGGGGCCCACGCGCCTCTGTGGCTCTTCAATATTTTGTATTTCTTGTTTTGCTTTTCGTTGCGCATTTCCTTAGTATGTTTTCTGCTTTGAGTCTGCAATCTCACCTTGCAGTGTATCTTGCGGGCGGTTCCTCCCTCGAATCGGGTCTACCGCTTCTAAAGTTGCTGAAGTTGTTTATTCTGTGGTTATGTGGAATATCAATCGCTCGTTTCTCGTCTTCGTTCATTATACGATCCAATTTTACCCACACCTTAACTGCTCTTCTGTGTAAGGTCACGTTGGTAGTTGGGAGTTATATCTCGTTATGAAGATCTCTTATTCTTTTGCATTCTCTCCTGCTTGTGTTGGTGATTATGTATACCGCTGAAATTTGCACTTTTTGAAGCTTCATCGCGCTTGTTTTCGCGAGACAGTTCATTGGGATAGCTGGGTAGGGCAATGTGGCTTTGCAGATGGCGTTGTATATTTTCTTTAGGTTTTTCTCTTTGGGTTTCTGAGTTGGAGCAGTTTTACTAGATGTGTTCTTGCCTGGTTGATTCTATTCGCAATATGTTTACAATAGCCACTTCAGGTAATCTTTAGCCCGAGTACATTTCTTTCTACTCTTGAGGTCAAGCGCCTTCGCATTGGAATAATTGAAAACTTTTCTGGATTGGTACGAATTTTCCATTTTCGTTGGTACCCGTTAATATTGCCAATTTCGGTGCTGTGATTCTGGCCATGGTTGGAGGATGTCCGTATGTGCTGTTCGCCACTATCGTGGCGATATACTTTGTTGTATCATTGGCCGGCCTTGGTAGATCCATCGTATATATGCGGTAAAGCGTTGTGCTTATTCAGCCTCTTTGGGGGACACCTTGTAAGACTTCGAATTCCTGGCCATCGAAGCCTGCTATTGAGATGAACGCCGACTTGTCAGTTATATAATCGCAGAGGCATTTGGTTAGGGCGGAGGGTAGCCTTAGTTTTTTGATTTTATATTTCAGGCCCATTCTCAAAACTTTAGCAAGTGTCTTCTGGATGTCTCTGAGTCCGATGTCTGTGTAGTTTCTATCGTATTTGGCCTTTGTAAGTGATTCGACCAGAATGGCCAGGGCCGTTTCAATATTTCTGTTCTTTCTGAATCCGTGTTGATGGTTTGGAATCAGTTTTCTTTATTCCAGGTGCTTGACTAGTCTATCGTTTATAGCTCTCGCCATTAATTTTGCCACTGTCTCCAGTAGTGTGATTGGTCTGAAGTTTTCTGGGTTATTTGGTG
Source organism: Ceratothoa steindachneri (assembly GCA_963969495.1). NCBI lineage: Eukaryota > Metazoa > Arthropoda > Malacostraca > Isopoda > Cymothoidae > Ceratothoa > Ceratothoa steindachneri. The sequence continues at coordinate 41,409,232 of OZ018333.1, forward strand.
GTTTACCAGTTTTTGGTAGAATGATAATCTTCCCCCTTTTTAGTGCATCTGGGAAATATTTTGCGCTTAGAGAGGCGTTGAATACTGCTGCTATCCTTAACAAAATGGTGACCGGTGCGAATATTAGTTTTTTTTGTTATCCCCGATGCCCCAGGTGCCTTCTGTTTAGTAGCTTTGAGCGTTCTTTGTATTTCTTGTAGGTTTATCAGCTCGATCCCTCGCTATACTAGTAGTGTTGGTGAAGCAGTTATGTTGGAGACAATTTCTTGGCAATTTTGTTCCAATCCAATTCCTCTACCACTCTTGCTTCGTGGTCGCCGTCGAAATCCTCGCAGATATCAAAATCCTCCTACAGTATCCCCCGAACACTTCTTCAATTTCTTGGGGCTCTTTTGCTTCTCTATCTTCGTTCTGAAGTTTGATTTTTGGCCTCAGCTTTCTCTTCCCCCTGGCGATGTTGATTTTCTCCCATATTTTGGTATGATTTAATTCATCATCTATGGCTTCCACAAATAGTATATATACCTCCATTACCAGCGACCATAGGTATACTGCAGGAACGCATCCCTGAAGCTCTACATGCGATTAGCCGGATATGCCTGGAAGAGTCTGGACCGAGCTCGATTATCGCCTTGAGGTTTGCCGAGCAACAAGGGGGGCACACATCGAGTGTGTAAGATATCAACCAATACCGCATGAAACCTTTTTAGTTTATACAACTGTGGGCACCAAAATTGTAAGAGTATTCATTTAACATTTGCTATAATATATATTTGAAATTAAGGAGTGTTTCTTTGGTCACCCTGTATAATCCCCCCTCCGAATGCTAATTAAATCAATCATATTTTCTCTAATACTAAGTAATATAAAATCTTCATATCATATTTCAATTTAGAAAAGACTTTAAAATTATATATAATACAATAAGATGCGATGCCAAGTGATAATATGACTGTGTATTCCATATTATCCCCAAATACTTTCAATCGATTCTATCGGCCTATCTGAATTATCGGTTGCTATTTATTCGGCGCGTAAAGCAATATTATCCTAGTTATTAGAATTGAAAATAGTATTTCCCACTGCATAAAGCTCTTATTTTCCACTTCTATGATATCATAACGATGATACTAATTTAACTATGATATAGAAAGTTAGGGCAGTAGGCTATTTATACACGTTTAATTTTAAGTATTTTTAAAGATTGATTCGATCAGTTACATTTCCTTTTATTTTTATCTTCCAATCTTCAAATTTCTCTGGCATCTCCATATCTTTCCCGTTAAATCTAATTCAGCCTTAATCCTGCACCGTTCGTAAACGTTTTGGTCGGATTAGGCCGTGTATTAGACAAAAATCAATTACAGTTTCGAAACGACCATAATATTCACACGAGAGTGCAAACACCGATATTTCACAAGCATCACAAAGAGCAGTAATTTTGCACTAATGATTATGTCACGGTGTTTAACTAGAATAGGATTCTTGTTTGGTCCTTTTCCGTCGGAATAACAACGCTCTAAAGCTAACAATTTACTAAAAGAAACCCACCTAAATGAACCCACAAAAATTAACCTACTGTAGTCTAAAAGCAAACAAAGAATATTATCCAACCTAAATCCTCACCTAACCAAAGCTTTATTTGGCGGGTTAAAAACCATCTATCAATGGAAAGTTTGCTGCGAATATACAGACTTTTCAATTGCGTTGAAGTCGTTCATCTGTAGAATTACCAAAACCTTTATTTCCTGAACTTTAAACCTCAATGAAGGAATGCAAATGCGATTTTTTTAATTATTTCATGAATTAATTATTCTCAACTACTGAATAGAATATTTTCGCAATAAGCACCTCTATTAATGAAATGTTAATATATTACTTTCTCATTAATTTCGATAAATTTACCACAAGGTTATGACTTTTGTCCAAGGAAAGGAAAAATCAGACATACCTTCCCATGGTTTTAAGCGAGTGGTAATATCTTTCTGAAGGCAGTAAGGTATGTCCGGTACAACTGTACTCTTGTTCACATGGCTGAAATTCGAAAGATAAATTAAGTCCGTGTGATTCATAAAGCTATTTTTATCATATTTTACTTGACAAACTTTAATTTATGGTTTGTTAGTAGGATCGTCGGTTTTAGGACGTTATAAGGATTAGCAACCACGAGTACCCCAGAGCTGGTTATCTTTACATGTTTATTTTTTAGGGTTGCTTGTCATGGCAAGCTGAAGAAGGGGATCAAAATTGAAATGCTTTACCATAATAGTAGTTTATTGTACCTTAGTTCTCAAAATATGTTTAATGGATACACTTTGTAATTATAGAAAACTCAACCTAACGAGATATAGGTTTGTATAAAAAGGTTTGTCCAATAAATAACATCAATTCATAAAAACTAAAGATATTTAATCTTCAGTGTTAGAAAGTCCATATATGCAATGCCTAACCTACACATAGCGTTAAATAGATGAACCGAATTTTCAAAGCCATAGACACCACATAGCTTACGCTAGCTTTAAAAAAAATAAACCAAAGTTCCGTTACCATAAAAACCTCTAATTCAAGAATATCTGCGTTTATTCGCTGGAAAAACGTTTGTATACAATCTTGCATTATTAAACCATTTGAAATGTAAAATCCTCTACTAGCTCTCTATTTGATGAAGTTATTGAGCCAAATGCAAGGATGTAAAAGGACGAAATAGAACTGTTATATAGTTACTAAGATTAAAAAAAGAAGAAAAAATGAACAAAAATAGAAACAAGGGAATAAAACTCTTAAGCACGAGAGAGCACACATAAACTAATTAAAACAAAGATAAAAGGAAATTCCAAAGCTCGAAAGAGAACAATATAAGAGAACAAAGGCACGAAAGCTAAAGCAAAAAACGAAGAAATCTTATAAGTAAAGCAATTTATAAACAAAACTCAGAGAACCGAGAATTATATGGTCAAATAAAACATAATATGATTATAAGTAAATCATATCAAAAAGCCAAAGGAAAGCTGTTGCCAGGCAACCTGGCACAAATCACCATCAACCTTATTGAAATCATTTTTCTTAATCATCCCATCTCAACATCCTCCTATTACGCAATGATTTCTACCTATCCTATCTTTTTCTCTCACACATTTACCTCTTTTGCTCCCCCTATCACCCCTCTCGGGGTAGGTTCTCTTCATCTTATCAGTGAGTGCGTAGTTCAAAACGGTAAAGGCGGCAAGGCCGAGGGAATATTTTCCAAACGTGATTTTTGGGGGAGAAAATTTTCCGAGTAATAAAGTTAATCGGTAGGAGAAGTGCGAGCTTAGAAACAACGTAGGAGTGAAATGATTGCATAATAGTACCCCAAACTGTGTAACCCTGTGTCTGAAGGGATTAAAGTGAGGACTCTCAATATTATCACCTACTAGCTCTAGCCAGTGCGATATTACTAGCTTTATCCAGTGCCTAGAATAAGTAATATTCTAGTGTTATTAGCCACCAGGATACAGAAGAAGTACATATGTTGAAGGTTCGGATTTATATTATTTCTCTTATATCCTGTACACACTAATACATGTAGAAATTATGTGAGAATGATGTACAGGGAGAGGTAGAAGTCACTACCCGTACGAGTAGTCAAGTGTGGGAGGAAACGGTGAAGGAAGTGGTAAACGGCCAAATTAATGTTGCCTTGTTCAGACTGCTTGACTCCTACTTCGGTATGTGGAAATCTGTCTTCAGGACGAGGATAGACAAAGGCTAACGGGAAATTTGGCGAGTAAAGTCTTAATCGAGATCGATCCAAAACCCGTAATCCCACCAGAGATCATGGCCCATAGGGCAGTGATTTTCAGAGAAATGGATCCGCTGATAGGTAAAAACAGAGTTAAGGGGGAGCGAAAATGGCCCCTAAGCAGTACCAGCACCAGCGAAAAATCGAATGCCTTATCTACCGGTCAAAATCCAGAGAATAGAGATTATGGCAATGATTATGTACGCTCATATGGCAAATATAACCAACCCGGAATTCTTCCTGAAGGAGCTAAATACCTTCCTGGAGAGGAATTGTATAAAGAGAACGTTGTGGTTCCCGGACAACTCTCCTTCACGAGATATTCTAAAAATTAAAATAACCGAGAGGGAAGAGGTAGCGCTAGATGCTGAAAAGAGAGAGAAAAAGCAGCTGTAGACATATCTGAAAAGAAGGGCAAAGATAAAAAAGAGCAGGAAGAAGAAGGCTACGGGAAAAACTTTAATACAGAGGGCTCTCCTTCGGAAACCGAAAGCGAGTGGAGTCTAGACGCGGAGGTGGCAAGAGAAGAGAATAGTAAAGGGAAGAAGAAAATTGCTTGGGCAAGGGTAGGAGATAACGAGGCTGAGGAGATAATTGTTGCAACGCCAACGTGTGAGGACGTAGATCTACACCTGTACATCCCTCATGGGAACCAGTTCCCGAAGAAGGTGGATGTAGTGCAGACAATAGACGGCATTGTCGATCGGAAATTAAAGAGATCGCACCGATCCGAATACCCGTCGGATGTGGTTCAGAGAGCAATATTGTTTGGTTGATTCCAGATCACAGCGGATAGATGCCATCTCCTAAGGACGGAGAATTTGGGGGAGTTAAGGAAAGGGCATCCGAAGGGGTTTAGCGTGTAACTAATAAAAGAATAATGGGTACTACTGTTAATGAGCTGAAAATAGTTGAGGTGAATATAAACGGACTAAATAAGATTATGAACCCTGTGAGGAACGTGCTGATCACGCAGGATCCTGATAGCTGACCACGGATTGAGGATGGCAAAGTATGAGCTGATGCTGCAGAATTATTTTCCCTAAACGAAGAGTCACCTAAATGAGATACGACAGTATAATAATTTTTGTCAAGAAAAGTATTATACCCAAAGATTTATAAGAGGTAGATGCATGTATGTGGCAATAGAGTTGCATACCCAGACATCTCTAGTGGTAGTAAGGTAGGGTACTAACCCACAAGAAGAAATCATTTGTCCCTCCATAACATCTTTAAGGTATTCTGAAAGAACACTCCGGTGATTTTCCTTGGTAACCTGAATGCACGCTTTCGGCATTCAGAATACACCCCAGACAACAAAATGAGGAAGAACTTATATCTGTTGATCCATAGGGATATACTGCTGACACCAGGTCAGACAAAATCCTAACCAGTAGGAATTTTCATTGGAACATATATGTCTGACTGGGCCTGGTGTTCCCGATGGATCATATTCCTAATACGGTATTGCCGGCATTTAGACCAAGCAAAGTGCCATGTCCGGTCAAGGAACAATATGCGAAAGCTGATTGGGGCAAATTCTGATACGTGCTTTGGGAGTACCGGCCACCAGTCCTGGAAGGTAAAGAGGTAGAGGATATTGACTGGAAAATAGAAAGAATAGAGGTTAAGTTAAAGGTAGCGGAGGAATGTATACCTAAGGTAGCGTTTCAGACACTCCTGACTCCAAGCTTGTCTCCCGAGATAAGGACGGCTATGAGAGACATCGAAGTCATTCATCAACTAGTAAGAGGTAGAGGCTCAAGTACTGAGTTGTACCTGAGGAAACGAGTGCTCCAAAGTGAAGGTAAGGACATGATAAGAGTGAGGAAATAATGAATGTGGGATGGTTTAATTGAAAGGCTGGACGGTGAGGGGAACCGGAGACTGGAAAGAATTGTGGGCAGTAGACTGATGGGGCACCTCGAGACCAACCGTAAGTTCAACCCCTAAGAGTACGGGTTTAGAAGAAAGAAAGGTAGGAAGATGGACCTAGCATTAATAACGGAGAAGCTGGCCAAAGCAAAAAGTTAGGGTGAGATGTTTGACTTAGTGGCGAGTGATGTGTAACAGACGTTTGACAAGGTATGGAATGATAAACTCAAGTATAAGATGTTAAGGATGGGCCTTGGGGAGAAAATACCAGGCTGTTATGCAGATTATGAAGCAAATGGAAGGCTTATATGGCATTCCGTTGCTATGAAGGCCCCACCGTTAAGACTTTGGAGGGGGGCTCCCTCATGGGAGCTTTCTCTCTCCAGTCCTCTACGCCATGTCTACAAATGATCTGCCATTCACTCTAAGTCGTGAAACAGCCTATGTGAAGTTCGCGGACGACGTCACCCAAATCATCGCAATCTCGACCAGAACAGAAGGAAGGCGGCCAAAAATACAGCAAAAGAGATCCTAAACCTGAATAGGTACGGAAAGAATTTGCAAGATTAAGACGAATATCAATAAGTTCGTAGTGATACCCATTGATAGGAGTAAGGTAAATAGCATTAGAATTGAGGGCAAGAGATATGAGTATGGGAACGAAGCCAAAGTACTGGGCTTTAAAATGGGTAAAAATACTTGAACATGTTGCGGAAAGCATAATAACAGCCAAGGTGAAGTTGGCACAATTAGAGAAGTTCTCAGGACTATCCGCGATCACAAAAGGAAACTTTACTTGGCGATAGTTAGAGCCAACCTACTGTACCCGAATATTCCGCTGCATGGTACTTCGCAGAGTGCTATGAATAAACTCTAGAGGGCACAACATCAAGGTATCCGATAGATTAAAGGCACTAGGAGGTTAGAAACCAGGAAGAATTACATAGAGAAGTAAAAATGAAACCGGTCAATATTGTGTTACATGAGAGAGCAAAGAAGGTCTGAAGGAAGAAAGAGGAAGAACTGAGAAATGGTTAGGAGGATTGGCTACGACTACGAGGGGGAATTGACACGAAATCTATACTTCCTAGCATTAGGAGAAGGATAGACATAAATATCGACCAGCAATTTGCATAAGCCTACAACTACTAAGTAAGTGAAAGGCTGCAGGCGTAGTAAAGGGAAACTAATGAAAGGTAGAAAGAGGATTAACATCAAGTGAATAGATAATGACTGTAAGATTATGGTATGAGTGAAGTGAGAAAGTTGAAGGTTGATTAAGGGAAAGGACAATCAAACCACCTGCAACCACACAAACATCTACTCCCCAACACATGTCTTTACACCTATTCCAAATTTCAACGCTTGCCTATTACTTATAATACTAATTTCCATCATTATACACCTTAAGAATCTTAAGGTTCTCTTTAGCAGCTTTTGGTCCGCCCTTCTTTGCAAGCTGAATCCGGTTCTGCTGATCTTTACTATGTTTCGGTTGTACAATAAATCCCCACTGTTCTGAAAACAAGTGTTTGGTTCACGTTTCCCTAATAAATAAATCTTTAAGTCTTTTGAAGGATCTCTGAATTGTAAATGAGTGGTTTTCAAACCATAATCTTTTCAATTCTTATGTAAAATAAAAGAACGTCTTAATTTTCTATGGAAACAGGTTTATTCTTCCGGTTTCTTTTACAAAGAGCATAGAAACATGAACCAGACGCAAACATTGTTTGCATAAGTAGAGAATTTCTTAAAAAATATTATAATATGAGCCTAATGGATGTAGTTGAAAAATTGTTCACAGAATTTTTGGAAACTAATCTCATTGCACCTAAATTTTCATGTCTTCAGATTGACAACATACCTTTCGTGACTTCTGCAGTGACATGCCTTATCTTGGTTGTGACTGAGGGAGATAATTCCTTCATGCCCTCTCTCATTTTCTTTTCTCCGGTCTTCCGCGGCTTGAAGAATGTCTGAAGATAAATCCATTTTCGTTTCTTCTGTTTCAAGGCGATTCTTCTGAGCATCCGAAAGCCAAGATATCACTTAAAGAATAAAGAGAACAGTCACAACTCCTTGTGACTGGTTTGCTATATTACTATGTACTTATATAATTAAATTTATATATTCTAGATTCAACTAGGGAACACATTTCAATGGACGTGTTTCAATGAGGAGGTCGATGATGAGATTTAAACTAAGATCATTTATTGATAAGTTCCATGTCATGTTTCCAATCTATTAAGGCCTACGAACACCCTAAACAAGCAGAAGATTTTCTGATGAATGCTTCATGATGAAATATTAACATTTGGATCACCTCAAGACAACTAACCCCCAAAATCACTCATTCAAGAGGGGAAGACAACTTTTTCTCTCTTTAAAATAAGAGAACCTATTTTTATTCACCTGAAGAAAATCCCCACCAAGAAAAGGAGCTTTAAAATGTTACACAAGCTAGCATAACCAAAGGTTAGGTAAGATACCATCTTCGGCTCACCTATATAGGTGAGGAACTAATATTAGGGATTCTACCTCACTTATTGCCTCGCTCAACAACTTCTCAACCTCATTTGACTTCAACTTCCCCCACTATTCCTTTACCCATACGCTGGCCCCCTGCCTTGATATCCCTGGCCCCTGTTTCCCCACCTCCTATCACCGCTGGCGTACCCCTTGGTTCTCAAACTCTATTCCAAATGTAAAGGAGCTCAGGCAAGCTTTTGAGAGGCACCTTCGGCCTCCCTGAGGTCGGGGTACGGGAACGGAGACAACTTCTATTGTGCACCCTATTGTTACCTCGCTCTTAGACTTCCCTTCTAAAGTCTGCTCCTGTATCTCATAACAAACATATCCTTGCTGACAAGAAATACAATCTAACTATACTGATTCAACATATTGCTCGTCTGCCCCTTCTCACCTCACTCTCCTCCTATCCTCACCCCAGCCATTTCTCTAAAAAGATAGTTTACATCTGTTTATGGGCCCCTCTACTTCTTTCGTTCACCACCAAGTAACCCACCCATACTACACCTTCCGAAACTTATTTCTCTAGCCCCGCTGTGCCGTGAAGACCTGACATCTCTCTTCCACTTTTCGAGGAAAGATCTGCTGTCCATTCGGCTCTTTTCCTCAAAGTTTCAATTTTAAGTTCATGCCTGTTCTCTTCCCCTATCTGAATAGTATCATCAACACCTCCCTTTTAACAGGTCTGGTGCTATCTGATTTCAAGCACCCTGCTCTTTGCCTTAAAAAAACTTAACCTGAACCCAAACCACCGGGAAAGATACACTTGTTTCTTTCTAACGTCCTAAACAGGCTGGTGTCACCTAAGTTTCTAGGTATCATGTCCTCCTCCAGCATTGATGGAATCTTGCAGTCTTGATTCAAGGTTGAATATAGAACTTAATCTATTCTCCTACTGATCGCCTTCGTTTTGTTTCTGAGACTGGTCAGCCTTTCATTTTGGTAGCTCTTGATTTCTCTGCAGCTTTTGATACTGTCAATCATACTGTTCTTGATCGTTTCCATGAATACCTTGGTGTGTCTGAAACTCCACTTAATTGGCTTGGTTTGAATCTGTCATCTCATGTTCAGACTATTAACATCGGAGGTGATATACTACGACCGGCAGAGGTGTGCAATGTTGTTTGGCAGTACTTTCTTCTTGGCTCACTTCTTTTTTCTATCTATTGTCTTCCCCTTCGTATTAATCTGCGTCAGCCCGAGATAGCGTTCCACTTCTATAAAAAAGACACACAAATCTATATTTACTTTTGAGACTTTGAAATCTTCTATCCATTTAGGAGATTGCTCCTGAAGAGCTTCCTGAAATTAACTTGCAATGACGCTGCTATAAATGTTGTTTGCCTCATCGACACCTCATCGGGCACGAGTGGCCGAGAATCCTCATCCACGCTATGCCACTGACTGTATCAAATAGAGTAATCTACCATCCCTAAAAGAAACTGTGTCAATTGGCCATCTTAGCAGTCACTACTGCTGCCCCTTGCTTGACGTGAAGGGGACCATCCCCCAGTCGTACTTTATTCAGTCATGAGTAGGAAAATCATTGCTATTTTAACCTTAACTTTCTAAAACTATTTAAGACATCACAGATGTTTTACTGGTGATGTGAACACTGTAGAGCAATAAATACATCACAGATGTTTCACTGGTGATGTGAATCACTGTAGAGCAATCAAGACATCACAGAAGTTTTACTAGTGATGTTGCTCACTGTAAAGCAATCAAGACACCACATAGGTTTTACGGATGTGAATCACTGTAGAGCAATCAAGACGTCACAGAAGTTTTACTAGTGATGTTGCTCACTGTAAAGCAATCAAGACATCACATAGGTTTTACTGATAATGGGGCTTACAGTAGAGCAATGAAGACATCACACATCACAGAATTTTTTCTGGTGATTTGGTTCACTGTAAAGCAATCAAGACATTGTAAAGGTTTTACTGGTAAATATCCCCTCTGATGTGGCTCCCTGTAGAAGTTTTGTCCCTTTTCCTAACCCCATTGGCTTCTCGGTTGCATTTTATAATAATGTTAAAAAAGTGGCTTCCACTTTTGATTACCATTCTCTCGAAGCCCGTGTTGCAAATGTATGCAATTTATCTTCATTCTTTCTCGGTAATCTTAGTCGCATTTGCTTTATTCTGTAACTTTTGCAGCCAAACATAAACACCCTACCTTTTCTTCCCTGAAGATAAGCCACCCTCAAAACATTTAGGTATTTCATCTATTCCAAATGAGATGTTCCTTAGATGTTAGTTTGCGCCCGTATTTTATCATTCCCTTGAAGAAAGAGGTAGGCTGAGTCTTAAGTAGAATTCAGGCAAATGGTAGTAGAATATTTCCTGCCCTTCCACACAATGCTTAAATTACTGCCCTAAAATCTTTTTTTCTACCCACTTGTCCTATCTTCGCCCAACACTCTGCTTATAATTCTAGCTTAGGTCTCAAGTCTTCAGGGGACAACCTCTCTTTCTCTTGGCCACTCACTTTCTCTTTCTCTCGTGACCCCAAATCAGCCCCTCATCTCCTTTTTCCGATCACTCGGCTGATGGGGACACACGAACCATAATCGGCGGTCACTATCGTTCCCAAGGTTAAAATCTTATTGCGATGATGATAAAAATATGAGTATTTAGTCCAACATAAATACTCAGAAAGATAGTTCTAAAATGCACCAAACAAGTGACATGATATCATCCAGCTATAAAAATTAAAGAGAAGCGAAAGAGTGTGATTGAATTCAAAGGAATATGAATGCAAAGGACATTGATTTTATAAGACGAATTGTTTGGTGCCTGAGGGTGGTGTTGAATCGTGGTGGAGGCAACGTGTGTAAGTATCCTTTAAAGTTGTGTATGTGTATCGACAAAAACGATAGTGTATAATCCTATGTGGTCAAAAAAGTGATTTCTTTAGCTCATGTCAATAAGGTAATCATCTCGTCACTCTTTAAGCAGAGTTGTTAACACTTCTCGCTATGGGTCCGGAAATTCAATTGACTTAGTTAACGCTATGCAGAAGCTGTGGTCTCTCTAACTACGGAAATTCAGTTGGTTTATTGAAAGCTATCTGGTTTTCATGGCTACGGAAATTCGGTTGATTCATATCACGGGATGCGTAGGCTATGTTTTCTCTATGGCTCGAGAAATTCTGTTGATTTATTTTACGCCATCCTAATGTTATATGGTTTCAAAAGCTACATAAATTTGGTTGGGCTATTTAACGCTCTGTGTTGACTATGTCATCTCTATGGGACCTGAAATTCGTTCCAGTACCTATGTGTAACGAATCTGATACCTGACTCGGCGAGTTGTGACAGGCAAGACTGTATGGTTTTCTGCTTTCGAACATTTAAACAATTTTATGTTCACTTTGTATCTACTGTAGCAGGTGTGGTTGGGAAACCATGTTTGGAGTTGATATAGAAGGATTTAACCGGTTAAAGCCTTCTAAAGTTTGACTGATTCTTGATCAGGCGGCTTTTGTTATTCTTGGTGTTGGTTGTTGATTGTTTTGGTTGTCCTGTCAGTGATTTTTTCACAGCTTTATTTTACCTTCTAGTTAGTTAAGTATATAAATAATACCAGATTAATCTCAATGTGACGATTCATTATAAAAGCGGCCTTTGCTTATGTCGATGGTTTGTCTTATTGAGCCTTGCAGTTATTGCTGGAATATACTACCACTCCACCTGTTCTGTTGGACCTGAGAAAGTAAAAATATTCCTACCTATAGGCAGTTTAGGAAAAAGGTAATTTATAGCTTTATCATTTAACGCCATATGGATTTTGAAATATGCTGTTTACTTTTAATAATTTGGAGATGGCTATTAACAAGTTAATATGAAGTGTCCCAAAAATGTTTGAGCGAAAAGGTGGAGTCTTTCAATGGTCTAATTTTAGATGCGATCTTAAACATATAAATAGTTTGCTTTTTTGCTGTTGTTTAATTTAAAACATTTAATGATATTTTAATATTTTATTAGCGGATCTCTATTTAATAATCAACACTCGCAAGCCAAAGCATTAATTTTTAACTTAGATGTTTATCTTACTTCTGACAGTCACAAAAGAATTGAGTCCAGTGATAGGTTTGGGAACGATTTCTCAAGAGGAGGTTTGGCAAGTTTCAAGATGAAGTTCATTTTAATGTCGCCTCCTTTTGTCTATCTTGCTTTACACTGCAAAGTTTGGGTCTCTAATCTATAATAAGTTGAGAAATTTTATTTTTGTTATATATTCCACAATGTACAACCGATGGGAAATTCTGAAACCTTGCATTAATGAGATGGTGGATTGCTCTTTCTAGTTAGCTAGAAGTCTAGATGAAGAAGCAGGGAGAGATTTAGATTTGGGGCGATCATCGTCTTGTGATTATGGCTTGAATTTCTGAAGTTGAGCTTCGACTCGTCCCTAGCTTTAGCCTTATCAAGACCTTTCTTGCTCCTGAGTTAATTCCTCTTTCTTGTGCCAGTACCCCCAATCATTACTTTGATACAAATAAAGACTTACATCTTTTGTCAATTTACCTCTTACCAGTAGAAGTATCTTAACCTAACTAGCACGGCATCATATAGATAATGCCTGTAGTAAATTCTAGGCATTTCTTGCATGTAGCTGATGATGCCTCAGTTATTTACGGCAGAGCTGAATTTATGTCATAGGGACAGCTCAGTCAATCTGAAACTTTACGCTCTATGCGCTCTGATAAGTTTATCCACCGATAAAGGAGGCAAGGCCACGAAGAGTCAAAGGAGGTCAATTTTCTTTAAAATAAAACCTGCAGACAAGCTAAAGGCTTACTTAGTTTGATTCGAAAGACTTCTGTTGAACAGTAAGAGGTTATCCCCTAAAGAGATTATCCAAACCTCGCGCTAACTTCCATATTTTATTATATCTTCGTAACATAGGGCAACCCTCACTACGCCCAGACCTCCTTAGTAGTAACGTGCATAAACAGAATATTCCTTAACATGTACTATAGTATGAGCTTAATGGACGGAAAAGCTTAGAAGAACAATAAATAGCTTTAAACATAAATCACAATGGACATCATGACTCACAAGGAAAACTACGTTGAAGCAACTATTAACAACTTGGAAGGGTTAAAGAATAAATAAAACTTCTCCGACGAACTGAAAGTGGCTAAAATGATTTTCATACCAAAAGCCGGAAAATCATCTTGCCGGGTAGAAACCTACTGACCTACTTCTCTACTGGATTTAATCGGGAAAGTACATATATGAAAAGATCTTAAAAATCAGCCTAGATCAACACCTTGAGGAAAACAACTTTTTTACTGAGTTCCAATTCGGATTCCGGAAAAACAGCAGCACGGACATAGTATTATGTCTAAAAATGTTTAAAGTTAGCAGAGGCGAAGAGCAGAAGAGGAGTGTAGCCATCGTCTGCAGAGACATGTCTAAAGCGTTTGTCAAAGTTTGGTAGGTGGGCATGAAGTCGAAATAAATACAACTATGAAGGAACAATAAAAAAGAGTACTCCGTTCGACTATGTGATGGACAGATACGCGCATCACACAGGCAATCACCGTGGCGAGCTTTATAAGCTAGAACCCGGAGTTCCTCCAGCGCGTTTGTTTAAGTCTAGTATTATAAGATATCTACACAACAGACATCTCCCTTAAAGCAAGATAACGTTGTATGAAAATACAGTTTGCAGATGATATAACACAAGTAATTGTGTCATCGTACAGGCATGGCCATTTCATCTAAAACAACGGGAAGAGAAATCAATATGAACAGAAATGAAAAATTAGCACGAATCGAAAGAAATTCATAATTATACCAGCCTACAGTAAAAATATAGCAGTCATATGTATATAGGTAGACGACAAAAGATAGAGATACAGTAACGAATCTAAAGTGTTTGGTCTAACCATAACTAAATCCGGTGACAGAAAACACATAACCGACAGAAATTAAACGGAAAAATTAGACTAAAACTAATATATAAGCTAAAATTACTTAACAGCAGAACAATAATTAAATCTTCTAATCTATAAGCCAACTTAGACTAATATATCTGACAATTGCGATCTGCACGCTATCAAGAACCAGCATCATAAAATTGCAGATGATCCAAAACAAAGTAATGCATCTCATAAACCATGCGAGAAGAATACAAAGAAACAAGAAGAGTGGAAAACCTGCATAGAGAAACAAGCATTGACCCCTTAAACAAAGTAATAAAAAAAAGCAGAATCAGTCATTAGAAAGACGGGAGATGAGAAGAACTAGCAATTCAAATAGTACCAAAGCAGCATGATGGCAATAGGCAGAGATGAAGAGGAGGAAGATATATTTACTTAGATAACTTAAATATAAACCAAATACAGGAAGGATAAAATCCCGATTAAGATAACCGATTAAGACAGCCTTTAGATGGAAACCGAATAATGAATTACCGATAAATAACAAAAAGAAGAAAAATGACTTCGCAAATAAATAAAGAAGAAAATAAACAAAGAGACCGACTAAAAGAAAATGCAATCAAATCATATACACTAGAAACAGTTAGAGCCATGTAGCCAACAAGGAATAGATAGAAATTAAATTAAGAGCAATAAACTTGCTAGTAGCCCACTTACAAACTAACAATGGTTTGAACGCCAAAGATCAATTAGCATTATCCCGAAACTCAAGTACTTACTCTCCGACTAAAATTCCAACTTATATTTATCTAACAACGGCAAGAGCTTAGATTGACCTACAAGCAACTTTGCAAATCTCTGCGACTCTCCAACTTCCTTCCTTTTCTCAATAACACTTCACTACTGTCATATACAACAGGTTTTACATACCAACAAGGGTAAGCGAAACATACCGTGGTATTAGCACCGCGTTTAGATTTAGGGTCAAAATCGCATAAAGGATAGATATTAAAAGGCTAGAGTTGGGACGTTCTAAACCTTTACTCTCTCACACCTTTTCTTTTTATTTTATCCATCTAGGTCATAACTAAGTTACAGTATTGATGAAATGTCGGAAAATTAAGCTTTAAAGCGACACCTTAAATTAATTGGAGCGCAGATTTGCATCAATAGGATCAGCGCTGGAAATCAATTAAGAAAGGCGTAACAAAGCTACAATTTTTGAGATGAAGGTGTTCATTGTGTTGTAAGTGAGTTTTCGTTCGCCACATTCTCCTAGGTATGAAGTTACTACATCACGGACAAATACGAAAATATGCGGTAGCGAGGCATTCGCCAAGGGAATGTATGAGTAGTAACAGCGCGACAAATAAGATCGAGTTTGCTGATCCGATTTCGATTGATGCATTACAACACGATTAAGAAACAGAGGTTGGCAACGTATCTTACCTTCCTTCTGACAGAAATTCAACTTTTTGCTACTGAATGTCTTTTCGTCTGTTTTGTGCAACATAACCATATAATGACTGATAATTCCATTTGGGCTGGAAGGGGGTTCCCACATCAGAGCCAAGGAAGCTGGTCGTACATGCCGACCATGCACATCCCTTGGTGGAGAAGGATCTGAAATACAGGAGATACTTATTGAATAAAACTGAAAATGTGGTAGTAACTGGTACAAAACACCCAGGGAGGAAAATTTGGTATAAGAATATCTGTAGATCTTGCCTGTAATATACTGAAGTAATCAATTTTCTAGACTGTGTATGAGAATTACTCGGCTATTTTAAATCTAGCACAATAATACACAGTATTTTATGCAGTTTTTGCAGTAAATAAACGTCTTGTAATTATGAGGTCACCTGTGTGGCGACGGAAATTCGGTTGATTTATTTAAAGTTATGCGGCGTCTCTGTGGTCTCTATGGCTACGGAAAGTTGGTTGAATTATTTAAGGTTATATGGCGTCTCTCTGGTATCTATGGCTACGGAATTTCGGTTGATTCCTATTACGTTAGACGTAAGCTGTGTCGTCTCTATTTATAGCTAAGGAATTCGGTTAATTTCGATTCAACTTTCTATCACTGAAGTTTAAGTTTGGATTTCTTGAATAAATGTTTTGTAGGGATGAACATTTAGATAAAATTCTGTATTATTAGCCTCAAGGAGAAAACGTATAAACGATGCTTTGCTAAATGCATGTTTCAACCTAAACGTATCCACGCCTGTGGCAGATCTAGGATAAAAAGGGGGGGGGGAGAGTCTAATTTGAATTCCTCCCTCTGAAGATTCCTAGAAAAGGGCTCTAAACATTAATGATGGTTAACTTACACAGTATTGATAATATATTGCAGCATCTCCTAAAGGAGTGAGCACTAACTCTATCAGATCCGAATTTTTGTCGACACATCAGAAAATTATGAATTGTAGTTTTTGGACGTCAGCTAAAGTATAATACTGCAGTTAATAATTATTTCTGAGATTTACCTCCATTTTAGACATGTATCATATAAGATACATTCGTCGCAATGGTTTTAAAAACTGTTTAGATTTATTTTATATTATCACATAACTCTTACTGAATATTAAAATTTAAGTAAAAATAAATATAAACATAGATGGGTCTGAAATAAGGGGGGGGGAGCCTTTGTCCCTTCAGCCCCCTCATGGATCCCCACATGATCCACGCAGTTTTGAAAATTTTGAAGCTCTTTTCTTAATACAAAATCTGTCAACGGTTCTTCCTAGCTTGAAATGGGGACGGTGAGGCATTTAACTATGTAACATGAATCGTCCTTTTTTTCTTTGAGTTATCTTCTGTTTTCCCTCAATTCCTCAAGTTTTATCTGAGTACAAGTTTATCAGTTTTTTACTAGTGAGACTTTTTTCAAGTTTATTTATTTCTTGATAGAATTCTTCGAACCTTTTTATAACTTTGTAATGATTTTAAAAATGTTTTTGGTTAGTGTTGTCATTTATTTTTTGCCAGCCATTCGGTTTGGTTTCATTGTCTTAGTTATTGCTTGTTTTCGATGTTTACACATAATTTCTAGTTTATATTCTATGATATTATCGACGGAGTCGGTTCTTAATTTACTTAATGAGGTCGGTATATTCATTCGTTCTTTTAATGCTCAATTACCATTTAATTTTCAGATGTCAAAATGTCATTTAGGATCCTACCTCATGCTTAATGTTAGCCTTTTTTTATTTTTTTTTTTAATGAAGATTCCGCAAAGTCATTATTAAGTTTATTGAACCTGTTCGCAATTTGAAAGGTAGTTTTTTTAGTTTGGGTTTCAGCTTTCCTTGTCATGGAGTTCGCTCTCTCATCTCACTCTTGCTCCTGCTCAATCAATGAGCGCTACGGGAGTCGGTGAGGGGATGGAGGACTTCACATTGACTCTCTAGCCCCCCATCCTTCTCTAGACCTCATTTCTAGGAGGTGAATGACCCATATGGATGAGAGGAAGTCCCCAGGAAGGGTCCACAGATCCTTGAGGTCTGAGATGGAGTGGGTGTTGCGTGCGTGTCGGAGGCTTGGGCAGTCAAGGAGAAGGTGTTGATGGGTGCTAGTGTATTGGTTGCATCTGGGGCATGTTAGTGGGGGGGCGGTCCTTTAGCATTTGAACCACCTTATCACTTAGAACACCTTCACTACTTTAACACTTGAATCGCCGCCTTACCACTTTGGCTTGTGGGCCTTCCCCCGGACCTGGAGAAGAACCCTTCCTTTATTAATTACAAAGATACAAAATTGAAAGAGAAATTGAAAGGAGAAATTCTAGATAATCCTAGAGATCAGAAGGTTCTAGAGGGTGGTTCTAGAGGGGAGGCTCTAGAGGAAAGGCTCTAGAGGGGCGGGAGAAGAGATACAAAGCAAGGTGGAGCCGGGGAAGGCGGAGAGCTCAAGGAGGGCCATCTAATCACTTAAACCACTTTGCTCCTTGAACCACTCTGTCACTTGTACCATGTTTCCATTAACCACTTTACTACTTAAACCATTTTAATCACTTATCCGGGTGTATCACTTTAACGCTTGAACAACCTAAATATCTGAACCACTTTGCACCTGAACCATTTTACCACTTGAATCTTTTTAACACCTGAACCATTTGAACCATTATACCACTTCAACCATTATGTCAGTTATAACATAAGGAATTGACGCGGGTTTCCTGAGCAGTAAAGGCACCCAAAATTTGGCCAAAACTCAGCCACACAAAACGATAAGATAACCCGCAGGAAGCAGAAAAGAAAAGCTTGGATTTTTTTTTCTCCTTTTAAATCATCTATCTGGCGACTTCCACCAAGGGCATAATCGCCGTAATTACAGTTCCGCCTATTATTAGATTATCTTAATAAAAAACAACGGGAAAATAACAAACAACGGGTAAAGACAAACCAAATGGAAGAAGAAAACAAAGAACAACAGAAGCAACCTACAAAACAACAAAGTCATTCTCCGGCGTCCGAGGGAGGCCAGACCCCCTTCCCCTCTCTTCCGGCGCCCGAGCATGTAACCAAAACCCCATAAAATGTATGCAGGTGAGGAGGGCATCCTCTTGCAAGAAGTCCAATAATCTATGCAAGGGGTGCACGAACCCTTCCCGAGTACAAGGGACAAGGAGTAACTTACGCGAAGACCAACCAAACTGAGAGACTCAACAAGAATGTGCTGAATGGTCTGGGGGACCACCCAGTCGTCACTGTACGGTGCAGGGGAACGCCTTATACACTAGCAGTGAGTCGCACGAGTGTGTCCGATTCGAAGATGACAGAAGACTTCCTGCAGCCATATAGGCATTTGGGGCAGCGCTACGGGAATAGACGCAGGGCGATGGCGCCCAACTTTACGTTGCCGTCGGTAATCCAAGAATAAGAACACAAACACTGGTGACGGATACAATAAAAAAAATATAAGTTTTGAAGTAAAATTTGGTATATCCGACATTCATCTCGACGATCCATGACTGCATCGTGTCTGATGAAGAAAAGTGTACACACATGGAGAACGTAGAAGACGACATGTTGGGGGGTGGTCGCATCGGTTTCAAGGTTGATTTGACTCACGTGTGATATCAGTGTGTCCAATGGAGTTTACCTGATAATTATAGCTGGCCTACGGCTTAGATAACGTCAAGGCTGTCAAAATGGCCTATTGGATACATTGATAAGCTCGGTGTGGATGAAGAGAATCCACCAGCTATGACGGATTCTCTATTAATGGCTGCAATCTTGCCTACTCCAAGTATGATAATGGATGAAAGTATAAAGTAAACTATCGTTGTATTTAAGTGGTGAAAATTATCTTTCCCCAATAGGTTCAAAACCCATCCGTTTCCAGATGGCCAAAGCCTCTTGGGATTTGATTATATTGGTTTTATTCCTCGATAATTCTATTTTTAAGGCCTTAATTTTTCGCAAATCTTCTTCATTTCTTTAGAGGTCAAAAGTTTGCGATAAATTGCCTGACGATAAATCTTACGAAAGAATTCTAAAACGTCCCAATTGAATTCGATTTCAAATTCATTGTAATTATTGTCCAATCCCATTTTCCACGATGCTTCCCAATTTTTGTAGAACCCAATTTATTAAATGTAACTCGAATTTTGGATCTTGATGAAGAAACATTTCTAGATCCAAAGAAGCGGATGAGATGACTATACGAAGCTGGAATCGCCGCGAAATAATCAAGAACAGAAATTCAACTTATGGTATTGCGTGAGAACAGAATAAAGCAGGGCATACTGGATAAAAAACTTGTGAGAGAAGCAAAACGAATTTAAGATTATTAAAAAAATAAAAGAGACACGATGGACCCAAGAAAAGTTTGAGTAGAGACCAAACCAGCGCTCGAAAAGTTCTGACAAGAAAATTTTGAAGATATTTCAATTGTCGAACCACGAATGGCTTTGGACCAGATTTGAATATTAAATATCACATCCGTCAATTAAGAGGAGTTTTTCTTTACATCGATAAACTTCGATCCACCAAAGCATTTGGGCAACATGATAGATCGTCAACAGCTTGTTAGACCTCTAACAATATATTAAATAGACCACTAGAAGAAGGGGGCGTCACAGAAATAATCAAATTTGGTAACGTAGCTCCCATTTTCTAAAAGAGTGATCGCCGCTGCTCCACAAACTACATGTCAATTAGTTAACATCCTCGATCATTAAAGTACTCAAATCAATTGTGCAAAAGAAACTAGTCAAGCATCTCGCTAGCCATGGACTAATTCAGATACAAAATGGGTTTCAAAAAAACAAATCGTGCCATAAAAACTTGCTTGAGATTTTGGGGAAAATTGTAAAAGAATATGACGCAAACCTAGCAGTGATCTACGAAGATTAATAAAAGGCTTTTGATAGAGGATAAATGATTCAAAAACTCGAAATTAAGGAGCTCCGTGGGAACATGTTCACAAAGAGGGAAGACTGGCTCACCAGGAAGAAAACTGAGACAACAAATTAACGGGATGGAATCGGGCCAGACGCTAATGCCTAGTGGAGTTCCACAGGGATTTGTACTGAGACTCCTTCTATTTTATTTTGTATGTTAATGATGTAGACGGCGAATGTTTGTATACTGTCTCTCAATTCATGATGTTGTTACAGTTTCTGACTGAAGGGAAATTCAAGCAACATTAAACAAGGTCAACAGACCTAACTCGCGTCCTGTCAATTCTTCTGACTTAAGACCTTATGACCTTACAAACTTCAAGTCTTTTAACAAGTGGGGCAATCCGACCCAGAGTTAGTTTTATTTTAATAATTCCACGACTAACCTTGTGAGGACCTTGGAAATTACATTAGTTGAAAGGAAATGTAAAACAACATAAGGCCTTTAAATTCTGTGAACATCGGCCGAATAGTTACGAGGTTATTGCTAAAGAAATCATTGAAAAGGAAAGTGGTTACCATCCTACCCACGACCTACGGTCCGACATAGTAAGTTATAGAGATGAGCATGTGACTAAATTTCGTGGCTTGGTCGATTTAGTAGCCGAAAGGGATCAATGGAGGCAGGTGTAATGTCTTGCATATCGGTCCAATAAACTAAAATTGAAATTTATTATAACATGGTAGCAATCTACTGGTGTAATATGGACACAGAATATGATTTAAGAGTGACCAGCAACAACCACTTTTGTGAACCATGAGTGGAAGGTTGTGAAAAGACCAACAGAGTCTTATCTCTTAAGATATTTACTCTAAAAGTGCATCGTTAATGCCTACTTGGACTATTTGGGGCCACTCTGATGTCATTCGCTTGGAAAGGATTTAGAAATGGTTGCAAGGGTCCAGGCGCCTCGCAACTATGATGGCTCCTGAATTGGGATAAAGAGCAGATGAGGACAGGTGGCAGGGATCAAATTTGCAGTCACTGGGCAGACCTAGATCGAGGAGTGAACTGATTGAAGTTTTAAAGATATTAAACGATTTTGATCATTTTCTTTAAATTTACTATCTCGATTGGGGCAAGGAATAATGGATTCGAGCTCCAAGTAAGGCGTTCTGAAACCAACCTATTTAAAAATCGCTTAGATAATTATTTTCGAGAGATTGCTAAGTCCTAATTACGCGAGAGAGTCATTCACTCGAGTTAATTACTGTGCCAAGCGAAGACTCCTGACTGAGCAGTGCCACTTAAGAGCTGAGTTCGAGACTCAGGCATTCGCTCTCTCTCTCATTATATCTATCTATCTCATTATCTTTGTCTCTCCCCCTCTCCTTGCCTAACTTAGAGGCCTCGTCAGAAGTACACAACACGCTCTTTGCTGGTCCTTATAAACCTTTAAATCTGTTGATGGTTACTAATGAGAAAGTGAGTTTTTTTAACTCAACAAGGACGCTAGAAACTCAATTTAGTTCCCGTATGCACGGGGTGCCACCAGGTTTACTGGTTTCACCTCGAAACAATAGACATTAAATGTTTCTAGAGAATTTAAAGAGGTCCAATCATAAAAACATAAATATATAAAGTATTGTCCGATAAATAACATATATTCAAGAAAGAAAAACATAATTAATCTTAGATAGTAAAAAGTGCACATATGCCGGGCCTAGACTACGCAAAGACTTAAATGAATCAACTAAATTTCCGTTGCCATAGAAACCACATAGTCTAGGCATAGCGTAAATTAAATTAACCAAATTTCCGTTGCCATTAGAAACCACGTAACTTAAGAATAACGTTAAATAAATCAACCTAATTTCCTTGTCATTGACCTCATAATTACAATAATATCTACGTTTATTTATCGAACGAAGTTTTGCATAGAAATGGTGTTATAACCGAAGCAGGTTGAGTTAGTGCAATCTAAGGATCCATTTCGTTCCCATTGGTTCTGCCATTGCTGAAGAATAGGGATGGATCGAAGAGGATTGTATAGAAAACTAGCGTAAAAGAACAGTGTAATTGTCACACATTTTAACTTTCTTTAATCTTCACATTTACTCATAGCATTTCCCTCTAATTTGGGGAGAGGTGGGGGGAGATTGCACTCCTTGTTTTTTCCCCCAAAATGAGCAAATCACAATAAATCTATGTGGGACAGGATTTGGTTATATTTAGTTAGGTTGGGTTAGCAGATGCTAACAACCACAACAGCTTACGATATTTCAGCTTTCAAGGGACCAATTTTTGCTTAGTTTTGTTTGATTTTTCAAGTAAAAAAGAACTAAGACTTTAAATTAACTCATATTAATGATTTTACATGCGAGAAAATACAACTTTTTTATTTAAAAAAAATCTTGTAATGGCTGCAACCAACCATAGCCACCAAAAGGGCTAAGTAAGAAGCCCTTAATCTAGGTTTAGAAAAGGATCTAAACATCTTCCCATGATATTTATACACTCTGCTCCCAAAAGTAGGAAATACAAATAAGATTAAATAAACCACAGAAAAAACAAATTAAAAAGTTCAATTTTCCTATGATCAAGTTACTGAAGGAAACAACCTCTCTCAAACTCTTTAATATCCTGCAGGATATCCACATGCAATTGGAATTCTATGACACCATAAACGGCCGTTCTGGAGCTTCCTCCTAGCACCTATAATCGTCCCGAGTACCGAAACAGATGCTGGGAAGCGGTCCTGACTAGGAACTTCAACTAGAAATGGCCACCGTCTGGGGCACGAAAGGGTGAAGATACTTACAGGAGACACTCGTGAAGCCATAAACCACATCTGATTTCGAACTTTTGGTATCCACTCCGGCGTGGGTGCGTACGAACACAGCGTATCTTGTGTAAGAAAGCAAACTCTGAATTTTGTAGTGAAATAATTTATTCACCCCGAAGGATTCTTGGACGCGAAACTCTATCGTCCTCCACCTGCAATGAGGTTTAGAGACGAGGCTTTTACAAGGATTGATTTATCCTGTTTATTAATTGATTGATTTATGAATTCATGAGGTGGTTATTAGTAGAGTAATATGAGTAGATAGATAGAGCAAATGAGATCAGAGCAATTGTGAGAATCTATAAATGAAGTTTGTAGGTTGTAAACTACGTACTTTTATGTGTCAGGGTCCCAACATCTGAAAATGTGAAGCGTAAATTTAAACTGGGTTTAAAACCCATTTCCTCTACACCCTTAGATTATGAGAATGAATGCTAGTAAACAAGGTACTAGTAGCAATAAAAGGAAACCTCGAGAGCCTAATCATTGAAAAGAAAGGTAAATCTTTAGCTGTCTCGAAGGCTCAATGGGCATTTCGGTATCATAAAGGTTTATTACTTCGAGAGAGAGAAAAACATATGGTTCTATATAACTTTGTGCTAAGGGTGTAGGGAGATACAAAATGAGATGGAAGAGTGGTTTAAGGCCTAATAAATTCCCCAGACCTCTACCCAAACACCTTCGACCAATCCTGCATGCTGTTCGCTCTGGCGTAGTGTACTAGATTAATGCGAATGAAAGCTCAGGTAGAATGGGGGTATCCGAGAGGAATCCTTTGAGAAAAATCCTTCAAGGGGTGTTTGTAATTTTGAATCTCATACTAATCTCTCCCAGTCCTTTTTAGGTCATGTCCCTCAAGACTACAGGCCATAAGACAGGTTCAAGACCTACCCTTTGTGAGTGTAGGTCTTGAATCCACCACTCCTTGACGCAGGTTTTAGTATATGGATTGTTGTTGTTTTTACTTCCGTGGTAAAGGAGTATGTGTGATATATTCCAGCCTGGCTCTGAGGCAGGACACGACAATGAATTACTAGGCAAGTGACCTTCAATAGCCTAATTCTTACACCTAAGACCTTACAAGCTACAACAACCAACCTTCTCCCTCACCTCACATGTTTCGAACCCTGGATACCTCTGATGACTTTATTATTAAATTCCGCTTAACTCTACCTTCTCAAACTAACCTCCACAATGATCTTGTCTCTTGTCTTACGTTCAAAACACCGAAGACTATCCTCCATTGCCATTTCGCTGATGTCTCCGGATCTCGTCTTGCTTCTTTCTGATAACCCCACTGTCATCGCCTTCTCTGACATTAATATATCCATCCGCTACTTTTTGCAGTCACTCTCTCTCTCTCTCTCTCTCTCTCTCTCTCTCTCTGCCTTGACAATCACGCTACCCTCCGCCCTGCTTCTTCCCGCAGATCCCACGCTCCTTGAGCTCAGAAACCACCGAAGAGCATGTGAGATACGCCTTCATCCCGCCTGCACCTGAGTTATGGGGATAGAGCAAGCTTTTCTCGCCTATTCTCTTGCAAAATATGCGTAAAAAGCTATATTGCAATCCTCCGGAGAGGCTCACACTCACAAAATTCTGGAATAAAACAAAGAAACTTCTCGTTCATGATTCAAGCTCTTTACTTGTCTTTTGTTTCCCAAGCTACCAAAACTCCTTCCCCTACTCTCTCAATCTTCCTTTTGTACTTTTGTGTGTGATAAGTAAGTAAATATTGATTTCGGCATCCAGTCTTTGGCCGTCTCTCATCACACTACAATCCACCCTACTCCACCCTCGATCCCACTTCTCTTATCCCAGTCTACTCTTAAGAGCTTGCCTCAATACTCTGCTTATCGAACAATAACTTTAGCCAAATAATCTTTTAAACAATCGTCTCATCTCTTAAACTCCATTCGTATCTGAGGCTCTTAAGAGAGTAGTAGCTACCTGAATCAACGGACACATGTGATCCTCGACGATTGACCTAAACTTTCAGTTCGGCATCAAACCAGATCACAACTTTGAATCGGCTCTCATACATGTGACTGACCGACTCCACTGTGAGGCCAACGCTGGGGGGCCTTCAATTATAGAGATTGTCGATTTTTCAGCAGCATTTGACACCGTTGACCATTCCGTTTCTCTGGAACTGCTCTAACTGGATTTTCTCTTATCTGTCATATCGTACTCATTCTATCCACATTGGGTTGAGATCTTTCGGCCAGCTGCTGTGTCCTATGGTGTTCCTTAGGGCTCTCCTGTCCTTTACCTTCTTCATTTTGGTATCTATCTATCTCCTTCCTCTTAGGCATTCTTCTGCGCTGCCTAGACAATTCTTCCATTACTATTCTAATGACACGAAAATATTCCCTCCCAAATTCGCTCGTCGTGACCGTCACCAATCTTTTATCCGCATATGACACGATTACTGAATTCCTATTGGACTAATTCCTCAACTAATCCACGACAGAACTGAGGTTCTTTCAATAAGCATCTGAGCCAATGCCAATCCCTGCAAAAAGGTAGCTTGCCTCACTCTAAATCTATGTGTCTTTCCGATCGCGTTCTCTGAAACCTTAATAACGTGGATGTTTCCTTTGAAAATCAACTCGATTTCAAATCTCGAGTTGCTAATATTAACAAACCGTCTCTCGGTTTTGTTCGTAACCTCAGACGTATTCGGTCCAACTTTGACCGAAACAGTTTTGAGATAGCCACCTATGCCTTTGTTATCTCCCGCTTTGAGTACTGTAACTCTCTTTACACTGGAGCCCCAAACACTACAATCCGTCCCCTTCAACTTTACACAACCTTTTAACTCAAGTTCTCCTCCCTCAAGGACGGATTACTTCTAAGTTCTCATTCTCACATTTAAAATCCCCATAATCGCAAATTTCTCATACCTTTCCTCCCGACAACAAAGAGCCCTTCGCCCGGCAAGTGCCCTCCTGATTTCGGTTCCTCGCACTCGGGATGCACCGACATTTGCTGGAGCGCTCGCCCGTACCTTATTGCGACAAAGGCGTTGTCCCCCAGACCTTTCGGCACATTCTTGGTGAATGACTCGGTCTTGATACCTTTTGCTCACGTTACCCGTCCCCGTATCTGGATGTGAGGGGTCGCTGCGCTTTGGTTTGTACTCAGATCGGATTCATGTACACAGACGTGCATATTTTCTGACTTTTTTAGGTTGTAGGTCGCAGGTTCCTGCAGCAGGGGGAAGCGGGCCTGCCCAAGTAGGCAGTCGCCAGATGGGCTGTAAAAAATCTCTGTAGATACCCTTAAGCTGACGAATGGTAAGCCTACTAACATAAGCTCCTCTTTCTCGCTGGCACTTACAAGCGAGCTCTGAAAACCCACCTCTCCTCTCAGACCTTGTCCTAGTCAATGTGGACGGTGGCTCTGGGAATGTTTCAAAGTCTTGTAGGGCGTCATATAAAACCCCTATTATTATCATTAGAATTGGGAGAAGAAACACTCGACCAGACAAAACGCAAGCACGGAATTCAGAGTTCTAATGGCGAAAAATTGACCACCGCAGCGCGTCCTGTAGGTCTTTGGTTATATATAAGTGTCCAGTTCAGAATTATTTTTCGTCAATATTAAATTCACTGGCGTTGCGATAGCCGTAAGAAACGACATAAATTTCAACAAACTTCGATAACTTGATGAAGCCTATCTGGCGACCAGCATAAGGAATTCAACCAGTAACCTAGTCATTATGACACGCTATCAGCCCACAAGGTGGAACTCCTTGTCTTTCCATAACTATATGGAGACCTGAACGCCCGCAGCAGAGCTACAAGCTATACCGTTTATTACAGCGATCACGAGATGATCACTCAAACCTATCGTTAGACCCAATCAATTAAAGTGACGACCAAGAAACACTATAAGAACGCCAACTAGAACGGTTACGCAGAAGAACTGGCCATATACCAGCAAGATGACCTAAGAAAGGCAACTCTCGAATAAATCGATCTAGGCGTCGAAAACATCGTAAAGGCGTTAGTAGAAGCAGATGAGAATTATTTTACACGAACAACATACTTTAGAACTCTCTCAGAACAGCTCAAATATCAACCCTCAAACGAGAATACATAGCGCTGAGAGAGGACGTCGAACAATATGGACCCCAAAGAGGAGATAGGGCCCGCTTACAACTACTACAAGACGAACTGATTACGGCTACGGCTATTGAAAAAAACGCAAGGTGGGACCAGTTCGTATAGGCACTGGACACGGAACTATACCCCACCAAATTTTCGTATAATATAAATATCGCGAGAGGGAAAAGACAAACAAAGCCCAAACTCGAAATCCAACACAATGGAAAAGATGCAAAGGAAGGAGCATTTCGGGAGCACCAGAGAGAGGTATTCACTATCTCACCAGATGAAAACGAAGAATTCAACAGAGATCACGAATTAAGGGTAATAAAAGAACTGCAATAGAATCGTCTCGAACTAGTCACGAACTATACTGTATCCCTAACGATACTAGAAGAGCAAAGCCTAGAACCAATAACTTTCAAAGAACTTAAGGATACACTCTACGCCACCAAGCAGAAGCCCGTCGACTCGGGTAATAATAGGGAGAATTTAGTCTGCGCACCCGACTCTTTCCTTGATAAAATAGTACAAACATTTAACGCTACAATCAGTGCGGAATATTTCCTTGACGCACTGAAAAGAGTAAAAATTATATTTCTACCCAAACCGGGCGAGCCCATGAAAAAACTTGGCGACTTTCGGCCGATAACTCTGCTGGTAACGCTCACTAAACTTCTAGAAAGGGCGATAATTAACAAAATAATTAACTACCTAGAAGAGAGAACACTAATACCACAACATCATCACGGTTCCCGGAAAAAAACAGAAGCAGCTATAGCTGCCCTGGTCGAAACTATCACAAAAGCAAATCGAAAAGAAATACACCGACGTAGTGCTAAGAGACGTTCAAAAGGCCTTTACTAAAGTATGGAGAATCAGCCTGAACTAGAAGATTAGAAGATTAGGACTAACCCAGATTCTCACAAAGGGCCTATAGGCTTTATATTACGGATCGCTTAGCCTATATATCGGTGAAGGGTTATCATAGACCGGTCTTCGAGTCCCACAAGGGGTCTCTCAAGAGGCTGCATAAGTCCTACAATCTACATGATATTACCAAGCCCTGTTTACCACTCTAGTAGGTACATACAGTTCGTCGACGAAATCAAGATAATAGCAAACTGTACATAAAGGCACGCACAAACCATGGCAAGAATGACTTCGGCCGAGATAGAGAACATAAAAACTATGAAGAAAATGGAAGACCAAAACAAACGCGGAAAAATTCTTTTCATCCCAATAGGAAGGCACAAAACATCTAAAGTGCAAGTAAACGAAGATCGGTATTGCTCCAAAAGAGAAGGAAATGTACTCATAGTCAAAATCCTCTGACACGGTTCCGTCAAACGTGTTACAGAAAGAAATAATTTGGCCAAGGAAAATTTTGCCAACTCAGAGGTTTAAAGAAGAAGAAGAAGAAAAAGATTTACAATGCTATTTTCAAGAGCACCCTGCCTATCAAGCAGTCCCTCTTAACAGACTTCCAAAAACGAACGCAATTAAGTTCTAGAGATTCAAAAACTCCGCAGTCTACATAATAATCGACACAAGAAGAAGAGAGCTCAGGAGAATAAGAAAACTACATCAAGAGAAAGATCTACCAACCAAGAACGTAACCCTAAATAATAGAGCTTGCAAAGAGTAGGACAAACTGAACACCATAATTAGCGAAGACGAGAAAAGGGCACTGAAAATCCAGCAGGAATAAAATTCAACAACAGAGGAAACTTTAGAAGTGGGAAACCTGACGCAAAGGAAGAACCGGCTCCTATATACACATACCGTTGAAATTACTAAGTAGTTAAATAACAAAAATAAAACTGCATCTGATGAATAATAGAAAAATCAAAATAATTCCTAGAAAAAGAGGCAACAATGCTGCCCCAATGAACTGCTTACCCTTCATCGCAGAGTCTCGGGGAGTCGTCACTTAGGGAGACATTCCTCGGGGCTTGCTTGTAACTGATGTAATAATGGGTCACATTCCACAATATGTCATTTTTGGAGGGATGCCAAATAACCTCCAAACTTCCTAAAATATCCGTGGGGCGCAAGGTAACATTAAGCTTCTCCTTGCTGCCTGAGGAGACAAATTAAATACTTTAATATGGGAAAGAATCAGAAAATCTATGACCTTCCCTGGGACATTTTTTTCCATTTCGACGCCTCTATTTGTAATCTTCACCTATATTTTTATAGCTTCCAACAATGAAACCGAGTTATATGATGACTGTCATCTTTATTAATCGTGATTTGTACTAATGACCTTGGAGTTCGGTCAAATAATCGGCTGCAAAAGACCGCTAGCCATTGAGAGGAAAGTTTTCCTTTATAGCTTGGGAGATTGGCAAAGCGAGAAGACGCTTAACTTGTTCAACCCTTTTCAGGACGATATTTCTTCTAAGTATTTTACTTATTTGGGAGATAGAGATACTTAAATTGAAAGAATGCGGTTCATTTTCAGTTAGAAATAACATTAATCATTTGTTAGGATTTTCTATAATGAAACCTACATCTTGCATTAGTCTTTTGTACTGAGACAAATTTGGAAATTAACGACTTAAAGCCAAGAGAGGTCATTAAGGATTAGTGATCAACGCCGTACTTCTCCACTTCGTGATCGCCGAAGCAAAACCTATATGAAACCAAACTTTAGAATATATAGTTTATACACGTCTCTATGTACGTTTAACAGCATGACAAAGCCACTATCATACTCACATATCTGGTAATATCCATTTGAAGTGGTGGATATATCTTGGTTATACATCTGTCCATCGATGTGAAGCGAGTGGAAAAAATCGACGATGTCATTGAAGCAGAGCATCGGGTTGTTCCTGATACGAACGATCCCTCGCCCGATTCCCAATCGAGTGAACGTCCAGGGATCTAATGAAACTAGGTTCTTGTTGTCTTCAATGGTGAGGGCGGCGTCACTAGAAAGAATCGGTGTATTTAGGGGGGGGGGGCGAGATAAGGTTGGGAAAGACACTAGCAACCATTTAAGGCGGCGATACGGATGCAATCTTAAAGACCAAACCGTGATCTGTCGCTCGAATGATTTCATTTAGGGGTAAAGCGAAAACCGACGAAGGAATCTCCGTTGGAATATCAATAGTGGTCCGAGAAGGAAGATATGGACTTTGGATACTAGGGAGGTAGATAGGCAGAGTAGATTATTTTTGATGGTAAGGATGGAAGAGATTCTACCGAGCCTGCAACAAAGGTAGGTGTCTTTGAGGGGTTGGATTTGGAGGGGATAAGAAGGGGGGGGGGGTAATGAACAGTTAGCTAAGGAAAAAAAAGAAAAAAAGTTGATGATAGGGATATTGTAAGTTAGAAATAACGGGATCAAATGTCAGTTTAATTTTACCCGACAATGACCACGAGGACCATGTAGCGATATTCCAAGAAAGAGATCTTAAGGCATCTCGTGGTCGAGGGGTGAAGCGTTGAATTTCACTTCTTGGATACCGGGTTTGCATCCCAGTGAGAGCGGACACAAAACGATTCGGCGCTCTCAGGGAACACCCATCGCCCACGACATCCCCCAACATCACCATTTCCCCACGCAACCCACATATGCGGTTTCTCTGTCTACACTCTCCATACATTGAATGGGTGGCTCTTCCTTGGGCCACGACTGGTTTCCTGCTAGCTTGGGAAGGGGGTAAAAGCAGTACTACGGCTCTTCCAGCACCTCAACCCTCATTCTCCCAATAAAGACTGGCCTCTGGTGCCATTGGGCATGCTATTGTTTCTCATTCTGATATCTGTGTAAAATTCATGAGACTTTATCCACGTTTGAACAGGGTTTGAAATCGATGTCATTCTGATCTGTATGTGAATTTCAGTATTCGGTCGGGAAAATTCGCCTTCTGACCATATCCCTAAGGATAATTAGCCTAATGTTTAAAGAACATATATAAGGTAGGAGAGCGGGTATTTTTGTGGCAGTGACGTGCGCCAACCCTAATTTGATATAAATTGGTTGATGATGAAGTCTTAAAGACACCAAACGCTCGTATGGGAGAGGCTTTAGAAATGTTGATCAAGAATTGAAATTGCTATCGAATATTTATCTACCCGTACCGGTGCTGTCAATTTTGACATCCTGCGATGCGTAATTATTGACACGGCTTTCCATCCGGGCGGAAAAACATGCCATCAAAAATGAAGGCA